>OY986438.1:17779420-18424420 GCA_963920525.1 Dichetophora obliterata | reverse complement strand
AGGCATAACTTAGAATATACTGTGGGAGTATTTTAACTCCGACCCATTGGAAGATAATTCCTCAATAGTTTTTTGTTCGTTTCTGTCTTTGTTTTTGGGTTTAATTATTGTCTTTGATTTTTTTACTCCTCATTACTTATCACAAACACTAACATTTAGCTAAGTGGCATGTATGATAATATAACCATGCAACAGTTGTGCATTTACGTTGCATTCAGATGCTGCATTTGACGTAATGCATTTTTAAATTTTTCCATAAACCCTAAGAACCAACCAATACTCTTGTACCTTAAAATTTACCGTAGTGCCTGTAAATATTTTGTAAAGACATTATATATAATTGCATTAAATTTGACACACATGTCAATATTCATCACTTGAATTAAATTGTAATATTAAAGCTCTAATAATTACTAAAGTAGTTATTATGGTTGTGTCCGTGACTCAACAAAAACATTTTAGTACGATAAAAACTAAATTATTTGTATACGAATTACACTGATTTTATCCAAAATTTTATTATAAATGTAAATAGCAAAAAACCTTCAATATAATAGTCCAACCATAACCCTTACCTTAATTTAAATAGTGCCAGTATCTATCGTGGAAACCGCAATCATCATCGTTGCAAAGCAATTAGTTTTAATTATAAATGCTTAGCTTTTGTTTGCCTTCTAAAAGCTCGTCTTCTTTCAAGCTACTACTCTCTTTCACTATCTTCAGCATAACTTTCGCACTCATACTTTCCCAAAATGCTCTGTAACAGGTGTGCGTTTGTTAAGTTAATGACAAAAAAAAAATATCTACAAATAAAAAATCTTGAAAAATAGCTCGAGCTCTTCCCCGCTCAACTATACTGCTTAACTAGGCTTCAGTTTCTTTAGTTTTTGCCCAAAGTTTTTCAATTGCAAAGTAGTTACCGCTGAAGCTAATAGCATAATTACGGTAAAGTATGGCTGGCAATGCTTTTTATTTCAATTTTTCCTTGTGCGCGTACTTTTTCTTCGTTTAAGTGGCAACACTGTGACTCAACATTTACCTGGCACTTGAGGCTTTGACTCTGTCAAGTTGTTTTTAATCAAATATGCTAATGAAAAATATTGCAAGCAGATAAAAAGGCGCAAAGCAAGTAGAAACAGCGGAAATGAAGACAAAAGCGAAGGCGAAGAAATTAAGATGAAGTCGAGTGAGGAGGTTGTTGTTGATGAAGAAAGGCTTCATTAGCAGTTTGCCTCGTATTTTTGTTGTTGCTTGTATTGCCGCTTTAGCTTTTTGTTGTTGTTTTTGTTGATGGTGATGAGCAAAAGTATTTCTGTGCTGCACACATAAATTAAAAGCTATTTTTTATGGTTTTTACTTAGTTCAGAAGGTTATTCACTAAAGAAAATATAAGCCGTTTTTGCAAAATCAAGAAAGATTTTAATCACAATGTATTATCAAATCTTTTAAATTTGGTATTTAGAAAAATGTAAATACCGGTTTCTCGAATAACCTGAAAACGACAATTTTTTGATTACCGGCTTCTGAATAATAGAAATAAAAAATCAGTATAAGTCGGTTAACCGGTTTTTGTTGAAATAGTATAAAAATCTGACATTACATTGAAATAAACTGAAAAAAGTGGTGTGGTTGGGGGACCCCCGTCAGGAACGAAGTTCCTTAAGCTTTTTTCTTTAATTCTAGATGTATTTCGAAAAAAATCAGTACATATTAATTTTTTTTTATTATTTTTTATTTTATATAATTTTTTCAAAGCAAATAATGCAAATGAAAAAACATATTAAAAAGTTAATTTTAATATTTTAGGAAAAAAAGATTTATTTATTAAAACTAAGATGTAAAATTCTTATGAAATGAAAAATAGGCAGTTACCAGCGATGTTTGTTTTATGACCCAACAAGGCATTGAGCACTTAACATTCATTATGTTCCTCGTATGGAGCTTGATTTGAAAAGTGAACTTACTTAAGAGTATAAAACAAATTTTTAGGGAAACCCTAACACATTTTTACGGTTCCCTTAGTGTCAAAAAATCTTTTTGATATTCTTGCACTAGCTTTGAAATAAGAGTTTAAAACAAAAGAGTTTAAAACAAAAGTTTAAAAAAACAAAGAGTTTAAAACAAAAACACATATTTAAGGTCCACCCTAGTGTCCAAATTTTTTATTTTTATTTTTTTAAATTTATATTTTTTAAAATTTTCTAACATAAAATTAGAATTCAGCGACCCCTTTACTGCCAGCACATACACAAAGAGTGTAAAGCAAAAAATCACATTTTTAGGGTCCACCCTAGTGTCAAACAAGTTTTTGAAATTCTAACATCAGGTTCGAAATCAATGATCCCTAAATACTGCCAGCACATATGCCAAGAGTATAAAACAAAAGAACACATGTTCAAGGTCCACCCTAGTGTCAAAAACTTTTAGAAATGTTAACATTAGCTTGGAAATCAGCGAACCCTTACATTGCTAGTACATATAGGTACAAAGATTATAAAACTAAAAACACATTTTTTTTTAATTCTAGCGTTAGATTCCAAATCAGCAATCAGCCCATTTCCAACGAGTATAAAAAAAAACATATTTAGGGTCTACCCTAGTGGCAAAAAAACTCTTTTAAAATTCTAGCATCAGATTCAAAATCAGCCACCCCTTAACACTGCCATAGAACATATGCAAAGAATATAAAATAATAAACACATGTTCAGGGTCCACTCTAGTGTCAAAAACTTTTTCAAAATATAACATCAGGTTCGATATCAGTATAAAACTAGCGGGTCCATACTAGCGTAAACATGTTTTTAAAATTCTAACATAAGATTCAAAATCAGTGATCAGTGCATCTAACAATAGCTTAAAAAAACACATATTTAGGGTCCACCCTAGTGGCAAAAAACTTCTCAAAATTCTAACATCAGATTCGAAATCAGCAAACCATTTATATTACTAGCACACATACAACAAAGAGTATAAAATAAAAAAGCATATTTTAAAGGTCCACCGTAGTGGAAAAAACTTTTTAAAAATCCTAACATAAGATTCGATTTCAGCGATCAGAACATCTACAAAGAGTATAAAGTAAAAAAAAAAACATATTTAGGGTACAGCCTAGTGGCAAAAAAAAAATTTGAAATTCTAAAATTTGATTACACTGTATTACACACATTTGCTGCAGTTTCCGTTTCTTAAAACTTAATTGCAATATAGATTCTAACATGGGATTTAAAACAAACACACAAATAAATATAACAAATCCCAATAAACATTTACCTTGGAGATTGGCTTGACCTCAAGTGGAGCTCCAGTTCGTTTCTCCAATCTCCAGTGCTGGATATCAACTTGATCTCCACTTGAGATCCAAGCCATTCTCCAGGGAAATGGACCTTTGATCTTCAGTTGAGATAAGGCTGGGTATCCACTTGATCTCCAAGGTCTTTCTCCAACCCAAAATGAAAAAAGAAATAGTTTTTTAAGAGAAAGCTTTTCCAATTATTTTTTATTTCAATCAATAAAAATAGTTTTAAACCTAATACTACACATTTTCATAAAACTATTTAGAATAAATGATATTATTACTCAAAAACTAAATTGAAGCGTTTTGATTGCATAATACATTAATTATGTTCTTTAAAAGAAGACTTGTTTACACATTTTTATTAATTAATGATAATATTTCATTTGATTTTTTCGCTTATTTTAAAAATAATATAAAATAAATAAATATATTTCAGTTCCACGCCTTCCTTCCGCTGAATGCAGCCATTGTTTATTTTCGGCTTTGTTCCACAAACTTCATATTTTGCACTGAATTTTGAAACTTTCGCGAATTTTATCTCCTAAGTCATTCGAGGCCGACATTTTATTTTTGCATTTTTGGACTTGCACTCCTTAGTCCTTGCACACACGTTTTATAAACATATGATAAAATTATTTACGCTTGGGCCGTAATCTGCAGTTATTCCTAATTTGTTGCAGTTTCTACTTACTTTATTCACTTTACTTTTATTATATTGCTGCAATTCACAAATTCACTTTTCTGCAAATTCCAACAAGAAACACAATAACCAAAACAACCTAGTGTTGCCAGGTACAAAAACAAATAATTTTGTTGGCACTTTAACAGTATTGCCACTTTGAAAACTAATGATCTCAAGCCAATTTTTAGCTCAACTCCAAGATGTTGGAGTTGACTTGGAGAAATGAGTTGGAGATCAAGTGCAGGAAGACTTTTTTTTTAAGCTTGGAGAAAAATATTGGGATACTTTTTAACGCAATTTCTTCGTGTCAGAAACAGAGACAAAGAGATATATATATATAGCGAGAGAGGGAGAGAGAGGGAGAGAGATGGAGAGAGAGGGAGAGAGAGAAAAATATATAGCCCTATCATGAGTAATTTTTCACGCGGAATCAGAAAAGGGAGTTTTCATTTTTAAGATGAAGCTCAAGAACATTTTGGAAATTTTTAATACAAATTTGTTCATGAACGGTTTATCAACAAATAAAAGTGCCTCTACACTATATGTTTCATACATATGACACGTCAAAAATTACAAATAGTTTTTAGCTACAGATAGTGTGGAACATATGAAACTGTGGTTTTGAAATATCGTTTGTGTTTGCGTCTACAATTTTTTGAATTAGAACCGTCTCTAATTTCGTATGTTTTTTCATCTGTAAAAACTGTCAGTTTGATAAATTTTTTTGTGAAAATGGAAGAAAAGGTACATTTTAAGACATTTATTTAATAAATTGATTTATAATGAATTTATTCTTAGTTTGAATGACCAAAGGTGAACACTTTAGAGGTTAACGGCTTACAAAAATTTCAAAAGTATTTTATTTTCAAATGACGTGTCAGATAGTGTGAAGACAAAAGAAAAAACTGAATGACAAAAACTAAATTTTGACAAACAGATGAAATTCGGTATGTTATTTTTTTGACATGTCATCTGTATGAAACACATAGTCTGGGGGCACCTTAGGCATTAAAAATTTTCAAAATATTCTTGAGCTTTATCTGAAAAATTAAAACTCCCTTTTCAAAGTCCGCATGAAAAACTATTTACCGTTAGTTTCGCACTCGCCTGCTCGTTTGTTGGTCTGCTCGAATTTCAATACTCGCAAGCACTCACCCAACGCACTAACCTGCTTGTTTGTAGATTGCTTGATACTCGCACGCATACACACACAGCAATCTCACTGTTACGTGACGATTTCTACTAAATCATAGCACCTACAAACCGCGTAAAAGAACTTCGTTCCAAAAACTTTTAAAACAGTTTCAGAAACAGTTCTGTGAAAAATAAAACCTTGCAAGCAAAAAGCAGGTTTTTATACCAAAAAGGACCTTCAAGCGAATCAAAAAGGGATCCGATTTAAAAAAATTATGCAGAAATCACATATATGAGTTCCTCTTACTTTTGCGACTGCGAACAGCGGAATCGAAATTTTAATCGGGTCTAGTGTATGATATATGATATCTTTTCAAAAATGCAACCAGAGTTTAGTTAATTAGAATCTAATACAAATACTTTTTTTGACACAGAAAGTATTTTAATTGAAATTAATTTTTCTGATCGGTAGCTTCTCTCTGCAGACAATGGCAACCCTCATACAACAAGAAAATTTCATATTAGGCTTCACGAGAACATGAATATTAGCAGTTTGTATCCGGCAAAAAACTTGCAAATACAATTCTTGATTATTTTTTTGTTGCTAAAATCCTTTGATATGCTATAAATGCCAGTTCCTTTTTTATAAGAAAACTTTTTAAATCTGAAAAAAAAGTTTAAAAAATTATTCGAAAATGTCGAATAACCCGATCCGAAGTAACCAAATTTTTCGAATAACAATTGTTGAATAAAAGAAAACTGAAACCGAAAGATTACTAAATTTACGTTTTCTCGAGTAGTACGAATCAGGGCTGAAAAAATCTAATTTCAATGCGAAACCTTCCATAGAAGTTCCAATCAAAAAACTTTTATTCAAAAAGCTGTCACCAAATCTTGAAAATGTGTTTACCTGAGGTTTGAAAAAACGTGATTTAAATGTCTAAAAGTTTTTTTTTTAAAAATCACTGCTGTTTCACTAACTTATTTCACAGCTTGCTTTCTGCACAGCTTACATAAAGGTATTCACAATGTTGTGTATTTACCCTTGTATTGTGTATTTTTGATAAATTTGATATTTGTAGTAAATTTTGTAAAATTAAAAAAACAATATGTACAGTATTAAAAATACAACCATGTGTCAATAATACAACGATGGAGCCCTATTGTATTCTTTGTTAATTTCGTTGTGTATTAGATAAGCTGATTGCCAAAGCATTTCTACTCAGCACGGAGGAAGCTACCGGCAACGCTGTGAATTTATTTAATAAATATTAATATAATTTAGTGTTTCGTTTAAATTTTTGTATGATTTCCTTTAGTTAGATGATGATTTAAATTAATATTGCCAAATAAGAGAACATAAAAAATCAGCTGATTTTAAAAAATACAATGCTTTAGTGAAGGTTCGTTCACAATAAGTTGTTAGTATTGTAAATTTTGTAAAAATTTACCACAAATACAACACATCGTGAATACCCCTATTATTTTTTCCCTACCTCACTATGAAATGCTTTCCTCAAATCTATTGATATCTCCCACTCTGCTCTATTTTTTGTTACCTCCAATATCAGCATCATGAAATTTTGTCTCGTGTTATCGTCGTGTCGTTTTTATGCAAATAACATTTTTAATTGAAATTTAATATTTAACCCATTCTGTTTTTGGGTTTGAGTTGTTTTAATTTTTCAAACCCCGCTCTACTTAACTTTATTGTTATTTTTTATAATTGACGCTTCATTGATTCACCCTGGCTTGCGGCGGCGCCACTTTATGCAGGCAGTCAGTCAGTCATCGTTTTGTTGCCATGCAAATAGTGGTTGTTGTACTCGTACAGCGCAGGGTGGCAGCAGCAGCAGCAGCAGCAGCATGAATGATTTTTCGCTGGCTTAACTGCATTAAAAAACCATAAAAATCTACCAACAACAACAACAAAGAGCTCATCATAAATTACAAAATAATTACCTTCGTATTATTTATTTTTTTTATAGGTAGATTTTATTTTTGCTCTCATTCTTATTGTTGTTATTGTTGTTAATTTTTGTATTTTATTTGCTCATGTTTCATTTAAAAAATATTTAAATAAATATTTTTTTAATTAGTTTGATTGGCTTCGAAATGCAATTATTTCCAGCAACAGCAATGAGGTGTGGGCTTAAATATTTATTTTTATTTTTTGGTTTTAATTTGAATGAGTTCTTAATGAGCACAAATAAATATTAAAAAAAAAAATAAAATAAAATTTTTAAACATTCATGCATAAACTATTTCTATAATTTAGTCATCTTGCGACAACTATAATGAATAGTTCCTAATATTGTTGTGTGTTTTCTCTTCTTTAATATTTTACAGGTTGTGCTTTCGTTAAATTTAGTTCGCAACAGGAAGCTCAATCTGCCATCACTAATCTTCACGGATCTCAAACTATGCCGGTAAGTTAAAGCAATTTTCTCGATATAGCCAATTATAATAGGGCAAAAGGTGTTGAAGTGTGGGAATATTAAGAAATTTTAAAGCGGACCTAGTTAAAATAAATAAGTGGATTAAATATAAATACAAATATTAAGCTTTAAGCTCTTTTCCTTTGCTTCCGCATATCGCTTCAATAACTTATTTTACTCAATGAGATGGTGTCGCACATTATTTCTATTAAAGCTAAATGATTTTTGTCTTAACCATTGTTCAAAAAGACACTTTTAAAGTAAAATTTAACGTAAAACATTTTTGTAGAACATTTAAACTCTCTACAATTATTTTCTACACTATTTTTTTTTTTAATCTTTTTTGAAAAGGGTCAAAATAGACTCATCCAAAAGGACACTAGAGGACAAAAATATTTTATAAAAACACCTTTCCCTTCCCAAAAAGACTAACATGATGTAAATCCAATGAATAATAAAGTGTTTTAACAAAATTTAAAAGCCCTCGCGAAAAGGTAATAAAAATAATAATAATAAATTATAGTTTTATATTATTTTTAAACTAAAATATTTGTATTGGTCTTTTTTTCGGTTTGTGTTTTGTGAAGAATAAAAAATCAAGTAAAAGTAAAAAATATAGTACTTGTATCAGATCAGACCTTCAGTACAATCAAAATGACTCCGTGAAATTTTCTACGATTTCAAAAACAGTATGAAAAAATTGTTTTTAATAGATTTTTTTGCTTCTTATACCCCGAATGGCGAAATCTAATTTTTGATCCGGTTTGATATGCTTTGTACACATTTTCAAACTAGATCAAATTAACTTTGATCAAAACTTATTAAACTAGTGTTTTTATAAGTGTGATAAAATAATGAATACAACAGTTTTTCGTAATTTTCGTTTAAAAAACGTAATAGGGGTATATTAACTTTGTCACTCTGTTTGTAACGCCGATAAGGAGGCGTGGCCGGTATAGAAAAGTATATATGTTAGGGCTGGTCAAATTTTTTGTCGACCAAGCGTATAGAAGAAACGTAATCTATGATGAATTCTAAGAAAATTTCCCAAAGAAACCATAGGTCTAAAATCAATCTCAATATCGCGCATATTGAGTTTAAAATTCGAATATGGATTTTTAAAAAAACGATGGTTTTATATAAAAATACTGTTGAATAGTCCAAAAATGGCATCGTATGTCATTGATTTTGGGATTGTTGAAAAGCAATTTTGGCCAGGTCTCCGGTTCTGATTAAATTTTAAAAATATTTTGGCTTTTATTTTATTAATTTAAATATTGTCAAAAATAAAACGATTTAAATTTTTAAAAAAAATTTCTTTATTCAATCAGTGTAAAAAGTACAATTTTAGACTTTTAAGTCTTGTTTGCTCTCAATGCGGGGTATTTTAGTTCGACTTTTTATAGCCACTGCCATAACATCGTCTCAATTTTTTTCAATTACACGTCACAAAACACTTGAAAGTAACTGAATAAAATCGCTCAGTGCCCTGAATATGCGATGAAATTTGTGGGTCTGACAGCGGTGGATCTTCAAAATCTAGATAACTTAGCATGTGCTCGTATGGAATGATTACGGTGAATGGAGGTTCGGATAAAATGCTGTCATCATTTATGTTTATCAAATCAACATAGTCTAAGCATTCAAAATTAATGGTATACTTTTTGTAAAACCTTAATACTGTTGGATCATATAGATTATCTCGATAATACAAAATCTTCTAGATTGCTCTTTCGAGAACCGGTTTTCTATCATCAAAGAGCATTGTCAATAAAACATTCTCTGGATGACCGAAATAGGCATTATTTTGAATTACAGCGTTAACAGTATTCCTCAGATTTGGTGGCAAATATTGCGTTGACCGTATAAATTTTGCTAACAGTGCACTGCCGTAGGCAACAGAACTATAATACTTTACATTAAAGTACATTGGTACATAAACTTTCATAATATAGTTTGCTTTAGTTTTCACTTAAAAAGAAATAATGCCTTAAAATATTCCGATTACTTGGCAAACTAAGCTGAATAAATTCGCTTGGAGAACCAAAATCATTGATATGGCAAATAACTTGACTCTGAGATTTTGAAAGAAACGTCCATTTCCGAAATAGAAGAATCAATGGACTTTGCAGAAGATTACATAATTATTCACTTCAAAGCCTTAATCACGCAGAGAATTCTGCCAACACGTTGTTTTAAGAATACGATCGATAAGACTTAAAAAAACAATCGCTTAATATTTACTATAAATTTTTATTTATGAGTATTTTAGTAAAAATGAGGTCAATTTTGCAATACAGTGGTTTCAACTTCAAAGTTTGTTTACTTTTAAAATACTAAAATGTGAAGAATGTGGTAAAATAGCAATAATGTAAAATTCAAATGTAAAATAAAAAAGATCAAATCGTTTTTACCATGATTTTTACATTTTCTGGCAAATTTTTATATATCCGGTGGGCTAAATTTAATTTAAAAACGATGATATGTTTAAAATTAAATCAGATTCGGAGAGTTGGCCTAAATTCCTTTTCAATAAGCCCAAAATCATTGATATACGCTGCCATTTTTGGACTATTCAACAGTATTTTTACATAAAACTATCGTTTTTTTTTAAATCCATATACAAATTTTGACCTCACTATGCGCGATATTGGGATTGATTTTAGACCTATGGTTTCTTTGAGAAATGTTTTCAGAATCCATCATAGATTTCGTTTCTGCTATACGCATTCTTCGTTTTTTTCTCATCCGAACAATTTGACCCGCCCTAATATATATATATGACCGTCTGTCCGTCTGTGGTCACAATAACAGCCGTAATTTTTTAGCTATCGTAACGAAATTCAATATAAAAGCTGTTTATTCAAAAATGGAGGTCAAGTTCGAAAATGAGCCAAATCGGGTGAAAACCACGCCTACCTCCTATTCAAAGTGACTTAACCAAAACGGTAAAATCTCTTTAAAATCCACAAAAATTAATATGACTTCAAATTTTTTTCACGGTGTCTTTAATATATAATATAAACTTTTTGTATAAAATTTGTAAAAATTGGATGAAAACCATGCCTACCTCCCATACAAAGTGGCTTAACCAAAACGGTTAAATCTCTTTACAATCCACAAAAATTAATATAATGACTTCAAATTTTGCACATATTTATTATAAACTTTGAGTATGAAATTTTTAAAAATGAAATGAAAACCACGCCTACCTCCCATACAAAGTGACTTAATCAAACCGGTAAAATCTCTTCAATTCCACAAAAACTAATCTAATGACTTAAAATTTTGCACATAAGCTTTAATCTTTGATATGAATTTTTAGTATAAAATTTGTAAAAGTCGAATAAAAATCACGTCTATCTCCCATACAAAGTGAGCTCACCAAAATGACTTCAATTGGCTTTCATTATTTGATGGAAAATATCTCGCAATTTGTTTCGATGTATTTAAAACTCAAGTAGCTCTTTGTTATGATAATATTCCACAGAATAGTTGATCAGAAAATCGCATAAGCTACCGTGGTATACTAATGTCCTCAAAAAATTCAAAAATCTTCATAATAAGCATATAAAATTATTTAAATCCACTAACTTTGCAGATCATAAAGCAAAATATACAGTAGTGGTCACGAATTTAGCACACTTAAAAAAGTAAAGTGAATACTTAAATTTTCTATTTATTCGTTGTAAATTTTTAATGAACTTTGTTTAGTGTATATATTATATCTTATTTATTTCTTATGTACATTTTTTATTTCAAAATTTTTTTATAGAACCTAAAATCAAATTCAAATTAAAAATCAGCATTTCGACTTGGTCAAGAATTGAGCACACGAGCGAAAAAATGTCGAGGATGAAAAATATAATCAATATTTATTGCATAAAACTCAATATTTTGAAGGAAATACCCTATTCTTAATTACTGCATCTCGTATCCTTGGTACACTTTCGACCAAAGCCTCACAACGGTACTTTGGATTACTAAACCGAATCCTTTGGATTTCCCTCCACAAATCTGGCAAATTTTTGGGTTTTATTGTTAGTATTTGCTGCTCGGCATCCCTCTACAGATTCTTAGTCGGGCTTAGGTCCGATGATTGCGATGGCCACTTCAAAATATCCGCATGGTTGTCTTCCAAGCAACTCTTAACTATGTGAGCACTTTGCTTTGGATCATTATCCTGCATAAAACGCCATTGAAGCGGGAAATTATTCTCTTGAAACGGTATCATAATACTGACAAGTACTTTTTTGTAAACGTGCTGATCCATTTTTTGGTAAATTTTAGCAATCGGAGTTGGTCCGTGCCAAGGAAACGCCGCCCATACCATAATATTTCAGCCACCCTGTTTAATAGTCTTGAGCGTGTACTTTGGTTTTTGTTGCATATTTTGAGAACGCCACATATATGAGGGGTATTCACGGGTTGATGCGAAACGCAGTTGCGACGATGCAAAAATGCAAGATTGTGAACTTTCGCATCATTCCAACAACAAACACATTGGAAGCAATTTTGCAACTCTTCTTGAATTACGTACTGCTCAAACCAATTGCGAGATCGCACAAGCAGTGATGCTAAACAGATGATTCATGTTTTGGTTGTTTTCGAACGTAGTTGCCACCTGGGTTAAACTTTAAAAAGCTTAAGTTTGTACGTATATTTTAATAACTTTTTATGATTTTGAAATAAGGTGACAATATATTTACTGTTCATTCGACATTTAATTTTATTACATAATTAAGTTGCAATATTGATGTTCGTGCGTTAGTGCGCAAATTATCTTGCATTTTCACACTCTTGCAATTCGGAACAACCCGTGAATACCCCTATTGTTTGATGTCAGATGCGAACCGGCAAAACTTTGTTTCATCCCTCCAAAGCACATTTTTCCAAAAATTCGTAGACTTTTTAAATATTCTTTTGCAAACGCAAGACTATATTAAATATTTTTTTGCGACACATGTGGTGTATGTTGGGCTATAAAGCTACGGAAATTTTTTCATTCAAGCGTCTTCTTATGCCTTTTGAGGACACATTTATGCCATATTTTGATGAAATCTCATTTTTCATTTTATTTGAGGTCTTGAAAGGATCACTAAGTGAAGCTCTATAAATCAAATGGCCCTTCCTTGCTATTGTTTTTCGCGCTCTTGGTCGCTATTTTACATTTTTAATGCTCTAATACTGCTCTACACGATGTAATGCGTTATATAATAACTTTCAGGAACATCTAAGCAGTATAGCAATCTCTAAACCTGTGCTTCCACTATTTTTCATTTGCTGAATCAACTGCCGCTGAGCCTCTGAAAATCAGTAGCATTTCGCCATACCATTCTGCAATTTTTTGTAAGAACTGAAATAGAAACTTAATAAATTAAGTATATCTTGCTAGTAAAGTTTAATTAACCAAAATAATATAAGATATGGAACAGTAATTCTAACCTGTGCTAAATTCGTGTCCAGCATGTATACCACATTGATTGATACTACTTGAAATATGTCAGAAAATTTAAGAACAACTAAGAAACTATCTAACGGTACATAGAGTTAACTTCATAAACAATACTCAACAAAAAATATTTGATTACAATTCTTAAGCTAAGATGTAAAAAATTCCAAATTAGAGTTACTAACATAGTGTAAGCTAAATTCGTGACCACCACTGTATGCATTACTATGAGAGAGTTTAATTTTTTTTTAATAAATTTTGGGGTTCTAGGTTAATATCAAATCGAATCCTAAATCTTTTTGGAATTTTATTCAATCTAAAAAGTGTGGCTTAACTATTCCAACTAAAATGCATTTAAATGGTATCTCTTCTTTTACAATCAATGAAACAATGGGTCATGTGAATAAAAATCAGCAAATGCTTTTACTGAATTTTTCTAGTAAAAAGTATGGATTTAGTGAATAAAAAAAGCTATATCTATATAGCTTTTTTTATATCTATATCTATATAGCTTTAAGCTTTTTAAGCTATATCTATATAGCTTTTTTTATTCACTAAATCCATACTTTTTACTAGAAAAATTCAGTAAAAGCATTTGCTGATTTTTTATTCACATGACCCATTGAGCTTATTTGCTTACTTTTTTAGTTCCAACTATGTTGACACTCCAAATTTCAACAGTAAGGTTCTGTCAAACGTAGATTCCTTTTCGGATTTGGGTTCTTTGACACTTAATGATTTGGACGTTTTTGTTTCGCTTAGACAAGAAAAAAACTCTGTTAAAGCAGACTTTGATGGGCTTTCGCCAATTGTCTTACTTAACTATGCTCGCGCCTTGTCAGCCCCTTTATGTAAAATCTTATGGAAAATGGCTCATATAACTTCTATTTTCAAATCTGGATCCAGAAATGATACTAGTAAGTATCAACCTATTTCTAAACTTTCTTTCATCTATAAACTTTTCGAGCGAATCATAAGAAATAAAATATTTTTCCTCGTCAAACCTAGTTTCTGCCCCGAACAGCATTGTTTTGTAGCTTTGCGTTCCACTTTAACCAACTTTGCGTTATTTACCAATTACTGTATATCATCATTTGAACTCGGTTTTCAAATCGATGCAATTTATACAGATTTCATTCATTCTTTTTAGACTGGATCAAATCTTATTTAAGTGGAAGATCTTGCTTTCTTTCAATTAATAATGTAAGTTTTTACAAGTTTCTTGCTTCTTCGTGTGTACCACAAGGTAGTATCCTTCATGGGCGTCCGCAGGGGGCAGGAGGGAGGCGCTTGCCGCCCCATAGGCAATCAACATTCTTTATATATCTTCATATTAAATCAAAAAAGCCGTAAGTGTAAATTAAAGAATTTTAAGAGAAAATCGAAAACTTTCTAAATTGTAAGTTGCGCTTAAACTTAGGGCTTTGAAAATTTTGTTAATAAAAACGTCGGTTTTAATTGTAGAAGTGTAAAATTTTGCAAAATATGAAATATTTAATATTTTGCATCATAATCAATAAAAAAGTCGATTTTGAATTTTTTTTTAACTTTTTATTTCATAGGACGATATGTTCATTTGATATATGGGTATTTCCACAGGAAAGTCTACCGTGACCAAAAAATTAAAACTTATTAAAAACTTATTATTTTATGATATTATCTAAGAGAAACATTTTAATTTTATTAATTTAAGCAATTTGTACATAAAATTATTAACCATGATGATCACATCGTCTGCACTGTTTCACAAATGTAGTTTTTCTTTTTCGTAAGTGTTTAGTAAATGTTTCATAAACATTTTTGTTTTATTAAAAATGGAAGGCATTGGCTAAAGATAATGAAGAAATGGTTGATGCAATTAAAGGAAAATATATTGAATTTGTTTTTAATAACCTAATTACATAATTACTTAACTACCTAATTACTTAATTACCCAATTAAATTGCAATGGAAAAAACTGTCCCATGCGATCTGTCCCGTGCGACCGAGCTTAATATTAAATTAAAAAATAAGTGTTAAATATTATTGGGTAAAATAAAAACAATTTAAAAGAAACACCAATGCACAATATCCATAAAATAAACTCTTTGAAATATTCCTTCAGACTTCGCTGAATTCGGCGCTTGAGTTGTTGTCCTCGAAAAAAACTTCCGTTTTTGTCCCGTGCGAACCCCGTTGTTTTTGGCAATTATTTTGAAAAGGAAAAATTACCGATAATCAACCTTAGCACCACTTATAGAGCTTACTATGAGTTATAAGTTAAGACCATTATCAAAATATAAATCCGTGTTATTACTACTTTTTTTTCAATTTAACTGCGTACGACTGTCCCGTGCGACACCATGGAAATGCCCATATATATGTTCCTTTAATATATTTTGAGAAGAATACAAAATACTTTTTTAGGTTGATTTATAAATAAAGCAGAGCTAAGCCATTCATTTTAAAATAGTATGTTGTACCCGTTTCTGTAAGGCCTTGTTCATATACCGCGTTTTAGTTGCGATTGCTCTCACGGTTTTTTTTTTTGCAAACGCTGCTGAAAAATACTGAGTTTTGTATGTATTTAAATACATTTATTTATTTAATATTCAGCATTTCTCAGCCGCGTTTGGGAAAAAAATTGAGAGCGGTGTCGCAATTTTGTATTTTTTCGCGTCACGTGCTTATATTAAACCAGGATTCAGAATCAAGCCTTGCAGGAGGTTCTGTAATATGTTAAGAAAATGTATGAAACCCAAAACACATCTAATATACATGTACCTCTTTATTTATTTATTCATACGTTTCGAATTAAAAAAAATTAATTTTTTAAATAATTCAGATAATAGGTATATTTTCTTACTTGATTGTAGGAAAAATAAATAAGTAAATTGGTTTCAATGCGTTGTGAGATCCGGTGAAAAATATCTCTCTTAGCAAGCGGGGAACATTTCAAGAATAGTGACAACTAGGGCTGCCAGGTTTTTTTTTAAAAAAAATCGGGATTTTACAAAAAAAAAAATCGGGACATAAGCAAAAAAATCGGGACAAAGACTCAATCGTCCAGAACGCTTAGAATAACAAAAAAAACTTTAAATACGTTTGCTTAAAATCGATAACTTATATTTTTACTAACCCTTATTATAATCTGAAAATTCAAAATTTGTATTTTATAATGTATTTTACATAATGCACTTATTGTTTTTTACGTTTTGTTTTCTTTCGTTCATGCTATGTTTGATTACTAGAAAAGAATGCGATATGTTGAACTTAACGAACATTGTGGGTGAAAATGAGCAAAGCAAAATTAACAATATCCACAAAGAATGATGTTATTGTTTTATTCGCTCCCTTTTTCTTTATTTCACGCACTGTTCGGTTGCTTGAAAAGTATGCGATTCGGTGCAATAAATTCGTAGCGTACAAAAAAATCTGTACAAATTTAGTCATGAAGAAATAAAAACGTAAGAAGTATTTTTAAAAAATAGTGAAAATATTACAAAATAAAGTTGTTTTTCAAGAAATCGGGACATTTGGCGTCCCGCGTGAGGTCTTCGCGGGACGCACATTTTTAGGCTGAAAATCGGGACAACCCGCGTGGAGATCGGGACCAGGCAGCCCTAGTAACAACTCACATTTTTAATTTTTGCGAATGATATGGCTTTTGACCTCGTAATTTCAAATCTGAAAAATTTTAGTCCAATCGAAATTGGTTAAAGAATTAATGGCCAAATCAAAAGTTAAAAAAAGCCTAAAAATTTGTTTTTTTCAGTTTTTCAACAAAAAAAATATTGTTTTATGTTAGGAAATTTTTGTATTCTAATTTTAAAAGTTGAAATCTTGGAGCTCGATTGTAATTAATGCAATTTCATTTAAGAATAAAGGCCTCACATTATTTAATTTATTTATCTATTAAAAATATTTGCTTTAGCAAAAAATTACTGAAATGTATTACATGACAAAAAAATTAAATAAAATTTTTAATTATTTCGGAGATGATATAAGAAAGATTTTGACACCATCTTTAAAATTATATTAGATTTTCTAATGTGTACAAGTGTGTATCAACTGGTAAAGTGTGCATATCATATTCACAAAATTAGTACCAATAAACGTAGTAAATAGCATTATGTAGGTTACATTTTTTTTATTTTCATTCTAAATTCAATAATGCCTTTGCCCCCCCACCTATAACAAATCCTGCGGACGCAGGATAATATTTTTTATATTATTCATTAATGATATAAATAAAATTTTTTGCAATTCTAAATTTTTACTATATGCTGGTGACCTAAAAGTATTTCGAATGGTTAGTTGCTTATCTCATGTAATTTCCTTACAAGCTGACTTAGATAACTTGTACCAATGGAGTAGTTTGAATGCTCTACCTTTTAATATTTCTAAATGATTTCATATTACTTTTTCTAAAAGCAGTAATTTCCTTCGATACTACTACTCTATTTCTGGGGTACCTCTTAAATATGTTCAAACGATCAAAAATCTTGGTGTCATCTGTGATATTAAGTTCACTTTTTATCAACACGTTAACTATATAGTTCTTAAAGCCTACTCTTTACTTGCGTTCATCCGTAGAAATAGTTTAGAACTCTCTGATCCTTATACCTTAAAGTCATTGTTTGATTCCTTTGTAAGGTCTATACTAGAGTATGCTTCTCTCATTTGGAGTCCGCATTATGCCGTTCACACGTTGAGATTGGAACAAATTCAAAAAAAGATCCACAAAATGTGCACTTCGGTCATTATATTGTCGTGAAGAATTTCCCTCATATAATGTTAGATGCTTGCTTTTGGGCATTAAGACTTTGGATTCACGGAGAAAAGTTCAGTCTCTTATGACATAATCTATGACATAATGTCCTTCACTTTTAGCACTCATAAATTTCGATATACCTTCCAGACAGTTGCGACGTTTTAAAGTTTTTTCAATTCAATTTCATAGGTCTCATTATGCTCGTAATGAGCCATTTCTTTAGCCATTTTAGCTCTGTCTTTATATAATGATTTTTCAAGTATGATTTTTCAATGTTAGTATGTTTAGTATGATTTTTCAATGTCTAAAGAATGTTTTAAGAAATTGTTAAATAGTTTATTTGTATTGTAATTCTACTGTTTATTTTTACCGTTATTTTAGTTTTAAATTGTTAATCTTAGTCTGTAAAGATCGTTTTTCCAAAGACTCAATAAAGAGATCTAAAATCTAAATCTTAAAAACAAATCTAAAAATTTTAAGTGCAGAGTATTTACCAAGTATTTACGTGGTTACGGTTACGATTTTTTTACCCAAAACATATTGCTTGACGAGTACACGAATTATACTACAGCTATAACAAATAGCTGTCACACAAACTTAATGACGAAGCTTGCTCAAAATTGGACAGTAGTCTTTTGACAGATGGTAGTTGACAGGACCAGTGTTGCATTTAAAGTTACTGCCTACGTTTCGAAATCAATGTTACGTATCAGCAATGAACGTCACCAACATTTATTGAAACATGCAAAACTTATTTCACTACGAATTCATTATGTTTTCTATTTCTTGTATAAATATTTTACCTTTCTAACTGTGGCTTCATCTAAAAATCATTTAACTTTTAATGTCTATGGAAAGTAAATGCTTTCTTACTCTCTTTCTTTCTTTATCTCTCTCTCTCTTTTTCTTAAGAGATAAATCGATATAAGCTCTGTGGTTTTTTTTTCAACACTTTAATTTGTGCGCTTTTTGCTTGACTGATTTATTTTCTTTTCATTTGGCTTCCTTGCCTCATCCGCTGTAATTAATTCAAATTCAACTCCTTACTTAATTAATTCCACCCACTACGACCCTGCTGCGCACAAAAACAAACGCGCACACGCACACACATGGATTTCAAATGTGGGCAAATACATACATACAAATGGATATACAAAAGCTCATACATAGCTAAACGCAGTCAACACCTCGCCTCAAGATATACAACAAAACAACTTTACAAAGGATGCTGTTTGAGAACTTTGGCTACAACAACAACAACAACAACAATCTAACAACAACACCCGCCACCACAAAAAATGACTACAAAGAATAAAGCAAAAACAAAAGCCAGAATTGCAAATGAGTAGATAGAAAAATAACAACAACAACACGAAAAAACGCACATGAAAATTCATTCAAAAATTTCCATCTTCAATGCAGACTACCACCAAAACAAATGACTAAAGGAAAGGATACAACCAACGAAGGATAACGAATGCCTACAGCCTGATTTTTTGTTTTTGTTGTTTTTCTTATTGCTGTTTTTTGCTGTTGTTCTGTTTTTCAAAAGTAAAACGAACGAATTTCAAACAGTTTGCAAACTTTTCAGCGTGCCTCGCAGTTTAAAGAAAACAAGATGAAGTAAGACGAAAAACTGCAAAACAAAAGTCAACCGGAAGCGGAAATAACCCTGAATATAAGTTGTATGCCAGCCGCAGCGCCCAATCATCGGCTATGCTTTGACTACAACCAACAGATACAGAGGCAAACACTGTTTACCAATACAAACTCATACACTAAATGAAGAAAATGCTATACATATCGAAGAAAAAGTGAGTGAAAAAGAAAACGTTTCCGGCTACGGCACAACATTTCCGTTTCACTGTTCATACGTATTTCTTAGCTTTAGCTTTTTTTGCAACAATTTGTTGTCTCTGTTTTATTTTAAGGTTTTTTTTTTTTGTTTGTACTTGATGTTAATTTCGTTGTTATTCTTTTTGTTGTTGTTGCTTTTTTTAGTATTTCAAATTCTTTGGGTTGGGTCGTTGCGATTCTCTGTTAGTTGTTGTGGCAATTATTATTCATTCTTGTTGTTGTCGCAGGCCCTACGGGACGCTACTCGCTGAGCTTTTTTTTACAATGAATACAATAACAACAACCTCGAAATGGTGCCCTTGTTTTTATTAACATTTTTTTGTTTTTCTTTTATCATTACCATTTATCTTGAAAGGGTTGCGGTGCCGGCTTTCATCAAAGCGATTGCCGAAAGCACACTTTTGAGCTTTACACACACACACACACGCGCGCACACACACACACACACACACACACACACACACACACACAAGTCGTTATGCCTCTGCGCTTATGAGTGTGCTCGGACTTAAACGCTGCGCTTGACTTGGCTGGCAGCCTTCATTTGCTTATCAGCTTCTTAATTACTTAATTTGTGCGAAGTGGTGTTTGCCGTTCAGTAGCTGTTTGTCTGGCTGTTGAAGGTAGCCTAAAAGTTTGGGTGTTGGTCTCAACGCGTGGCAGCATGGGCTGGAAAGTCTGAAAAATGGCAACATTGCTGTGCTTACCTTCACCTTAATATTTACATAAATTAACGTCGACTCACAACTTGCTATGAAACAGTTCTATTCAGAGCGGAAGAGTAGGCATTAAAACATTATTTAGCTGGAAATTATGTAAAGATTCTAGAAAAGCTTCTTGAATATAACTATTTTTAATAATTCTAAGGAATTGTATTTTTTTTTATATATTAAAAATCCTTGTTTAAAAAAATCCTTGTTTATAATGATTTTACAGAATAATTTCACTAATTCGAAGAAATATTTTCAAAAGCTCTTTTAAACGGTGCAACTACCTCTTCTAAGCTCTACTATTTTGTCATCATACGTTAGCACAAGTGTATACATATAAAGGTATATATAAAAGAGTTATATAACAGATAGTCTCGCAATGATACACATGCATTTCAATATAAAGCTATTTTAAGCGAAGATCTTCATTAATAAAGATTTTTTGCAAAAAACTTTATTTATATTAATAGAAAAGATTTATAAAAAAAAGTTTTAAGCAGAAGCTAAGCTTACTTAAATCTGTTAATAAAGCAATTCAAGCAAAAGTTTTACTTAGTAAAAGTTTTACGTAGTAATTTTCAAAAAAAGCAAAGATTTTAAGCAAAAGCTTTTCTTGAAAAAAATGTTCAAGCTAAAGCTTTGAAAAAGAAAATCTTTTGGAGAAAAATTTATAATAAAAAAGCTTTTAAAAAACTTTACATTAGACAAGCTATACAACATAATCTTTATTTAAGAAAAGCTTTTCAATCAAAAGCTTGAAGAAGTAACAGTTTCTAAGGAAAGTCGCTAATAAGAAAAAGTTTTTTAGTAAAACCTAATAAATAAATAAAAAATATGAAGCAAAAACTTTGACCAAGATATGCTTTATAAGCAAAAACCTTAGGTTAGCTTAAGTAAGGTCTCACAAGTGGCTGCCTCAATTGAGACACACTTAGGCCAATGAGGCAAATTGTGGTACCACAGTGTTGATTCCCATTCTCTATTTAAACCAGCTTGAGCAGTTCACAATGCTTAGGATTCGGTGTACCGATATTTCCGAGAGTTCTTCGAGGTCTTTGAAAAACCAGTTGTTTAAGTGAGGAAAACGTTTTTGAGCCAGCGCTGGGCAAGTGCAGAGAAAGCGTTCTGTAGATTCCTCCTCATCTCTACAGATTCTGCAAAAGTCGTTGTGGGGTATGTTTAATCTTTGAGCGTGCCTGCCAATGTGGCAGTGCCCAGTCAGGATCCCTATCGTGGTGCTTATGTGGTTTCTACTGAGAGAAATGAGCTCTTTTGAACGCTTTAGATTGAGTTTAGGCCAGATTTGGCGTGTTATATTACACGTGTTACCTGCTGACCATCTATTGTTGGTTTTGATACAGGATAACTCATGTGTAAGGTGTCTACATGTGGTGAGAGGAATACCAAGGTTTGTCCGGTCTAAAGACAGCTGCTTTATTGATGATTATTTAAAAAGATTGGCAAATAAGCTACAAATAATGGTGGAATCGTCAGTGTAAATCCATCCTGCATTTCGAAAGAAGAAGGAAATCCATCAATCTTCTTCTTGACTTTAATAAATCCTTAAAATTTTCTTGGATCAGACAAAATACTCAGCTTCATATTATCCAAATACTCATTATATAATGCAGCTGAGCAATTCTCAAATTCCAGAAACAAACGTTTGTATGTTTTTAAGTCATTTGAGTCAAAACTACAAACATATTTCTCCCATGCCCTCTTCCTATTGTTGCGAAGAGTCTTTAAATCCTTTGTGTACCAAGAGTACGCACAATTTTACGCAAAACCTTGTGTTTCCCAGTTTAGGAGGACTAATAAGAGGTGCATTGTGTTTTCTCGTGAAAATCACTAACTCAGTTTTATTAGGATTAACGCTGAGCCCACAGCTGATAGCCCAGTTGACTAGAGTATTTACTAGAGATACATATTTTCCAGAGGTAACAATAGCAACGTCATCGGCAAAAGCTTTCACCCTGCACCCTTCTAGTTCTAGTTTAACTTACAGTTCATTTACTGCAAGATTCCAGAGTAGAGGCAATAGAACATCTTTCCTCTTGGTACAGATCTTAACGTGGATACCTCTCCAAATTTTGCAATTATAATCCTGCCAACTAGCATTTGATTTATGAGTGCTATCAGTGTGGCATCCACCCCAAGCTCCGTCAGCTCATTGGTGATAGCTCTTACCTCGACGTTATTAAAGGCTCCTTCTATATCAATGAAAGCCATCATTGTATATTCTTTCAGATGGAGGGATTTTTCAGTGATGGAGATTATGGAGTGGAGAGCTGTTTCCACGGATTTGCCTTTGGAGTAAGCATGTTGTGCTATAGATAATGGCTTCTTTTCTATCATGGATCTCAGGTGAATGTCAATTAATCTCTCGAGGATTTTTAGAAGAAAAGATGAGAGACTAATTGGTCGAAGGTCTATTGGGTTTGAGTGTGAGCTTTTGCCTGCCTTAGGTATAAAGATAATCTTCACATTACGCCATTGCTTGGGAATGTGGTTTAGGTCAAGGCAGCTTTGGTAGATCAACAAAAGCCGCTCCTTAATGATGCCATACGACTTTTGAATTTCTATGGGAGCTATACTATCTGGACCTGGTGACTTAAATTGTTTGAAGCTACTGATTGCCCATTCAAGCTTTGTTTGTGAGAGTATTTTTAGAGATCTGTTCACAGATGGTAACTGATATTCCTGAATTGGAGCGTTACATATCTCTGAACATCCCGGAAAGTGGGTTTCTACTAAAACATTCAGAGATTCCTCACTGCTGGTGGTACAAGTACCATCTTCCTTTTTCATGAACTTGGATTGTAGGGAGCCTTAGCTAGAATTTTCCTAAGCATAGGCGTCGGAAGCGGTGGGAAAAGGGGGCAGTTGCCCCCCACTTTTTTAGCTAGATAAACAATTTAAAAGGAAAACTTCAAAAGTTATTCAAAATATCAGTTTTTTTTGCAACGATAATATTTTTGTATTATATATTTTCCTCTTCTTTCTCTCTTCTTCATAAGCATGCTTGCGTATAACCATTTTTTTCTCTGTGTTTGCAAAAAGATAGAACAAAATGTAGAGTTTCTACTGCAAACCCACCACCTCAGTTTAAAAGCACCCTTAAGTATGTAGCTTAATGCTTGTTAATTTTGCAACTCTGGTAAGAAAAAATTTGACATGTTCTTAGGGGCTTTCCATATTAGACGACATGTTGAACGATAAGTTAGATGGAAAACTAATGGGACTATTTGATTGAGCGTTCGAACGATCCAACTTGTAAAGCAACATCATTAATTGCAAGCTCTCAAGCAGAACACATCCGGCTAATAGCTAAGCAACTTTTAGATGCCCTAAAAATTGGGCAGTAATTTTACATAATTGTACAATATTGTACAATCGGCAGAAAAAAACCAAAAATTTCGATTATCGTTTTAGCTTACGCATGTTACTACATGTTGTACAATCTGCCTTGTTGGTCCAATGTTTTGGACCATACGAAAGCCCCTACTGTGAATTACCTGATGAAAATCCACCTCGACGCTTTGAAGAAACATCAAATCCGGTTTTTTTCAGTACAGTTGCCATTATATGATCGGCTACGAAAAGATTATTTCGAAATTTTAGATCTTCTCTCAAATGAGATAAGGGATAGATTCGATCAAACAGGTTGATATTTTACTTTTTTTTTATTTTTGCAAGTTTACACCAGCTTCACTCAACCGACTAATTTTGATTTAACATTCGGTGAGTCGGTTGAGTGAAGCTAGTGTAAACTGGCACTTTGTAAATCTTATTGTACATTTAAACAGATCTTGACACTCTGGAATCGTTGGAAAATATTGTAATCGAAGCCTTCAACGGAAAAGTGCCTTCTAAACAAAATTTAAAAACAAAACTATATCTTTATGCAGATGACTTTTTTGCAGATGAAATTTGCTGAAGCAATTGAATAGCCAAACACATTGAAATTGCAGTGGCATTGTATCCCAATTTGCGAAAAACTCGGATACTGTAAAAAACCTATTAAATGAAGTTGAAAAACTTATTGCTTTGCTTTTGACTGTGCCTGCATCAGCAGCTTCATCTGAGCGTTCTTTTAGTGCACTAAGGCGACTTAAAACGTATCTTCGAGCAACTATGACACAGAAACGACTCACTCATGCGGCACTTATACACATTCACAAAGATAAAACCGAAGAATTGAATTCGATGGAGGTGGTGAAAGAATTTGTTTCTCGAAAGGAAAGAAAGAAACATTTTGGAATAATTTAAATTGATTTAACTTTTTGTCCCTTATTGCATTTAAACCATGTAAGGATATACCTAGTCTTGCTTTATAAAAGCAACCATTATTTCTTATATTTTCATATTACCATATTAAAGATCCTTTAAAGAATGATCTCTAATATTGAAATTGAAAGAACTTTTAAAAATAATGAAATTTTAATATTTTTTATATATTTTTACATTTTTTTATTTTAACCTAAAATAAAAAATTTGTTTATTCACATTCATGTTTCCTTGAAGAAATTTTGGTGAACTTTTTTTTGCACCACCATTTTTACTGCCCCCCCCCCCCCCAGATGAAATTAGCTTCCGACGCGCTTGTTCCTAAGCCTTGACGCCTCAGAGGTCTGTCAGGTATTTTCACAGAAGTCCCTCCAGGACAGTCTTTGTGCTTTTAGTAAATCATTCTTATATTCTTTGAGAGCTGTTTTATAATTTGACCACGTATCTGTGGATCTTATGGCCTTTACTCTATTGAAAAGTTTTCTGATCTTTTTCCGGAGATCTTCTAGTCCCTTATTCCACCAAGGAGGTTTTTGCTTCCCCCTCAATGTTATTAGCTGACAAGCGGTATCTAGAGCAAGCAAAAACCTCAGTTAGACACGAATATGTTTTTAGGCATGTAAATATATAAATATGCTATAAATCGGTTCAATTGCCTCTATTTGACTCTACTTTTTTACAATAATTATTGGGTTCAAGCATTTATTTAGCCTAATATTTTGAGGGCTAGCTGCAAAAATATAGTAGCGAAAGGATCTAAGCAAAATGAAAACAAATTTTCGCAATATTTCTATGTATTTATTATTTGCATAGACAAAACAGCGGGTAGTCAAGATAAAAATAACAATAAAAACGACGACAAAAACAACGGTAACGATAATAATTACAATAATAAAAATATAACAACGACTTGAAACAAGATCTCAACGAAATAGTTGAAGTAATTTTTTTCTTTTTGTAGTTGTTATTGAATATTATGTTGTTGTTGTTGTTGTTGTCATTGTCAAAAGCACAAAATGCCAAAAACACAAATTTGCCACACAACCTCAATTTATTTTTCAAGTGCGGCAACCGGGAGTTGCAATAGCAACAGCAGCCGCAGCAACCAGGCGACAACAGGAAGAGGCTTTATAAGCGGTGGAAACGTTGGCAACACCAACAAAACGTAGCGGTAAATACTTAAAAAACAGGGCAGCTGAATATGAATTGAAATTATTTTGTCTTCCGTTCGTTCGTTCATTCTTTTTTTTTTTTTTTTTGTATTCCTGCCAATCAAAGTTGTTGGACATGAAAATGCACAGAGTTGCCAGAAGGCAGGTTTTGAATGTGAATATTTTTTGTTTTGTCACGTTTTATTTTCATTTGGCAAACTTTATGTAGATTTTTATTTTACTCTCAGTTTATTTTGCAATTTATTTTGGCTAAATGAAAATTTATATATTCTTTTTAACGTCCTTTTTTCGGGCACATAATAAGACAAAATCAACAACAGCAGCACAGCAACCTTAACAAGCTGTTAGGTGCAAGCAAAGTTGGAAGAAGAGCAAAAATTATCATATCACTTGAATTATTTTTGCACTTAGATTGTGTTGAGTTGCTTGTTATTGGTCTGGCCATCATTTGCATTATTGTTTTAGTTAAAATATATTTTTTTTTTGCATTGATCTGGTTTTGTTGTTTATTTTTGTTTTTTGCCTACAGAGTTCATTAATGCTGCTCACTGAAGTGTTAAACTCACAGTGCTGTGATGTGATGCAAGGACATGCAAAATGCTAGGAGAAAAAATGCTAGCAGAAAATATAACACTAGCGATGCAAGCAACTTGTTAAATTATAAAATAAAAAAAAAATGAGTAGAAAAGCTTATCAAACTACATAGCTTAGTGCGAAAACGCATTAAAGTTTGCGTAAAAAAATTAAAATCCTGCCATTTTCCTCGTAAAACTTTTTTTTTCAAACTCTTTTTAAAATTTTATATTTTCATCAGTTACTCGCTTGTCGACTTTAAAGCTTTTCATTAAAATCCATATTTTTTCCAAGCGTATGGCAGAATGGCGGAACACAAAGCAGCTAACTTAGCCATTATTCGCCATTTGTATGTATTGCCTTTTTTTTTTTTTTTTGTTACACCTTGTTTTTGTTTATTTAAAAGCGCAATACTCTTGTTTATTACAGTTAAATAATTTTTTGTTGTGCTCTTAAGCTTAAGTGCTGGCAAAATTTACTGTTTTTATCACATTTTATGCCATTACGAGATGTCATTTTTTTCGAAAATGTCCCTAAATGCATGCTTTGGAAAAGCGTAAAGAGTAAATAAACCAATCTTGCAATTTGCATGCTACAATAAATAAACACATTCAGCAACTTTAAAACTGCTGATCTAAATACAAACAGAAAAAAAAGAATTTTGTACTGTTTGAAAGAATTGTACACTACTTTAATAGGTGAAAGTCGAATGGGTTGTCAAGAATATTAAGATACCGATACTCACTCACACTCACAGCCCGCTGTTTATCTCCCGCAAATTTTATCGCTGATGAAATTTTCATGTAGAACTGTAAGCGGGATGTGATGAAAGCTGATTTGTGGGAAGATAGATTTTTTTTTTATTTTTATTGAATTGACGTTCAATTTTTCTGAATTTCCTTTTAAACTTTACGTGACGTTTATACACATCAAGAGTTGAGGATCAATTCTTGTTATGAAACGACGCCGTAGATACGCAAGACGAATAGAAAAATAACGAACAAACAAAACGAATAGCCTAAGAATTGACGGTACGGTCAATGTTTTCTTTCCCTTTTGTTACGATTCCCACACCAGCGAACGCACGACTTGATCGTCAATTCTTGACACGTGTAAAACGGGACATTCAAACATTTTAAAAACACGCATAACACAATTGATCAATAGAAGCTCGGTCAAAGTCCTTTCTAGACGGAAATGCCAATTTATTATTATATATATATCTTAATATATAAAAAGCAAGCACGCTGCTCCGTGCCCAATATCTCTCAAACTGTTAGCCTGAAAATATGCACATCTTAATACATAAAAGGCAAGCATGCTGCTTCGCACACAGCATTTTTCAAATTGTAATTATTTTCTGACAGTAAAGTAATTTTACAAGACACACTGTTCTAAAAAATATTCAGCCTGAAAGTATGCACAGAAAATATATTCGATACTTATCATTGACAATATTGGGTTTTTACAATAGCGCGTTTTTGATCTAACTACCTCTTTTATCCATACTTTTATAAAAAAGTTATGACGAATTTAATGAAATTCTTTTAAATCTATTGTATCAAAAAATATAATTGTATCAGCCGCAAAACGACACCTGGATTGCTACGTATATGAAGGTTGCCAGGCCAGTTCGTAAAGTTGTGTATGAATATGATTACTACCAAACTCGACTTTTTCCACTTTTACACTTGAACTAAGTTTTCAACACTGCTTCAATACGACAAGTGTTATTTAAAGTGATACATTTGTATTTTGCAAAAATCAAGTGTATAAAAAATCAAGGTTTAAAAAGAGAAAAAAGTGCTTTCGG
Source organism: Dichetophora obliterata (assembly GCA_963920525.1). Classification (NCBI taxonomy): domain Eukaryota; kingdom Metazoa; phylum Arthropoda; class Insecta; order Diptera; family Sciomyzidae; genus Dichetophora; species Dichetophora obliterata. The sequence goes on along the minus strand of OY986438.1, from coordinate 18,396,254 downwards.
CAATAGACTCCAAAAAGGAAGTGTGCGGAGGACCTAGACAGGCTTTTATACTAGTACTTATATAAGATTGATAATTTCTTTTTATTGCTTAGACAACAGTTTGACTTTATTCATCTGTGTAGCTAGTTACACAGTGTTTTCTATCAGCAAGTTTTATAGTGAAGTTTATTTGCGTCAATGATAAATTTTTATGTTTAAAGCAGCATAAAGTTTTATAAATAAAATAATTAAGGATAAATTAATAATTTTCTCTTATATGGTAGAGAAAAAGGTAATAAATTCGTACCATAAATTGTAGAAATTATTTAAAAAATATTTCGTGGCTAATCTCTGTTCTTAACTGTTCATCTCTTGCGCGTCTTAGGCAGCACTCTTACTTCCATCGTCGATTACCGTGTAAGGTAGATGTCATTAGTGCGAACTAAAAAATAACTAAATATATGTTAGGCCGGGTCGATTTGTGGGGAGGCAAAAACATCGCCCATTGCTCAGTGAAAATCGTATTCTAGGGATCAAAATAAGAAACTTTGCCCGAGGAACTATACCGCTAAAACGAATTCTAATGTCCCAACTTTTGACTTTTGTCCCGTAGGGTCAAATTTTGAAAAATCCCTCTTTGACATATTTAGAGTGCCCCAATCGAGTCCAAATGTATGACCGACCCCCTCATACTTTGGAGGGCCGATCCACCCATGCCAGTGGTACACCCCTGGAACCCCCTGGCTGATTTTTTTATGTAAAGTGCCAAAAATTGTGATTTTTTTAAATGTTTGTATGGGGAACCCCAAGGGGTTCCAGGGGGTGTGCCACTGGCATGGGTGGATCGGCCCCCAAAGTTAGTCGGGTCAGTGATACATTTGGACTCGATTGGGGCACTCTAAATGGGTCAAAGAGGGATTTTTTAAAATTTGACCCTACGGGACAAAAGTCAAAAGTTGGAGCATTAGAATTCGTTTTAGGGGTATAGTTCCTCGGGCAAAGTTTCTTATTTTGATCCCTAGAATACAATTTTCACTAAGCAATGGGCGATTTTTTAATCGACCCGCTCATATAAATATATTAGGGTATCGCAATAAAAAATTTTCTTTGCTCAAGCTTTTTCTCAGATTTCTTGGAAAAGGTTTAGTGGTGGCGCTAATCAAGTTTTCACTAAAAATAAGGTTTTTCGGGAATTTTTCGAAATCAAAGCAAAAATTGGTCAATAGCAGACATTTTCTAAGTCTTTGAGTCGTCATTTCGAAAGAAAATTGTTCAAACTTCACTTTAATGTATATAAATCAGAAGTTTTGTCAAATTTTTTCGTCAGTTGGGTGTTATATATTTAATTTTTTTCTGATGAAAAATTGTAAATTTTTGTAAATTTTTTAAAAAACGCATTTATGACTTTTAAAAATTCCATCAAAATGAAAAATGTAATGATGCAGTTTGAATTATGGTAAAATTCTAAGCAATTTCAAAAAAAAAAAGTTTTTATATTACTCTTGCCGTTTTAAAGTTAAAGCCTTAAAAGCTTTTTTCTTTGCCTGAAAACTTTACGTATTTTACCAAGGCATTGTATTTTATTCAACAAAATATTGTGAAAATTTTTAAGTATCGGTTAGTTAACACTATTATGAACTAGTTCAAAAAAATATTTGGCACCTTTATTTTACAGTAGATTTTCCTTGGTTAAAAATGAGAAGTGTATGGCTTGTGGGTAAAATGATTGATGGCTTTAGCTCTGCCCAGTCGACGACAAAACAGCAGGTTCTTCAAAGATTTTTCAAGTAACATAAAACAGACAAATACACCATTTCGAAAAGCAGCATTGGATTTTAAATTTAACTGTGACCCAAGTCAAGAGGCCTGCAACATTGCACGGTTTATAATAAAACTGCACGCAAAATGGAAACATTTACAAAAGGACAAATCTAAACAGAACAAGGTGACGATCGAGAAACAAAGGGCCTTCGCGGCAGATTTAAAGACCGTGTTCGACGCAAAAGCTCAACACTGCACTAAAAATTTTACAAAAGGCAAATCTACTGTAAAATGAAGGTCCCAAATAATTTTGTAACTACCACGCAACCGCCACTTGCCAAACCGCATATATTGCAATAAGGCCAAAACTAATTTCATTTCAATTTTGTTCATTCCTGATTGATTCATTCATTTTTATTTATCATTAAATGCTTATTTGAGAACAAAACCAATATCTAACTTCAATAAATGTTTATTTCAGTTGAAAATCCATTCAATAGCTTAAATAAGATTAGTTTTTCTGCACTCCTGTAAAATTTTACTATCACCGTCAGTGTGTATGTTCAAGTAGCGGTTACGCGGTATTGAATGCGCAACGACGTAATGCCTTGTTAAAATTCAAAAAGTTTTCAGGCCACGAAAAAGGCCTTAAAGGCTTTAACTTTGAAACGGCAAGAGTAATATCAAAAATATTTTTTCCAAATTGCTTAGAATTTTACTATTATTCAAACTGCACCATTACATTTTTTCATTTTGATGGAAATTTTAAAAGCTATGAATCGTTTTTTTAAAAAATTTACGATAATTTCACGAAGAAATGATATATATGACACCCAAATGACGAAAAAATTTGACAAAACTTCTGATTTATGCACACTAAAGTGAAGTTTTAACAATTATCTTTCGAAATGACGACTCAAAGACTAAGAAAATGTCTGTTATTGACCAACTATTGCTTCAATTTCGAAAAATCTCCGAAAAACCAGTTTTTTAGGGAAAAACCGATTAGCGCCACCTCTAAACCTTTTCCAAAAATACTGAAAAAAACATCTCAATACTTGACCTCATAAGCCTTCGAACAAAGGTTGAGCAACTATGAAATTCAAAAAAAAATATTCTTTTGGGACACCCTAATATAAATGTACCTATATATAAATTTAAATACATTATGAGTATAATTGGTTTCCTACGCTATTAATAAAACCATAAAAAAATCAATATTGATAGATACATAAAGGGTCCGCCAAATAACTTTTTTTTTTAAAAAATTCTATAAAAAAACTACTGGATATTTTCTCAAATTTCTTTTTTTATTTGAAAGTACAATCCTTCCGGTTAATAATGGAAAATAATTTCATTCAAATGGCTGCCTCGGCTGGCCATGCAGTAGCCTACACGATCGGTCCAATTTTTAAGCACATTATCGATTGTGTGCAGCTGTATTTCACCAATGGCTTCACGAATATTGTCCTTTAAAGCGTCAATTGTCTCTGGCTTGTCGGGATCTTCAAAACAGGGCGATCTTCAAAAACAGGGCGCAAAACATCGAGTGTAGCTTCGGCTGTGTGGCACGTAGCGCCGTTCTGTTGAAACCAAATGTTGCCAATATCCTCCCCTTCAATTTTTGTGAACAAAAATTCGTTCAACATGACCCGATAACGATCGTCATTGACTGTAACGGCCACTCCTTGCTGATTTTCGAAGAAAAATGGCCCAAATATGCCTCTGGACCAAAATCCGCACCAAACAGTGACTTGTTTTGGGTGCAGCTGCTTTTCAATGTATGCGTGCGGGTTTTCTTTGCCCCAAATGCGACAATTTTGCTTGTTTACATACCCGCCAAGATCAAAATGAGCTTCATCTGAAATTATGATTTTTTTGGCAAAATCGGCATCTTCTGTAAGTCGATCGCAGGCCCACTTAGCGAAGCCAAAACGCATTGGATGGTCAGTTGGCTTCAACTCCTGAACCAATTGGACTTTGTATGGCATCATACCTTGGTATGATCTTTATGCAAAATTCGTCTCAATGATGTCTCCGAAATGTTCAATTGTTGAGAACGACGGTGAATTGATGTTGATGGCGCTTCACGCACACTTTCTGCCACAGCAGCAATATTCTCGGGTGTACGCACTGCTTTTGGCTTTTCACGCTTTGGTTTATCGATGAGGATGCCAGTTTCTTTCACTTTTTTCACAAGATAACGAACATACGGAGCTGACGGTGCTTCTCTTCTTCCAAAATCCGTACGCAATTTTCGCACACATTCTGCAACATCACCATGATTTTCAAAGTAATGTCGCAATATTTCCCAGCATTGTTCAAGCGTATACACAACCATATTCGTTCAGCGGAAGGATAAAACTAATTATCTGTCAAATCAGACATGAGCTAAGTGTTACCATTCACGAAATAAGCACTAGTCGAAAAAAAAAACGTTAGATGGCGGGGACCCTGTATAAGTAAAATTAAAATTTATTATTTTTATAAATATAGCTGAAACTGCACAAACTGTTGTTTGATATTTTAATACGTATGGTTGTACTGACAGATATCCAGTTTGTGTTTAACATTAAACCCAGCCGTGTAGGTTTAATTCTACGGTGCACCATCGCAAAGGACTGATATTTAGCGTCGGCCAACGCTCCATCAGAATTCAAAGGATCCACCAGACAGGTTCCCCTAATTTCATAGCAACAGACCAACAATAAAAGTTCTTTTGAATTATGTACGTGACCGTGACAGCTTGAGCCACTCAAATTGTAAATGACTTCTAGAGCACCCATGAAACATATGGAATTTGCCTTTTTCTGATTTTGTTCTCTCCCCGCCCATTTTCTGTAATATTGAGGCTAAAAAATTAGATCTGCATAAATCATTGGACTTCGTTAGTAGAAAAAACCCAGGCCCCCTTGGGTTAAAAGACAAAAACTGCTTAAAAATGGTATTTGGCTTATTTACCCTATAACTCTTAAAATAACAGTTTTATGCTCTTAAAATGTAAAACATTTTTATGCACAATAAACAGATGCACATTTTTTTCATAACTAACTTTGACCTTGGAATGACCTTTAATAGTGTTTTACGCAGTCAAAGTCATGATTTGTAAGCAATATTTTTTTTTGAAGGACCCTCGTAAATTTTTGGAAAAAGATATTTCTATTAACTTTTTAGATCTTTATTAACCATGTCAAAAAGCATTAAATTAATTTTAAATCACAGTTTGGTTCTTTCCAAAACATTGATTTTGTTAACTGTTCAGAAATATATCTTTCTCAAACTTTACGAGGGTCTTCAAAAAAAAATATTACTTACAAATCGTGACTTTGACTGCGTTAAACACTACGAAAGGTCATACGAAGGTCAAAGTTGGTTACCAAAAAAATGTGCATCTGTTTATTGTGCATAAAAAGGTTCATGCACTTTTAGAGCGTAAGACTGTAATTTTAAGAAATATAGGGTAAATAAGCCAACTACCGTTTTTAGGCCTTTAACCCCAGGGGGCCTGGTTTTTTCTACTAACGAAGTCCAATTTTTTATGCAGATCTTATTTTTTAACCTCAATCTAACAGAAAAATGGGCAGGGAGCGAATAAAATCAGAAAAAGGCACACATGGGTGTGCTCTAATGACTAGGTTTTAAACAATAACCTAGTGTCATATCGAGTATAAATGCCGATAAATCAACCCATTTTTTTTGGCAAGCAACTTCGTTATCATGTTCAAAGATTTGGCAGATCTTTGTTATGAAAACTAGTAGGCGATACCATACCACTAAACCTATGGTACTGTTGCTTATGATAATCAGGTTTCCCCACCAATTGATGGAAACTACTCAGATTTTTTAGGTTTTTCTCTTTGCTGGTAAGTAGGGCCAGTGCCGGATTAACAGTCTGTGAGGCTCTAAGCAGTGAAAGATATGGGGCCCCATAATTTTTTTAAATTCTTTATATTAACTCGTACTCTCTGTCTGCCGGTCTGTACCAAAACTTTGGGTCGATTTTTAACCCTTTTCCGTTATCCAATCGAGCTGAAATTTTGCAGGCAGACTCGTGGCGACGACAAAAATGAACTATCAAAATCTCAGGCCCCTAGGGCCATACAATTTTTTTTTCTTTAATTTTTTATATTTTTATTTTATATTTTTATTTATAGTCAAAAACTGTGTTTTTACATTTATACAAAGTTACATGAAAACAATCGCTTAAAAATTAAACCTTCTTTTTCCTGCACTTTTGACGAGCAAAGAACAGAAGAGCCAACGAACTTAGTCGATCTTGTCGCATTGTCGTCCTCAGAGGATTTTTTATTCGTTTCAACTGCGAAAAAGATCGTTCTCCCGAACAGTTTGTTATCATTAATGATAAAAATATTCTGAGGCAGATTTCCACGTTAGGAAAGACTGTTTGAAGTTGGTCATTTACAATGATGTTATAAAAATCAGTAAAATTTGCACTAATATTTTTATCTTTTTCCATTTTCAAACGAACGTACTGATGAAATTGTTCTAATTCATCAGAGAGATTTGAATTTAAATCCTCAGGATACGATGCGACAAGCGACTTAACTTTTGATAGTATCTCATCGTTGGTTAAATTCATGTTTAATAAAAATGAAAACTTTTCTGCCAGATTCTGATAAACGTCGCCTCTTCTTTTCATCTCGACTTGAAGAATGTCGACGATGCAATAAAAAGTCGAAATGCGAAATTTGTCCTTTGCAGATAAAATAGCATCTTCCGCTGGACCATCATTGACTTGTACTCTCCGAGTACGTATTCGATTACTATTTCCTCTATAATCACCGTCGGGTAAAATTTCTTTAGACTTGTTTTCGAATTCTTCAAATCTTTCCCTGAGATTTTGCAAGTAAATAGTCAACGTTTTATACAAATCAGCGCACACTTGCAAATTAACTTCTGAACTCTGAAGGGCTTGTGATGTCCGATGAAATTGTTGCAAAATGTCATTCCACATCGTAACCATAAAAACAAACTCAAACTCTTGCATTTTGTTTGCAATATTCATTGCTTCTTGTCTAGTTTCTCCTTTTTGATTCCTATCTTCAGAAATAGAATCTAACGCGTCGAGAATTTGAGAATACGAATTTAAAATTGCATCTGTGGCAACAGCGTGTGCTTCCCACCGCGTGTTTGAGAGTTTCTTTAACTGTTTTTCATCCTTGATATGATCCTTTAGTACCTTCCATCTGTTTGTAGAAGCAGAAAAAAATACGTAAAGTGTTTGCACTAATGAAAAAAAATTGACAGCCTCCAAACAACAATCGACTGCACTACGACCGACAAGATTCAATGAATGTGCTGCACATGCAATGTATATTGCATAAGGGTAGAGTTGTAAAATAACACTTTGCATCCCTTTATAAATACCGGACATATTTGCTGCGTTATCATGGGATTGCCCTCTGCACTTCGAAAAGTCAATGTTGCAGTCTTCGATCAAGAATTTCAAAACTGCGTCAGCCATTTCTTTTCCAACGTGACTTTTCAATTCTAAAAATATTAAAAATCGTTCTACTGGCAAATTATCAAAGGGCGAAACGTTTCTTATGATGACGCACAACTGATCAATGTGAGAAAGATCAGGGGTTGAATCGACGGACAAACTAAAATATCCAGCAGCTTTTATTTCATCTAAAATCGCAGACCGGACTTCCTGACTCATTAGTTCAATTAGCTCTTCGCAAATAGTTTTCGACAAGTACGACACATTTCCTTTAAAACACAGAAAGTATGCTATTAGTAAATGTTGAATTTTCTTGAAAAAGGTCACATATTAACAATACATTGGTAATATATTAATAATATATTGACAATTCATTGATAATATACTGACAATACATTGGAAAAATTTATCCAAAATTTAAATCATGGGTCAAGTATTACCTTTCCCTTTGTTTCCATAACTTGAAATGTGCGAGGCCAAAAACGGATCAAATTTAGCGACAAGTTCTAGCAATCCTATGTAGTTCCCGTTATTCACGGATCCAAATTTTTCATCTGAACCTCTGAATGCCAATCCCCGTTCTGCCAATGTTTGAATGACAGATACAACTCGGTGCAAGATGTACTTCCAGTATTTGAATTCTTCCTTCATTTGGTCATCAAACTGGGCTTTTAATCCCAATCCCTTTCTTCGAATCAAATATGCGAGCATTGCTTCTCTATGAGACTGAGAATTTTCGTGTTGATCAATGACACAAGTGTTACGCCAATCACTGAATCCAGATACCAGTCGAGATGATACATTAGATGAAAATAGTTTACAAACGAAACAACAAACGTCGCCCTTTGATGGAGAATACAGCAGCCATTCGCGAGTGTACTTTTCACCGTTGGCTTTTGTTCCATTAAAAATGTTTCGAGAGTAGAATCTTGTTTGTTTTCCATCTTGGAAAATTCTCCGCGAGTTTTTGAATGAACCAGAGTGGTGTTGACATTTTTGTGGCCCCTCATTTGTCCAGTAGCTAATATCATCCGCAGTTAGTTCAGTCCACGTTCCAGAATCATTGTTCCTGTTTCCTTGGGGTGCGAGGTTAGGAATTGTTGCATCATTATTATTGTCAACAGCGATAGATGGTTCCTGAATTTTTTGGCCGCCGTCATCTTCTGCCACGTTCGTTGCACCATCTGGATTTTTCGACAGCGATGTGCTGGTTTGAAAGAATGAAGTTAATTTCGGCAATTTCTTGACGACTTCCTCATCTTTTTGTTTTTTTTCTTCCGCTTGTTTCCGTTTTTGCGATCCACTCACATAAATTCTCTTCATTTTTATTATTATTCTATTGTATTATATGTATATTAAAGAAACTCCGGAGATGTAACGTCCTCGCTTCTCAATAAGAACTAACTTACAAACATAAAATATAACCTTCCACTGGGACGCTTTTTGTTATACTAAAAAAAAATTAATAGACATACACGTATTGTGCAATTCGGGGAACTCCAAAAATGTTTTTTTTGTTATTAGAGAGCGAGAGCGATCACTTCGAATATGCCACGACATGGAAACTGTACGTTGTACAACGTCATGAATGAATAAGAACAGGTCCGTTATAATTGTTGTATTTGCTTTTTGTGCTCAGTTGTCGTGTGTGACGTGAACTGTGGCTATTTCTTGCCTATTACTGTTTCTGCGTCTGCGTCATCTGTATTTCTTGCTTGTGCAATTTGATAAATTCATTATTTTTAAAACTTAGAAAAAATTGTACGCCTGATATTGGGGGCCCCAATTTTACGGGGGCCCTAAGCAGCTGCTTAGTTTGCTTATGGGTTAATCCGGCACTGAGTAGGGCTTGCAATTTCGGGTGGTTTTGGCAATCCCGGGATTTTTGGGATTGATAATTTCCATCCCGGGATTGCAACTATATTTAAAAAAATTTTAAATAAGTTTTATAATTGAAAGATCTTGTTTTTTACAACAAAATATGCACAAAAAAAAATACTAAATCGATTTTAAACTAAATGTTATTGAAGTAATCAGACATTATAATTTTTGGAAATCGAAAACAGTGTTCTACAAATTTTAATAGCAAGAAAATGCAATAAAATTCTTTTTAAAAATGTTTTTTTTTTTGCACTGAAGGCACTATTTCATTATATTTTTTAAAATAATACGTTACAAAAAACTTTATTGTGTGATGGCTAAATAACTTCAAATTAAGCTTTGCTGCTACACGATCCCACATGTTGTTAAGCCTTATTAAGACAAAGAATTTCGAATGAACAACATGTATAGCGTTTTGGCAGCAGTGGTGATAATAAATGAATTATTAGAAGATGAAGATCATTTTTAAAATTAACTGTTCTTAAACTATGTTTTTATAAATTTTTATTTAAAAAGTTTTATAATTTTTTTTAAATATATTTTTCTATAAATTTTTGTTGAAAATTTGACCAAATTCCGGGATCCTGAAAATCATGGGATTTTAAATTTTAAATCCCGGGACTGTCGGGACCGGAAAAACTCCGGCATCCCGAGATTGCAAGACCTACTGGTATCCATCTTTGATGCGAGCTCAAACAAAACTGAGTCAAGCAATCACAAAACCGTCTTTTTTTCTCTTTTTTCCAAAATGATTTCCTTGCTACAAATAAAATGTATATCAGTCATTCTTAAATTTGCATATAAGATTTACAAAAAAAAATATTTTAAAAAAGTCTTTAAAATATTTAAATCAACCTGATCTGCCATTGAAAAAAATAAGAACCGGGTAAACTAGCATACAAATAAAGAGCAATGGACGCATAAGCATCATTTATATGTCGTTTCACTCATTGCTCTTTTTAAGCTTTTCCTTAATAATGAATCACAAGAGAAAATAAAAAAAAATATAAAATAATTTAACGGAGAAAAATTAAGCAAAAACGAAACACCATCAAGCAAAGAGCCGACAGTAAAAAATGCACTCCCAACAGCACTTCAAAAAGCTTCTCTGCACTAAAGAGGTAGCAAAAAAAAAGCTCTAAAGGACAAAAACTGCAAGTAGTGCTACACTAATTACCTAGCTAAAGACCTTTAACCCTACGCAGGGCCAACGATGAGCTGCTGGTAACTTCAACAAGTAAAAAAAAAAAACATCACAAAATGATGCATGTTTCTTTGCAACACGCGCAACGCTTAAAGCGCTCTAAAGAATGTTGCCAACTTTACATTTTTTTAAGAAAAAAAGCAAGAGCTTAAATAAGTGAAAGCAATAAAAAATAGTCAGAGGAAAGAGCGGCATGGACTAATTTTTCAGCGTAGAAAATTGCTCAGGTGAAAAATTGCAGCTGCCGTATTTAAATTAGAACATGGCTGGGACACAAATGAAAGCGCTGAAACGACACAGCAAGAAGCAAAAAAAATTAAACACTAAAAAAGAAGAATGAAATGAGAAAATCATATTAAAATCTTGGCAACTGCGGGTGAACTTAAGTAACAAAAATTAATATAGCTCACTATATAAAAAATTACCAAATGGCACACGTTGTGGCTGCAGTTAAATTTGACACGGAGATGGATGGATTAAAATTTTAGCCCCCAGAAAAGACAATCTCTCTTGTTTTTTTTTGTTGTCAGTTGTAGACGACGTTAGCTTGCTTTTTGGGAGACAATATACAACAAAATTTGATTAAAATTATTTTGTGTGTTATGCCTTCAGGTAGACAACATTATATTAATGTTTTAGTTTTAATTTGAGAAAAAAAACGACAAAAACTAAACAGAATCTTTAGATTTTCATGTGATTTACTACTGGTAATAAGTAAGAAGATGGTTAATTTGCCAATTGCAAAATTCAAAACACTTTCACTTTGGAACAAGCTTATTTTAATGCAAATATCGAAAAAGTACCATGAAATATAATGTAAAGTACTATACAATTGACAATTCCTGTGGCCTGCTGACATCAACATATACCGAGATTTAGTATTTTATTTATATTTCCACGCTTCTTTATCAAATCCCGCCCATAGTTTTCAGCATGATAAGAAAAGATCCTGTACACACCCTAGTATGGAATTTCATTTCCCTAGTACCGTGATTTAGTTTGATTATATTACGGTATGCATATATAATCAAACTAAATAAAGTGTAACGCCTCCTAGCTAAATTCTGCTCAATTTTATAATGGTGCTTGAAAAAAACCGTAATCACTCTTGTACACTCAAAAATATTTTTGTGTAAATATTACTAATAACTGCATCCATTCTACGAATTTTATTCGTAGTTTTCAGCCACGAATAGCATTTGTAGAATCGACGTATATTAGTACATATTACGAATATTGTATTCGTAAAAAACAGCCCAAAAAAATTCTGTCTGAGCTGGGGTTTGAACCTCGACTCTTTAGTATACGGGCCACGCACTCTACCAGTAGGCTACAGTCACTTGACAATCATACAGTTTCTTATGTTCTGTTGATGTTCTGCAAACAAGGCTAAGCGATTTCAGTTTTCAATTTTTTAAATTCAACTAATACTCCGTATATTCAACGGTCAAAATTTGTATAAATTTTTTCTACTTATTTTATTTTTTTTCGTAAATAGAACGAAACTACAAGTAAATACTAAGAATGTAATGGAAAAAATTATAAAGTTATTCGTACAAGAAATAGACGAATGTTATTATTCATATGTACACAATAATTCGTACAATGCACTCATATGAATTGATCAAGACTTCTCCAAAGTGACTGATGGTCAATCGACTGAATTTTTTAATTCAGTTTCGGTTGGTGGCAGAAAGGTAGGCTTTAATTTCTCTTTTTTTGTGAATCCGCTTCCAAGCGCGTCGGAAGCGAATTTCATCTGGGGGGCAGTACAAATGGGGGGGCAGTACAAATGGTGGTGCAAAAAAAGTTCACCAAAATTTCTTCACATGAAACATGAAGAAGAGAGAAAGAAGAGCAAAATATATACTACAAAAATATTATTGTTGTAAAAAAACTGATATTTTCAATAACTTTTTCTTTTAAATTGTTTATCTAGCTAAAAAAGTGGGGGCAACTGCCCCCTTGCCCCCCGCTTCCGACGCCAATGTCCGCTTCTCATCCTAGGTTTTCTCTGACGAAAAAGAAAATGCGCTGAAGAAATATGTGATGAAAGCGAATTCACTTTGCCACACTCAAAAATATTTGTGTGTAAAAATTACTAATAACAGCGTTCATTCTACGATTTTTATTCGTAACTTTCAGCCAAGAATAGGATTCGTGGAATCGACGTATATTAGTACATATTACGAATACTTTATTCGTATTCTAAACAAAAAAAAAATCTGTCTGAGCTGGGGTTTGAACCCCGGCTCTTTAGTTTACGGTTCAAAGACTCTACCAGTAGGCTACAGTCACTTTACAATCATACAGTTCCTTATGTTCTATAGATGTTCGACAAACAAGTCTGAAAGATTTCGGTTTTAAATTTTTTAGATTCTACTAAAAATTCGTACATTCTACTAATAATTCGTACGTAATAATTTTTGTTTCGTAAATAGTACAAAAGCATTAGTAAATACTACAAATGTAATGAAAGAAATTGCGAAGTTATTCGTACTTTACGAATAGTATTATTTATACCTACACAATAATTCGTACAATGCGCTAATACGAATTGATTTATTTTTGTTTGCGAATATCATTAGTATATATATTCGCAGATACTACATCAGGCATTAGAAAGATTTTACGAATGAATTCGTAAAGATATCACAATAAAAATATGTGCTTTGTATATTGTACGCATATTTGTAGAATGTACGAATATTTTGTTTACTGATATCATTCGTAGAAATTTTACTGATAAATTTTTTGAGTGTACCAAATTTCAATACTGTAGATATTAACTGTGATATATCTTAAAATTTACTTTTTTTTCATAATCGTAACAACCACAACGAATTTCTTTAACGATCACAATGACTTTCTGATTAAAAATTTCATAATAAACTTTAGTAATTTACTAAACCAAATATGAGGTCGTGGACTTGGTTTATTTAATATTTGACCATGATACTCAGAAATAAAAGTTACATTAAAAATTTCACAGAAATTTCATGGTTTGCTAAACCACCCCGAAAGTGTAGGCAATTTCATGTAAGGTCCCCAACGATACACAAGTATAACTATTTCCTAATGGGTGTGAAAATATCCCGGTTTATGAAAATGAACTTGGCAAAGTTCAAAGGGGTCGATAAATACATTAAAAAAGCTGAAAAATTTGTAAAAAAATAAAAAAATAAAAAAATAAAAAAATAAACAGAAAAAAATTAATAAATAAAATAAAATTAAAAAAACAATAAACAAGAAATTTATTTAGAAACATTGTTAAAAAACTTGTACTAACCCTTAAGTTAAGAAAATTTTTAATGCTTTATTGTTAAGTCTATTTTTAACTGTACGATCGATTAATACCTATGTATGATTATAACATATAAATGCAAATTCTATTGAAATTCAAGACTTTTTAAAACTTTTAATTGATAAGAGTAAAATTTTGATTTTTAAAAACTTATTTTATAGACATTTGAAAGATTTTGTCAAAATATTTTTGAATTTTCCTCCATCTGCAATATTTCGACTGATTTATTATTCTATACCTTCAGACGCTATGGGAGAGTGATTTTAAAATAATAATAAAAAAAAGGAATGTTAAATAAGACTTTTTAAAACTTTTAATTGATAAGAGTAAAATTTTGATTTTTAAAAACTTATTTTATAGACATTTGAAAGATTTTGTCAAAATATTTTTAAATTTTCCTCTATCTGCAATATTTCGACTGATTTATTATTCTATACCTTCAGACGCTATGGGAGAGTGGTTTTAAAATAATAATAAAAAAAAGGAATGTTAAATAACTTAAAAGTAACAAACTAATATGAATCAAACATTTTCGAAAGTTTATTTTTATCATTAAATAAAATTTACCGAATAAGTCTGTGTCGATAAAAATAATAGATAAAGTCCAATTTCAAAGTTTCTAAAAAATTTCCTTCAAAATTTTCAATCGCCATATAAGTTAAATGAAGCTTTTGCTTTTGCGTCATAACTTTGGCGTAGGTCATGCTAGAAACTCCATATTTTGTGTGTTTATAGTGATATATGAGTAGAACACACCGCTGCATCAATAACTCAATTCTGTCTTGAGTCAACTATAGCAAATATTGCTTATCGACACAGAAATATTTATATTTCTTTGAATAATTTTTTTTTTTAAAGATCAAAAAACCAAGGCATGCGCCTTATACAAACAAGGTTTGGTCTTTGATTTGAAAGAAAAGGGAAAGATTATTTAGAGTAATTGATTGGAACCATGCGTGAATTATTGATTAGGCGAAACAAACGTAAAAGACAATTTGAATCGCTTTTAACCGAGGCTAGTGTTATGCCTTAACCTCGGCAAGCAGTCCTTTGTTGTGTTCCTGTCCTTTTATTTTCACATTTTTCACAATTTATCTGTGGATGTTTAAAATAAATAAATAAACTATCCATTTCAGCCCTTGGAAGGACTTTGACCTAGCTTTTATTGATCAATTGTGTTGTGCGTGTTATTAAATTTTGATCACAAATGACCGAGAACTGGACCTACGTGTTTTATGCCGACTCCGAACGGCTCATGTTCTCAAGAAGCTTTACATGGCAAGTTTTACTCTCTGAGGTTTGCCATTGTCTGCAGAGAGGTGACGACCGAACAGAAAAATTAATTCAATTGAAAAAACTTTCTGTCTGAGCTGGAATTGAACCCGGGCTACCGCGGTTCTTTAGCTTAGGGGCCACGCACTATACCCACTAGGCTACGATCTGTGGATGTTTAGTTTTCCATAATTCTGAAATGTAGGAAATAACAAATAAAGTGAAAAAAAACCATGCTCGAGCCCGGATTCGAACCAAGGACCTCTGGGTTTATAGTCTAGCGTACTCTCCACTAAACTACAAAGGCCTACCAGATTTTTTACTATATCTTATTTTCCAGTTAATATTCAAAGATTCCAAGTTTTATTTTATATAGTACTAGCAAATACCCGCTGCTTCGCCTGCGAAAAAACTATTAAATACCATGTACAAATTTAAAATCTAAAAATTATTAAGTATTTGTTGTATCTTCAAATGCAAAATATAAAAATAATTGTTTTTGTTTAATAATGAAAAATGGTATAAATATTAAAAAATTACTTTATTTAATTTTAATTACCGTATTTAAAAAATAATTATTATGGTGACATAAAGTTAGTTGGCTTTTTCTGTATTTCGATTTTTTAATAAGTCCTGCATAACAGGATTATAGAAAATTTTTTAAATTTATAATTAAAAAATTTATTTTTTTAAGTTAGATTCTAAACATGAATATATTCTTCTGAAGTTTTGAAAAACTTCCATTATTATGACATCAAACTTTTGAATGTCAGCCCTATTCTGGCAACTTGGCAATTAAAGCGTTCTCGCGAATAACGATGTAAACGACAAAATTGTAATTGTTCACTTTAATTCATTTTACGAGCACTTTTATTCTTCTTTATTATTTTTTTTTTTTTTTTTGGGTATGCGATAAAAATACCCCAAACTGCTCAATTGCTTACTCAGTTCTGTTTGTATGTATATAATATAAGAGAGTGATTCTAACAGGTATTTGCAAAAAAAAAAACACTGAAAAAATGTCGTTTACAACGTTATTCGCGATTATGCTTCAATTGTCAACCAGTATTTTGATAATTTCTATGTACATATTTGTTGCAATTTTTTGTTTCAAAACAAAATTTGAAGCTCAAAAATAATAAAGTTTGATAAAAATTGTCAACTGTTTTTCAAATAGTGACAATTTCATTAAAAAATTTTGTTTTTTGAGCTTAATATTTTGTTTTGAAATAAAAAATTACAACAAATACATAGATATAATAAAAATACTGATTATTGTCAAGTTTCCAGAATTGGCAACCCCTTTTATTTATATTATTTTATTATATAATACTTTATTTTATTATATAATATTTTATTTTATTATATAATATTTTATTTTATTATATATATTATATTTTGAATGAAATTTTATTTTTTTAAAATGTTTTATAATTTTTACAGCTTAAGAAATTATTTCTGTTCAAAAAATGTTCAAATATTTCAAACCTTTGCAAAGTTATGTATAGACATAAATCTATGTTTTTAGTCATTAAACTTTATATTTAGCATTTTTATTGATTTAAAGAACTCTCCGGCAGACGCATGAGCCACAGACCACCTTACTGCCATATTTGAATTCTTATGCTAGCCGAGAAAAAAGTTATACATATTTTCACCATTTTTAGTATAATTGCCGAAAGTAACCATATGAACTGATTTACCAAATTTAAGTCTAATTAGACCAATAGCGTCCGAAATATAGCATTTTTGATGATTTGTGGGCTGTAAAAGGGGTGTGGGAAAATTTTTTCCCTAAAACCATCTCGTACTCGAAACAAACCTACTGCCAAAATTTCAGCTCAATTTAGCTTAAACATAGCTCGTTTTGCTTCACTCCACGCTTATCCCCTGAAAAGTGGTCGTTACCAAAGTGGGACACTCCCATTTTTAGTACAGTTGCCGAGAGTAATTATATCAAATAAATTACAAAATAAAATTTTATGTTTGTAAAAATAGGCTTCTTGATTAAATTTTTTAAATGCAATTAAAACAATTAAAACAATGCAGTTGTTTTAAACAAAATATAAAAACGAAAGTAAAAGACAGCTGTAATTTTTGAAGAATTAAATTAGTTACATTATCAGGCTTATAATTTCTTTAAATGTAGAGTGTTCAACAATTTTTGTAAGTACACATTTGTCTTATTATTGTTTAACGTAAAAATTCTCTATTGTAATTAAGATTAATACTTATTATTAAGTTTGTTAAATATCGTGTCTTGTAAGTTTTTTACAATTTGTGAACTTGTAAACTTTTATAGATTCAATTAAACATGGTACCCAGAAGATGTTGACAAAAAAATCAACGAAACGTCGGTACGAACAAATGAATTAAAATTGTTTTAATTGCTTTTAAAAAATTTGATCAAAAAGCCTATTTTTACAAACATAAAACTTACAAAATTTTAGTTTATTACGATCCCAACCATCTTCACTCCATGCTTATCCCCCGAAAAGTTGGCGTAACTAAAATTTTCTCTCAGGAATCTATTTTTGTTTCATACATGTTTTATTTAACACGATTAAAAAGTTTTTGAAAGATTTATAATTATCTAAAACATGTTTTAAAATAAGTAGTTTTGGGTGTTCCAATAATTTTATTTTAAAGATTTTACAAATAAGTTTCCTGATACCTCATAGCGGTACTTTCTTAGCAATACTAATTAACTAAAGCGCACACATTTTATAAATAGTTTGACATTCATTCTCCAATTTACCGAGGGCGGGCAAAATAAAATTTGCAAAAAAAAATTATTTTCGGCTCCACCTTACTGTAAATTCATATGTCAGTTTTTGTTTCAGCTTAAAAATATTTGTTTTTTTAACTACTATTCGTTTGAATTTTTACATGTCCGTCTGTTTGCCTGTAGTCCACATTATCCATCTGTCGGTATGTTTGCTTTTGACAGTCCGTCCACTACACGTTTATTTAATTTTGCAATATTAAAAAAATAAGAGCACAAAAACAAATCAAATAAAGTCTTATAAGATTGCTGCAAAAAGCGGTTTACTGTGTAAGGTAGATGTCAGCAGTGGTTTAGCGGTCATGACCGAACAAATGTTTATGACCGAACAATGTTTTAAAATTGTGTACAGTTCCATTTACCACTGGGTTGTTTTCAGTGTGCTCTTTAAAGCGCTCATTAACACATACTCAATATGGGAGAGTATAAACGTGCAAAGCTACCCGACACCGCAATAGAAACAATGAGGAATACTACAGCAGAGGAAAAGAGAGATAAATCTTTATGCTGCTTGTGTGTATTTATTGAATCAATGATTTTTTTTTTATTTTTGGCTTTCCTTATAAATTTTAATTTTAATTACTTTTAAGAGTGGTTTTTTTAAAAAAAAGGATGTATGATTTTAAGTTAAACATGTAGCTTTATATTAGTCAAAGAATTACTAAAATCGGTGCAGTAGTTTTTAAGTTTAGCGTCGTCGTAGATACGTGAGAAGCCTTTTATATAACAGTATAGATGTGCCCCATAGATGAGGCATTTTCGCCAGTATTACTTTTTTAAAGATTAATAAATTATAAAAGAAGAAGTAAAAACAAAAAGACACTTCTACAGTGAAAAATTATAAATGGCGAAAAATAACCTTTGAGAAAATTAGTTCAGTAAATTTTTCAAAGCCATTTTGCAAAAAAAGATTTATTTGTTAATTAGGCAAAATGTTAAATTGGTTTATTTTTAACTTAATCAAATTATATTCTCTTGCTTTTAAAACATCAGCCAATATCTAAAATGAAAATAGTGAGATCATAAATTTTATTTTATTTTTTTACATAGCTATCACAAATAATTTTACGCAACTTTAAAAGTTTAAAATTTCGTAAGGCCTTAAATCAGCTCTTCTTTATTAATAGATATTAATTCATTGATGAGTCATCATTTATGTCAGTATGTTTAAGCATTGAATAACAAATAAAATAAGTGACTTTCAAGTATAGTATTAAATCATTTTTTTATGCCTCAAACGTTATAAAAAGTTTAAAGTTCAAACTGAAGCAACAAAATTTAACAGAATCCTTTAAAAATTTAACGATTTAATGATTGCTTGATTGATAGAGATAAAAGGAAAATATAGTTTAATTTAAAATTTTCTCACAATTTTGCTAAACTTTAGTGCCCAAAAGTAGGCAATCTTTTTTATATAGAAACAACGCAAAACATAATATTTATGCGCGTTCACTGTTGGTCGCTTGGCTGACAGCACACTGTTACAAAAACACAATTACATACAATAACACACACACACTTACTCACACATAATATGCAAATACACATTCATGTGTACATTTGCCCTATTGTTGCTGTGAATCTCAACACATGTTCATCGCATTTAAATTTCAAATTAAATCTGAATAATTTTAAGACAAAAATTCCAAAAGAACAAATCCATGAAATACACAAAACAAGAAAAAACAAGTTATTTGAATAAAAAAGCACGCTTTCAATTATGTATATTTATGAAAAGAAAATACTGTGCCGACTGCTCACGCATACATTCATAAAGCCAACATACACACACACACACACAAAAAAAAACAACTATTTTGCAACATTTGGCTGGCAATGACGTCAAATATGGCATATGGCATGGCGTCCCGTCTATATTTGAATATTTCGCACATGCTGCGCGCAACAACAAAAACCATGAGCATCAATTATTTCACCTATTTTTGCATCAATTTTCATATATCAACTGATGCAAACAAGAAAATAATAACAAAAACAAACACGCTTATGGCTTGTCAAAATGGCGCGCTCTAGACATCCGGTGTGTTTTAACTTCACAACATTTTTTGGCTATTGCCGCTCAAAGAATATTTGAACTGTTTTTGCATGCTAGATTTTTTTTTTAATTTATCCATTACTGCTATATAAAGGACAACAAAAACAGGAGCCACATACCAACCCACACTCATCTTACCTTCAAGTTTTTCCTAACTATGTCGCGACGTTTTTCATGCCTTGAAGGTGTAGAAATTTTTGATAGCAACACCAGGTGTTTACAATAGCTTCACCAGGTTCTTCTACTTTTCTCTTATATCTTGTTGTTTTATTTCTGGGTGCTTTGAAGAGTTTTCTTGGAGTAAGGACATTTTTTTGTGACTTTTTTGTTTACTCAATTTTATTATATTTTCTGCAACTGAAGACGCTATTGTTAGCAACACGCTATTGTTGCCGGCACTCATGGTTCCTGTCACTGTTCTTGTTGTTGTTATTGCTGTTGTTGTCGCATATTGATGCTCATCGTAGCGTTGCCATATTGTATTTGTTTACTCTACGTGTGCATGTAACACTCAATTTACGCTGTGTGATTATTTTCACATTATATACTTAATAATGCGCTTAGAGTGCTGCGCAAATTTAAAGCAAACTTTTAGGAGTTTGCATGAATTGCATGCAACTTTTAAGTTTTTGAGGTAAAAGTTTGAAAGCACACAGTTTAAGAAGCTTAGGTGTTTTGAAGACTTTCAAATAATGGTAGAAATAAAGCGATTTTACATTTTTAAGCTATGACTTTAGATCAGGGGTGCGCAAAAATATACATACACATTTTTATGTTTGTGTTGCAAAGCTTTTGCTTTTAAATTTTTCGCTTGAAGCAAAGCAAGAGTTCAACAACGAAACGAATGCAACATACTTTCAGTAGCTGTCCAGACTTCATGCCAGCAGCTTGCGTTTGCTTGATGTTCAGTTTATTTTTTCTGTATGCGCGATCTAAATGAGGTGAAAATTAAACTCAACAAACTATCTTTCAAATGATGAACTCATTGAATCGCTCACTTTCACTTGATGTGAAACACTTTGCTTTATTTAAACACTTTGCACATAATAAATTGAAAGGCTTAAATCAATAATATTAAGAATTTTTCTTGATAATATGTTTAATTAAAAAAACATAAAAAATCATTATATTTTATGAAATTAAAATAAACTGAGATAAAAAACAAAAAGGAACATTTTAAAAATTTACTAAGTATTATAAATATTTCATTAAAAAACTCAAAAAGTTCATCATAAAAATCGTATCTTTTTTTAATTAATAAGTCTACTTGTTGAGTCAATAAATGAGCGAAAGTTTGTTCTTCTCGAATGAGGAAAGCATAGTGATTCGTTCGTCAATTTAATAATATTGATGAGGAGGAGTGCAATTTTTTCTTCAATTGAGAGTTGTGCGAACCCTGTATTAGACGTTTGTGTTTGATTTTGTTATCGTTGCTTATCTTCTTTCTAAAATGTAGCGCAAAATGAGTTTAAGTGTATGGCAGCTGCCACCTCCACTTGTCAAAAGTTTCTTAAATACTTTTTTTGTACTTTCTTGTACCTTAAACATCGAAAACTACCAAAAAATCAGCAAAATAATACATTCCGTCTAACTTGTACCAATCTCATACTGTGCAGCGTCGAGTTTCTATGAAAGCAATATATGAGAAATAATAATAAGCAAATAGCTTTGACTCAGAAGGCTAGCAAACCTGCAAATCTTTGTTTCTGAATTTGGAAAATCGCTCAGCAGCATTTTATAATGAATTTTAAGATTTTGGAGAATAAACTGAGTAAACATTATTTTTTTTAACTAAAGCCGAACAAGAGTCAAACAGTGTTCATTTTGAAGTAATCTCAGCCAAGCAAGAATACAGCGGTGGTACAACAAGTGTTTGCAGCTTTTTTTGACCAACCAGTGGCCGAATCTGGGTCGAACAGCAGGCGTACATAGGTTAAATTAAATATATATATATATTTATTTAAAATTGCCGCTGTTTGATTCTTGTTCGGCCGTGGTACGCTGCATTGGCATCAGCTGAAAAATATAATTTGTCAAAAATTTAATTTTTTTTAGAATTATAAAAATAATAAACAATAAAATAAACATTTAATTATGTCAAAAAGAAAGGAACTTTATTTCATGGGAAAACAGCTAATTCGAATTCCTTACGATTTTGAAAAGTTTGGTTTGCTGGATTGCGATTTCATTGAAAATATGATTCGATCTGATTTCAAATATACTGAATATATAAATAAATGTATTTAAGTTTTTAGTTTTATTTTGATGGCCGTAGGCAAAACAGTTAAGAACAATTTTCTTCCATATTTCTCAACCCATATTGATAATTTTTTCGTTAATGAACTAGCTTTAAGCAGGTGAATTTACGCATTGTGCATTTATATACACGTAGAAACTCTGCACAGAAAGAACTGAAAAATCGTTTGGCATTGTTTCTTTAGGTTTTTTTTTTTTTTGCTTTACAAAATTTTCAGGGAAACTTAAACAACATCTTAAGAGTGATCCTGTGGGTTTGGTGTCGATTGAACAAGAGGGCGTGTTACCTCCTACACAACCCAAATTTGAGCTATCGCTCAGAAACCAAAAAAAATCCTATGCATCAGACTGTTTTGATCGTGAAAAACCAAAATTTTGTAATTTTGTTCATATGGTTACGGTCAAAAACTGTACAAAAAATAGGCGTGGTCACACTATATCTAAGCCCACTTTCTCGAAATCTTGCTTACTCCAGAGTTGTACGCGAAGATTTGTAGTTTTGATAGTAAAATTTTGTGTGTAGGTGATCCAAGTGGCTATCACTATATGTAAAAATGTTGCCACGCCGACTTTTACAAAATCAATAGAACCTTTATATATCAGATGATTTGGATCGTATAATACTGAAATTGAGTAATTTAGTTCATATTGACATATGAACTCTCAACAATTTTGCAAAAATTGGTGTAGTCGCGCTATATCTGTGCCCTTTTTTAGAATTTATTTTAATGCCTAAGATGTTCACGTTTTAATAGTCTGGTGTCGATATTAAAAGGGGCGTGGCACCTCAAATAAACCATACATTTTCGATGTCGAATAGTTTTGGAATTATAGGTCGCAAAGCCTCGGAATTCGGTTTCATGAAATTTTTGGATATTATTAAACACATACCAAGAATGGTTTTTGTATTGGAAAAGGGGCGTTTCACCTCCTATAAAACTAAAATTTACGATATCAAATAGCTTTGGAATTAAAGATTGCACAGTCTCGAAATTCTGTATTCGACCACAATTTACACGTGCCGTTTCACTCATAACATTTTATGGGCATTAGAAATGGGGCGTGGCAGCAACGCTCTTGGGGTCAGTTAGAACTTTAGAAGTTTCATTTCAAAAATATACATATTATTGCCTATACAAAATTATATTTTAAAAAAAAAATTTGCTTCTAACTAAACTTACTCTAGGATCATTCAGAGGTTCTTCCAAAATTTTGTTTTCTTTTAAAAATTTATTTTATTAAGTTTGAATTACGCAAAATATTTGCAAAAGATTTAAGGTATTGCAAAAATATATATTTAAAATATATAAATTATATACATGAAAAAACTATAAATATTTTATGAACGTTCTTTATCAACATTAATTATTTCAAAAATTCTTTATTTGTAGACTTATAAAGAATTAAAAACGTAAGAAAAAATTTTAATATACAGTGTTGCGCAAAACAATAGCAACAAAAAAGTGCGCTGCAACAAAATCGTGTATCTTTTTTAATATTGGTTACACACAAAAATGATTATAGGAATCAAAGCATATATTCATGCATCATATATAAAACAAATCAAATTCAAATTTAGTTTTGTTTTTTTAATTAAATTTCAAATTAATGTGGCTACATTCAATTTATCTGAGAGCAAAAGAAAAGCAACAAAACTTGAAAAATATAAAAAGAGAACAGAAGTTCCAAGAATTACCGGTAAAAGTTCCGTTATTGTAAAGCACGTGTTGTTTGTAAGTAATAAACATTTGACTTTAGTTTTGTTTTTGCGCTAGTTGTAACTTTTTCATTTATAATGGCACGTTTTAAATAATGTGAAGCTTTTAAATTGCAAATTATTTCCGAATATAAAAACAGAAATTCACAAATATCCAACGTGAAACAGTTTGATATTAATCAGTCAATAGTTTGCAGATTAATAAAGAAATATACCATCACAAAAGACGTAACAACGGTTTATTAAAGAGGGCGGGCGCGGAAGACATCGCTGCGTGATGACAGGAACATTTGTGGCGTGTTCAAACGAAATGCATTTGCCACATCCAAAGAGGTTGTTCGGACACTTGAATTAGATATCCATCGCAGCACTGTTTGATGACGAGCCGTTGAGAACGATTAAAGAAGTTACAGACCGGCAGAGAAACCGTTGCTTACAGCTAAGCATAAAAAACAAGGTGAGGTGTTACAATTTAAACAATTCTGTCTGAAATTGTAACAACAAGTTGCAATTTATTGTTTTTTAGACTCAGTCTTGCAAAAGTGCACCTAAATTGGACCGTTCAAAAATCGAAAACCGTTTTTTAGCGATGAATCAAAGTTCAACTTGATTGATTCAGATGGGATGTGCACGGTACGGCGCCACCCAGGTACACGACTTGAAGCCCGAAACTGCAAAATAAATTTTAAGCACGGAGGCGGTGGCATTATGGTCTGCACTTGTTTTTCCTATAATGAAGTTAAACCATTTCAAAAAATCGATAGAATTATGGATCAATTTGTATATAATGACATTTTAGAAAGCAAGATGCAACCACATTCAAAGTGGAATATGTAGCTTCAGTGAACGTTTCAGCCCGACAACGACCCGAAGTACACTTCAAAGCTCATCAAAGATAACATTAGAGGCAATGGGATTCAAGTTTTTGATTGGCCGGCACAGTCACAATGACTTGAATCCCATTGAAAATCTTTTTGGGATTTTGAAGGTAAAAGTTTCTGGTCAAAGGTTTTCCAATAAGACTGCACTGTATGAAGCCCTGAAAGTTAATTGGGAACATATACCTAATACCAACATATCTAATTTAATAGAGTCGATGTCGCTCAGATGTGCAGCGGTTATCAAGAATCGGTCTTACACCAAATATTAATTATATTGCTTTTTGTTTTGCTCTCAGACAAACTGAATGAAATCACATTAATTTTAAATTTAATAAAGAAAACAAAACCAAATTTTAATATGATTTGTTTTTAATATGATGTATGAATATATGCTTTGGTTCCTTTAATCATTTTTGTGTGTATCTAATATTTAAAAAGATACACGTTTTGGTAGCAGTGTACTGATTTTGTTGCTATTGTTTTGCGCAACACTGTATGTATTACTTATGAATTTGGCATGTTTTGAAGAAATATTTTTAATTACATATATATTAAAGCATTAATTATTTACTAATAAAATAGTGGAAGCATATTTTGGGTTTTACAATCATATTTATATTTTCTTAATAATTTAAATAAAAATGCGCCAAATCTTGTTTTTTATCATCGGGGGCCTTTTTCTTAAAAAATAAATCGTACTGCAACATCAAAAAACACTTATTGCGCATTCTTTTCTGAAAAAAAAAATCTGATCTAAATTTACAAAATGCTGACTTCTTTTAAGCTGAAAAAAGAACGGAAAAAATGCAAAAATTTTTTTTATTTAATATTGGCCGCACTGTTGTTTTGAATTCTGATGTGTTTACTATTGAGGTTATGCATAGTGCCGACTGCATGGAATTTTTGAAAAATATTCATCAATCAATTCTGTTATATTAAAACTAATCACTTTATTCACAAATTGTATTTCGGATATTGGATTCAATTTTGCAGAATGCAGAACTGTCAAATTTCATAGGTCAGTGGTAAACTTTGGAAATCGGCTAAGAGATACATTAAAAATGGAGTAAAATGTAATGACACCTATTTTTTGGTTTTTCCTCTCTAGTTCCCAAAGGGGGGAGGGTCACCCACATCCTTGCATTTCCTTACTCGCCTAATCAAGGAGAATAACTACCCGAGGGAATTAAAGCTATATCTGGGGCACCTTGTATATAAATCATGCAGCTTTGAATATAAAAATACAGATGTCCCTATTTTTTGCACATCACTGTATATCAATGCTATTATATAAAAGGAGGCTCACGAAGTTTTTAGCCAGACAAGCTCGGTAACTGCTGAACCGATTATTTTTGATAATTCTTTATATTAGTTCTTTGATGGCAATTTGATAATTTCAATGATTCTCAAATTCTTAAGAATTTTCGAAAAGTCTATTCTTAAATTATTTCAAAATTCACGTCATTTATTTTATGCTTATATTCAACAAGCAGCACAATACAACAGCAAACAAAGGATTCCTCTCTTTGTCGCGAGAGCTTCTCTCAATATAACACGACAGCCATGTCGTGTAGTCGCTTTCAGGGAGATTCTTGCTGTCCTACAGTGTTGATTTATTTTATTTTCAAATGTTTTGAGGGCGTTGCCAGAATTCAGTTATAAGCATAAATTATATTTTGTAGTTTGCCAATACAAGACTGTATTAGTTTATCTATCTATTTATATTATCTGTCTATCTATCTATATTATCTGTCTATCTATCTATACTATCAAAAGCGTTGTGTCACTGCACGGATTTTTGACAATCACGCGAGAACCACTGAACCGATTCAGACGATATGGGTTCCAATCGATTCGTTATTTCAACGAAATCATGATAGGCTATTATTATTTTGCCACTCCTACTTTTAAAGTCTACAATATGCTAAATTTTAATCTAAACTTTAGACGGTTTTGGTCGTACAAGACTAAAACTCCGTCATTTTATTTGTATGGTTACTTTGGACAGCTGTACTAAAAATGGGTTTCCACACCCCCTTTAACCGCCCAAAAATCAATGAAGATGACTCATTTGGAATCAGTCATTCAAAAGTGCTTACATTGGTTTTCTTTTTTGCGAAAGTATCTCATTTCGTTTGACAACT
Source organism: Dichetophora obliterata (assembly GCA_963920525.1). Taxonomy (NCBI): domain Eukaryota; kingdom Metazoa; phylum Arthropoda; class Insecta; order Diptera; family Sciomyzidae; genus Dichetophora; species Dichetophora obliterata. The sequence goes on along the minus strand of OY986438.1, from coordinate 18,369,550 downwards.
GCTTCTTTGTTTTTTTTTTACTGGTTGATATTGATGATGATACACGTGCATAAAATAATTTCTTGTTTGACGTTTTCCTTTGTTTTTAGTGTGTGCGGTGTTTTTTTATACATTTTCTATTGAATGCGTTCGAAATAGTTTGTAATACTTTATAAGAACGTATTCAATCTTATTCAATTGTTTTAAATGAGTTGAATTGCAACTGAGAATTTGTATGGGAAGTGAAATTTCTTCTCATTTAACTGAATGGGCTGAAATGAGTCATTTGACCTATTGATAACGTAGTATAAGACTGAAATTTGATAATATAGTTTGTAATATTTGAAAATTTTTTACGCAGAGACTATTTTTTAAGCTTTAGAACTTTGTGAAAAATATAATAACATTTTGAAAAAATTAAATTTTTTACAAAAAATAATTTTGTGCTGAAACTGTTTATTGAAACTGTTTTGTGTCAAAATTTAGCAATTTCTTCAGATAAATGATATGTACTAAAGAGCGGGAAAAATGGAAATCGAAAAAAAAACAAAAATAACTTTTGGCCTATTTTTTGAACACAAATTTAATATATTAAAGATTTTGTGAAATCAATATAAAACATGGAATTTGTGAAGTAACGGTTAATCTTTTCTCATTTCTCCAAATTCACTCAATTGACCTTTCAGACAAAGGAAATTTGATGAACATCGAATTGAGAATGGCCGAGATGTTTGCCAAAAATTTAAATTTCAAACGGATTTTTCTCATTCTCATTCTAAAGAAAATGAGTTATATTGAGAAAATCTGTAGTTCTCAAAATATCGCAATAATTTTGATATCATAATAACAGAAATTTTCAATATACTTGATATACGTACATAATATTTTCGAAAAATCTTTCGTTTACCGTTATTTTTATTAATTAACGATTTTTTATAAAAAAAATGCGTTGTACTGAGAAAATCTATAGTTTTCGAGTTATAGCCAAAAGTTTGTTGTCAAAATAATGAAAGTTTTTCAAAACTTAAGAAAAATATATTCATATTCAGCATCTAAGTTAAAAAAGTTGCATTTTTAAATTACAAATTTAAAAAAAATTTTTACCAATCATTTTTATAATCCTGTTATGCAGGACTTATTAAAAAATCAAAATACGGAAAAAGCCAAGCAACTTTATGTCACCAATCCAATTACTGTAAGAAGGTCATTCAAATTAAATAAAGTAATTTTTAATATTTATACCATTTTTTAATTTTTAAACAAACACAAATATTTTTATATTTTGCATTTGAAGGTAAAACCAAATACTTTAAATTTAAGATTTCAAATTTTTACATGGTATTTAATATTTTTATCGCAGGAGAGACAGCGGGTATTTGCTAGTGTTTTTATAAATACTTTGAGCCTAAACGTTAAAATTGCCCTACATCGTTAAAGCCTTAATTCAATTCTTTTTAACCCTCCGAGCCTGACAAAGTTTTTAGTACGGTTTTGCCTGACATGGTCCCCAGGGACCTTCTTTATGAATATGGGGAACGCTGCTTATAATTATTAAATTTTTGGACCTAAATAATGTCATTTCATATTTTTGGTTTTATATGTTTGGTGTGGTATCGTAGATTGTGTGTGGTTATATATTTAGGCAGATGAAATAGAGAAAAAACCAGCACATCTGTATATATAAAAATAGAACATGGTTTTTTCGGATGCTCAAAACTTGAAAACGACTGGACCAAATTGAATTTTTTTTTCTGCGGATTTGTTTCAAATTGCTACACAAAGCTTTAGAGGGTAAAAAAAAATTCTAAAAATTCTTAACAGGTGGCGCTGTAGGCGCACATTTCGTTTTTTAGTTCAATTCGGACGTAATTTCGAATAGCTTGGGAATTATAGGTCGCACAGCCTCGAAACTCGGTATTCGACCACAATTTAAACATGCCGTTTCACTGATGATATTTTATGGGCGTTACACAAGGGGGCGTGGCACCTCCCACACAATCCAAATTTGCGATATCGAATAGCTTTAGAGTTTAAGGATGTGCAGCATAGGAACTTAGTATTCGACCACAATTTACACGGGCCGTTTTACTGATAACATTTTAAAACGTTGTAAAATAGGGCGTGGCACCTCCCATACAACCTTAATTTTAAAAATTTAAAGCTTTTGACTTATAGATCGCACAGCCACGGAGTTCAGTATTCGGCCACAATTTCCACATGCCGTTTCATTGATAACGTTTTATGGGCTTTTGGCAATGGGGGTGTGGCAGCAACACACCGGGGTTCTGCATTTATTGCTATAAAAACAAATAACTAACAAGAAAATTCCAGCAAAAATAGAAATCATGAGCATATTGTATGAAAGCCCATACAAAATTCAACCCAGCCATTATAATGAAAATTTTTACGTTATTGTATCGTATCTAATTTCATTAGCTTCTATACATCCCAAAGGAAATCAGAGAGGCTGCGGCTTTTCGGTCGAATTGTACTGAAATGCTTCATCGTTAAAAACTGCATAGGTCCCAGGGGATATTCTCAAGCATCGGAGGGTTAACAAATATTAATTATTTCATCGACGACAACTCATATATATTGAGTAATACGCTTACTGCGTATAACATAACAATGGCTGAACGTCGTAAAAGAAACAAGAAACAATATTTTTTTGATATGGGAAAAATGTAGTGCTTCCCGTGACTCACACCACGTTCTGCCTTCATTCTGTTTTATAAAAAGATGTAGCTAGAGTCAGCATGTTTAAGCATTGAATAATAAATAAAATAAATTATTTTCAAGTTAAGTATTAAATAATTCTTTGTTTGCAAATCTACAAAACGTGGAAAAAGTATGCAGCAAGTAATTTTAAAGTTGCCTTCTCCACTGCTGCAGCCACAAAGTATGCTGAACACTGTGTGTGCCAGTGAACAAATATTAGCTACATCACATCACATCGCAATGAAATGAATCACTACACCAAGGTAAACACACACACACACACACTCGTGCAAACTTTACACATACGAAGCAGCTAAGAAAAAGAAACTCGCACCTTAGATGACTACAGAGCCACATCGACAAAATTTATATGGTGCCATCAATTTCAATTTTCCTCATGGACTGCTTTCAAATAAACGTAATTTTCTTAGCTGGCAACATGCTTTGAAAAGCAAACCTACCTACTTATCGATTCCAACACCAATCCCAGGCCCATCAGCCGAAACACACTCACTCTCTGTCTCACTCTGCCGTTGTGTAAGACGCCTGCTTCTTAGTAGAGTCTACATGGAGCCATCTGCAATTCGTTTCTAATCTCAATCTGGTAAACTAATTTTCGTAATACCTTGACAGTGAAATTGGCACGAATTTTTCAAATGCACACTCACCTTACAACATCAGCCAACAAAGCATGTGTGTGTGTGTTTGTGTGTGTGTGTGTGTGTGCTGTATACGTGTGTTTGGTGAGAAAGTAACAATAAGCTGCAGTTTCCGCGCGTCTGTTTGAATTTGCCGTGAAATTCGTTTATTTCAGTCACGTCTCAGCACGAATTGCTTTTTGGCTGGTTAAAGCAACTTTTGCATACCTTTAGGGGCTACCAATCTGAAACTACCTACCTGCAAACATGCTTGCTGTCATGTCTGTAGCGTGAACCCAAAATGTTTCTGTTGTTGCGGGTAGGTGGGTTGAGTTGAAAGACATGCTTGCCGCTTTCTTTGTTGCCAAATTGAAATGCGGTTTTTCCAATATGCATGCATAAATCTCAATTTTTTACAATATTGGAAATTGGCAAAATAAATACAAAAATAAAATTAAGAATAGCATGTAAGCCAAAAGAAAAGCCAAGTGAAGAAAGTGAAAGGTGATAATCAAGAAAAAGTTGAGAAAGTTTGCTTATTATTTATCCAGCTTTCAGCAAAACTTTAAAATTGTGTTGAAATTGAGACAGAGCACACAATAATGTCGCCACCTAGAAGTATGCTTTATTATTTTTTAACTACTTTGTTGAGCAAGTCGGCAACAGAGCACATTATTATTTTTTTTAAGTTCTTGGAAAGCTTTTAACTTTTATAACCAATGCGCGACCAGGCTGCAAGGATATGTTTTACAACAACAACTAGAGCGTGCATTTATGCCTGCAGCTTGAAAGCAGTTCATCTTCATAAACAGGTCAGATTCGCTCGTAAACTTCAAATAAACTTAACTGCAAATCGTGTAGTTAGTTCTTCAACGTCTTCTTGTTCTTATTCTTCTTGATTATCAGCAACACCAGCCGTTGTCGTCTCGTCAACAACGTCGTCGTTCGTTCTGCTGTGGGCTACTTTTTTCATTTTTCAAAATAATGAACAAACTTTTCTTATAACATTTTTTATGAACTGCACTAAAAACTCAACTAAAACTTACACAGAGTGAAAAAAAAATCACGAAATAAAAGAAAACAGCAAAGTAATAGAACTAAAACTGGCAAGTAAGGCAGCAGAAAAATATATTAAACTTCTACTACAACAACAACAACAACAACAACAAAAACCAAGTGCAACTGGAATTGTAAGCACAATTTTACACACTTCCGTCATATAAATGCGCAGCAAAAGCGTAACACGGATGAAACGCGTAGAAAAACGCGCGACACGGCAAACTTAAGCCGGAAATGACGTGCTGCAAATCATGGCTGCAAATGTTTGTAGATCTGTTTATACGCTGTATGCGCGCCTTAAGGGCAACGGAAGCAAAGTTAAGTGGAATTGCATAGGTTTGCTTAAGTCATAAAAACGCACTCGAAAAATAACTCGCACTCAGCTCAACTCAGCAACGACAACGACAACTACGACGCCATTTGCAAAAGTCATTATATTGGCAGCAGCACATAAAGTAAAAATTTAATAAAAACTAAGGCAAGAAAAAACATTTTTTTTAATGGAAAATTTAAACTCATTTCGTAAAGACATACTTCATAAAAACTTTATTGACATTCTTCGCAAAAATATTTTCTTCTATAATTTTTGAGTAACTAACAAAATTTGAAAAATTTAAAGCTAGCTATTTCTGGTTTTACTACTAAAACCTAATGACTTTAAAGCTGGCAAAGTAAAAGAAAGCTAATTGAGAAGCATTTAAAAAATTTCCCCATATAGCCAGTTTTTTGGAAAAACTTGATTTTTTCGTGTAATAATCAAGGTGTATCTTATTTTTTTAAAAGTTGTTGCTTTTGTTTTAAGCAGTGACCTTATAAAAAAATTCCCACTGTAGGAAATTTATAAATTCTCCTGTGTCGCCACGTAACATATTTCTTGCTTGTTTCAAACGCAAAAAATAGAAACATTTTTCGTTTAAAGAATTTCCTTTTTAGGGAAATTTTCTGTTGCGTGTTTTTTGCTATTGGTTTCGCAAAAAAGTCAAACAAAAATGATTTCGTATAAATATTCCATTATTTCTTTTTTTTTACGTAAATTTTTTTATAATTTTATGCAAAGGTATTCTGCTTTAAGCTTACATTATTCATAACATTATTGCACAAAAACTTAACTAAGTTGTAATTAAATTTTTCATACACATATACGAGCTTGAAATTTCACAAAAAAAACTTTACTGTTTAAATAGAAAACCGTGGTTAAGCACTTAGCACAGCTATACAAATGCCTCGTAGGGTTACACGAATCATTCGCTTTTAGATTTTACAGACTTTGCTGTTGCCATGTTTCGGTAATTGCAAAAAAGCATAAAAATAAAAAATTTCCCGCTTAGGGAAATTTCATATTTTCCAATAAAATTTTAAAATTAAGGCCTTCTATATTTCTTAGCCCAAAATGAAACTGATGGCAAACTATTGCAAAATTTCCCTCTGTGGGATATTTTTTTTTAGATCTTGTGTTTAGAGTTTTACTCAAAATAACAACGTTTGGCAATATGTAAAGGTAGAAGAATAAAAGAAATGAAACTATTAAAGAAATGTTCGCTTTACTTCAATAAAAATAAAAACTTGCATTCTTCAAAAATAACATTTAATGCTTAATTCTATCCTAACCAATTGAATTTAGTGAAAAGAAAAATTATTTATAAGATTTTGTTGAAGAGGTTCTTAAGTTTTCTTACGTCTCTGTTACATATGTATATTTGTATCAACTCTACGAAAAACTTAAAATATTTTATGCATCCTAAAAGTATGCAAGATGTCAGTTAAAAGATGAACAACTCTTTAATATATCAAATTTTTTCCAAAATATATATAAAAAAACTTTGCACACACACACACCGCTGCGAAATGTCGCCGTGCCGTATACTTTTCAGCTACCTAAGGGAATAACGTGAGGAAGACTACAGCAGTAGCTCCTAAAAATATGCTATAGAAACGTCAATGTCAGACTAAAGTAAAAGACGTTTTCATTCAATGCAACGTGCGCTCAGCGTCAGGCTGCACATCAAGTTAAAAGCAGCGGCTAGAGTAGTAAAAATTACAGCAACAACATTGAATAAAAAGAAAGACGTCGCATAAGAAATGCAAGTAAAAGCAACAGCAGCGTACGCCACAACAAGTCTCCGGAGAGCAGCTAGTTGGCTATAAAGATGGAGTTGCAAAAAAATCCATTTATTGAAAAAAGTATGGAATAGCACAGAAATGCAGGCAGCACTAACGAAAAACTTACAACAACAACACAAAAAAAGCACTAGTTGACAAAAAGAAATCAACGTCGGAAAAAACTCGACGCTGGCAAAGTTTTGCCGTCTTAAGACGATAGCAAAAAAAATCATATAATAATAAAATAAAAATATGCACCAGGGGACTTAATAAATTTTTGAAATGAAACTAAAAGGACTTTGGCATTTCCTGGTGCCTTTTATCTTTGTACTATACATCATTTTATGCATTTTTACGAATTCACTGTTTTTATGGCTATTATGTTTTTTACGCAAATACATACGCCTGTTGTTATGCACTTAATATTTCGCATCACTTATTTTATAATTCGCATAAAATTGAAATAAGGCAGCTGCAGCTGCTGGTGCTAAGGTAAGACCCAAACCCTTAAATAAATTCATATGCATTATCCTAGTTATTAAATGTCATGTTTAAGTTAAATTGTTAAATCGTGATCCTACTCGAAAGCTCTTAAAATAAACCATTTGCGCTTCCTTGCCTCGAAACTTAAAACTTCAAGCGTTACTCTTAATAAAAACATGATGCTGTTGAGCACTTTTTTAATAAGCTGCAACTTAAATTTGCCAAAGTAGCTAGCTATGCTGTAGCCTCCACCGTTCTGGTCTCCTTTATTTTCTTAAGCTTTGCATAAAATTTCCGTTTCGTATTCATTTAAGTTTGCTCATCATTTTCGCTCGAACGTGCTCACACATAAATACAACAGTGTTGCATTTCATGGATTTTCTGCTACTGCTACTATTCAATATGCAAGCTGCAACAACAACACCAGCCACAAGCCACACAGCACAACAACAGCAGCAAAGTCCGCCGCGTGAAGCTGCAGAAATCACAAGCTCACGATTCATGTTGCATACTTTCAGGCACGTCCATTTTGAAATTTAAGCCATCAACGCATTTGCATTGAATGCACACAGCTGTTGGTTGTGTTTGTAAGGCTTAAAAACGATGGTAGCATTAAAACAGCAAAAAAAAAACGTTCAAGTTTCCTCAAGTTTGAGTTGATTTTGCGAAATCATGTTGCATGCTTTAATATGTGTTTCAAAACTTTATATGTATATTTTTGGTGCAATAGGAGAAGTTTTGCGTAAATTGAGAATCTTTGCGTAAACCAAAAATTTTTGCCAGAAATGCAAGGAAATACGTTTAAAGCCATTTAATGCATTGCATTTTAAATGAATGAATAACTTAGTTTTGAAATTTATTTTTTTTGAAAATTTCCCGAATAAGGGAAATTCCTTACGCTACCAAAAATGCGACGTTTCTATAAAGACAATAAAATTATTGATTTGAGAACATAACTGAAGAATTTTATAATTTCCCAGGGAGGGAAATTTTAGCCAGAGGCATTACTAAAAAATGCAAAAAACAAGCTGTAAAGAATATCATCGAGTAGGGAATTTATCAGATATGTTGAAAAGTGTTCGCTTTGAGTTAAAACAACTAAATAAGCATCAATTAAAAGATGAATTTGGAGATATTAAATTTCTTTCAGAGGAAATTTTTTAATAATTGCAATACTGCAACAGTCGAAGCACAGCAAAAATAGAGTCTAACATATGAAGATGTGGAAATCAATAGCACATGATTCATGTTGCATACTTTCTGGTACTTTCCTTTCACACTTTGAATCATCAACGCGTTCGCATTGTATACATAGCTGCTAGTATCATTTGAGGTAGGCTTAAGCACGTTGCGTCTACCGTGAAGTTTTGCAAACACATTAACACATAGCCTTAATATGTGTTTCAAAACATCTTCAATTTGATTGGCACCATAAGATGTGAATTAGCTCTATGATAGATCTAAAATCAGTGCTTTTGTTGCGTTGCAATTAAAAACATCCGCAAATTCATGGCATACAAATTTGCATTTGGTAATTATGCAAAGCAAACAAGTTCAAATACAATATCAAGGTTTTTTAAAAATTTCCCTTTGGAGGCATTTTCATCGATTAACAAAATATGTAAATTTTCTTAAATAATAAGAAAATCATATTGTTTCCTTTAAAGTGAAATTACTTAGATGTCCGTACTTATAATTACTTTTTATAAAAATAACAAGTATTTAACTATGTGATGAAACACAAGATATTATAAATTTCCCTTAGAAGGGAAGTTTGCAGTAAAGACACTTTTTCTTTTAGCCATGAGATATGGAGAGATTATGCTTAAAGCATGAGGCTTTGTTACTCTACATTTAAAAACATCTCAAAATTCATAGTAGGCAATTTTGTTAACAAGGAATTTCGCAAAGCCACCAAAATCAAATTCAAAAGTTTAAAGATTTTTTTTAAATTTCCCTTCGGGAGAACCTTCAATTGACAAAAATAGTAAAGTTTTCGAAAAATAAAAAGTCTATCACATTATTTTACATAAGGAATATATAATATAAAAAATTTCCCTCTAGGGGAAATTCCTAAGATGTGAGATTTTTGCTACCACTTTAATTTAAAACTAGTTATTTTCTAACCATGTAATAAAAAAATTATTATAAATTTCCCTTCGTGGGAAATTTTTAAATAATGTTACATTTCATGACAAATGTAGCAATCATTAAAAAATTACTATTTTATTACTTTTTATAAAAAACATGCTTAGAGTAAATACATTTCTTTGATTTTATTTAAAAAATAAATTATATGAAAAATTTCAATCGAAAGGAAATTCCTAAGATGTCCGATTTTTGCTTCCACTTTAATTTAAAACTAGTTATTATCTTACCTTGTGATGTAAGATAGAATATTATAAATTTCACTTCGTGGGAAATTTTTTTAATAATGTTAAATTTCAAGACAAATGTAGCAATGATTAAAAAATTAACAATTTTATTACTTTTTATATAAAACTTGCTTAGAGCAAATACATTTCTTTTATTTTATATAAAGAATAAATATTGTAAAAATTTCCCTCGAAGAAAAATTCCTAAGATGTCAGATTTTTGCTTCCACTTTAATTTAAAACTAGTTAGTATCTAACCATGTAATAAAAAAGTTATTATAAATTTCCCTTCGTGGGAAATTTTTAAATAATGTTACATTTCAAGACATATGTAGTAATCATTAAAAAAATTACTAATTTATTACTTTTTATAGAAAACATGCTTAGAGTAAATACATTTCTTTTATTTTATATAAAAAATAAATATCATGCAAAATTTCCCTCGAAAGAAAATTTCTAAGATGTCCGATTTTTGCTTTCACTTTAATTTAAAACTAGTTAGGATCTAACCTTGTGACGGAACAAAAAATATTATAAATTTCCCTCCGTTGAAAATTTTTTAATAATGTTACATTTCAAGACAAATGTAGCTATCATTTAAAAAATTTACTATTTTATTACTTTTTATATAAAGCATAAATTCATCTCTTTTTGCTCCAAAAATAGCACTGAGTGGAATTTTTTACTTTTTTACTTTACCTTTAAAAACATCACAAAATTCATAGTAGACAATTTTGATTATGGGAATTTCGCTAAGCTACCAAAATCAAATTTTACAAGTTCAATGATACTTTAAAATTTTCCTTCGGGGGATTTTTCCATTAACACAAATAATAAAATTTTCTTAAAAAATAAGACAATCAGATTATTTTATATAAAGAATAAATATTATAAAAAATTTCCCTCAAAGGAAAATTTCTAAGATGTCAGATTTTTTTCTTACACATTAATTTGAAACTAGTTAGGATCTAACCATGTGAAGAAATAAAAAATTTTATAAATTTCCCTCCGTGGGAAATTTTTTAAGTAATGTCACATTTCAAGACAAATGCAGCAATCTTGAAAAAAATTTACCATTTTATTACTTCTTATATAAAGCATGCTTAAAGTTAATACATCTTTTTTTTACTTTAAAAATGTCACTAAGTGGAACTTTTTAAATTTTCCTTTCGCCAATTGTAGCGATTTTGATGATAAATCATTATATGGCATGTTTTTATTTAACTTTGACACATTTTTATTTAACACTTTTAAAACTACAGTTCTCAAAATCTAAGATTTTCATTTAAAATTCCCTTTATGGAAAATTTCCTAAATGTCCTAGAATTCGTTTTTTTCTGGCTTTATAAACTTTAAAATCATTTTTCATGTAATAAAATCAGAATGCCATAATTATACCCGAGTGGGAAATATCCGCATATGCATATTTCTAAGTTAAAACTTGAGCCACAACAACAAAGACATCATCGCAATTTAAATAGACACATAAAAATAATGACTAACGACAACAATTTCGGTGAACATTTCATTATCATTAAAGTGGTTGGCTTTTCCACAATTTCATTTATATCAAAGTAAGACTCCAGAAAAAGAGAAAGCAAAAAATTCGCACCAGTATTAAAGAAATAAATAGCTTTGCAAAGTAAGCGCAATAACAGAAGAGCAGTCAATATATAAATGTCTTTCTTTAACTATTTGCAATTAAAGACGTTTCTAGCACAAACAAGCAAATAAACACTCACAAAAACACTGATAAAAGCTCAATTTTAATATGCTAAAAAAAATAACACGAGCACAACAGCAAAGCGATTATACTCGTAGCCGAAATAACTTTGAAGTTAACACAAGAAATAAAAAGGCAAAAAAGAATGCCTTAAAGTATGCAACGTTCTCAGATGCTAAGAAAATATAATAAGAACATGAGCTGTTTTTTCTAGGTTCTTGTTAGTGCTCGTGCTGTTTTCATTGTTGTTGTTCCTGTTGTTGTCGCATTCGACAATATTATCGATTTGAAATGAAATAAAAACGAAAAGAAAAATAAAAAAGAAACAACAGAAAAACTGAAACCGGAATTTGTAATAAAATTTTATTGAAATTGTAGACAAGAGCGAATATTTGTTGAAAGCACAAACGACCAAAACGAAACGAATATGAGTGCAAAAGAATTTTTTTTAAAACATAAAAAACATGAGGCTTTCAAAAAAACAAGTATCGAAAGAGATAGGAGCTGCTTTGTTGTTGACAAAAATTGAAAAGAAAGCGTAAGAAATAAAATTCGCAAAATTGTCATCATTGGCACGTAATGCGAACGCGAGCAAATCGCCAAGGCGCCTCAGACTCATCCCTAGACTTGAAGGTCCTAGAGCGGGTGGAGAGCGTTACTAAGTGTGTGTGTGTGTGTTTGTGTGTTTCTAGAGCTGTCTTTGATGTTAGCGGAAATGAAATGCTATAGAATGGAGTCGATAGACGATAACAACCAGCAACCGGATATTGAAAGCAAGAAGTTTTTCTTTTAAGTTATTATAGCTTAAAGTAGCCGGGATCGAGGTATTGAATAATGTCAAAACCGGAAAAACTGCAAATTTTGAAGAAAAAAGTCTTAAAACGATGAGCCAGTTCAAAATAAATTGTACTAAGTTTTAATTTGCAATTTTGTGTAAGCTGAGAGCTAGAGAACGACTTATCTCGTGTATTATTGCAATACACGATTTTTCAATAACGCCGGATATGAATCATATACCGCTAGTTTTGAATGATTTATAAATAAGTTGTATCAAAATGCTCCAATTTTAAGGAATAAAATTCATAAGTTTCCATGGTTTAAATAAGCTAAAAAATTTAAGAAATAGATACTATAAATTATACAAAACCACAAACAATAATCTGCACAGAAAGAAATATGTTCATTACTCTCGTGAACTTAATTTTTTAGTTAAATTTTTGTACAAACAGCATATTCTTAGTGTTGAGCAGAATATCAAATAGAACCCTAATAGCCCAAACAGAAAAGGCATAGCCAACATGTAGCGAGCTGTCGAAAACATAGCCAACGAAATGTTGTGCACAGAATCGAATTTGTGTTGATAATGCAGCTAGAACTTTATGCTTACAATATTTTGTTATTTTTTACTAAATTAGTTGATACAGCCTTGCATATAATAATTTGTTTGTTTTTTTACTAATTTGGACTAATATGTTTCAGTCAATTTTAAGTGTTCTAATTTGAACAATGTATTTTGACATTTCGCTACCGTTGGCTGCGGCAAAAGTTAAAAGTTCGTCAACATTTTTGTGTCGGCTGCGTTCGCTACGTGTTGCAAGGCAACCAACTTCTATGTTGACATTTCTTCTGTTGGCTGCGTGTTGGCTATGCTTATTCTGGTTGGGCTATAAAGTTTTTTGGCGTTTTGTTCAGTCTAAGAATAAGAGCTCTTTCATTCCAACAACATTATTTTGGGACGATAAGGTCTCTAATAGCAATTTTGATTCTGTAAATCTTTTCGCAGATTTTTTTAAGTTTAATTATTTGATTGATCATAGCTGGAATGACTTGAAAATCAAAAGTTATGGCTAAAAATCTATTTTTTCATACAATTGACTATCTATAGTAATAAAAACTCATTTTCTGTTTGTTTGTTTTTTGGCCTTTATACAACGCCAAAACGGCTCAACTGCTTTCACTCAAACAAGGTACACATATTAAGTGCATCCTAACTTAAAATGTAACATACTTTGTTTTTACCACGCCCCCTTCAAAATTTTTCAATTAACGGTAATTTTGTTAATGTAATACTTTTTTCTATATGTGTTTTTTGTGTATTTAATTTTAAAAAATTTCTGTTATTTTGACATCAAAAACACTCACATATATTCAAAATTGTAGAAATTTTCAGTACAACGAATTTTTCATAAAACATAGTTACCTTAGAATGAGAAAAAAACGACATAAAAATCAAAGTTTGGTCTTTCGATGCAAATATCTCCGCTGTTCATTAATATATTTCATTCAAATTTTTTTTGTTCAAATGTTAAATAAAATCACTTCACAAAAATAATTCAAACTGTACCGTTAAGTCAGTGTATATATGATTTATGATTATGTCAAAAAAGGTCCAAAATATTGACTTTTTACTCAAAAAATGACTCAAAAATTGTTGTTGTTGTAAAAATGAAATCAATTAAAAACAGCAAATCTGACTACTTTTCATATGACATAGCATTTATTTGCAAAAATTCTTCCAGCTAAGCGCAAAAATTATTTTACTGTTTTTGTCATCAAAACAACAAGGGTAGCTACCCCCTTTGATTTTTTTCGCGAAATTTATTTTTTGTAAAAAAAAATATTGTTTTTATATTTTTTACAAAAAATTCAAGTCTCAAGAATAATTTATGTGAAAAAATTACCCCAATATTTCTTTCCAATCAAAAGTTATTGCTAAAAATCTATTTTTTCATACTAGACTATTAATAAAACTGAGTTTTGTTTTAAAATTCTTTACATAATTTGAACATCCCCACTTATCTCTAAGAATCCAGTTGTGTGTCTTGAGTAATTACAAACATTTGGTTTGTATAAAATCTTCCTTATAGTAATCTACTTAGTTTTCTACCTCCCGCCCCCTCCTGTTAAATTTGTTTTGTTGTGACGGCTCTATTTCTTCTCACTATTGTGTCACCGTTGTCACTCAGTTCTTTATCAATGGTACTTTAAATGTTGTATTTATATCACCATTTCATCGAAAAGATGACTGTGAATAAGAATGCTGTAAAAGTTAATATTTTCATATAAGTTTCAGCTATATGGCGATATAATAAAACATATGCGCATTTGTTAAGCACAATTATTTCATTGGTTTTGATCTGTGCCTTAAATTCACAAATAGATGGCGCCGCATTTGTAAATACTGTGAGTACAACCTATACACCTTGCGGTGAATAGCCGAATTATGACTACCAAAAGTTTCTTGAAATTTAACCACACATGTTTGGGGTTACAGACAGATGGCGCTATTTTCCGCTTACAGAATAAAATCTGATGTTCTTATGTAGCTAGCAGATAAGTTTTGCGAAACTTTTTGCAAAATGCTATTGCTACCAAACTTTTAAAATTTCAAATAACGTAGTACTGTTAGTTTTTTCAGTCATCTTGCTAAGTGTTTTCTGCTTTTACAGTTGCTCCCTAAACACTTAAAAACATATAATTGGATCAATTTAAATATCCTGCTCACTTGCTGGATTATTTGTTGTATTTGCTTTGCTTGCAAATGCGATGATATGATCCTGATCTCAAGCTGCTGATCTCAGGCAGCTGATATAAAAAAACGCTGCTGATATATATTTTAGTAAAATCATTTTTAGTACAACGAATTTTTCATGAAACTTTGATAGCTAAGAATAAAAAAAAAATTTATAATAATCAAAATTTTTACTTTAAATGCCAATATCTCCGCTGTTTTAACTATATTTCATTAAAAATTTTTTTGTTAAAAAATTCAATACATTTTTTAATATAAATTTTTGTTTAGATGTTAAAATGTCCATATCTCAAGGACGCATTGAGTCCCACCATAATTTTTATATTGTTGAAAAAGTAATTTTGCTAGCTTTAAGATTAAGTAAATATTTAAATTATGTTTAATTTTGTAAATATTTAAATTATTTTTAATAATTAAATCTTTGAATTCAATTAGCTCACCGCAAGAGATAGAACCATCAACATAAAATTCAACATGTTTTTTATTATTCCATAATTTAAAAAACATTTTTTACAGAAGTGCATATTAAAATGTTTATATAAATGACTCGAGTAACACCGGGTATATCAGCTGGTTATATATAACAGTATCGCCTGTGACCAAAATTCGACCAACCTTCTGAAATTTTAATCGTTTTTTTCTAGTTATGAGGCATGACATTGCTTTAAAAAAATGTGCTGTACTAAGAAAATGTTCAGTTTCAAATTATCGCAATAATTTTGATATAAAAAAGTCTACATTTTTTTTAAATATCTGTAAAAACATTACCCATAAAAACTTCCGTACGCCGTTATTTTTTACAACCAGGGCTTTTCATACAAAAACACGTTGTACTGAGAAAAGCTATAGTTTTCAAGATATCGCCATAACTTTGATGTCAACATAAAGGTAATTTTTCAGAATTTACTATTTATAAGAAATTTCACATCACAATATATATTCACACATTTTACATACGAAAATGCTTATTGTAGGGTATTCGTAAGAGATAGCGAAAAATGTTTTTTGTACATTATATTAATGTCGAAAGTTTCCTCTTACACCATGTTCTTCCTTTTTTTATAGTTTAGGTTTTACATAAGAAAATTCTTTAAACGCTTATATTTCAGGTCAAAGGTCACAAAAATGTTCAGTAAACTCCTTCTCCCTACTCTAATTTCTCTAAAAAAAATTATCAAAATCGGTTCAGAAACACGGAAGAAGTGTTTCTTCCACGCATATTTCTATATACTAGTATCGCCTGTAGTCAAAATTCGACCAACTTTCTAAAATTTTAATCGCTTTTCTCATTCTGAGGCATTGACCTTGCCTTAAGAAAATGTGTTGTACTAAGAAAATCTTAAGTTTCAAGAGAAAGCATCAGTTTTCGAGATATCGTCATAACTTTTATATCAAAATCTTTCAGAATTTACTATTTGTAAAATAAAAAAAAATGTACTATACAAAATGCTTATTGTAGGGTATCCGTAAAAGATAGTGAAAAATGTTTTTCCTACATTGTACTAATATCTAAAATTGCCTCCTACGCTATGTTCTTCCATTTCTTATAGTTTAGACTTTTCTTCAGAAATATGCTCATATTTCAGGTCAAAGGTCACATAACTATTCGGTGAACTTCTTCTCTCTACTCTATTTTATTTAAAAAATTATCAAAATCGGTTCAGAAAAACGGAAGAACTGTTTCTCCTACGCCTATTTTTATATATATTTTTATAAAACGAAATGGCTTAAAACATAGATTTGTGTATATAACTTTGGAGTGGTTTGAAATATTTGAAAATTTGTTTCACAGAAATTATTTTTTAAGCTGTAGAGCTTTGTAGAAAATAAAAAAACAAAATTTTGAAGAATTTTATTTTCATCAAAAAAATTATAGAAAAGAAACTATCATGATTTTCGATGATAGAAAATGTTTTTTGCATTATGTGTCAAAATGATGCAAATTTTTGCTAACAAATGATATGTCATATGAAAGAGTGTGAAAAAAGAAAATTTTATAAGAAAAAAAAACTACAACAACAAAAACGTTTGGCCTATTTTTGAGCAAAAACTGAATATTTTAGAGGTATTCTGAAAATCATATAAAACATTGATTTGGTGAGAAAACGGTAAATCTTTTCTTATTTCTCCAAAGTCAATTAACTGATATTTCAGCCAAAGAAAATTTGATGAAAATCGATTGAAATATGGCCAAGATATTTGCTTGCAAAATCAAAACTTGAAATTTCAATCGATTTTTTTTCTCATTCTGAGGCGATAGCCTTGCTTCAAGGAAATACGTTGTACCGAGAAGATATAAATTTTTCGAGATATCTAAACAATTTTAATGTCATTTTAAGGGGATTTTTTTTAACATAATATTCGTGGAAAATATTAACAAGAAAGCTTTTGCATACCGTTATATTCCTCAACCAACGACTTTTCATACAAAAATACGTTGCACTGAGAATGTCTATAGTTTTCGAGATATTGCTATAAGTTTTATGTTAAAATAACGAAAATTTTTCGGACTTTACTGTTTGTAAGAAATTTAATTATCACAATATATATTCACTCTTGTTGTATAAAAAAATGCTTATTGTAGGGTATCCGTAAGAGATGGCGCAAAACGTCGGAAGTATTTTTTGCACACCTTATCAATGTCCAAAATTTCCTCTCACATTATATTCTTCCATCTGTTACAGTTTAGCTTTTACTTAATAAATGCTCTTTTTACGCTCATATTTCAGGTCGAAGGTTACCAATCTCAAATGTAAGCATACTGTGCAGCCAGATCTTTCATTTGGTACCTCATTCACCATTCTACCTCTTCCTAGCCCAGAGATTACTTAATAAAAATAATACAAGCTTTCAACGTTAGTATTTCGGGTCAGCGGTCATAAATTTAAAATCTAAAATGGTCAGAGGTCATAAATTTAAAATCAACCTTTCGAATGATATAAGTTTCATTGCCTTTATTTTAAAATTAATATCGAAAAAGTATACGACAACATTTGATGTTTGCCTTTTAATATATAAGATTTGTATCTTCCCATATATTCTCGCAATGAACCGGTATTGGAATTTTTAAAATTTTCTTATTAGTATTTAACTTATATTGACTCTATTTTTCACTTAAACTATAAGAAAAATAACAAAAACAAATCGAAATTTGAAGAAAAAAACACAAATTCATTATGTTTTATTAATGACACAAAATGTGGCACTCAGTAACTGTGCAATGCAACGAAAGTGCGTAATACGCAAAAAGACAAATTTTTCAAAAAATTGTAACAAACATGACGCAAATTTGCACAAGGTTTTTTGTAATAGAAAGAAGAAATTTTTAATCTTATTGTGTTATTTGATTTTTTGGTTGACACGGGTTGACAAAAATTCAAAAAGCTTTTTTTTATTTTTATTTTTGTACAAAAAATTTGCGAAATAAAAGCTTTTCGATTTTTAGATAGATAGATAGATATAGTTACTATACTAAACACGTGCCAAAAACGTAAAACACCCTGTATCTTGAAAATGTTACAATATCGGAGAAAACTGTGTACAAATTCGGAACGAGTATTGAAAGTACATCTAGGAATGATAATCGGTTTACCGGATCGAAAATTTGTAGACTAGTATTATTTATCCAAACATGTCTGAATATAAAAGCACTGCTATTATTTTGACCGCAACTGTATATCTTTGCTGCTAAGCACGGTTAATTGAGAAATGCTGCTTGAGTCGCACAAATTTGAATGAAATAACGGTTCTGTTCTGTTCAACCTTTGAATTCAATCGGTCAGAATAATAGTTTTGTTTTAAGAACTCTATTTTGAATTAAATTTGGCATATTTTGAAAATAAAAACATGTACGGACTTTCTTAAAAACGCTTTAATTTTAGTTTGTTTGTCTTACTGCTATTTTTGAGCACAATTGTACATGTTTTATATATTTAACTTGTAATATTTATTTGCGTTTCAATGTAAAAAATGTATGCAATATTTATATTTTTAATAAATTTTGTGGTATTTTTTAATTCGTATGGTATTTTCTGTGGTATTTTTTAATGCGTGGTATTTTTGTGGTAATTTTAAATACTTGTGGTATTTTTTGTGGTATTTTTTAATTCGTATGGTATTTTCTGTGGTATTTTTTAATGCGTGGTATTTTTGTGGTAATTTTAAATACTTGTGGTATTTTTTGTGGTATTTTTTTAATAGCAGTGGGATTTTTTTTAGTATTTTGGTATGGGAATTGTTGTGGTAATTTTTTTTTTTTTGTTCTCGTGGGAAAAAGGTATTTTTTATGGGAATTTGAGGTGGCAACCGTGATATAGTATTAATAATAAAATTACAACTAGGTTCTTAAAATGGCTTAAGAGTTTGTTGTTTACAAATGATATGTCGCAATTCCTTCAGTCTAATTACGAAAAAATAACTTGAAATATGTAATTGTAATAGCTAAAAATTGCTTACGTCACTTTTATTTTTTTTTTTTTTAGAATTAATATGGTAACATTTTTGAATATATTTTTCTACTTTTACCACACTCCGCAGCGTTTCGTATACATACACACTAGGGAGTCAATACATACATACAATCATACAATCCCGAAAGCTTTTCTCGATCCCGGGATCACGGGATTAGTTTGGAATTGAAAACATTAAGAGTAAATAATTCAAAACGTTTTAGTACAATTTTTTATTATGTATTAATTAAAACTAAAAATATGTAAATTAACTCTTTTATAAAGCATTAACTCTTTTATTCACAAATGCGTTGCTTTCAGTGTAGTTAAAAAACCCCGTGGTACTGATACTACACTTTAGCGAGCGGTTTTTATATTTTTTGTAGTTTAATATGAAATCTCTAAAAACCAAAAGTGTGGTAATTTGTTTTACGTGGTTTTTAAAGTTGTATAAACAACTGATCGGTTGCCATTTATTTTCTAATTAATTGCAAAAATGGAAGAAGCTCAAAATGCAAGTTAAACATTTTTATGCCACATATTAATAAAATATATTAAATTGTATAGTTAATTTGTTTGCATAGCACAAAAAGCTATAGTCGGAGGTTTTCAACAACAAATTCGATTTTAAAGGGTGCTCATAATTTTTTCTTTTCAACAATGGCAAAAAAACTACAATACCATGATACGCCACAATTGTTAATATTGTTAATAAATACAAAAAATGATAATGACTAGAAAATTGTATTAATTTAAAGAGCAAAAAATATTGAAAAATAAAATACAAAACAGTTTAAGGTATTATTACTTAGCATTTTTTTTTGGACACTGTCTTCATGTTTTTTTTTTTTGTGTTTAAGGCAAATTAAGCTCGGAAAAGACTTTTCAAAATAAAATTTTTGTTTAAATTATTTTTAAAGTAATACATTAAATTGATCAGCGCGTCTTATTTTTCATAAGAGAGTTTTGTTCGAATATTATTACAAATATAACCCGTTGATGAGAAGCACCTTTCTGATTCTATGTTAGTTGGATAAATAGTTGTACGATAACCGTAAGCAATTTGTAAGTTTCGATGACGATTGCCTTCACCACAAAACAAAATTATTTTCTAAGTCAGAATATCTAACGATTTTTATATACATAACTTCCTGATGTTGCAAATTCTTCTAAAACTTTGCATAGTCTTTGCTACAGTGATTCACACTCATCGTAAAAACAATCTTTTTCAGCCTCAATAAAAGGTTTTTCTAATTCTATATTCATATCAACTTAAATTCTTATTCTATGTTCATTGAGATGGTTGAATTTACATGACTATTTGCAATAAAAATATTTTATTTTAAAATCCTGGGATCGCGGAGAGACAATCCCGGGACTTAAAGAGGTTTAAATCGTCCGGGATCCCGGGACTGACTTCCCTAATACACACATATCCAAGACAGCGCACAAAATGTAATGAGGAAAAGTGTAAGACAAAAACCTGAATTCGGCGAATGAATGACAACAAGAAAATATGGGGAATCTTATTTTCCTTAACTTATTCAAATTTAACTTATTCAAATTGAACTTAAACTTATTTATTCAAATTGAACTTAAACTTATTTATTCAAATTTAACTTATTCAAATTTCTACATTCCGGCTTGATCCTGAAGGAGTTTTTAGAGCGAAGAACGGTTTTTTTTTAAACATTCATTTATGTATACAAATTTTAAATTCGATCAACCCATTGCTGAGATCTGATGTCTTAAAACTTCTGCTGATGTCACAAAGTGCTTCTGCGTTACGTATATTTTTTGTAAAATAGCTTTTAATCTTAATTAACTAGAGTTGGGCCTCGGTTATTTATATTTCTATGATTTTCATTCCATTTTTAATATAGCCAAATAGCATGCTGGAAAAGTATTACAAATGTTTTCAATGAAGTAATTTCCGAACACACACGTACACACTTCAATGCTCACACTCTCAATGCCCGCAAGACACAAATTATACGTATTTAACTAAAAATGGCAAGTTTTTCGGTATCAGTTGAAAATGCCAAAACTTGCTGCTGATCCCTTTTCCTATCTGTAGTTGTTGTTGTTATAGTTCGAGCGGATATATTCATTAGATTTGCAACATTAGGGACAACTTGTGCCAGTGTTGGTAAGAGCGGAAGCAAGCAAGTAAGCTGATAGAGTGAGTACGAGCAATAGAAGACGTAGTCAAGGATGTACTTAATAGTGTCTCTAAAGCATTAAAGGCAATGCTTGTGGTTGTGGTGATGGGTGTGGCAGCGATGTGGGTTGTGATTAGAAAAATTTTAAAATCTAGACTCTTAAAATGTGTCTGTAGCTGTTTGGCTCGCATGATACACATGTGTTTGCAAGTATGTGTGTGTGTGTGTGTGTGTGTGTGTGTGTGTGTGTGTGTGTGTGTTTGTGTGCTTGTGTTGGCAGAATATAGAGTCAAAGTTAAGCGACAACTTTTGAACGTTGCAAAAATGAACGCTGCAGGCTACATGTGTAGCAATAGTTTTCCAAGCTGATATCTTGAATGGTAAAGTATAGTTTTAAGCTTGAAATACACATACACACACACATCTACAAATCCAGACATACACGTCTGACTAACTGCATGTGTATATGTGTTTGTGTTTAAATGTAAACTTTGCCCTGTGATAAGTAATCCTATTTCCGGCATATGTTTTGCTAAAAATATTGCTAATCTCTAACTTTGACATGTTCGGCTGGTATTGCTGTTTTTTTTTTTTTTTTTTTGTAAAGACTGAATATATATATTGTTACATTGCTGCCTACTACCACCTATGGGCGTTATACAGTGGTTTGTTAACCCTTTTTTGGTTTTCCGTTGTGGTACTTTAATAACAGTTGAACTAAAATTTTTGTTTTTTATTTTGATAATAATGTTGCCTTACTTTAGGCAGCTGCAACTTGTTTAGTTTTTTCCTCAATTATTTATTTATTTATTTATTTTATGAACTTGTATTAAATGTGCTTCAGCTGCTATTGCTGCCGGCAAATAAAATATTTACATTGACATTATTTGAAATGTCCTGCTTTGGTATATATTTTATTTAGCTATTTTTTTTTTTGCTGCACCCCTGAAAGTGAGCTTTGTTTATTTTGCATTCCCTACACATATTTGTTTATTTTTTTGCTGTATGTATTTTGAAATTCTTTTTAAATTTTAATGAAAATTATTAGAGCAAATGTTTGTTTCCGAGTGCCTCCAAGGCAATGAGTGAAATAGAATTGTTGCTCTGTTGTTTAGTTAAAAGGGAGCGCTGCAAGGTTTCAAGCGAAAAAGTTATGCATAAAAACTTTATATGGAATGATATTTTTTTTATTTGCTTAGGCTATGAATGCATGGGAATGGTGTGCTTTAAAATAAACGACCACAAGTAGATTTGGTTAATTCTTAATAAGTTTTGACATATTTTTAGGCTTGCAAAGTTTGTTAAAAAAAATGTAATAAAACTCTTAATGCCAGTATTTCTTAAGAACTAAAATAGTAGGGTATTCACGATTCAGTGCACTTGACAGTGTGCACTGTGACAATTAAATACACGTACGTCAAAAATTGTCTATTGTAGCCTTAGACTTGAGGACTTGAGCGGTTGTGCACTTGTGCGCATTGTTTTCAAGTAAGTAGTCAAGCTTTGAATAAAGTGATAGTGGTGTGTTCACGAAAACTTAACTGCACAACTTCACAAGTCCTCAAGTTCTCAACAGCACAGGCAAGTGCACTGAATCGAATACACCTATATCTATATATATAAAATGGAATGTGTGTTTGTTTATTTGTTTGTTTGTTTGTTTGTTTGTTTGTACCTTATAGGAGACCAAACCTCTGGACCGATCTTCCTGAAATTTTCACAGCATTTAACTGGGACTCTGGCATGATTAATGGGGTACTTTTTTCGACCACGCCCACTTGTACGCCCACTTTTTTAAAATTATGTAATTGCTCCCATATAGTTTTTAATAGATTTACTTCAAATTGTATACACATTATACTCCAGGCGAGGTAGAAATAAACATTTTTACGCCACGCCCCCTTTCACGCCCCCCTTTCACGCCAAATTTAAGTTTTAAACTTTTTGTTCTCTGTACAAATTTGTTCCTTCCAACGGATTATTTTTTATTTGGTAGTATATTGCTCTTAATACTGTTAACGTCGCCATATTACTATGAACCACGCCCACTTCACCGCCCCCTTTTTTAATTCAGATACTTACTTATACCACTAACAATGTTTGCTATACAAAATACTTTTTTTGTAATATGTATTTACCTAAAGTTTTATATACTTTTTATCTACAGGTAAGGTAGCCATAGATTTTTTTTATTACCAAATCCTTCTTTTTCGCCCCATTTTACTTTAATTATAATTAATCTGCTTTCAATCTATATATATAAAAATTAATGTCTGTCTGTCTGTTTGTTTGTTTGTTTGTGCTTTATAGGAGGCCAAACCCTTGGACCGATCTTCCTGAAACTTTCACAGCATTTTACTATGACTCTGGAAAGAATAATAGGCTATATGAAGTTTTTATTGGACAAAGGGGCGTGTCACTGCCCATATAACCCAAAAATTTAAATCGCCATATTTTGGGCATTTTTTGACCTACGTTGATGCTATTTGGTGCATATGGTATTGGCATAATTAGGATACGTACCAGGAGAAAAGTGGGTGGGACCACGCCCCTTTTTAGGAAAATTAAAAATCGCAATATAGTCTTAACTACTGGACCGATCGTCATTAAATTTTCACAATAGGATATTCTTACGAAATAATAAATTCTTGACTATATAAAGTTGTGAGTGGACGAAGGGGCATGGCCTCACCCATATAACCCAAAATTTTAAATCGTCATATCTTGGGCATTTTTTGACCAACGGCGGCAGTATTTGCTATATATGGTATTGGCATGAATAGAAATACGTACCAAAAGAAAAGTGGGCGAAGCACGCCCTTTGTTTGCGATATATTGGAGGCTGGACCTGATAACCGATCTTAAATTTTCACAGCGTTCAGCTTTGACTCGGGAATACTTATTACATGATAATATTTTTCGACCATGCACACTTCTGCACCTACTTTTTTACTACGTTTATTAACGGCTTTACCACAAATTTAAAATACATATTAATTAAAATAGTGGGGTAGCCCCATTCTCTTTCTTCCACCACTATCTTCAAAACAGCTGATTTTATAAAACGTGTTAATTAAAACAGAGAGTGGGGTAACCCCATTCTCATTCTCCCACAACTGACTGCGAAACAGCTGATTGTGTAATTGCTGCTTTTTGATTGGTCTAAAAATAAAAAGGGGGAGCATGAAGCAAATTACATGCGATTCATTGCTGAATTCTAATTGGTTTACAACAAAAAAATAGGCGAAGCATTGCAATAATTTAATTAAATAAATAAATTTTTGTAAATATATAAATACTTTTAATTTTATTTTATACGAGGGGGGTAGCGAAGCACACCGGGTTCAGCTAGTACCTATATATAATGTGTTTTTTTTTTATTCATTATCCAAAATTTTTGGTATCAACGTTGTAAAAATTTTTGGGCACATTTATACATTTGTGAAAAAAACGAACGAAATGGCTGTGTTTGTCAAATTATTTAAATTTTATTTCCAATACTGCATTATTCTGTATCACGAAGAAGCACAGCAACGATGAGAAAGACACGAGAAGCAATACTTTCTTCCATACAATATTGTATTGCTTCTCGTGCCTTTCTCATCGTTTGTGTGCTTGTTCGTGATACAGAATAATGCACTTAATTTGTCATTGAGAAACGTCTTCATGAAAAAACACTTTAAAAATTATTTTTACCATTTTATGAACAAAAAAAAAACAAAACAACATTTAGTATAAAAAAAACAACTCTTTTTTCCCCCTGTAGATGTTTTTCAATGCAAATCGAAATAATGGTAACAAAATTTAAACTATTGGACAAAATCTCACCAGCAGTTTGTTTTTTTCACCAATAATTTAATATTTAAAGGTGAAAAAATTTAAAAAGAAAATAATAATTTCACATGATTTTAATTACAATATGAAAAAATAATTGTAAATTCGTGTTCTGTGTACCAAAAAATATGAGAAATTTTAGAATTTTCTTTTTTTAATACACAGCACAATATATCTATATTATATATAAGTAGGTAGGCTATGCCGATTCTGGCTCACTTCCGGTAAAAAATAAGCGCCATCTAGCGGTGGTTGACGAAAAACCATTGCATACTTCTGGGGGAACGCTTGTTTGACAGCGTTGACGAGCTTGTTTGACAGCGTTGACGAAAAAAACATTGCATGCTTCTGGGGGAATGCTTGTTTGACAGCGTTGATGATCAACGATTTAAATTTTTCGTGGTGGCTGCGGAGGCGGAGGCAGCACCATCTAGCGTTTAGGTGAGGCGGAGACAGCGCCACCAGAAGTAATGCGTGTATGAGGTTTGTGTCTTGGCTTTCCACAACTTGAAAAAACAACCGCCAGATCTCTGCATGAATTAACCTTGAACTTGATAATACAAACCATGAACCTGACCATTCTCAACTATGTTGATATATGTAAATAAAAATAAAAAACGTGTTGATTTTATCATTTTATTACATAACAATTTTGATTATTTTAAAATTGTGAAAAATAAGTAATTGTTTATTTAAATTATTCTTCGAATTTCGCTGGTAAGAGGTGAGTATTCGATTAAACGATCATGAATTACCAAACAGTATGCTGACGTTTTATCTGGAATTGGTTTACCTGCTTCAGTATCAAATTCAATCCGTATATCAATAGGTCCCACTTTAACTGCTTCATTTTGGTGTGTAACATCAACAACAATAAGCGGTGCAAAAGTCTTATATCCAACAACATCTAGCAATGGTTGAGTTTCCCTCATATAATAACTTTGTTGAAATTTTGTATACATATCATATAATACAGCATACTGTCCTGTTTCGAAGCGGGGTGTTTAAATCATTTTAATAAATTTAATATGAGTTGGCTGACTAATGTACAGTAAGCTGACGTTTTGTCTAGAATCGGTTTGTTTGCTTCGGTGTAAAACTCAATTCGTACATCAATAGGTCCTGTTTTAACTGCGTCATTTTGATGTGTTACATCAACAACAATAAGCGGTGCTGTTGCCTTATATTCATCAACATTGAGCGGATGTTGAAGAATTTATAGCGTAAATGATCATTATTTTTACTCTGGCTTAAAGTGAAGTCTTATAGAAATTTTTTCTCCTCGAAAATTAATAAGGACACCGTCTTGATTTAAGACTTTTATCATTATGCTGTTTATTTGTTGACAGTTGACGGGTAAGTAAATGACATTTCGAGGTTTTTCATTTATTTTATATCCTGGTGAGACATCGAGAGGAAATTCGTGAATAGTATGAACTGATGTGTTGTTAGTATATGATCCGGTTGTCAAGTTGCATTCAATTCGTATTGTGTTTATATTTGTAATATTTAAAGGTAAATCAGATTCAAACTTTTTTCTAGTTTTATCTGACTGACCTATATGTATATATTCCGTTTTTTCTATCTCTTGTAACGGATCTATAGGATTTACTATCAACTTTCTTATACTGAATCCCAGCACCTGTCCTATACTGTTTGGTTTTGAAAAATCTATGTCCACGGAGGATACAATTTCAATTTTAAGAGTGTTGTTGTTTGATTTAATTTCCAGGAAAATTGAATCATCAAGGTCTCTTACGGCTGATTTCAAGAAAAACCCAATATCCTCAAATTCATATGAACCAACTGGTATTGTAATAGTATGCGGCCCGATATGAAATAAATTGTTGTGGACATCTACATTGGGTATAGAATTAAATGTTACAAAGTCTACAAGTCCGCAAACATATTTTGTTGCCAATTCAATTGGTGGAAAATATTTTCCAATAAGAGTTGATGTGGTTCCGCTTAAAGAGATTGTTAAAGACATTATGAGTAGTCGTAATGAACTGAGCATCTATACATATTTTTCCCCGATTTAGTATTAAATAATTACTAAAATAGTTTACAATTTTCTTTATTCATATTCAAATTAAATTTTGCTCAAAACATGAAGATACTAACTGACACTGATAGTGATATTGATACTTATATGATATTGATACTGATACTGATCGGGTGCTGATACTTATCTGATACTGATCTGATACTGATCTGATACTGATCAGATACTGATCAGATACTGATCTGATACTGATCTGATACTGATCTCATACTGATCTTATGCTGTTCTGATGATAATCTGATACTGATCTGATACTGTAGTAAACAGTTTTACAGTTAGATGTATTCATATTCAAATTAAATTTTGCTCAAAACATGAAGATACTAACTGACACTGATAGTGATATTGATACTTATCTGATATTGATGCTGATACTGATCGGGTGCTGATACTTATCTGATACTGATCAGATACTGATCTGATACTGATCAGATACTGATCAGATACTGATCTGATACTGATCTGATACTGATCTGATACTGATCTCATACTGATCTTATGCTGTTCTGATGATAATCTGATACTGATCTGATACTGTAGTAAACAGTTTTACAGTTAGATGTGGCAAGTCGTTAACAATTATTAATAACTAGTTGTCATAGTATTTCCGTTTAGTCCTACATCAACTCTCGATCGAAGACATATAAAAAGAATCTGTTGTCAACATTAAACATAAAAAATTGTAAGTTCTTGGGATTTCAGCTTTAATCATGAACGAAATATAAAATGTCCTTCAAAAACCAATATATGATGAGAGTATTATAAAGAGGGATTACCATAGCTACTCTCCATATTTAAAATCATTCAACAATAACGATGAGATTCGTATACCAATTCAAAATCAGGATCTCTTTGTCCTACCAAGTGAGAGTATGATTTACATTTATGGCTTCATAGTAAAACGTGAAGGTGGAAAAGATGTGCCAACAACAGGTGTGAAATTGAAAAATAACTTTGTGTCATATTTGTTTGATGAAATTCGATATGAAATTAATGGTTTTGAAGTTGATCGTACGCGCAATCTTGGAACTTCATCCACCATGAAAAATTTTGTATCATTGAATAAAGCTGAAAGCGATGCATTAAAAAACGCTGGTTGGTGCCCTGATGAAAGTCTAACTTTGGAAAAAAATCACTTTAGTTGCTGCATACCACTAAAAATGTTGATGGGATTTGCCGAAGATTACACTAAAATAATATTAAATTCGAAGCATGAGCTTATCCTTCAACGTTCTTCGTCTAATGATAGCTCATATTATCCTACTAATGCCGCAGATCAATTAAAATTGACAATACTGGATATAACATGGAAAATGCCTCACATACAACTATCGGACTTTTCGAAATTGGAAATGTACAAGATAATTAATAATGAAAACCCTATTTTAATGGCTTTTCGAAGTTGGGACTGTCATGTAAATCCTAGGATTTCAGAAAGTAAAAGTACAAAGGTTTTATGGAATGTAAAACTGAGTCAGCAAAATGAAAGACCTAGATTTCTTATTATTGGCCTACAAAATGAGAGGAGCAAAGAGGAAGGAAATACATTCGACCATTGTAATATAACTAATTTAAAAGTTCATTTAAACTCTGATTCATATCCCTATGATGATTTAAATACGCGCTTTGAAATGGGACAGTATGCTATTCTATATGATATGTATGCAAAATTTCAACAAAGTTATTATTATATGCGGGAACCTCAACCATTGCTCAATGTTGTTGAATATAAGGCAACAGCGCCGCTTATTGTTGTTGATGTAACACACCAAAATGAAGCAGTTAAAACAGGACCTATTGATGTACGAATTGAGTTTTACACCGAAGCAAACAAACCGATTCCAGACAAAACGTCAGCTTACTGTTTGGTAATCCATGATCGTTTAATTGAATACACTCCTCTAACAAAGGAAATCATAAGAATTATTTAATTATAGCAAATCAATAAAAGAACAATAATGATTCATATATAAATCAACTCGTTTTATTTTATTTATATCAGCATAGTTGCGTATGGTCATGGTTATGATATCGCTTTCAATCGTTAGCTTAATTTATTTTGCTGCTTTCATACTTTGTTTTTACATTAGTCAGCCAACTCATATTAAATTTATTAAAATGGGTTAATTCATGCAGAGATCTGGCGGTTGTTTTTTTCAAGTTGTGGAAAGCCAAGACACAAACCTCATACACGCATTACTTCTGGTGGCGCTGTCTCCGCCTCACCTAAACGCTAGATGGTGCTGCCTCCGCCTCCGCAGCCACCACGAAAAATTTAAATCGTTGATCATCAACGCTGTCAAACAAGCATTCCCCCAGAAGCATGCAATGTTTTTTTCGTCAACGCTGTCAAACAAGCTCGTCAACGCTGTCAAACAAGCGTTCCCCCAGAAGTATGCAATGGTTTTTCGTCAAGCACCGCTAGATGGCGCTTATTTTTTACCGGAAGTGAGCCAGAATCGGCATAGCCTACCTACTTATATATATTAAAATATTATATTTATTATATATATTATATATAAATATTTCTATATTGTGCATGTATATTGTGTTATTGTTATTACATAATTAGGTATAAATAAGCTTTTAATTTCTAAATTAATTCAATAATGAAATAATTTCAATATTTTCGATATGGTAACACTTTTACTTAAAATAAATAGTTTTAGTAATTTATAAAACATTTAATAAATTGCTATTAGCTCTTAACAAAAAAAATTCTAAATTCATATGCCGACTGTAGCTACACAGTTAAAATTCACCACGTCTATAAACACTTTTTGCAGCTATTTGAGACAACAATTACTAAAGAAATATACAACAATAACGCAGAGACAATGAAAGATCTCAGTAGTTGCGCACCTTTAGAGAAAATGAATCGAATCGGCAGCAGAAAATAAACAGCACTTTGCTTGTTATGTTTTCTGTTTGCCTGGTAGCAAGGTCTTAAATGAAGGCATTAAAAGAGCTGTGCTCTTTTCTCTTCTAATGCCTCCATTTGAAATTTTTCTACCAGGAAAACAGAAAGCATAGCAAGCAACAAAGTGCGGTTTATTTTCTGCCGAGCTAACTGAAACAACAATAACTAAAGAAATCTACAACAATAACGCAGAGAGAATGACATGATCACAGTGGTTGCGCACCGTTAGAGGGAATGATTCGAATCGGCGGCAGAAAACAAACAGCACTTTGCTTGCTAAGTTTTCTGTTTTCCTGGTAGCAAGATCTCAAGTGTAGGTATTAAAAGAGACTTCACGCCTTCTAACTCTGCGCAACCCTCTAGATTTGCTTGGAAATTTTTGTTGGCGCAGTTAGCTGTGAATTTTTTGTAGACGTTGTGAATTCTAATTGCGTAGCAACACTCGGCATATGAAAATAGAATAATTTTTGTTAAGAGCTTGTAGAAATTTATTAAATTTTTTATATAATTTATTTTATTTTATTTTAGTTACATATCTGCACATACATTGAAAGAAAGATATTTTAGTTCAATCGATTTTACAACGAGTCCGATCGAAATGAACTAGAAAAAAATTTGGTTTCACTCTACAATGGTTTGATTCCGTGCTGATACAGTTTTTCGCTAATGAACGGTAAAAAAACTTTTTGCAAAAACAAATTTTTGTGGCATATGTTGTGTGGAATGCCCCATATGTAGATTTTTATGTAAATTTCTTCTATGTCCGCAGTTAATGATTGATTCGGTCATATAGTTCGTTTCATTTTTTAGATCTGATCATGAACGACCAAACAAAACAAAATAAAAGACCTAGTGAACTAAAAAATACAACGAGCTAACATACCTAACGATCTAAAACACCAAATGAACTATAAGACCTAACGAACTAACAAAATGAACGAGTGCACGAAAAGAACTAAAAGAGCGAACGAACTAATTGAACTAAATGAACTAAAAGAACTATATGAACAAACATTTGTAGTTTTATAAATATCGCCAGCATATTCTCTGACTGGGACCATGGTATAATAAGTAATAGGTAGGAATGACATTTTGTGTTTCGACCAGCGAATGTCAAACAAAAAAAAAACAAAATAAAGAACGTGTGTCACACACATTGGCCGCTTTCAGAGGAGTCACCTGTTGTGGTTTCTCTCAAATTTTACAAAACAGTTGCCAACTATTGACTCCGCTGAAAGCTGCCAAAGTCTGTCACACACACACTTTATATTGTTTTTTTTTTGTATGAAATGCAATGGTCGCAGCTCGTGAGAAAAATAAGTAGTTGTCAAGGCTACCTAATAATTATTTTATTATGACTGGGATTGCATCGTCCAAAAATTTTTTGTTTCTTATTTCAGCTACCAGAATCTACAGTATCTTTTTAAGAATATAATACTATGACTCATATAATAATACTATGACGCAAAGAGTGAAAATTTAAATGTAATAATATAGTTAAGTGTAAATATAAAATAAAAATGCTATCTGAATAAAAAATATTTTGAAAGAAATAATCAAAGGCTGAGGGGGTGAAAATATAAAATTTTTTTCCGATTAGCATGAAAATTCCTATTTAGCAGTTAGGCGATCCGTGGCAGGACAAAGTCTTTTAGGGAATACTAATATTTTATATATAGGTTTTCGCTTCGGTCGGCAGTCCCCTTACTGCTATACTTTTAAAGCCAATTAAAATTGTTGCAAATACGGTCATTAGCAAGTTTATTAGAGCGCAGAAAATGAAAAAAACACTATAATTGGTTTGTTGTTGCTGCTGTTGCTTACAGCTTAAAAGCTTAACAGAAAAACATGTCAAGGATATTGCTAACGAGTAAAAGCTTAAGCTTACATTATACAACAAAAAGAAAAAAGTGCTTCCTTTGAGGAATTTCTCAAGCAAAAACCATGTATGTGCCGGTTTTACTAAATAATTTACAAAACTTGTACGCTTTTTTATTACAGATAAACAGATTTTTATTATATGTAAATTATATCAAATCTTGAAAACTAATCATAAAACCAATATAAATCATATAATTAAAGTACTAAACAATTTTTTAAAACTTTTCAAAACAATAACTTAGTGTTTTGTTAAACAAAAAATTTTTAATACACGATTTGGAGTAACCCATTCTTTAACACTTTTGTTTTATCGATAAAGTATTTTTTATCCATTTAACTTCTTATTTTAAAGATCCCTCTGCAACAAAATGTAATTTCTTTAAAAAAGCATTTAATTGAACTACAGCCTCTAAATTATATTATTTTATTGATTTATAACATGCATTTTATTGCGAGCTTTAGATCAAGAAAGCTTTTAAGAAGACAACAACAACATCAACAACTCTGTATAGAGTCAATCACTTAGCTGACTAGACAGTCTGTTTCGGAAATCTATACATATTCTCTTCAGTAGTCTTTGAGTGATTAAGCTGTGATCAACTCACTGTTCAAACTAGTATATGAGTGCGCAGATTTTGGAATTCATTCTTTTGAATTGTATGGCTACTAATCATATGACATTTCAAAGCAGTAGGCTATTTATAGATCACCGCCATCAACTCTACCAAGGGTTGCCATCTGTTCTAGTTGCTTGTTTATTTATTTCAATATTCATTGGTGTTCGATAGTTTGTCGAAATGCACCATAGAAAATGAAACGAGTTTTTTGCTTCGCCAGAAGCTAGTGTTCTAACTGAAAGGTGGCTATTTTCACAACCAAATGTTCAATTACACATTACTTTGACCGAAATCGATCAATTATTAGATTATTTAATCAATTTGACATTAATTTAACTTGTTTGGCCGTGCTCCGCCATAGTTAGCTAATTAGTTTTATGATCTATGAAATTATTACATGAATTAAATTGTGAGCTTTAGATCTAGTAAGTTTTTAAAGAAGGCAATAACAACAACAACAACTATATCAAAGATTGATCTAAAGATACACATCGGTCCTTAAAATTTAACCACCCTTTATAATAGATTAAACTAATTTTTCCACCGTTTTAAATTAAAATATGAATAAAGAATTATGAAAGAGTGTTGCGCATATAATTTTCGTGCTTGTTTTTTAGTTTTTTTTTTTTTTTTTTTTAAAGCAAGGTGGAATGAAGATTCAAGAAACAAACTTCGCCTAGCCTGACGTCATGATAGTAAAAAACATTTTTATCATTGCTAGAAAAGTCAAAATGAAAAGTAAACAACATGACAAACCTGCGCAACACGTAGTCCTTTTATCTATCATTCCTGGTCATGTACCACATCTATGCAAGCTTTATGTTTCGTTTTTGTCCGGTACGCATGTCACTTATATGGCCTTGGAGTCTAATATGGTCTTGGAGTGGACTTATTCTAATTTAAAAAAAAAAATTCGATAACATTTTCCAGTAAAATTATTTTCCAATAAATGTGTGTTTAAAAATATCTAACAAAAATAAGCATTAACTCGTACTTTTTAAAAGTGGTCTTATTCCACTTTTAAATATATAGGCTCATTTGTTTTTAACCCAGAGTAGTTTTTCATTATCAAAGCTTAGGTATGTGTAAAAAAATCAATACTTTGTAAAAAAAATAAACATAATTTTTTGTGGAATTCATGATAGTTTTGCTATTTTGATGGCATCACTTTGTATGGGAGATAGACGGAGTTTGCATTCGTTCTCAACCCTGAGTAGTTTTTCAATATCAAAACTTATGTGTAAAACAGTGTTTGGCCCGCCATAGGCACGCGTGCTCGGCACAAATCGTTTTTTTCAAACAGACATGATCGGTAAAGCACACAAACATGCGGCGTAGCAGAGAAATACTGCATAGCTGAGGTGTAAAGCTTAGCAGCGTTCAGTCTATCTCTCAGCAAACGAACACAAGCATACAGTACGTTTGTGCGTGTGCGTGTGCGCTCGTGTTTGCCAAAAACTGGTGTGAAATGTAAGTCAATACATTTACTGCATTATTTTGTATCACGAACAAGCACACCAACGATGAGAAAGACACGAGAAGTAATACTCATACTAATACTCAACTTTCTCATCGTTGGTGTGCATGTTCGTGATACAGAATAATGCAGTTAATCTTATGGAATCTATGAAGGTGTTGCTGTGTTGTTGAGTTTATATGGGAGACGGGTGAAATTATCTTTAATTTTTTCCAAATATTATTCTCGGCGTGCATAATAAAAAAATGTAGCTTCTTTCATTGGTCGTTCATAAAAATTGGGAAAATTTATCGCAAAAATTTATTGTTTTTAAAATATGCTCTTAACCCATTTCAGCCCAGTGGTCAAGTATTCGACCAGTCATTTTCAAATTTTTCCTAAGTGAGCCCGAAAATGCTATCAACTTGCAACTTAGCACATATGTTAGTTTATACTTTTGTCAACATACATTATTTTTTACTTCGCGAGATTTCATCATTTACATGTTCTGTCGAGTCTTACCGCGCATCAATTTTTAGTTTTTTTTTTTTTTTTTGGTATAAATATTTATCATCAGTTAAAAATTAATTCCCACCAACTCTTAGTAGTATTTAACGTATATTTGATGGCAAATTTATTTTTTTTAAAAAAAGATCAACGAACCAAGGCATGTGCCTTATACAAACAAAGTTTGGTCTTTGACCTGAAAGGAAAGGGAAATATTTATTTAGAGGAATTGATTGGAACCATACGTGAATTATTGATTAGGCGAAACAACAGTGAAAGACAATTTTAATTGCTTTTAACCGAGGCTTGTGTTATGTCTTAACCTCGGCAAGCATTTCCAGCCTTTAGTTGTTCCTGTTCCACATTTTCCACAACTTAGTTGTGGATTTTTAGTTTTCCATAATTCTTAAATATAAGAAAGAACAAAGAAAGTGAAAAGAACCATGACCGAATCCGGATTTGAACCGTGGACCTCTGGGTTGATAGTCTAGCGCACTCTCCACTAGACTACAAAGGCCGACAATTTTGGCCCGGTAGTTAAGGTTCGTGTTGAAATGAGTTAAGATATATCTAAAATTTTATTTTAAAATATAACAAAAATAGCAACATGAAAAGATGTTCCGAGTTGAGACCAAACACTGTATAGCGTTTTTCTATAAAGAAATAGTACACTTATTTATCGGCTTACTCAAACAATGCAATGAAAATTTTTCCGCTAATGCATAATTAACATTTTTGGGTATGAGAGACTTTTTACATTAAGTTATCAAAAACTAACTATTTTCCTTGACGAATTCTAGGGACATAATACACGGTTAAAAATCTTGGAATAAAATTGAAACTTTTCTGTACTTTACATATGACCACACCAGCATTGGTTTCAAATCAAGCATTTGCAAAATCCTTAATATTCGTTTTAATACAGCTTTGGTTTAAAATTTAGTACAAGCTTGGATTGAAATATATCAAAACAAAAAAATAACAAATACAGTGAGATTCGAACCAGGGATATCCAGTATGTAAGCTCACTACGTTAACCACTGGGCTATTGCGTTATACGAAACAAAAGCAATAAACAAGCATATGAACCTAAAAGCCTATTATTGAGTTTCAGCATTGCAATATTTCTTTGATTTAAATTT
The DNA here is from genome assembly GCA_963920525.1 of Dichetophora obliterata. Classification (NCBI taxonomy): domain Eukaryota; kingdom Metazoa; phylum Arthropoda; class Insecta; order Diptera; family Sciomyzidae; genus Dichetophora; species Dichetophora obliterata. The sequence continues at coordinate 18,333,911 of OY986438.1, read as the reverse complement.
TAGTACTGAAAAGCTTTAATTATGGGTTAGTATTTGTGAAAGTTTAAATTTTAAACCTCAAGGTTAAAAAATATGCAGTAGTATTTTAGCTGGACTAAAATTTATTCCAAGATTTAGATATTTTTCTTTCTATTCTAGGGACAGTTTTAATTTTGAATTTATTTATGAAGGTGTATGTTTTTTGGTCAGTAAAAAAAGCTTCCCCCATCAAAGCAAACTGATGATTGCCTTCATTTAAATCATCCTAAAGATCTTCAGATTAAAGTATTTTAATTTTTAATAAAATTCTATTTACATATTTTTGAGGCCTTCCCTTTATTCCTAGGGAGCACTATAAAGTAATTCCTGTGTTGATCTTTTAATGGAACATTACTTAAGGATGTGTTACAACATTTTTGCACAGTTTGTGGCGCCTATTGGCCAAAAGTCGTTTCTGGCCACTAGTGGCGTAAGCATTGCGACACAGCCTCACAGTTCTACAACAGCACCACAAGTAAATTTAAATCTATCTAATCCATATGAACTGCAACGAAATTATTTGGCGCTCTCTGCGCCTAATGCTATGCACAAATAAAACAAAAAAGCAATTATCACAAAGCACAGAAATTTTAGACAAAATAAAACATGAGTTCACAAATAAAATCAAAACAACAACATTTGGTAAAACACTTGGGGATTTAAATGGCAGCGTGTTGCGCACTAACACAAGGCGCGGCTCTAATCCTGATGAGTCCTTGTTTCAGCACTGTTGTTGATGTTGTTGCTTTTGGTGTGGCGGCTGCTGCTGCTATTTGTGTTGCTTAATTCCTGCAGCCGCTCGTAAATTTATTTAGTTGCTCTTGTCTTACTTTCAGTCTGTTGTAAGTTGGCGGTTGTTGTCGGCATGGAATTGGCCAAAGTTTATTTATATCGTTGGATGGCGGCTGCTGCATGTTCATACTTCAATTTAAAATTGAGCAATGTTCAAGTCGCGCACCACAGTCGATGCGAGTGATACGAATGCTAAGCGAAAACATGCTAGAGCGAGCTTTTGTTGTTGTTGTTGTTGTTGCTGCTGTCCTTTTGTCCAAAAGACCCTGAACATAGACGAGATTAAAGCTTAAGTCGCGCACGTAGGAACGTGCTTAAATTGTTTGCTTTTAAGCGCAATGATTGTGCTGTTGCTGTCGAACGCCTGTTGTTATGCTACAGTTTATTTTGTTCAGTCCATTCTAGGTTGTCTTCGTCGTCGTCGTCGTCGCTGGCTGCCAGCTATTAGGATTAGCGCTGATTGAAATTGTAAATGAAAAATTATTGCTCTGCGCTACGCTGTTGCTTTGTGCTACTGTGTGTGTTTTATTTACTTTTTAAATCCTGCTTAACGCTCTATCTCTGGCTGTTGCTCTGCCCCACTCTGCTCTCCTCTGCTCCCACTCTTTCGTTATCTCACTGTTTGACTAGCGCACAGCGCATTAAAAATTAATTGAGTCACTGACATTTAAGTATTTTGTGTTTAATTTAATTAAGCTGCGATTAACATTTGATTTTAATTTAGTAGTAGTAGTAGTTGGCTTATGTGGGTATGTCTGTGTCGTGTATTTGTTGATATATGTTACTGTGCAATTGCATTCACCTGCTGTTGTGCTGGTGTGAGTAATGAAACCAAAGTGTCGGCTATAAATTTTTTGCTGCGCTCAACAAATGATTTAATGGCAAAAAACTAATCAGCAGCAATGGCACTGCAGATTTTATGGTCTGAATTTAGTTGTGCCTAAAAGCAGACTGTCGTATTTTTCAATTTAATTATACAACATTTGCGTATAAATTGGAATGGAATGCAACGTAAACCTTAAATATTTATATCAAATCAGTGGTATTAAATTGTAATTAGTTTTTGCTTTCATGAAAATACGTTATTTTCTGCCTGAGATGCAAAAATTTCAATAAAATCACTGAAATATTTTTTCTTCCATCGGCTTATGCCTTTTGATTTGTTGACGCTAGTCAACTATTTGGCGTTGTGTTAAGAGAATAATATTGAGATAAATACCATTGACAAATATCATTATTTCAAAGAGTAAATCCGATATATGTTGGAAGAAAATTTTTTCCACTGTTTATTTTAACGTTATTAAATACAAGTTTTTACGCAAAGTTCCAAAAAGTACAAAACTCTACTGTTCCATCTACTGGAAAACTTTATTTTAAGAATTTACTTTTGATCAGTCCGAACGAATTTTTGATTTTCAAAAAAAGTTCCGATAAATTTGAGCTAGCGAATTTTTGGAATATAAACACAATATAAAATATTTTCAAATGTTTTCAAAAATAGAATCGAATCCGGCTGGACAGAATGATAGATAATTCAATTTTCGAAACCATACTTGTTGCGCTGTCTCAAATTTGTTGTACCTTTACGTAAAATTTTAACCCTAGAACCCAAACGGGGTGCGTAGGAACCCCATTAAAAATTAAAAGTTACTGTATTTTGTTTTATGGAACATTTTATAACATGCATTTTTGTCACTATAGCTGTGATTTTTGTGCTAATATATGAATAATATTTCTAAAATAAAAGACTAGACCAGATTTTCAATAATTTTCATGTAAAGAACGAAAGGTGATTTATTACATAAAAAATTGTTTTCCATGCAAAAAGTCAAAATAGGGGATGGTACGTTTTATTTAACAAAGAACAAAACATACCAGAATAATTTTAGTTTTTGTTCTCTGATAAAAAAATCTATGTACTGACTTAATTTCACCAAATCGGCCCGTGCTAATGTACATACCAGGATGTACTTATTAGGATACATTTTATTAGGACGACTTGGTTTTTAGTGCTTTTTTTGTGAAAATTGCACATTTATTTTTACGTGTTGATGTCTTTTGGCTTAAATTTATGTGTAAACACTGCTGACAAGCCTCTAAAGGAATATTTAAAAAGCTTCCTTCAGAATATTTGTGCTCTTTTTTCCAAAACTTGTTGATTGATTTATAAAGCATCTCTGCCTTTTTTCTGAATAAAAAGAAAGTTAACTGTTAATAAGGGATTTTTTTTTTTGGTCTAATGAAAACCCTTTTGTTTCATTGCTTTTCTCTTGATTTTGGTGCTGCAGTTTGGCTTGACTACTGAAACCTTTCCGCTGTTTGCTCGCGCTAAACCACAAAATCTCTACTAAGTTAGTGCGTAAATATTTCAACTTTCGCCTTACAACTTGCAACATTTTAATTAAAGCATTGCTGCTTAGTAAGTTTTATAACAAATTTCTTTTTTATTATCTTTCTGAGGCTGCTGCTGCTGCTGCTGCTACTACTGCTGCTACTACTTATAGCTTTTACAGCGCATAAAAGCAATGAAATTTACAAAAACTTTGCTTGCGCCAACATAATAAAAACATTAGAATGAGCAGAGCATAATTTTACGCTGACCCAAGCAAACATTGATTATATATTAATAAGCAAGCAAAAGCTGCTTTTGCTGCTACTGCGGCTGCTGCTACATGAATGTGCACAAAAAATTATAAGAAACAAAAATTAACGAAACGCCCACCACCACCACACACAAGACCGTCTTTATTGCTTGCCATATCCTGCGGTTATTTGCTATAATTTCTCTAATGCATAATTACAACGTAGCATACTTTTAGGAAGTTTGTCTTGCTCAAACACATAAACGCACAGCAAACACTGCAGCGCACTGCTAAGTTTATGTTTTTTAAATCTTTGCCTAAACTTCGTCATTGTGGCAATAAGCGTGTGAGTGTGTGTGTAAGTGTATTCTCTATGGACAGAGCTATAGAAGCGCTCAAAAGCTTTAGGTGCTCTGCATGTTGAAGATTATTACATTATTAAGCAATTTCAAATATTTGCACATAACATTTATTATATCCAAACATAAATTGGTATGAGCCATCAAGATGTAGACGTAGGCGTCTCTTTGCTGAGGCAAAATTTTAATTATGAATATTTAAAGATAGTGCCAAAAAGCAGTCAGTAGATTTTGGCTAATAGCTTAATACTCAAGGTTTTATTAAGTATCCCATAAAATTATTTAAATAAGCACAAAAAAATAAAGCAAAAAGGTTGCATGATTCTTTTCTTGTTTGCTGTGAAGCAAATTAAAAATACAGCCGCAAAGTATGCAATTAAATTTTTACCTTAACGATTAACGCCTTTGAGCCTCGAGTTGAGGCTTGCTGACCGAACACAAGGACACAGCAAAGTGCTTGATTTTGTGTTGAGAGCAAGTGAGCTTTTTTCCTTGTTGCCGACAACACCTACGCAGCAAAAAAGTGCAACACATACTACATTCTACATGCAGAACTGCGTATGTGTGTGTAATTTGCTTAATGTAAATTGCCATTGGGTTCATATCCATTAAGATGCAACGGTCTGTTCTGTACGGCTGATGCTGATTATGATGATGCTGCCACAAACCAATGCACATACACACACACAGACACCTTTCCAGTATCATGTCCCCAGTCGGCATGCTGTTGCTTCTTACATTGCTCTCCATAGCTACTTCAGCTGCTTTGCCGTCTTTCAAAAACTCTACCCATATCCTTTCTTCATCTCATCCACCACTAGTGGCCACTTTGAAATGGACTGATATCCCTGAGCAAACAACGCTTAAAGGCAGTCAACTCCATGGTATTCAGAGCTAGCTTCAGTGGCAAGCAAAGATATTCTCGGTCTCGTTTCTGGTTCGACCAACTCAAGCGTATGTAAACGCAAAAGCAATTTAATGCAAAACGTGCCTCAACATATTAGCAAACTTAATAATTTTTAATTGATACATAAAACGTAAAGCAAACACAGAACATTTTGAAGCAGCGCCCCAAAGTATGCTGCATACATAAACACACCCACACACACGCAGTTGTTCAGCTGAGTCTAGGCTAGGCTTAGTTGCTGTACATCGCAACATTTAGAAGCTTTTAAATCATGTCTTTGGCTGAATTTAAGGCACAGCTACTATGTTGATTCTTTTATTAATAATGAGATGAAATATTATGCAAGATTTCAACAAAAACAACAACAACAACAAGAGCAAAAATAAAAAATAGCAAAAAATAAGAAAAACTAGGAAATCACTCGAGTGTGTCGTAGCATGGCTGAACAAAGTAAACTTTCCGCTCTTGTTTTTCTTTTACAGTTTGTTGTTTTTTTCCATCCAGCGTTTTAAGCACTTTTTATTATGCGTTTCTGCGTAGATAATTTTAAGAAAAAAATAACAATTTGTATCTGCTAATGCGTTGCTGCATAAATTAAGCATTAAGTGCCTAAAAGTATGCCACGTTTTTCCTTTGTTTATATTTTTGTATGAAAGAAAAAATATGCGCCCAACTGTTTCCTCTCCTAGTTCAGGCATATATTTAAGGGTTTTGGGAATTTTTTTATATATTACTGCTGGCATAAATCAACGGTTTTGAGAGAAACAAAAACCATCTGTGCCTTAGAATATGCAATACTTACTAACACAATACTTATAAGAGCAGTGATGCTTAACCTTTCTGTGGTCGCGGGACACATTAAATAATACGAAACTTTCCTGAAGCATCAAAATTTAACAACAATATTTGACTATTTTTCACCTTTTTCAAAATTACAGATATTGATCAACAGATTCTGGTGGAGAAGAAAAAACTTATACATGTATCAGCATTTTCATAGTTTAAGTCTGAGTCTTTTGATATATAGGGGAAACTGTGATGTTGTGGATCACGGGGATTTGCGGTTATTCTAATGATAAATATTTCACATTCCTAAATATTTCATATTTTTTCCCTGGTATTAGTTAACTTATATAGCCAAAAAAACAAGCTTGCAAAATACAGCCTGCAACTTTGTTCATGGGTTTTCATAAATGTGACAATGATTTTATCTAAAAATGGACGTTGTTGGACACCTATACGCCCGCCCCCATGTTAGAAAATTGTAATAAAAATTATCAGGTTGTTTCTTTCAAACTTTCAAAAACTTATTGTAACTACAATAACATAAACTTTTAAGAAACTAAAAAAATCTATAGTTGTTATGAACAAATCATTAACCTTCACCTGGCATGCTCATCCTGAGTAATATAACTGGACTCGTGGGGTACATACGAACCGCAGTGATTAAAATCTTTGTAAAAATTTAAATATTGATTATTTTTTCTCAAAAAATTCAGAGATCATCTTTAGATACCACTTTAAACTGTAGAATAGTCCAAGTTGAAAAAAATAAAGATCAGTGTTCATAAAAAATCCGGAAAAATAGGAAAAAATTACAAACAAATCAAAACGAGAAGGAGCGTGGCGTATGTACATACCCCACGAGGCCAGGTGAAGGTTAAATACCCTACACAACTTAATGCACATTCATGAATAGTGGGCGGATTTGGCCCATTTTTGATTCACGACTTCTGCTAACGTTCCGTCGAATCAATATGAACCTTCATTGATTGACTAAATAACAACAACAAAGTTACAAGAAGAAGACAATTTAGTCGCTTGCTAAGGTTATAAATAAAATTATTTGAATTTTGTCAATGATTGTCAATTAATTAAAAAAGCAATCATTGTTACAGTTATATTGACTTAACCAATAAATCGGCATGAATATATTTGTGCATAATAATAGTACTACAATAAAAATAGAGGAATTGTCCATTTAGTCCATTCATAAGGCACATTTTTTCTAGAAACTAGATCTGATTTGGGTTAGTAAAAATTGTCAAATCTATTACAAAAATTAGTTTCACAGTTCTATGGCACTATGGACACATGCAAAACGCTATTCAAATCAAATTAAGTAGCTATACAACTTTGCAATGCTTTTGTGAATCTGCAAAATGCTATTGTGAATGGTTGTATTGTGTAATCTAGATACACAAAGAGGCATATAGATATACCTTAGTAAAGTATTTATATGTGCACAAATATTTTTTATTTCTTCTCCCTAGTTTATTATAACAAGACAATTTTTTTGAGTTTGCCAAAATTTTTTTAAAGGATGTAGTTTATTTATCTAACAGAAAATTCTTCTCTTTCTCGTATTCGTAGTACCGTTAGTCGAAAATAGTGTGAAATCTCGCTTGTGCAATAGAAAATTTTTATATGTGCACAATTGCTGTTTTTGTGTTTTAACTGCTATAACGTAGAAGTTACGACATTTTTTTGATAACCTTAGTAAGAAAGCCCCTAAACATATCGGTAATACGTTTTTGGAACAAAATATGAGCACATTTTAGTTATTTTATTTTTCAAATAAAAATGCCAAGTGGAACCACTTTATCTGAACAAAATCGTTGAAATATTAAAGGCTTAAATAAAGCCGGTATAAAAGTAGGTGCTATAGCTGCTAAGACAAATCGTCATCGAAACATCATAACAAATTTTTTTAAATACCCTGGCAACTATGCTATAATCAAGAGTAGTGAAAGAAAATCCGTGAATGACCAATGGCACAACAGACGAATCCGACTTCTTGCTGTAGAGAAAGGTATGAGTTGTGGTGAAATTGCTGCGCACTTGAATCAAAGGGTTACCAGAAGCAGAATCCAACAAATTTGGGATGAATATTCCAACGTCACCACGCCAACGTGGTTGTTATGGTGTCAGGACTGTTCCCCTCTACGCTCAGTGAGCTATTGGAGGTTGCTTTGGGAAAACTCAGTGTCTGGCTGCCAGGTGCGGCCTTGGAGTTAACCCTAGCAAGACGGAACTGATGTTATTCACCACAAAAACCAAAGCGCCACAATTTGTCCTTCCAAAGCTCAACAACCAACCTCTTACACTATCCAGTAGCGCAAAATATCTAGGTGTCATTCTGGATCCTAAGCTAAGCTGGAAAACTAACATCGAACAAAGGGTCAAGAAGGCCTGCATTGCCTTCTACGCCTGCAAAAAAACCTTTGGTAGAAAATGGGGTCTTCAACCAAAAATGCTCTTATGGCTATAAATAGCGGTAGTGCGACCTATCTTGGCGTATGGTGCACTAGTATGGTGGCCTGCACTGAATAAAGCATACAACACAACAAAACTAGCCCGGATCCAGCGATCCGCATGCATAGGTATCACAGGGAGTATCCGCTCATGCCCCACTGATGTACTTAATGTCCTGACACATTTACTCCCCATAGATTTACACATTAAGCTTACTGCAACAAACAGTGCAGTCAGACTCAGAGAGTCGTAAAACTGGCGAAATAGACCATATGGACACAGCAACATTCTTAATCCGCTACCTCGGGAACTGATTCCTGGAAAAACGGACTACGACACTCCCAAACTCGACTTCACGAAATGCTTTACAACCAAGTTTCCGACCAGGGTGGAATGGCGCAATGGGGGAATTGATCTAGCCTTCGATGTGTCCTTTTACACGGATGGCTCCAAGATGGAGTGCGGAGTGGGAGCGGGTATATACTTTGAGAAACTGGGGGTGGCGGACTATTTTCGTCTACCAAACTCAGCCAGCGTCTTTCAGGCCGAGTTTTTTTGCGATAAGAGAAGCTTGTCGCACCCTAAGGAGAGCTAACACCAACCAACTTAACGCAGCTATTCTGACGGATAGCCAAGCTGCCGTTAAATCTTTAGCTGCGATCAGTACCAACTCCAAACTGGTAAGGCAGTGTAAGGATGAACTGGCCCGGCTAACTCACCAACTTAGCATTACCATAATCTGGGTTCCCGGCCATAGGAACATTTATGGTAATGAAAAGGCGGATGAATTGGCTAGGCGGGGTTCTTCCCTTGACGTTTCCAGAGCGGAACCAGTCGAAGTTCCACTGAACACAGTCAAGGGAGGAATTCGTTCTTACTACTTAACCTTAGCCGGTCGTAGATGGAGAGAACTACCAACCTGCAACACATCAAGAAAAATATGGCCCCTTTACAACATAGGCAGAACTCAACAGATGCTCTCAAAGCCCCGGAACGACATAGCCAGATTAACGGCTATTATTACGGGTCACTGGTGCATCGGACTTCATGCCGAGAGAATTTGACTTTCTTTCAACACCCACTGTCCCAGCTGCGATGACCAAAATGAAAAAGAAACACTAACACACTTTCTGTGCACCTGCCCGGCCCTGGCCAGGTCCAGACTAACATCGCTTGGCAGGCCCTTCCTCAGCAACCTAGAGGAACTCTCAACAACAAAAATCAACAATCTCCTAACGTTCATCTATCGCACCGGATGGTTATAACCTAGCAGTGCGCTACCCAGTCAACCAACAGAAACACGAGGTTATGGTATCAAAACGGCTCACTAGAGCTACTTGGATCCTACTTGCATGTAGAATCACCATCTAAACCAACCAACCATTCCAACGTCAGCTATGAATCGCCTTTTTCTCAACCTAGGCTTATACCATGACACATTGCAACCAGTCTAGCATAAGCCGAAAAATACAAATTTTGTGAGAAAGAATTTGGGAATGTCATATTAAGTGATGAAAAAAGTTCAACCTTGACGGGCCCAACGGTTGCCAGAAATACCGGCGCAATTTTCGATAGCCACAACAAATTAGGTATGTGCGTAACCATGGGCGGGGATCATTGATGAATTCAGCCAGTTTCAGATACTTTGAAAGTCTGCTCTGTTAGTAATTTCGTGCAAATTACAAATGAATGCACAAATGTAAATTCAGTTATTAGATGATGTGTTTATTGAGTTCACATGCTATAAATATCAGGATAACTGGACTTTTCAGTATGAAAACGCACCAACAAATCCTTCCCGAGCCACAAATGACTTTCAATAAATCTGAAATATACCCGTACTGTAGTGACCTGCTGTTAGTTATGACTTGAATCCTATCGAAAACCTGTTGGGCATTCTTTCGGCATAAGTTTTTAAATACGAGCGCCAGTTCGAGTCGATGAATCATCTGAAAACAGTTATTTAAGAGGAATGGCATAAAATCCATGGCTCCATCCTCAGATAGTTGATGTACTTCATGCCTTTCACGCTTAACCAAGTCATATACAGAGTCCGCCATCTAACGTTTTTTTTTCAACTAGTGCTTATTTCGTGAATGGTAACACTTAGCTCATGTCTTATTTGACAGATAATTAGTTTTATCTTTCCGTTGAACGAATGTGGTTGTGTATACGCTTGAACAACGCTGGGAAATATTGCGACATTACTTTAAAATTATCGCAATGTTGCAGAATGTGTGCGAAAATTGCGTACGGATTTTGGAAGAAGAGAACCACCGTCAGCTCCGTATGTTCGTTATCTTGTGAAAAAAGTGAAAGAAACTGGCATCTTCATCGATAAACCAAAGCGTGAAAAGCCAAAAGCAGTGCGTACACCCGAGAATATTGCTGCTGTGGCAGAAAGTGTGCGTGAAGCGCCATCAACATCAATTCACCGTCGTTCTCAACAATTGAACATTTCGGAGACATCATTGAGACGAGTTTTGCATAAAGACCTTGGTATGACGCCATACAAAGTCCAATTGGTTCAGGAGTTGAAACCAACTGACCATCCAATGCGTTTTTGCTTCGCTAAGTGGACCTGCGATCGACTTACAGAAGAAGCCGTTTTTGCCAAAAAAATCAAGTTTTCAGATGAAGCTCATTTTGATCTTGGCGGGTATGTAAACAAGCAAAATTGTCGCATTTGGGACACAGAAAACCACGCATACATTGAAAAGCCGCTGCACCCAAAACGAGTCACTGTTTGGTGCGGATTTTGGTCCAGAGGCATAATTGGGCCATTTTTCTTCGAAAATGAGCAAGGAGTGGCCGTTACAGTCAATGGCGATCGTTATCGGGCCATGTTGAACGAATTTTTGTTCACAAAAATTGAAGACGAGGATATTGGCAACATTTGGTTTCAACAGGACGGCGCTACGTGCCACACAGCTGAAGCTACACTCGATGTTTTGCGCCCTGTTTTTGAAGATCGCATTATTCAGCCGCAGAGCTGATGTCGTTTGGCCACCTTGGAGCTGCGATTTCCGCCGACTTTTACGCCGACAAGCCAGAGACAATTGACGCTTTAAAGGACAATATTCGTGAAGCCATTGGTGAAATTCAGCTGCACACAATCGTTAATGTGCATAAAAATTGGACCGATCGTGTAGGCTACTGCATGGCCAGGCGAGGCAGCCATTTGAATGAAATTATTTTCCATTATTAACCGGAAGGATTGTACTTTCAAATAAAAAAAGAAATTTGAGAAAATTTGCAGTAGTTTTGTTATAGAATTTTCAAAAAAAAAAATTATTTGGCGGACCCTTTATATGAAAGGAAGACATATTCTTATATAAAATCTATATACATTAATATATAATTTTATAAAAAACCATGTATCTAAAATGAAATCCTAATCCGCGCCTCTCCACTTGAAAATTTATATGCCCCCTTTTCTACACTCAAAATTTTTTTTACATTAAAAAAATATTCACCCAAGAAAAAAGTTTGTATATAATTTTATATTTAATATTTTTATAAGGAACATAGATAAACAAGTCTTATTTTATAATGCAAATAAAAACAAACAAAAGAATTGTTTTCACTCAAACAATATTTCAGTAATTTTTCAGTAATTTTTTTACCATAAACAAATTTTGTGTCATTAAAAGAAATAAGGTCTTTAATACATACAAAGAAGCAATTATAGAATACAAAGAAAACTTTACTTATTTGTTATATGTTAATTTTGTTAAGTCTTTTTTACTCTCCATTCTAGGTACTTTGGCACGACTTTCTATAGTTACTACTATTTGATCTATATTTCTATAGATAAAATAAACTGGACTAGAGGTCATGCTTTTTCCCTGTTTTAAGAAGTATGTTTTGCATATTTTATTCCAAAAAAAAAATTTTTTTTTAATTATTCTTTGTTTTTTGCAAAACGCAGTTTAGGTAAAACGTGCTCTAACTATTCTTCATATAGAACGCAAATGAGAGGAGATGCAAATTGGGGTTCAACTGCTTTTTTGATAATTGAATATTTTGATTAGTTTCAAAACAAAACCTATATTGCATAAACTATAATATAATAAAACATTATAGCTATGTTTAAAAAAAAAATTTTTAGCGAAAGAAGAGGAAAAAAATTTCAAGTCGAGAGGCGCGGATTAGGGTTTGATTTAAGACCTATGGTTTCTTCGGAGAATTATCCTAGAATTTTATATAGATTACGTTTTTGCTATACGATTTTTCATTTTTTTTCATCCATACAAATCAACCCGCCCTAATACATATATTGGATTAAAAAAAGTAATATTAAAGTAAATTCATTCACGAAAACAGTGCAGGTGGTGCTTGTAGCCCTTTTATTACTCAAGAATTCTTTCATAGATTGTCAAAACGTACTTCCAATTTTTAACTCACTTTCAGTGTTTTTGTACTCCATTTTTTTGCAAAAGAGCTGTTATTTTGAAGAATATTTTTTCAAGTTAAAGTTCAACGTCAGAGTGCAGAGGCTCCATGGAGATTAAACAGGGACAAAGGGTCCATGTCCGTATTAAAACAATTACAGTAAAACACCTCAAAATTGGAAGTAAGTGAGAATAAATCGTTTACGTTCATAAAATTCTGTGAAAATTTTCCTTAGAGCATTTTACAATAAGCAACTTTGAACAAAATAAAGTTTTTAATTAATTACGTTTAAAAAAAATGCTAAAAGTATGCAATGAACATTTCTTGGAATGATCATAAAAATCATTTTTAAGATGATGTATTCCTTCTTTTTACATTAATTAACTTAACAGTGCTTCTTGAAAATGAGTTTTTTTAACACTGTTTTTGTTTATCTCATAGATGTTTAAGGCTTTGAGCAATTCGTTTTTTAGGCATAAAATTTTTTGGAAATCACAAGAAGAATAAAATTTTTGAAAGGTCTATGTTTTTCTTTAAGATTAAATTAAATTTTTTAATATAATACTAAAACAATTTTAATTTATTTCTGGGTACATTTCGACGATATAATAATCAGTTATGAACTAAGGCTGTGCCTTTTCATTAATAAGAAAACATTCAGTTGTTTATATTCTTAATGAATTACAAAGTTAATTATATATCAAATCAAAGCATTCTTCCCTCTCAACATTCAATTCAATATAAAAACAAACTTTTACAAACATAACTCAATAGCCTGAAGTTATGCTAGAATTCTTCTTTGAATCACACATAACAAACATAAAATAGCAGAGTATAATTTCAAGTTCCTTTGCTACAAATAACAACTAAATGAAATACCAACAACATAGCAACACGTTATGATGTCTGTTATTAATCATTACAACAAACAATAAAATATGTTATGCAAGCATGCAGCGCACGGCAGTTGCGTATTTCTTTGAATTGTTTTTTTTTTTTTTGCTGCAAAGCAAACATGCAAGTCATGCAATATTAATAGAAAAAAATGCTTATTAAATTCAGCGGGGAGCGCAACAAATTAAAACATTAGCAGCTAAAATTGCTATGGGCTGGTGGCTTTGTCTTCGCCTATAAGCTTTAACAAAAGCAACAAATGCAACAAGCAAGACATAAGAGCAGCAGCAATAACAACAATAAACTAACAACATCTTTTAGTTGAAGTGCACAGTAAGGTAAGTAGAAAAAAATTGCCTGGTTGTGCAAATTCAAAAGGACATTCAAGCGCGCAAGGAAGCTCACTCAACGTAGTCGACTGACTGAAGGACTGTTTCTGTCAGCAACAACTTCAACAACAGTAATAGCAGCAAAGCACTCAGCCAATGCAGACAAGAAAAGTTAAATACAAAAAAAACTGTTGCATACCGACAGGCTTTTCACATGGCGTCCTTATTATTTTTTCAAGCGAACTGTTGCTCATTTCAATTTTTTTTCCCTGCTTGCCATCGTGTTTGTTTTAACTTTTCTCTGCTTTACATTATTTTTAATGCCATTTCCATTACATAACGTTTTGTCTACTTTTGTTGAAACTGCTTTTTGTGCGTTAATATAATGAAAAGCATATTTTTTTCTTGATGCGCCTTAAATTGTGCAAATATTTGTCGACAAATAGCAAAATTTTATATTTGTGTTGATGATGATGATGATGATGATGGTGATGATGACGATAAGAATGTTGATGATGATTATAATGACTTCAAATACTTCTTTTTTGCGGCACGCCCGCAAAGTATGCAAAGCTAAGTGAAATAAAAGCATTATAAGCTCTTAAAAAAATAGAAAGGGGGTAGAAGGCTATTTTTCCTGACAATAAGAAAACTACACCCAAAGCGAAAAGGAAAGGGTTTAAGGTTAATTGTTTTTTTTCGAACGAGTGAAACATGAGTTTTCGCTAAAGATACTCTTATATCAAAAGGAATGACTTTTTTATCATTCCTTGAATTGTATTGAAAAATCAATTAAAATATTACGAAAGATTTATGATGAGAAGTTGACCAAGGAATATCATAGTCTTAGACCATAAAACCAGATAGTTCAGGACATTATTTTTTTACATTACTTATATTTATTTTAAAACCTTGACATAAAAGTGACGACACCATAGATTAGAATGTTGCATTAAGATTTTGTAGCATTCATGAATATGTAGATACTTTCGTAGCTAAAAACGTGTCTGTCTACTTTCTACTGAGAAGATCTTCATAACCTTTTCGTGGTTATATGTAATAAATAAAAAAAACACATTTTTTGTTTTAAAAATATTAAATTTTTCTAACTTAAATGGAAATAAAATCGGTTATATTTATACTTTGACAAAGTTCTCAGTTATATATAAACAAGCAAATACCTGCAAATAACTGCTTCCCCTCGATAAAAATATTTTTATTTTTATGCATGCAAAAATTTGAAATGTTAAAATAAAAGAATTTTGTTTTATCTTAAAATGCAAAAAAATAAAAATATTTGTGTTTGTAAATAACTATATTTAATATGAATTACCTTCTTACAGTAATTGTTATGGCGACATAAAGTTGCTTGGCTTTTTCTGTGTTATGATTTTTTAATGCAGGGCGCATAACAGGATTATAAAAAAAATATTGGTCCAAAATATTTTAAATTTGTAATTAAAAAAATTTAATTTTTTTTAAACTTAGATTCTGAATATGAATATATTCTTCTTATATTTGAAAAATTTCCATTATTATGGCATTATTCTTTTAGCTATATCTCGAAAACTAGAGATTTTCTCACTTTTTTATGAAAAGTCGTTAATCAATAGAAATAACGGTAAACGAAAGATTTTTCGAAAATATTTTGTAAGTATATGTAGTAAATTCAAAATTTCCGTTATTTTGACATTAAAATTTTTGCGATATCTTGAAAAGTACAGATTTTCTCAATATAACACATTTTCTTTAGAATTAGAATGAGAAAAAACTGATTGAAATTTTAATTTTTTTAACTTGCAAGCAAACACTCGGCCATTTTAAAATCGATGTTTATCAAATTTTCTGTTTCTGAAAGGTCAATTAAGTAAATTTGAATAAATGAGAAAAGATAAACCGTTACTTCACTAATTCAATGCTTTATATTGTTTTCACACATCCTTTAAAATATTCAATTTCTGTACAAAAAATCGGCCAAAAGTTATTTTTGTTTCAATTTATAGTTTTTTTTTCTTTCAATTTCCATTTTCCCTACTCTTTATCTTTAGTACATATGATGGGCTTATTTCAAGAACATATGATAAGCCACATAAAAAATATTTTGAAATAATCGACTGCAAAGTTTTGAAAAAATTAATTTTTGTATGTAGAAATGGAATTGAATACGGAAACTTTTACAAATAGGTTCGAAATTTTATAGGAAATAGCCAAAATCTCTTCAGTGGTTGTTGGCAATGCATTGAGTAAAGTATCGAGCGTAAAAATCGATTTTTTTTTTTAGATCATGTGGCTCACACGTTATTGCAATAAGCATTTCATATCATTTATCTGAAAAAATTGCTTAATTTTGACACAAAACTCAATAAACAGTTCCTATCTAAAAAAATCATGGGCTACCACCCCTATTATTTTTTCGAAATGTTATTATATTTTTAACAATATTCCACAGCTTAAAAAATAATTTCTGTGAAAAAAGTTAAAATATTACAAACTACATTATCAAATTTTAGTCTTATACTACGTTAACATTATATCAAATGACTCATTTCAGCCCATTCAGCTAAATGAGAAATGAAGTCATATCATTTCCTATACAAATTCTCAGTTGCAGTTGAACTCATTTAAAACAATGTAATGAGATTGGATACTTTCTTAAAACTTATTACAAACTATTTCGAATGCATTCAATGGAGTGTGTATAAAAACACACCGAACACACTAAAAACAAAGGAAAACATCAAAAAACAATATCAACCAGTAAAAACTTAACAAAACCAGTTGTCAAATGAAATGAGATACTTTTGCACTTTTGAATATCTGATTCCAAATTAGTCATTTGGTCCAATTGAAACGTAGTATTACCAAAACCGATTGAAATATAGCATTTTTATTGATTTTTTGGCGGTTAAAAGGGGAATGGAAACCACAACATTTTTAGTACAGCTGTCAAAAGTAACCATACAAATAAAATCACCAAATTTTATTCTTGTATGACCAAACCGTCTGAAATATAGCATTTTTATCATATTGTAGACGCGTAAAGTAGGAGTGGCTTAATATAAATAGCCTACCACGATTTCGTTGAAATAACGAATCTATTGGACCTATATCGTCTAAATCGGTTAAGTGGTTCTCGCGTGATTGTCAAACATCCGTGCAGTGTCACAACGCTTTTAATAATATAGATAGATAGATAGGTAGATAGTATAGATAGATAAACAAATGCAATCTCAAGTCGGGAAAAGTTAGCTGGCAAGGGCTACAAAACATAATTTATGCTTATAATACAATTTGCTCTCAAAACATTTTCAAAAAAAATTAATCAACACTGTATGACATTAAGAATCTCCCTTAATTAAGTCGGAATTCTTATAAATGACTCATAAACATTCTAAACAACTCTAGCTTTTCAATTAAAGACTAAATCAATCAACAGTTATTTTTTATTTTTAGTTGCAACAGCGTGATTTTGAATTTGGCAGCAGTTTGTGTTTTGCAATATTTTTAATATATTTTTAAATGAGTAAAGGTTAGGTTAGGTTAAACCGGATGCCTTCGTGAAGGCTTACATAGACCAATTCAGGTCCTTAGTGGTACCGGTAGCGAACAAAAGGAACCTTTGTGTTTGTTCAAAATTCTTTAAAGATTTGCGTTGAGTTCGCAAACCTTAGGAGGGATTCTAGAGACACCCTGGCTACATCTTTAAGCGACGGGAATGTCGATGAGCTTAGGTATTTTAGTCTCGATCTAAGTAGGGCGGGGCATGTGCATAGTAGGTGCTCCAGGGTCTCCACTGTGCCCGGTTCTTTGTACTTCCTGCAGTTGTCATCCGTGGTGATGCCAAGCTTCCTCGCGTGGGCTGCCGTCATGCAATGACCAGTGAGCATGCCCACTAGTGTCCTCCAATCTTTGCGCGGGCGTGCCAAGATGAACAGAGTTCGTTTTTTGCATTGCACATGATTTTCGAGATTTTGCACGATGTCGTATGTCTCCATCTACGATTCACTCTTTTTTCGAGGTTCCTGTACAACTCTTGTAGCGGAGTAAGTACATATTCTGCGAGTTCTGATTCCAGCCTGGCGCCTTCCTTTGCTAAACCATCTGCCATCTCGTTTCCCTCAATGCCCTGGTGGCTAGGGACCCAGTAGATGCGCACTCTTTTCGAAGCGCATAGTGCATTTAGTGCATCTCTGCCAGCCAAGACACTTTTGGACTTGATGCTAGTGGAGCGCATGGATTTGATCGCCGCTTGACTGTCAACGAAAATCTTGATGTTAGAGTGTTGTGTGTCTATGCTGAGGGCTATCTCAGCAGCCTTCCTTATGGCAAATATTTCCGCCCGGAAGATACTGCAGTGGTTCGGCAGTTTATATGGCTGCCTTATATTAGGCTCTGCGCAATACATCGCCGCACCTACCCCCGTAGGCATTTTGGAGCCGTCGGTAAATATGTTTACCGCCTGCTGTGCTTGTTCTATACCTTTGCACCAGTCATTTGGTCCCAGAAGAGTTCGTACTTTGGAATTGATTATCGTGCGAGGCACCATGTAGTCCGTGCTACTAGGTAGATCCTTTCCGATTGTACAGAGTCCAAAATTTTGAAAGTGCATGTTGCCTGCTGGCGTAAGGCGTTGTGCCGTTTTTCCGGCTATTAGTTTTGCGTGTATGTCCAGGGGGTCCATACTTAGAATGGTTTCAAGCGCTTTAGTTGGAGTTGACTTCAGTGCCCCCGTGATGCATAGCACTGCCTGCCGCTGAGTTTTCTCCAAGTGCCTGAGGAATGTTGATTTGTTCACAGCCGGCCACCACACAATAATCCCGTAGAGTAGAATAGGACGCACTGCCTAGCATCTTTTGAGATGTGTATAGCGCAATGGTGGATTTCTTCACCCTTTCTTCCACGTGGGTTTTCCATGACAGCTTGCTGTCCAGGACGACTCCTAGATATTTTGTGTGAGTTTTCGGTATGAGACGTATATCGTTCAATTTCGGTTGTATCCACTGTGGAATCTTGTACCTTTTCGTGAACAGAACCAGATCCGTTTTCTCTGCATTAATACTAAGACCGACTGAATTTGACCATCTAAGTACATCTTTGAGTGTGCTCTCCATTATGGAGCTTACTGTTGATAGACATTTCCCTACTATAATAATGCTTATGTCGTCTGCATAGACAGTTATCCTCGGGGCTCTACCTGCGAACTTTTCAAGTAGTTCATTAACTACAAGATTCCATAATAGTGGCGAGAGGACCCCTCCCTGGGGTGTCCCACTGCGAGCTTCCCTTACCATGGATTTAGTGCCCCACTCAGCCCGCACCTTTCTGCAGCTTAGCAACTTGTCTACCCATAGGTTTATTGCCGGTGGTGCGTCTATTGCACGTAATCCACTAAGGATTGCGGTGGTTGATACATTGTTGAATGCACCTGAGATATCTAGAAACGCCCCGAGTGCGTATTCCTTGTGGTGGAGGGCTTTTTCTATGGTTACTACTAGGGAATTTAGTGCCGTTTCAACAGATTTCCCTTTCGTGTATGCGTGCTGGTTGGTTGATAACTGGATTGAATTGTTTCTTAGGTGCAAGTCAATCAGTTTCTCGAGCGTTTTAAGTACAAAGGAGATCAGACTTATTGGCCTGTAGTCTCTCGGACAGGGATGGCTGCTCTTACCTGCCTTCGGTAAGAATACAACCCTCGCTGTCCTCCAAGCCACAGGTACATAGTTTAGCCTGATGCATCCGTTAAATATGTTCTTCAGCCATGGGACGCCTCGCGATTCAACCGTTTGCAACATGGCAGGAATTATACCGTCTGGTCCCGGAGATTTGTATCCCGAGAACGAGTTTATAGCCCATACGATTCCGTCCGACGTTATTAAGCCGTGTGGAACCTGTAGCGGGGTTGTCCTGTGCCCTCGTATTGTAGCAGTGCTAAGAGCTTCGGTACAGCCAGGAAAATGCGCCTTTATTATATAAAAGTATAACAAGAAAATGAGTAAAACTGTTATAAAAAGTATTTATAATTAAAATTAAAGTTTAAGAGCTTTTTGGTGAGTTATTAAACTACACTAATCATGATTATTATATTAAAAGCAATGTTATATTCCCTGAAATATGTTAATCTTATAAACTGTAAAAATTTTTTTTTTTTGCCAATATTTGCAAATAAAGTATTAATTTTAAAACAGAAGTTGTTTTTATAAATTTAAATTTTATTAACTTTTAAAAGTGGTTTTAAAAAAAATAAAGGATGCATGATCTTAAGTTAAACATGTAGCTTTATATTAGTGAAAGAAATACTAAAATCGATTCAGTAGTTTTTAAGTTTAGCGTCGTCGCAGATACGTGAGAAGTCTTTTATATAATAGTATAGATAAGTATAATTTTTCATGTATTTATCAAGAGCAGAGTTGTAAAACACTACAATCACTTTGTATTGCAATTAATGACGTTATAGCCAATGACTTCAGTTTATGATTGCAACCTTGAAACCATTTACATTTCAATGGTCTTAAATTATTTTTTGAGTTTCTGAATGCATAATAAAAATGGAAGTCATTGCTGATTTCATTGAAATTGACTTTGAATGATTTTATTCTCTTTTTCCAGAGAAGATCTTCTGAATATATGACATAAGCTTCGAAATGTTTCAGTAAATTTCTTGTTCAATGATAACCGCTTTTTCATCTAAAGACCAATATTATTTAAACTATAGTATTTTTTTATTACACTTAATGAATAAAATTCTTGAGCCAACTTTTTTAAAATTTAATTTCTTCTATAACTAATGAATTTCTTTCCTTTTTTTCAGGTAAGTCTTTCGATACTCTCTAAATATCACATTTTTAACAAAAACGTAAGTAAGTTATTTAAATTTATGCATAAAATATATATTTTTTCCAATAACGCAGCACAACAAAAATTATCAAAATAAAAACCATAGAATTATTAAAAATATCTTGATATAAATCAACAATTTTTAAGAAGATGCCGAATTCAGTTTTTTCGTAGCACGTAAAAATTTTATATATACCGAGTATATGTCTATATAATATATATAAGCTAGCCCGATATTTAAAAAAATAATTTTAGCCTCTTCAAACATTAATAGACCCAATAAGGCTTACGGAAATCCTAAACGATTTTCTTTATAAAACATATTTTGCTGGGTTTTAATATCAAATCAGCCAACATTAAAATTTTATGACTCAGATTTGAGTATTTTTTTTAGTTAGTGCTTGTGATTCTACACCAAAATGTATTTTTTTACAATAGTTTTAGGTTGTACCCGCTGCTAAAGCTTTATCGTTACTTCGAATGTATGCCATGCCGTAGTTAAATATTTTATCATTCATCCTATTGTAATGCAGAACAGTAAGTGAATTCTGCCGCAAGTCTTTTTTTTATTTTTTCAAAACACGTTCATGCAAGCGTTTGATTTCGAAATAGATATGGTTTCCAAATCAGTTTCCTTAGCAGCAACAACAACGTGATTTCTTACAATTACGGGAAGTGATACTGTGACAAGTATTATTTGTTAAGTAATGGTATTTTTTCTTGTCGTTCCCGTTGGTTAAAATAAATTTTGTCAATGATGACGTTGTAATGCGTTTTTGTAAGTAGGATGTAACATAGTCTGAAACTTGTAAAAATTTGTCAGTGATGACATTGTAATGCATAACTGTAAGTGAGATGCCGCAAAATTTGAGTTGTATTCTTACGGATCAATAGTTTTTTAAAACATTTAAGGGTGTTTTTGAAAATTGTTATTGTTTATGTTTGTATCCTGAGTAAAATTTTATACAATAAATGGCTAAAACTGAAAAAACTGAAAAAAACTAAAAAAATCAACATATATTAAAATTAAACAAATTGTGCTAAATATCAGTAATGTGTTTACTTTCATACAAAGTCAAAATCAGTTAAAAATACCAAGATATCTTTTCAATACATATGTATTTCTTTGGTGAAATTTGTTTATAAATTAATTTTTTAAAGCAAGTTGCGTTTAAAACATAGCTTGCAACAAATTTCTTCAAAATAAAAACAAATGTATTCAAAATATACCCACTGAACCATATGCGAAGATTTTGTTTAAAAAGATAGTTTTGAGTACGTTTTCGGGTAGACATTTTTTTTAATTTTTGTTAATTTTTTTAGTTTTTATAATCAATGTTCTTGCTAGAGAATATCAAATTCGTCAAAAATTGTTTCCATAAAAAAATTAATTCTTTAAAATTATTAACCAATAAATTTTGAGCCAAAAAACACTTTTGTTTATCATTTTAGTAGGAAGCAATTACTTATAAATGAACCATTTTTTATTCAAAAATACTTTCATAAATGAATAGTAAATATTACATTTTTACATTCTTAAATGAGTTCAAAAAAGACTCATGAAATTTTCGCCTTCTTACTGAACCACAAGCGTAAAGTGGGAGTTTTCGTACGTTTTTGGGTATAATTTTTTTTTTAATCTATGTTTTTTAATAAGTTGATCTAAACTGCATCCTTGATAGGACTAAATTCATGAAATTTGGTTTCTAGCAAAAAAATTGTTCAATGCCCCCATAAAGTTTTCGTTTTAATTCTACCCACTGAACCATAAGCGAAAGTTTTGCGTGAGGTGAGAGTTTTCCGAACGTTTTTGGATAGATTTTTTTTTTATTTTTTTATTTTTTATTTTGTCGCTTAAAAATGTTTGAAATAGAAGATTACATTCGTTAAAACTTTTCCCATAAATAAAAACTGTAATTCTTTTGCAAAATTAATCAAAAACTTATTATGAGTCCAAAAAGAATCATTTTAGAAGATTACAATTCTTCGTAAATGAACCATTTTTGTTCATAAATGGGTTCAGAAATGAATCATAAATGTTTTTTGTGTGCATTCTTAAATGAGTTCAAAAAAATAATAATTTTTTTATCATATCAGTAGAAACAATATCTCATAAATGAACCATTTCTTGTTCATAAATGAGTTCAGAAATGAATCATAAATATAATTTTTTTATATACTAAAATGAGTTTAATAATTTAAACCTTTGTTGATAATTTTATGATAGTAAATTAAAATGTTAACCTTCATACAAGCGTCATATAAACATTTCACCAGTGCGAATTGATTCTCGCCGTAAGAAGAGAAATGGATGTACTGCTATACGTTCGAAAAACTATTTTTCTTTTCATCTATGCACCAGTCTATCATAAAATGTCAACATTTCTATCAAAAATTAAGATCAAGCCCAAATAGAAAGAAAACCACGACAATTTCCGAGTGCCGAAAAATACTACTACGAAAAAACTTTTTTATGGTTCCTTTTTTAACTCTTTTCCGAAGAAAAAAGGTTCGTTTCTAAGGCCGTGTTCATAGTGGACGCTTTGGCTGAAGCTGATGCATAAAGCTGCTTTGTCAAGCTTTTTTTGATCATAGTGAACGCTTATTCAACGCTGCATAAAGTAACTTATTGATCTTATTGGTGTTCATAGTGCGCGCTTGATGCTTATGGCTGAGATGCTTTGTTTTCATTTGCCTCTTTGAAAAATAGTGCCCTCAATTGCGTTTTGCAAAGTAAATGAAAAATTTTTTGTTTAATGAGTATGTAGATTCGTGATGATCACCAATGAAAGATCAAAGCAATAACAAACAAAAGTTCAAAGGAACTTGAAAACACAAAGCATAACAACGGTAGAAAGTTCAGCACAGAAAGTACCCAAGAAGTAAGCAAGAACAACGAAAACTATGTAAACAAGCGAGATAGAATACAACTGAAAGGCACCACAAAAAGAAACAACAACGCAACAACAACACAACAACAGTTAAAACTTTAGTACAAAAAAATCCAACAAATAAAACAAAATCAACGAAAATATTGTTAACAGGCAAAATAAATGAACAAGTGCCGAAAAGCATTTTAAAAATGCTCTACAACAAAGCATAAAAAACAAAATTATTTTTCTGTGTGAGCAAGCGAGATATAAGCGCTGAAAAGCATTTGAAAATAAGCTTTATGTTCGCTTTCTGCTGGCACTATGAACACTTTCAGCTTTTTCCATATGATTATACACAAAGCGTTTTTCAGCTAAACCTCTCGGCTAAGCTAAAAGCGTTTACTATGAACGCGGCCTAAGAGGCATTTTTGTCCGTTGATTGATTGAAAAAGGGTCCATTTCCGAGTGCCGAAAAATAACTTTTCTAGAATTCTTTTTTGACTCATTTCTGAACAATAATAGTACAATTTACGGTTCTTTTTTAACTCATTTCAGAAAAAAATAATTCTAATTTTTTAGAGGCATTTTAGTCCTACAAATGATGCAAAAAGGGTTCTTTTATGAGTTCCGAAAGTGAATTTTTCTACCCGAAAAGGTTCATAAATGAATTCTAGGTTTGGTTAACTTAAAAAATAAACACTTTGAAATTGAACACGTTGCGTTTAATTTTAAAAATTCTGATTTTTTCAGTGTTTTGATTTGGAAAATCTTAATTCAGAAAAGCTTCGGAAAAAGTTAAAAAAATCCATATATTTGTTTAACCATAGAAATTTTTAGCAAAATATTTTGTGGCGTCGTTTTCCTCCCTTTGTTTTTTTTTTAGTTTATTCTCTCCTTTTACGTTAATTTTTTGTGTTTTTATGCCTTTTTTTCGTCAAAAGCAGAATACCAACTCCCATGGTCGCTTACTGTGTAAGGTAGATGTCACCAGTGCTTTTGCCTTCATTCCCTAACAAATGTAATGCAAAAATTTATGCAGGCTTTGGAGGCCTTGCAGCTAGATAGCACTGAAAAATATACCATTACGTCATTTTTCGCTTAGGATTTTTTTGGCGCATTTAATTGCCACTTTAAATATTGAGTATCCTAGAAAATTGTAGGTTTTTGGAAAAGTGACAGTATATAATTTAGACTTAACAGGATTTCTATTCTCAGAAATTTTTTTAAAATCTTCAAAGATTTTAAAGAAAGAGAGTATCGTCAAAAATATATTCACTTTAAAAAACCTTTATTTTTGTATAAAAGTTGCCACAAGTGTAAAAAATATTGTTCTTTTGATTATAATCCCACAACGGCTTTTAATTTTATTTATTTATTTAAAATTGTATAAAAATTAAAATTTTGGGAAAAAGAAAATTAAGGCTTTGAATCAAGATTTGTAATAAAATTTATTTATTGAATTCTTGTAAACTGCCGCATTTCTATGCGCTGTTTTATCCACACTGTAACTCTTTGAATTTTCTCTACTGGGTTTATACCAAATAAACACTCACATAGCTGCATAGTGCTGCATAAACAATGGTTTTATTGTTGTTGTTTGTAATGAAATATATTGTTTACGATTCCACTCATACACTCAATACATATGAAAGTCAAACAAGCAACACAGCATAAAAACAAACAAACAAACAAACAAGCAAGCAAACAGCCAAACAACAATAAGCAAACAACAACAACTCTTTCAATTAGGACATAACTAAACATCCCAACAGGATATGATATAAACAAAAAAAAAATTTTAAAAAAAACTAAGACAACAACAACAACAAAACCCAGAGAAACATAAAACGAAACCTGCTGATGTAATAAAAGCATGCAGCATGCATTAAACAAAATAATAAACAACACATTATAAAGCAGGATGCAGGAAGTGTAGCAGGATGAAACAGCAGAGGAAAAGGAAGACTAAAAGTGAAAAACAATAATGAGTGGGTGCCAAGTGAAGACAAAACAAGTCCAAGTAAAACAAACCCTTTCATATCCTGCAACGGATATCAGCGGATATGTAGCCATTTTTTTTTGTGTGCTCTTGCCTTACGCTGCTTTTTTCTCAGTTACTTTATTTTCGTTGTTTAGCTGCTTGCCACTTCAGCAAGCTGGCTGTAATTATTATAGCTGCAAAAGAATAAGAAAGCGTGCAAAAAAAAAAGAAATTACAAACGAAACAAGACACAAATTCACTCATTAACAACAACTTTGCAGGCATCCTTCTGCGTTATCCTTAAGCAATACAATAAACGTTGCGAAAAAAAGCAAAGTAAGAAAGAGAGATCTAGAAAAAAGGACCAAGAAATTACAATAAAACAAAAATACAGGATATCAAACACTCACACGCAGGATATCACAAAAAATAACCAGCTCTCTCTACAATGTGAAGAGCTTAAAGGATGCCAAGTAGAGCAGTCAGCATGGTTAGTAAGGGGATTGAGCTTCCAACAAACACACACACACACACACATACGTCAGTTTTTTCCAAGTTAAATTAAAGAAAACCTTCGCTAAAGTTCATTTAGGAGTAGGGAAGGCGTAGCCAGGATTTCAATTTCATTTTCGCACAAACTACGAAAACAATTTTTAATTAACACGTTTTTTTTCTGCTCTTCTTTTTCATCTTGAAAAATTATGGTCCTCGCTGTTGTTGCCATCACTGTTTTTGTTCTTATTTCACTTTGTGTTATTTTAAGTTTTTAGATAAAAATGAGATTTAAGTATAGCATAAATGTTGCAGATACAGATTAAGTTCTTTTTATAAAATTTAAGTTTTTTAATTATCTTTTTTTTTCAATGTTCATAATTATTTTTAAAAATGAATTTACAACAGTTTTTGTTTATTGAGGCTTATGAGAAATATTTTTTTTTAATTTGGAGATTAGTAAGAGAAACTCTCATAAAAGTTCAGACGATAAATAAAGATTACACTGTGCGACATCAAAAATAACTGCAAAAACTGCAATTGTTTTTGATAGTTACTGGTCCATAGAACATATCGCCTAAAGGATTTTTTTTTGGGTTAGCTCAAATAACCGATTTTTTCAAGGTCACATCATATACTATCGTGCCGTAGTTTATTTCCTTTAACTCCTAAACTAAGTATAATTTTTATTTAAGATCTTCAGTAAAAGTCTTGCAAATTCAATATCCGTTCAAATTTGGAAGCACTTTTCCCCCTTCATATTCACACGGGGAGTCAAAAACCCCCTTTAATTAAAAAAAGTAGTATATTTCAGAAATTCTTTGTGATATCATTTTCAATACTTCTACAAACAAAATTTTCATCACCTTGTCTATAACTTGGTAGAACATTACAATACAAACTAACCTACCCTTCTCTCAAAAATCGTCATTGAAACTTTTTACCTTAAATATTTGCAAAAAAAAATCAGAAATCGGCAAAACAATTTAAATTTTATAAGAAATAGTTGCTTTATTCTTAATATAAGCCTAATCAAACACACATACACATACATACAAAATACAAAATATTAATTTATTTAAAGTTTAAATTCAAAGTAATAAAAAATGTTAATATTTAAGTATTAAAATTCAAGTATATGCTCGAAAGATTTTAGTTACTAAGCTACTTAGAGTCTTAATTTTAGACTAAGTAAATTTTGAAGAGATGAAGGAAACATACAACAATATGGAAACTGTACTTAACTAAATGGATTACAGAGCACACAGTGAAGAGTTTCATATGATAATAAAAATTTTATTAAGTTTCAATAGCATCGTTCATTTGAGTGTTCTCCTCATCATCAGCGGTAAATACTTTTTGGGACCACCAACAAATGTATGCAAGCAACGCATCTAACTTTTTTCCTTTGTTTTCTTTTGGTGAAACCTTTGGTGAATTTGATCGTCGGACTCTGATGCTAATTGCTTTGAGAAATACTCCCAATGGTGATGGACAAAATGTATTTTTAGAGACATTGATATTATAATTTTTGAAAAGATGTAAGCATGTTTCCCACCAGCTCTGTGCAATTTTCCGAGCGATAGTTTCCGAGAAATATTGTAATGACCAGTTTTGTAGCATTCCAAGCAGTCAGATCATATTCATTTAAAATTGCATCAAAAGTTGAGCTTTTCATTAGTTTGCGTATATCAGGTCCATTCAATATACCAACAAATAAAGCAGTTTTATTTAATAACGAACATTCAATTAATACTTATTTTTACTGTTTACTTGCCTTATTTTAATTTGGCTTCACTGAGTTTAGGATATATTTTGCTTTTAAAAACTTTTAAGTTTTTAACGATTCCTATTTTTCCTAGTTTTATATGTATGGCAGTAAAATTTTATCCATTTCCACAAGAGGCATATGAAAAGCATTGCATTTTTCTTTGGAAGCGCTACTTCTTGGTAGCCAATCATGCTTTTCGTATTAATTACCTTTAAACCGAATGTCCCAAAGGCAAAGAAAGTACATGTGCTTTGAATATCCTGTTTGAAGTCCACACAATTAAGCCACAACCTTTAAATCCGAGCAAATTCTCCATTGATGTGCTCTGTTATCTATTTTGTTAAATACAGTTTTCATATTGTTGTATATTTTTTTCATTTCTGTACTATTGGCAAAGGAAATTGCCGATTTGTTATCGATGTAATGAAGAAGAAAAATTTTTAAGTTAGTTTTTGAAGAATCAATAAATAAGCGTCAATCCTGTGGATTGTAACAAATTCCCATTACTTCCATTAATTGAGCTGTTCAGAGCACAAGTGGCGTAAGTCCATTTCTTAGGGAAATTGAGTTAAGTACGTAGAAGTGAAGAGGAAAATCTAACCTATTTATGAGTACGGGCTAGAAACTCCTAGCTTACGTTATCTCTGAACAAAATGCAATACTTTGTTATTGCTCTGAAAAATACCATTATTTTTTCAGAGCACAAGTGGCGTAAAAAAATTGAACGTTTAGAAAAATTCTTAAATGAATTCTAAGTATGAAGAACTCAGTTTTGCTTATAAGCTTGGTCAAGAGCATAATTGGAGCTATCCATATCGTAAAAAATAAACTAAATAATACACAAAAACGATGCAGAATATTGCATATTAGTAAAAACATTTGGAATTGCGCCACTGAAAATTATTTTAAATTTCTCGTTTCCGCTGTAGGAATCTAATAGGAGATATTTTTCAAAAATTTTTTTGATGAGGAATGGCAGCATTTTTACCTAGAAGTTGGACAAAACCATCCCTTAGCGATTATTTGCATTATTAAGGGAGATATTAAATGAATGGACTTACGCCACTTGTCCTCTGAAAATTTTTAAAAATTTCTCTTTTCCGCTGTAAAAATGTAATGGAAAATATTTTTAGGAATTTTTTGATGAGGAATGACAGCATTTTTTCATAGAAGTTGGACAAAACTACCCATTAGCGATTATCTCCATTATTAAGGGAGATATAAAATGAATGGACTTACGCCACTTGTCCTCTGAAAATTTTTTAAAGTTACCCGTTTCCACTGTAAAAATATAATGGACTATATTTTTAAGAATTTTTACATAGAAGTTGGACAAAATCATCCCTTAGCGATTATCTTCATTATAAAGTTTTGATATATACCTTTTCGAAAATTTACCATTGCTCCAAATAACGATAACGATAAAAAAAGATAACGACAACGATGAAAACTTATATTTGTAAAGATTTTTGATTACATTTTTTAATATATTAATAAATATTACATTGTGTTTATTTTCAGCTGTTAAATAATGCTTTAACTTTAATAAGAATAAATGCATTCTGGCCTCCTCAATTATTCAGAAAATCACAAAGGGATGTTTTAATCGCACTTCTGAAACTAAATTCTGTCAATCCTTACCAAAAAATCCTTAAAAATATAGTCCATTACATTTAAACAGTGGAAAAGGGTAATTTTAAAAAATTTTCAGAGGACAAGTGGCGTAAGTCCATTCATTTTATATCTCCCTTAATAATAAAGATAATCGCTAATGGGTAGTTTTGTCCAACTTCTATGTAAAAATGCTGTGATTCCTCATCAAAAAATTCTTAAAAATATTTTCCATTACATTTTTACAGAGGAAAGGAGGAACTTTAAAAAATTTTCAGAGGACAAGTGGCGTAAATCCATTAATTTTATATCTCCCTTAATAATAAAGATAATCACTAATGGGTAGTTTTGTCCAACTTCTATGAAAAAATGCTGTCATTCCTCATCAAAAAATTCTTAAAAATATTTTCCATTACATTTTTACAGCGGAAAGGAGGAATTTTAAAAAATTTTCAGAGGACAAGTGGCGTAAGTCCATTCATTTTATATCTCCCTTAATAATGGAGATAATCGCTAATGGGTAGTTTTGTCCAACTTCTATGTAAAAATGCTGTGATTCCTCATCAAAAAATTCTTAAAAATATTTTCCATTACATTTTTACAGCGGAAAAGAGAAATTTTTAAAAATTTTCAGAGGACAAGTGGCGTAAATCCATTAATTTTATATCTCCCTTAATAATAAAGATATTCGCTAATGGGTAGTTTTGTCCAACTTCTATGAAAAAATGCTGTCATTCCTCATCAAAAAATTCTTAAAAATATTTTCCATTACATTTTTACAGCGGAAAGGAGGAATTTTAAAAAATTTTCAGAGGACAAGTGGCGTAAGTCCATTCATTTTATATCTCCCTTAATAAAAAAGATAATCACGAATGGGTAGTTTTGTCCAACTTCTATGAAAAAATGCTGTCATTCCTCATCAAAAAATTCTTAAAAATATTGTCCATTACATTTTTACAGCGGAAAGGAGGAATTTTAAAAAAATTTCAGAGGACAAGTGGCGTAAGTCCATTCTTTTCATATCTCCCTTAATAATGAAGATAATCGCTAGTGGGTAGTTTTGTCCAACTTCTTTGTAAAAATGCTGTGATTCCTCATCAAAAAATTTCTAAAAATATTTTCCATTACATTTTTACAGCGGAAAAGAGAAATTTTTAAAAATTTTCAGAGGACAAGTGGCGAAAGTCCATTCATTTTATATCTCCCTTAATAATGAAAATAATCGCTAAGGGGTGGTTTTGTTCAACTTCTAGGTAAAAATGCTGCCATTCCTCATCAAAAATTTTTTGAAAAATATCTCCTATTAGATTTCTACAGCGGAAACGAGAAATTTAAAATAATTTTCAGTGGCGCAATTCCAAATTTTTTTACTAATATGCAATATTCTGCACCATTTTTATGTTCTATTTAGTTTATTTTGTACGATATGGATAGCTCCATTTATGCTCTTGACCTAGCTTATAAGCAAAACTGAGTTCTTTATACTTGGAATTTATTATAAAAATTTTTCTAAATGTTCAATTTTCTCAAAACTACCAGAAATGGACTTATGCCACTTGTGCTCTGAACAGCTCAATTGTTCAACACTGTTACAAAAAACAAAAGTATTTTCCGTATTTACAGTGAAAAATTTTTGAAAATGTTTTTGACGACTGCGATATCCAGTAACCTTGACTCCTAGTGCTAAATTATTTCCCATTTTTAAATATGAGGCCAGCTTTTCTGACATCCGTTTTGACAATTAAAGCTCAGCTACCATAGCATCCATTAATTTTTGGGATATTGGAACTTGTTGATTCGATGTAGATTGTTCTTGTTCGTATAAAGAATTCATGTTTGTGATATCTGCCTCTGTTTCACACGTAGTCATGCATTCATACATTGAAGGTTTTGGAACAGGAACATCAATAGAATGAGGCAATGGTGTTTGTGCGCTCGTACGCTTACGTAATTTATGCTATGCTTCTTTTTTTTCTATTTTGTTCATAATATGGATTGGCACATACGAAGCAATTTTCGGCATTATGATTGCCAGGGTTCATCCATAACATTGGGACTCCAAACGGCAATGCGGCATGTTTTCCTTTAAGCCACTCCAAAAGATATATATATAGCACGTTCGGCACATTTTTTTAAGGTGCCCATTCTACATTTCGAATGATGATTTCTACGAAATTTTTTTCATATGCTATTGCTGCTTCTTCGCTTATTGCTGTATGGGTTTTGGCTCGTAGTAACTTTCCACAAACATAGCAATATAAGTTTATTTTCTTTCTGCAGGAACTCATTTTGATGTACACTTTACACTTTTATTGTTTTATCAATTTTATACTTCTACTATATTCTAAAATTAAACTTATGTTCAAGTTTTGTCGAATGAGACTTTGTAAAATAATATTTTAATCTCCCGTATTGGTATTGAAGTATATCTAATAAACAGGGCTCCGATTTTGACCTAATGACCTAATAGAAATGACAAAAATTACCTAAAAACTGCAGAAAATGACCTTAAAACTGACAGAAATGACCTAAAAAACGCAAATAATTACATATAAAAATAAAAAAAAAAATAAAGCTTTAAAAAACAAAACATAATAAAAATTAAAATTTATTGTATTAAATGTTTATACATAGCGTTAGAGTATATTACAAAGTACATTTTTTAGATATTAAATTTGAAGGAACGTCGATTGTCTGACAAAATGTTTTCGTAAACAGAAAAACTTGTTTCTACTTCTGCACTAACGAGATGATTATATTTAAATGATGATGTCATCGGACTTAAGTTCCTCTTTTAATTTCATAGTATTAAAATTTGTACCCCCTAATATTTCAGTAATAGAGCATAAAAACTAACATATCCTGAGCTTTTATCTAGCACTTGTTTCACCTTTCTACATACCCTTTCGTCATTTTTATAAATAAAGCAAGTCCTTTTTTGACAAGTCAAAGAAATATGTTTAAAAACTTGCATTTTACATTTTTTAATATGAAAAAACGAAAAAAAGTTCTATTAAAATTTCTCTAAAATTTTTTTCTTAAATGACCTAAAAGCCCAAAAAATGCTCTTAAAACTATAAATGTTCAAAAATGCCTATAAAATATTTCAAAAATTGCTAAAAATTGCCAAAAAATGCCCTACACTTAGTAAAAATGACCTAAAAACTAAAACCGATAAAAAATGACAATAAAATGACCTGAAAACGTTTCATATTTGGAATTCAAGAAATTTATGTGGTGAGGAGTGGAAGATTACAATGAAAATTTTTAATTGAACGGTAGGTTTTTTGTATTATGATGTTCTGCAAAGTTATAGATAATTTGATGAATATTTTGTTTGTAGAAGTAATGAGTATGCTCTCGCAAAGAGTTCCCGATATATATTCCTTTTTTTTAATTTAAGGGTATTTTTGACCCCCAGTGTACATATTAGGGGGCAATAATGTTTCCTCATTTAAAGGTCATTTACTTTTAGTGAAAATTTTAAACAACAATTTTACTTAGTTTAGAAATTAAAGGAAACAAACTACGGCCCCTAGTATAAAATGTGACCTTAAAAAAATCGGTTATTTGAGCTAACCCAAAAAAATCCCTCGGACCATATGTTCTATGAACCAGTGGCTTTCAGAAACCATCGGATTTTTTATAGTTATTTCAAATGAACTTGAAATTGACGCACAGTGTTATTATCTCGGCGTTAGGCTCGCGCGTTTCACTTTATATTTTATTTGCGATATTGAATAGCTTAGCTTTTTAGTTATAGGCCTCGCAGCCTCGGACTTCGGTATTCGACCACCATTTACATGTGCCGTTTCACTGATAACATTTTATGGGTGTTAAGCAAGGGTGTTTTTATATAAAAACTCTGAAAAATATTTAAACACAAATATATATATATATATATTAGGGCGGGTCAATTTGTATGGACGAATTTTTTGGAGGTCTGGCTCAGCGAAATTCGTAAAATACATGTAATTTCAAGACTTTTTCTCCACTACAGCATATACAAATTCTGAAAAAAAGCTGTGCGGACTTTCGTAAATAGATTTTGTTCTCAATTATAAAATATGAATGTATGAATGTATGTGTATGAATCTATTTACGAAAGTCCGCACAGCTTTTTTTCAGAATTTGTATATGCTGTAGTGGAGAAAAAGTCTTGAAATTACATGTAATTTACGAATTTCGCTGAGCCAGAATTTGACCCGCCCTAATATATATATTCAAGTATATATGCAGCAAAACACGAACAAGAGTGACGGATATATGAAATTTTCTGTCAACCAAATTGAGATGGCTGCAAAAGTGTCAAAACTGTACAGACAGTTTTTTTCAGTGCTGCAAACGCGTTTCAATAATTTATGACTACCATTTCTTAGGTGTTCAAAAAATTAATTCATATATGAAATACTCATGGATGTTGTCTTTTTTCATTCTACTTGAATTTTTTTCTTGCTGTGCTATTTTTCCAAGAAAAGCGCAAAATTTTGCATGAAATTTTGAGCTCGTCAAGCGGACGCAAGGACAAACAAACACAAAGCAACTAATGCAAATATGGCGACAATTTAGATACATTTATTGTGGTATGAGAGATTTGGTTCCGTTTGTTGGTAGAGGTGTAGGTAGGTGTGGGTGTGTCAATGTTGCCATTGCGGTTGGGTTAAAAGTCAACAACAGCGTGAGCAGCAGCAACAGCCAGTAAATGTCGCCGCGGCTTTGCACGATGAACACAATGAAATGTGCAAGAATTGCTGCCGCCTAAATGCAAATAACAACACCAACAACAACAAAAATCACCAACAATTGTAATTTTTGTGTGTCCATATGTGTAAACTATAAATCATATGCAGTCGGCAGGCAGGAAAGCAAAAAAAACAACAAAAATCATACCATGAAGACGTGTGACAAATAAATAAATTTGCCAAAAATGTCGCCGTTTTTCAAATGTTTTAACATTACTTTTTTTTCATGCTGCGGCCCTTTTGTTATGCTGCTCTGTTATATGAGAATTTTTGCATGTATGTGTTAGCCGTGTGTGTGTATGCGAAAGCAATAAATCATTAAATCCTTTAGAAATTGAGTACGTTCGTTGCAACACAAAAAAGAGCATTAAAAAAACCTTGTCTAAAACGCTACAAAAAATTGTTACTTTTTTGTGGTTATGAGCAGCATTTTTTTGATATTGCTGCTGCCACTAGATTTTCATTTAAATTTGTTCGGGTTTTTCTAACGTTCTTTGGCTGCATGTGTGAAAAGCGATTTTTCCGCTTTTGCACACAATTACAATACTTGCGCACCCCAACTCAGAGGGCAGACAAGCTACAGAGAGGTCAGCTTAATCATTTCAGCATACAAAAAAACCAATGCAAGTTTATTTGTGGAAACACTGAAATGCATGGCTGAACACTCTGCCGCAAACTACATACTTTTATTGAAGCAAACTTCTTCTTTTACCACGTCTGTTAATTTGTTGCTTGAAAACTGCAAAAAAGGGCAAATAAAAACAACAGATTTTTCTAGTTTTTTTTTTTAACCCATTAACCCTACCGCGCTGCAAAAATTGTTGAATTTTTTGATACAAAGTATATTTCTAGAGTAATTGAGGTTAAAGATTCTCAATCCGTCATCAAAAATATTCAAACCCCATCCATGTTCTTGTTATCTCAAAAAGTCAAATTTTCGATTAATCGAACGTTGGCGCTTATCCCATACCATAATATCTCAAAACTGTTTGCAGAATCCGAATTGAGAAAATTATCTGCGGTACCACTTTTAGTGCCAGAGGTATAAAACCTTATATTCATTTTTTTGAAAAAGTTAAAAAACTGCATTCAAGTATACATTTCTCAAAAACAAGAAAATGCAACGCCAAATTTAAGGAAAACGCCAAAACTATAATCAATATCATCAACATTTAGACAATCAGATAAGAATTAAAAGTTCTGTGCTGTCTCCAGTGTACCTTAAGATTTGAATATCCTTTACAAAGTACCTTGTGTGTAAAAATCGAGAGTGGCATCGTGTTTGCCAAAATATTGTTAGCTAAAGTCTATATTTACTCTTGCTTTAGGACATATGAAGTTATTCTTACAAAAATTAAAGCATTTTGAGATCGTGATTTGCTGCTTTTCTTAAAAAAACAACTTTGTCCTTGCGGGAGAGAAGACATCCTTATTTTTTTCTAAAAATTTTTTGGGAGATCTTGTCCACCCAATGCAACTTTTGAGACCTCTTAGAACACGATTTCCCTTTTAGAATACGATCCCTTTTCTCTGCATTATATTAACTTAAACTATATTCTCTTGAAGCTCAAAAGAAAAAGAAGACAAGATTCACAAAAAGTCTTTTGTCCTAAATTTCATGGTCTTTGCACTATTTTTTAAAAAAACTGTGCTCAAACCTTAGCTTAACTTTTATTTTTAACAGTTCTCTCTGTTCTGGTGTTTTCATTGATGATTTTAAGTTATTTTTCATTACTCCAATCTATAAATCTGGATCTAAAAACAATATAGCTAACTATAGACCAATTTCTAAGCTAACAACTATTTCGAAGCGTTTTGAGTCTATAGTTAAAGAGATATTGTTTTTTACAGGTATGAATATTTTCTCTCCTCACCAGCATGGATTTGTACCTGGTCGCTCTACTATGACAAATCTTGTTTTATTTTCTGAATACTGCATATCAGCATTTACTCAGGGATGTCAGGTTGATGTCATTTTTACTGATTTTTCCAAAGCTTTTGATAAAGTTTGTCATGTTCTGTTAATCAAAAAGCTTAAAAATTTGGGTTTTCACTCTATTTTCTTATGCTGGCTTGAGTCATATTTATCAAACAGGCAATGTGCAGTTGCATTTGATGATGTTAAATCCTTTTCTTATTTAGCAACTTCAGGTGTTCCTCAAGGAAGTGTCTTGGGACTTCTACTTTTTCTTATTTTGTTTATTAATGACATAACATCAATTGCTCTACGCTGATGATCTCAAGATCATCCTAAAAATAGGCAATTTAAATGACACTGAACTTTTACAGAGTGAAGTTGATAGACTCTATATGTGGTGCTGCAGAAATGGTCTTTTCTTAAATCTTAATATATGTTATTCAATTACTTTTTCAAAATCTAGCTTTTTCCGTCTGTCCGCTTATAATATCGCCAATTTTCCTTTGACTTCTGTCCAACAATTTAAGGACCTAGGTTTCGTTTTTGATTATAAGTTTACGTTTATTTCTCATTTGGATTACATTATTCCTAAAGCTTATTCTATGCTAGCTTTTATAAGATGAAATAGTGCATGTTTTTCCGATCCGTACACTTTGAAAGTCTTGTTTAACTCCCTTGTGCGTTCTAGATTGGAATATGCTGCTATTATTTGGAACCCGTTTTACAAGTCTCATAAGTTGAGGATTGAAAGGGTTCAGAAATCGTTTACAAGGTTTGCCTTGCGCTCTTTCAATATTGATGGTGTACCTCCTTCATACAAAACGAGATGCCTATTAATAGGGCTCCAAACTTTGGAGAGTAGAAGAAGCATATTATCTTTGCTCTTTGTTTTTGATATCATAAATGGTTTGGTTGAATGCCCTGCACTATTGGAAATGATAGATTTTAATGTTCCAGCAAGAATGCTTAAAAATTATGATCCTTTTTACTTGCAAATTTACTATTCTAACTATGCTATAAATGCGCCTATTAACCGTGTTTTGCGTTTGTTTAATTCTATTAATTCTAGTTGTAATCTTGATTTTACTGTTTCTAAGATTCAAATAAGACCTATTTTAAACGCAATATTTTGAACTATTTTTACTATGTTTAATACTTAATATTTAACTAGTCTGTAAGAACATTTATTCATAGACGAGACTGAAGATAAATAAATAAATAAATAAATTTAGTACCACTTTGCGTAAGAAAAAATTTGTACGCCAACAAAGTATCACAATGTGGTTTTTGATAACTTATTAACAGAAATTCAATTAATCGCAACTGTAACTGTTATGTAAAAGAGAAAGCTTTCAACACTGTTACTGTTCTTAATATTTTTTGGCAATACTACAAATTTAGTTCCTTTTATTTTTATTATTTGTATTATTTTGCATTGTATTATTGGGCGTAGCTTTTATACAAAAATTTCACATTTGATACTCGGAGTCATTTTTATTTATTAAAGCTTATGTCAGAATATCAGGTTTTAACATGAAAGTTTTTTGGAATTTATAAAGGTTTTACTATTAGAATGACGGGAGGTGGGTGGAATTTGTATGGGAGGTGTATGGGAGGTGGGTGGAATTTTCAGTTTTATTTAACAAAATTCCAAACATCGATTGCATAGTTAAGTTTTAAACCAATTTGCAAAATTTTAACCCATTATCATAATTATTGTGGAATTTATAGAGATTTTACTGATTTCATAAATTCATTTTGTATAGGAGGTAGCAATGGTTTTCATTCGATTTTTAAAAATTTCCTACTCAAAGTGCAGATTAAGTGCAGAAGTTTATTTGCAAAACAAAATTATTATATTAATGTTTGTGGAATTTAAAGAGATTTTACCATTTTGGTAAAGTCACTTTGTATGGGAGCTAGCCGTGGCTTTCATCCGATTTGGCTTATTTTCGGAACCTGTTCTGTATTTTTGAATATATTGAAATTCGTTACGATAGGTCTAAAATTACGGCTGTTATCGTAATCACAGACGAACTTGACTCAGGAGGTAATGCTGATTAAGAATATATATACTTTTCTAAACCTGTCACGCCTCCTTCTTTGCGTTACAAATGGAGTGACAAAGTAAATATACCCCTTACGCATTTTATATGCGTGGGGGTATAAAAAACAATTTTTTTGGCCGAACGTAGGGGTCGCCCCTTCAAATTTTTTGTCATATCTTCGGTTTTTACAGTCCAATCTTAAAATATGATATATCGATGTGTTTGCCTCGAGATGACCAATTTTTTTGCTCCAAAGGTCAGTGATCTTAAGCACCCCTTTCTAGAACATAATTGATTCATTGTCCTCTAGTACACTGTTCTAGTACTAACCCTCCAGATCTCAGTTCCAGTTAAAGGTCTGCAGCGAACCATCCGTTCTACTTGTACAAACAGATAAAACAAGTAAAAACCTGATAAAATTGGTACAAATACAACAAGGAGTAGAACTGAACATATGCTTATATGCTTTGGAATAAGCAGAGAGCTTATCATCTCTTTCTCTGGCTCTCATTGTAGTATAAGCTTTTTTTTTTCTTTATCTGTTTCTCTAAGTGGAGTATCTGTTTTAACCCTTTTTTAAATGGATATATCCATTCAATATGGATATTCCAGATAGTTCTCTTTGTATTTGAAAATACAGATTTTTAAGCATATGGAAACAGTATTAGGGGGTTACTTATTTCGAATCTGATGTCAGAGTTTTAAAATTTGGATAAGGTTGCCACCTTAATTTTTTATTTTTATGAATTCGGGGCTGGCGCGAACTAAAGGGTAAAAATGGGTCGCTGAATCCGAATCCGTGGCCAGAATTTCAATATGATAAAGTTTTGAAATAATAGGGTTGCCACCTAATAATATGTATTTTTTAGAATTTTAAACATTATTTAACAGTATTAGGGAGTCACTGATTTCGAATCTGAAGTCAGAATTTTAAAATGCAAAATGCTGGATAGGGTTGCCACCTTAATTTTTTGTATTTTTATGAATTCGGGGCTGGCAAAAAAAAATGGTAAACCAAAAATGGGTCGCTGAATCCGAATCCGTGGCCAGAATTTCAATATGATAAAGTTTTGAAATAATAGGGCTGCCACCTAATAATATGTATTTTCAAAAGTAAAAGCAACCCTATTATTTCAAAAGTTTATAATTTTAATATTCTGACCGCGGATTCGGATTCAGCGACCCATTTTTGATGTACCATTTTTTTTTGCCAGCCCCGAATTCATAATACAAAAATTAAGGTGGCAACCCTATCCACCATTTTGCATTTTAAAATTCTGACTTCAGATTCGAAATCAGTGACTCCCTAATACTGTTAAATGATGTTTAAAATTCTAAAAAATACATACAATATTATTAGGTGGCAACCCTATTATTTCAAAACTTTATCATATTGGAATTCTGGCCACGGATTCGGATTCAGCGACCCATTTTTGGCGTACCATTTTTTTTGGCCAGCCCCGAATTCATAAAAATACAAATAATTAAGGTGGCAACCCTATCCACCATTTTGCATTTTAAAATTCTGACTTCAGATTCGAAATCAGTGACTCCCTAACACTGTCAAATGATGTTTAAAATTCTTAAAAATACATATTATTAGGTGGCAACCCTATTATTTCAAAACTTTATCATATTGAAATTCTGGCCACGGATTCGGATTCAGCGACCCGTTTTTGGTGTACCATTTTTTTTGCCAGCCCCGAATTCATACAAATACAAAAAATTAAGGTGGCAACCCTATCCACCATTTGCATTTTAAAATTCTGACTTCAGATTCGAAATCAGTGACTCCCTAATACTGTTAAATGATGTTTAAAATTCTAAAAAATAGATATTATTAGGTGGCAACCCTATTATTTCAAAACTTTATTTCTATTTTTGTTGTTTATTTCGCTCTTTAATCTTTATGCTTGCAACGTCACATACTCCAGATATTCCAAATAAAGATAACAGTAATATCGATATATCTGTTTGTTCTGTATGTGCTCAAACTAGTATTTTTGATACTTGGTAATTTCACTCTCTCATACCTATTCCATCGTTATCTAAATGCGAAATATTCCATGCATACTCAATGCTTAGAGAGCGAAACAGATACAAGTAGATATAAGAAAAAATAACAACGCACAACTGGTGTACTTGGATGGTTCTTTGCAGAGCTTTAGTTCCAGTGTCAGAAAATTAAAGCTCCCAAAAAACAATAGGGGTATTCACACTGACTTGGATAGTTGGGAAGACTGGCAAATGCCATACATTTTGTTTTTGTAAAGTTCCATTGTACCCAAGTACCCATCTACCAATCTACTTAAGCTGACGCTCTGACTTGTTTAGGTAGATGGATTTCTTTCCAGATTGAGTACTTTTTCGACCTGTTACCAAATTTTGCAAAAATAGGCAATAATTGAATTAACGGCATCAAATTAACATTTTTCTTGAATGCTAAGGGGTCTTCCATAAACTACGTTACCAATTTAGGGGGGGGGGAGGTTTTTGAAATGCACTACGATAAGTAACGGTAGGAGGGGAGGTGTTTAGATATTGTAACGTTACCAAAAATTAAAAAAATCGGCGAAAAACCTCTAATTAATAGCACAATCATTTCAAAAATTTTTAACCTTACATGTTTATGCTTGATCGTCTAAATTGATGGTTAACTTTTGTTTCAACGATTTCTTCCACCGCCTTTTCCCTCGACACAGGAACCTTTTGGTATTCCTTCACCATCTCAGCACACGTCTGAAAAATTTGGGTCTTTGCTTTTGGGACAGGCTTTGACGTTAAGGCCTGAATGTTCTTGATCAAAGGAGATACCGTATGACATGTACTGTCCTTCTCAGAAAGAAGAAATCGGTTCAAGGTCGTGTTCTACCTGCGGCTTGTATTTCGTTTTTAAAACTTCTATGAATTGTCATAAGTTTGTATTATATCGTTTACAATAAATCGGAATAAAACATACTATTTAAATAAATCAATTTTCAGAAAGCATTTACACAAAAACACAGAACTTGGTGCAGCTCGGGTGCAGCTCGGGTGCAGCTCGGGTGCAGCCTTTAAGGGTACTCTGTCAAAGACCAGGTGAATTTCTTTGCGTTAGAAATGAGGATTCACCTAAATGGGTCGACATAGAATCCGATGAAAAATTCTATTTTGAAGAATCCTTAACAAAGCTACTAGCTTCTTCTATCCCAGAGATTGAGAGCATCGAATCTTGGATCGCAGATGGAATAGCTTTTACAGATGATATTAATTATTGATTTTTTTCCAATTGTTCCTTTTATGTATCTAGTCACTAATACTAGTGAAAATTGTCAGAGCTAGTCAAAATATATAATCATTCGAATGAATTAATTTCATATGTCACGTTACTTTATGGGGGGGAGGGGTTTAGATAGCACTACGAAAAGTAACGCAGGGGAGGGGGATAATAGACCGGAAAATCAGTAACGTAGTTTATGGACGACCCCTAACATCTCGAAAATAAAAAAAAATTGCCACACCCCCTATTACCACCCACAAATCAATAAAAACTATACATTTAAGACGAATTCGATTGTATTGGACTACAATTTTGTAATTTAGTTTGTATGGTTACTCTCGACAACCAAAACTGAGCGTGGTCGAACTACAACTACGACTACTTTTCAGAAGTCGTTACAATTCATGAGTTGTGCATGTTTTTATAATGAAACATGGTGTGTAAGTGCTATGAGACTAAATTGAGACCAAATGAGTGTGAATACTCCTAATATTTTTTTTTATTTTAGGCCAACAATCTTTTAAAAATCAATTTTTTTTTTTTAATTGTACATTGTTGTACAAATATTCAAGAATATTTAAAAAAGAATTACAAATCAATCCCGCTTATAATAAAGATTCTACATCGCTGAAAACCCGGTGCGCCAGATTAATTTTACTAAACAACGTAACTTTAAACTCGTTTTTCTCTACACATAATTTTTTTGTAATCTGATTGGAATGTAATTCTACACATCTTTAATCAAAATAAGCGTCTTTGGAAAATTTGTCTAGTTTTTACACGCAACCATATAGTCAAAATTAAAATACAATTTTTAATTTTTTTTTTCCACGCCTCATAGTTTTCTTAATTTACCATATTTTCATTCAATTTTGTTAAAAGATGTGCATTCAACGGTCTATTTTCGAATGAATTTTTGTTTTTTATTTATAGACGAAATGGTGCCGAGCTATGGTGTGGCCCAAAAAAATTTTTTTACTTAGTCTGAAGATGTAAAATTAACATAAAAATTTAATTTTTTGCATATATAATGAACTTCTTTAGAAAACAATTTCTAAAATATGCCTTAATTTTAACCGCTTTTGACAAAAACCTTCTTTAAACTTTTGGTAAGTAAATAACTATTTTTAAAAATATATAACATTTTTTTGCCGAAAGTAGTCCCTTTTTTGTAATTTTATTTCATGGTTTCGGTATTTAGTGTCGAATCTAAGCACATCATAATTTTGCTCGAGAAGACCAATTTTTTTGCTTAAAATTTTCATTGAATTAAAATTTCATGTTTTATTACTTTCCCATTTATTTCGAAATTGTCTTCCAAAATGTTTCATTTACATGGGTCAGTAAGTAAAAATTGCGTCTTCTGAGCGAGAGAATTCAAATTAAAGTTCAGCGCACTGTGGTTGAGCCCTAAAAGTGTTCATAAATTAAAGGATTCTTAGACCAATAAAATATGCCAAAATATTTTTAAATCCGCCCACAACCACTTCCTATATAATACAAAAATTTAAAACTTTATATATTATGTTATTGAGCCTATATAAAAATCACTCTATCAAAAATATATGTATTTTCGTATTTTCGTATTTATTTATTTGGCACTTGTTAGTACAATAAGATAAAGTAACATCTTTTGTAGTACAACGAATATTATACACAATCCACAAATCACATATATATATATAAGAGATAAGGATATAAAAAAACTATGTAAAAAAAGCTAGCAAATACTACCAATGTAAATGTGAAAAAACATCTCATTTTATGACATGCCAACCCAGGCGCGTATATCCATTGAAGGTTACCCCTATTTATAAAAATTTATCAGAAGATAAAGTAATTTCAAAAAACGGTATTGTTTGTCCTTTTTCATTAAATAATGCTTAAGAAACATAATTCATATAAATAGTATCGACATCGTTTTTGCTCTATGTGATAATGACATTTTTTTCCATTGATTTCCAAAACGTTTGCTATCTACGCTGCGCTTCCCATCAGTGTAGCCACAGCTACACTCAGCGAAGTTTTTCTACACTGCGACGATTAAAAACATGGTTACGTTCAACTAAGCAACAATAACAATTGAGAAGACTTCCATATTCATAGAGAGATTAAACTAATTTTTAAATAAGCTATTGATAACTTTGCCGCACAAAAAAGGGGCTATTATTGTTTTTTCTTATAATTTTTTTTTTCTATCTCCTAGAACTCACCAATATACATTTTGTAATGTTCGTTTCCTTTTCGTAATGTACTATATCAAAGTAATGCCACCCGAAAATCAAATTTTTAACTGATTTATTTTTTTTTTATTTAAACGACTATCCTTTTGTTAAAACAGAATAAATTTGAAAAATTTGAATAAATCAACCTTAATTCCAAACAATAAGTTTTTGAAGTTCAACTTCTTTAGCACCGTTGATATTTAAAACTCGATGAAACGAAAAATTACATTAAAAAACAAAAATCTATAAACAAACCACAGCTTAGCATGTACACAAACCAATAACAAATAAATTTTAAACATTGCAGTTGCTTTTGAACTATCGGACAAACTTAAAATTTGATTTGCAAGTCTTTTTTTTCTCAATCTTACACAGTAAAAAATATGAGGATACATTTTATACTATTTGGTGTACATATAAATCCAAACCAAAAATGCTTTAAAAGTTATACCATCAAATCTAAAAACTTTTTCCAGACCATTTTTCTGGTTAGACCAATCGAAACGACAATATTTTTAAATTTCCCGGTTTCGGTGAATTTTTTTACTTTTCAACCAGAATATATTTTGATTTACACATGATATACATATGAAATTTTTAAATTATAT
This sequence comes from Dichetophora obliterata, assembly GCA_963920525.1. Lineage (NCBI taxonomy): Eukaryota > Metazoa > Arthropoda > Insecta > Diptera > Sciomyzidae > Dichetophora > Dichetophora obliterata. Next base: position 18,290,018 of record OY986438.1, on the reverse strand, counting down.
TTGTGTAATAATTTTTTTAATATTCGAAATTATTTGGAATAAAAAGTTTATACCACACAAATGTTATAAAAAAGATAAAATTTACCCTCAAATTTTTTACTGTGTAGATAACGATATTTTATGAAAAAGTCGAACTAAAAATTCTGAAGATATGTGAAAGTTTTTGTTGTCAAAATATCAGAAATTTTTTAAGTTAATTGGAAAAAGTTCCGATGGGAAAAAGTATTTTAACAACAAAATTTACGTTAGTTGAAAAGAGGCGTAGTCAAAACCAAGAATGCCTATATCTTATATAGGATACATACAAAATGTGTATGCGTCTAAGCCACCCGTTTAGATTTATATTAAGGTCAAACAAACAGAAAATTAGTTGGATTAATATAGCACAGATAGTCGATGGTATGAAAAAATGGGATTTTAGTCATAAATTTTGATTGGAAAGAGATATTGGGGTAATTTTGTCACGTAAATTATTTGTGTCAGAAATGCAATTTATATTTGTTTTTATTTTTACCACAAAAGCCACCTTTAAGTCCTGTTTTAAATAAAAAATTCAATAGTTTCAATTTTTTGAAACAAAGATAAAAATTTATCTAGCACTGGTAGAGCTCAAACTATTTTTATTAACTGCATTAATCTGTATCACGAAGCAGCACACCAACGACAAGCAAGACACGAGAAGCAATAGAATTTCGTATAGAAAAAAGTATTGCTTCTCGTGTCTAGCTTGTCGTTGGTGTGCTGCTTCGTGATACAGATTAATGCAGTAAGTCCGTTTGTGGGACTTCTGAAAAAATCAAATTAAAGTTAAGATAAATTAAAAAACAGCGTTCATATTTGCATCGAAAGTAAAAAATATTGATTTTCAAGTCGTTTTTTCCCCATTCTCAGATAACGATGTTTTAAGAAAAAGTCGATATACTAAAAATTTCTACAGTTTTCTAAAGGTATCACTTCTAAACTTCACATATTTTTTTTAATTGTTTTCATATACTTTTCGCTATGTGTTATTTCAAAGGAACAAGTAACAAATATATTTAAAAATTTTCGTTTGCGAAAAATGAAACTTAAACAATTCGACTTATTACAATTCATCTAACTACCATTTGTCTTTCTGAGAGAGTTTTAGAAGAATTCGTAGAGATGAATTGTTTTAAATGAATTTTAACAAGGTAATTTGTAAAAAGACAAAATTCCTAAAATAGAAAAATAGTGTTTACATCATATTGTCCGCCAAGAGTTTTCCAGATCAGCCGCTGCGCCTACCTCCCATTGAATGTGTTTCAGTGCATGAGATTTTTAAAATTTCAACATTCATCAGGCATTCAAGCGCCTGAATTCAGTGGTTTATTTTATTCAAAGATATAATTTGAATCATTTATCCACCCCACAACTATCACCAACCTACCGAATCAACACAATGCTTACGCATTTATAGGGGGCATCCCCTGAGCGTTGGTTCAGTCTAAAAAAAATGTTGCTTTGATTTTATAAAAAAAAAAATTATAAAAACAGAGCTGACCATTTCGTTACTATTAAAAAGAAATGAGTGAACCCATGCACGTTGCATAAAATTATTTCTGATTGTAAAAGTGATACTAGAAAAATCTTACAAAATAAAGAGCATACTTTTTGGCAGTGTGATAAAAGGTGTGCAAGTCATGTAGCATAATGGCTTGTATATTGTAAAGCAATGCTTAGAAGTATTCTAAAAAAATTGTTCGGTCTTACCACTGAAAAATACTCTAAACGCATTAGTTTTAGTCGTATGCTGTGAAAAGAGCTTAAATATGCTCACTTTTGCTATATGAAGCATTTAATTACAATACCAATAAAAACTATTCCACACATGAAAAAGAAGTCCTACGATATGCTGATATAGTCAGAGCTGTAAAGTATTTAGTATTTTCAGTATTTAAATACCTGTTAAAATAAGTATCAAATACCAATACTAGGTATTTGTATTTGTGCTTAAATTTTTCAAATATAAATACTTTTAATTACCAATTCTTTTCTCAAATACTGTAAATACTTTCAAAAACTGTTAATACTTTCAAATACTGTAAATACTTTCAAATTCTGTAAATTTTTGAAATACTGTATATACTTTAAATAATTTCAAAGGAGTTTGCACTAAAACATTTATTAAATAAAAAATAGTCTTTTGATGGAATCGCACATGAAGCTGAAAAATATTATACTTTCTGATGTTTATAACAAAAAATACAAAGAAATGATGAAAAATTTAACTAAATTTATTTGCAGTCATTTGCATTCATAAAAAATATAATGAGGATTAGTACATAGAATATTTAAAATTAAATATATGTATATTTCATTACATTTATATATAAAAGCAGAGTTTGTCATTATAACAAGTAACTTTTCGAAATAAATGTTAAGTTAAAACCGTATGAATTCACAATTTTTTAACAGCACTTTCAAATGTTTCAGTTTTTTAGAGCATGGGTTATAAAAGGTTTTTAATTTTTTTTAGAGAAAGGTATAAAGATTTTCCACTCTTTCAGTTAACTATTTGTTTGTTTCCTTTAAAAACACTTGTTCCAAGTATTAGTAGTATTTGAAAATATTTTTATTATTTGAAGTATTTACAGTATTTAAAAGTATTTACAGTACTTGAAGGTATTTGAAGTATTTACAGTATTTCAAAGTATTTACAGTAATTGAAAAAGAATTCATAATTGACAGTATTTGTATTTGAGCAATTTAAGTACAAATACGTAGTATTTTAATGGATTACTTATTTTTTAAATACATGGTATTTGGAATCGTATTTGTACTTATACTTGAAATTTACTGATCTGTATAAAGTCATATTCTGATAAAAATAAAATGTTCCTCTTTTCTTTTTAGTGATAAAGAATTTATTATAAAAAATAAAACAAAAAATAATTTTCAAGTGCGCACAAACGTTTTCCAAAAAGGTTTTAGCTTATGAAAAACTGGAGTGCAATATTTTTCCACGTTTGGCTGTAATGCCATTTGGAATTTCCCAATTTTTTACGACACAATCGGAGTGTTTAATACTTATCAACTTTTAAGACGTCTCACAGTGCGTTGTCCCATTGAAAAAATCAAAATTTTTATGATTCAAAACTTGACAATATTGGTATCAATCGGCAGGTAATTGCACCGATAAGACAAAAACAAAATATTTAGGGGAAAGACTCAGTTTGTCTGCGATGTGATACTTCAACGTTGAGATATTATAAAAAAAATAATGTTTTGTTTAATTTGTTTTGGGTTCTCGTAAATAAATCATTTTTAAAAAATTTGTGTTTTGACTAAACTGAGCCAAGTAAATTTATTTATTATAAGATATTATTTTGTTGATAAGTAGAATTGAGAAATCTAAGAAAATATTAAATTTAATATATATTTCAGTTATTTTAATTTTCGATAAATTGCAAATAACAAATTTCGTTAAAAAAATAACTGCCATTTTTTTCTTTAATCTACTAGTTTAGATAGAACTGCAAATAACTTTTCCTTCTTCGTCTTACAAAACAATTTTTTTTTGTTTAAAAAAGTCTTAAAATGAAAAATGTACATACAAAATCAAGTAAAAAATTAATATAGGTCCTAGGGAGGTACCCTTGTGGTCTAATCGATTTCGACCATTTTCGGTACACATCTTTTACTCTATTTGACTACCATTCTGACTAATTTTTGTAAAGATCCGTCAACTTTTGTATGTTCGTGCCATACAAAATCAAGTAAAAAATTAATATAGGTCCAAAAGAGGTACCCCTATGGTCTAACCGATTTCGATTATTTGTAGTACGCATCGATAATTCTATTTAACTAACCTTTTGACGAATTTTTGTTAAGATCGGTCAACCTTTGTATTCACTTCTAAAACAAAGTCAAGTAAAAAATTAATATAGGTCCAAAGGAGGTACCCCTAGGGTCTGACCGATTTTGACTTTTTTCAGAACACATCTATAACTCTATTTGGCTTACCTCTGACGAATTTTTTGTTAAGATAGACCGACCTTTGTATGTACTTCTAATACAAAATCAAGTAGAGAATTAATATAGGCCCAAGGGAGGTAAGTACGCCTAGGGTCTAACCGATTTTGACCATTTTTGAAATTTTTTTTTAAGTGGCTTAAGCTAATTAGGCATGCAAAATTGCATTATTAAAGAAGCACTCCTTCTATTTTTGTCCATCGCTTGTATGGAGAAAGTTCACAGTGCGTCTGCACAAAAATCTATAAATTTTTCTCCAAAATATTTTGGAATAATGTTAGACTATTTTTAAACAACGTAAAGAAGAATATTCATCAAAAGTTCGGCTTAAAATACTTTTACAAAATTTAAGAAAATCGGTCGATAAAAATATGTCAGTTTTTTCAAACAAACTCCGAGTAAACAACAAATCTAAATTCAATTTTAGCTTTAAAAAAGCCATAGAAGTTATTAATGCTTTTTAGATATATGTATTTTTTTTTCATTTTAGTATTTACAATATTTTACATTATTTTACAAAAACCAAAAATTAATTGAACACACTTTTTTTATGTATTGCATCCTAAAAAAGCATAAGATTTGTCTAAATTTTGGTATTTTCATGTAAAAATAACCCAAGTGATCATCTACATCGGCTGTCTAAATGTTGTACACATATTTTGTCTCTTTGATTAAAAAGAAAATCGTTTTATCACTGTGTTTTGTATGGAATCCATTAAAAAAATATTTTTTTGTTTCTCCTGAAATTTTAAAATTTTTGAGTTATGCGCTTTTGTAGTAAGGATGCGATGTTTTGAATTCTTCAAAATATACATCAAGTTTGCAACAAGATATTTTATAAAGCGTGTACATATACTTAACCAGCAAAGAGGACTTCAAGGGACAGCTCTAAAATTACTTTACACTTGCTGTGTTTTTCTTTTATTTGAAAAACTTTTTTTTTCTAAGAGTTTGGTGCGCATTTTTCACGCGCTGCATAAAATGTTGCACCAGAATAAACAGAGCTAAAAGAAGCAACACAAAGATGCTCTAAATTTCCATTGCATAGTTTTAAGCGTTCCTTGAACTGCTGCCATTCTTCTTTGCCATTCAAGCGACAAGTTTTTTACACTTTGTTTTTGTCGGTTGCGCTACCAAAGTGTGATAGTGTGTGTGTAAAAAATGCTGCATATATTTCAAATTTTTCAAAATGACGGCAAGGAATGGCAAAGGCAAGAATAAACGAAAAAAAACAAACTAAAGCTATAGCGAAAGGTGAAAGAAAGGTGAAATTGTAGGGAGTAAAGTTTTAAGCAAGAATGTAAAAATACCAAAATAGCAGCAAAAAACCAACAACGTCAGACAGACACTGCAAGAAAGTGATGTTTTAAGAAGGAGCAAACCTTAAAGGACAGTAACAGCAACAGCGTTAGCGTTAGCGACAACGTCTACAGCGCTCTCGTATGCGAAAGAAAATTATTTTAACAGAAGGTGTCAGAAATTTTTGTGTTTGTCGTGTAAAATATTTATTTGTGTAAAAATATTTCATCTATATTTATGGCGCCGCTCACATGCATGACACGAAAGCGACGACTAAGGCAGTGGTAAGGGTCGTGTAAGTGTGTGTGTGTGTGAGCATGTAATAGTGTGTTGGTTTTGGCGTGGGTGCTGCTGTTGCTGAATAACTTAAGTTACGCAGGAAGGAAGCAATGAAAATACTTTGTAAATATTTTCCCGTTCTAAATAAGCACGCTGCGCAAGAATGTCCGACAGTGGCGCCGAACAGGGGCCAAAAGGGATGTGTGTTTGTGTGTGTGTGTGTGTCGTTGTTGCACCGCCATGCAGCGTGTCAAATAAACTGTTCAGCAAAATTTTGTTGTCTTGCTACAAATTTGCACTTTATTTATTGTGAGGAGCTTCGTGTTAGAATGCAATGTAGCACAAATTCAAGAGCGTATAAAGACAACAAAAAAAACAACAAATGCAACAAAATGACGCAGCATTAAAATTTCAAATTTCAAATGTTTGCATTGCAAGAATTTCAAAACTGCTGAAAATTTTGTTGCATGTAAATTGTTGCACTCCCCAACAATAGAGGGTGTGTATTTTGGTGGCAAGTTTTGTTTGACTTACAGGTTCAATTAGAAAATGCGCTTAAATTCTTGAAGTTTTAGAAATTAAGAGTAAATATTTTGATAAGCAAGCAAAAGTAACTTTGGCAAAGTTGTCGAAGCAGAAAATTTTAGGAAAGTTCTAAGGTATGCATTGTTAGGGAAAAGCTTTAGAATAAGGAACTATTTTTAATACGAGTTGTTTTTTACCCGTTTTTCTACCCTAAAGCTTGCCTAAAGTAAAACAATTTCACAACAAGCTTACAGCTTAATATGCCGCACTTTACAAAATTTGGTAAATTACTTTAGCACGTTCTTTGGGTAAACCGCAAAAATTAAAATTGTACAAAAAAAAGGTAGGAAAACACACACGTTCACAAAACTTAATGGACACGCAGCTTTTAACAAACAGTAGAAAAACGAAAGCCGTCAAAAAAATGCACAAATTTCAAAGCGGAAACCACAAAATTGTCATGGCGGAAGTAACGCACATGCGAACTCATACAAACAGTATCTCACCAACAAGCAACATATGTGTACGTATTTGCCAAGTGCAACAGGCTGGTCAGCTTTACAAAAAAAAAAACCCAAAAAAATGTAAGTAAGCACACAAATTTAACAAATTAAAGCAAAGCCATCAAAGGGAGACACAAAGAAAAACCCATTAAAGCCAGACCAAAGAGAGTCAAAGAAAACGCTAAATTGGAAATGGCAAAAAATAGGAATTGAAAAGAATGTTTAAGGGCAAAATGTCAAAGGCAGCTGCGTTTAGATTGGAAAAAAAATTAAACGAACTTAAGTTTTTTAAGCTTAAGCATTTCAATTAATAAAACTAAATTTTTTATTTTTTTTATATAAAGCTAGAACTATGTATATCTAAAACATAAGAGTTTTCAGTTTGCAGGACATCTTCTTACTTGTCCAACATTAAGTTTGTTACCGTACTAAATTCAAGGTATTGTAAAAGAATAGAGAGTGACATTTTGCATGTTATTCTTCATTCTCGAGCTTAAAAAATTTGTAAAATAATGCTTTCAAGCAACTTCAAGTTACTTGAATCGAGTACGGAAACAGACCTATTATTGGAATTAAAATTTTTTTTATGGTGTAGAGAAAATTAAATTTAATTAATAAAAATGTAATTAAATAATTGATGGATGCCAGTGTATGCTTGCATTAAGAATTTATGACATTTTTAGTGTTGCTATTAGAAGGAATCAAACAATTTGTAATAATTATGCATTATTAAATTTTAATAAAATAATTACACCAGTTTACAGTTCGAAAATGACCAGAACTTTTTTGTGAAATTCCTATTCCTTATGCTAAAAAATAAAATAAAAAAATTATCTATGGATAGGTTTCTGAGATATCGACCAAAGAATTTTTTCTTTTTTAAAAAAAAATATAAAAATAATTCGTGTAAGATAATAGTGAAAATAAATACGTTTTACAAAGTTTAGAATAATTTGTTGGTTTGGATTGAGCCACTGCTTAAGACCTTAACCTCGTTAGTCTGAAACCATTGTTGCGCGACCTTGCTTGTGTGCTTTGGGTCTTACAGCAAGACAATGACCCATATGTCAGTGGCATTTCTTCGCAAACTCCGTAAAATGAAAAGCACGCTCATATCATGATACTGGATTAGGGCATCCATTTTCAGGACGATTCGGCAATCCCGGGATTTCGGGATTTACAAAACTTAATCCCGGGATCCTGGGACTAGTCCCGAGTTTGACAAACCTTAGTCTGCGGACAGAGTAAACGCTGATGCGAGCAGACAGGCAGGCAGGTTTGCTTACTTGTCCCAATGCGAGAAAACTCGCTTCATACGAACCAGGCTGGCGCAGGTTTCTCGCAACTGAATTTGTTCTTTTTGTGTTGTTTTTTGCAATTTTTCAAGGAAACTGAGTTTTTTTATTATCTTTAGAATACAAGACCGATTACAACAAAAACATTCAACAACAACAACGCGTTGAACGAAACAAACATCAACAGCAGCGACCGCACACATGTTTATGTGTGTGTGAGGGTTGTTTTTGGTTGGTATTGACAAATTTGGTTAACGTCGATTAAAATTGTGCATGATAAGTTGTGCAAGCGAAAATGATAGATTGATCGAATGGGCAATTGTTGGGCATGTACGAAACAAGAGAAATACATAATAAACAAACAAAACAATAAAAATTAAATTGCTTGGTTTTGCATTTTTTAATATTTTGAACAGTAAACCAGAGTCTAATATGTTTTCAGCCCCTGAATTCCACAATTTTTGTAACACGCAAATCAAAAATATTTAAAAAGTATTAATTGTAAAGTCATTTCAAATGAGATATAACGTTTTAAGGATTTTTCTATGTTTTTTTTTGTGCTCAAAATGCCAGAAAACAAAAAATCAAGTTTCACCAGCTATAACTTTCTTCTTAGGATTTTGGTTTCTTTAATTTTATGCCCAAAATAGCTTAAGGCTATGCTTTAAGCATTATTGTTGTTATTGGTTAAGATTTTGCACTTTTGGATTTTTGAGAATTTTTTTCGTAAAAGTACTCAAACGACATTTTCTAAAGGGTACTCTTCTAATAAAAAATGCCATTACGACTAAGTTATTCAAATTAATGACATTTTTTTTTGTATTTGTATTAAGTGTTGTTTCAAGAAATTGTTTAACATAATTTTATTGCAATTTTTTAAAGTTTGGATTCTTACGATTTTTTTTATTACAACAAGAAAGAAAATATAATCTTTTCGAAAATATTACAACTCTGGTAATTTTCATCCGTTTTTTCTCACCGATGACACGTTGTACAGGTATTTGAATCTTCTATTGATTAAAAGTTCAGAATTATTTAATCAGTTTACAGAATTTTAATACACATTTTAATGACGAAACACCCATTTTCGCCCTTTATACCAATTCAATAAGATTAAATCGCAATGAGCCTTACTTTATCGGTGTCCGATTTGGATAAAATTTCTGGAGTTGTCTTATCGGCCAATGGAACATTTCTAGCCACCAAAGAAAACGCTCATTTTAGTTTGAAATTCTCAGTGCAATTCTATAGTGGCACTACATATCGCACACTCTCCTCAAAAGAGTCACAACTCAAAATGTTTACATATATACTTTTTCGTGTAAGACTATTTGTGATCATATACATCGGCTATATTAATTTTGTACACATATTCTTAGTCTTTAATTAAAAAAAAAATAATTTTGTCTCTTTTTTTTGAATGGAGTCCCTTGAAGAAAAAAATTGTTTTTTGCTATTAATGGAAATGGAATTTTTTGAGTTGTAGCTCTTTTGAAGAGAGTGCTATTTATGTATAGAAAATAAAAATTGTTCATAAACGCCATTAGCGGAGGATGCAAAATAGAAAGCAATAGGGGGAAAAAATAAATAACAAACTTTTGGCACAATTACAATTTCCGTGGCCCCAAGATCTGAATATGCAGTTTTGAAGAGCTCATTGAGAAAATAAGATTTACTGAAGGATTTATTGATATATATATTAGTAATCGAGTTATCGATTTTTCAAAAACAAATTTACTAAAAGAAGTCTTAATTTAAATTCGACTATTTCTATGCTAATATTTGACCGATCGGGATAATTTGGGTATCATTAAAAAATTAGTGCAATTTGTATAAGGCAGAGCCACTTTTTTTTATAAAAATTAAGAAAAATATCAATATGTACTTCAGAATACAACAAACAACCTTTGATAAAAGTCTATCTGGCTCCTATTACAGAAAAAGTACATTTTGTAAAAGGCAAGACTATATTTTTTTTTCATTCCATATTAAAAACATTTTTAATATCTTTCGAATGACACCTAAATCATTCGGACAAGTATTAGGAAAGATATAGCCGAATTTAAATATTGGTTCCGTTGAGTAAACAGTTTTTTGAAAAATCCATATCTCGGTAATTCAACGAATTATCGATAAGTCCTATGCCGAATCTTATTTTTTCAAAGAGAACTTCAAAACTGCACACTCAAATCGAGGGGCCACGGAAATCGTAATCACCCCAAACTTTTTCTCGCACTGATCTGATCTGACCTGCTCGCATTCACTCTGCACGGCTTATTTACTGAGCAGGTACCTGCCTGCGCCTACCTGCCTGCCTGCTCGCATCAGCGTTTACTCTGTCCGCAGACTTAGAAAACTAATTTTTGGAAGACGTAGTATGAAGTTTCAGAGTAGTTATGCCTTGTTTTACAACAAAAAACATTGCAGAAGATTTTAAAATACTTCGATAAAATGTTTGGATAGTATTTATTGTTTATTTCTGAAAAACAAGGATCACTTCTTTAAAAAAAAAATTAATTAAAGAGATCATTCAGAAGGTTCATAAAATTATTGAAAAAATTTAAAAAGTTTATTAATTTTAGTATTTCTAAATAGGAATTCTGTGTATTTTGTGCAGCTTGTTTATGAAATTTTTTTTTTAATTTTTTAATTTAGTATTTTTAATATTTTGTACAGTAAGTTTAAGAAAAGTTAATATATTTTAATTTTTAACGTCATATTTTGTACAGCTAGTAAAAAAAATTTTTATTTTTGTATTATTAAAATTACATTTCAGTATTGCTAATGAAGTATTATGTGTTTCAAACATTGTGTTATTTTGTACAGCTAGTTTGAAAAAGGTTTTTATTTGAAAATTTTTGAAAATCACATTCAGGTTTTTCTTAGGTAGCATTATTAATTGTTTGGACATATTATCACAATTGAAAAAAAAAAAGTATAGTATAATAATTTTAGTATATCTAAGGAAGTATTTTGTGACATTTTGTACCGCTTGTTTAAGGAAGTTTCTTTTCTTTTTTTTAATTTTTAAGGTCATATTTTGGTATATCTAAGGTAGTATCACGTTATATTTTTAACAGATTTTTATTTTTGTATTATTAAAATTACATTTCAGTATTTCTTAGGAAGTATCATGTGCTTAACACATTGCGCCTTACCAATAGTCGATTTAATGCCAACTCTAAATTGAGTGTGAGTTTTTCTGACATTATTTCTATAGAATTTGTTGTCAAAAAGCTTACACTAAATTTACAGCCCTATTCTGGCAAAGTAACAACTGTTACCCAGTATTTTTAATGTTTATATGTGTTTGTTGTAATTTGTGTTTTCAAAACATGAAGTTGCCACTATCTGAAAAGCAGCTGACAATTTTTATCAAAAATTACTATTTTGGAGCTTCAAATTTTTTTGAAATCAAAAAATTACAACAAACACATGAAAATATTAAAAATACTGGGTAACAATGGTTACTTTTCCAGAATAGGGCTGTTAGAGCCGACACTGAAATTAATATTTGTAAGGAATATTGTGTTATTTTCTACAGACAGTTTTAGAAAGGTTTTTATTATAAATGTTTTAAAAGCACATAACTTTTTTTCTTAGGTGGTATCATTGAATTTTTTGTAAGAATATTTTAGAATTCTTTTTTTTTTTTTGGTAGAGGCAATCCCGGAATCCTGAAAATCCCGAATTTTTTGTAGGAATATTTTAGAATTTTTTTTGTAGAGGCAATCCCGGAGTCCCGAAAATCCCGGGCTTTTAGGCCTTGCAATCCCGGGACTGTCGGAACTAAGAAAAGTCCCGGGATCCCGGGATTGGATGCCCTATACTGGATCCACCATGTTTAATAGTTTTGTTGTGAATTTCTGGTTGTATACGGATTTTGGTAATTGTCTGACTTATTGGTAAGACCGCTTGCCACCATAAATCACGATTTTCGACTCATCTGACCACCAAATTGTCTTCCCTTTTTGCTGCAGAGCAATTTAAGTGTTCTTTTCCAAAATTTTGTTTTTATATTTTTTACAAAAAATTCAAGTCTCAAAAATAATCTATGTGAAAAAATTACCCAATATCTCTTTCCAATCGAAATATATGGCTAAAACTATCATTTTATTGCCTCGAAATTCAGTATTCGGACATGCAGTTTCACTGATAACATTTTATGGGCGTTGGGCAAGGGGTGTGGCAGCAATGCGCAGGGGTTCACCTAGTAATTTTATAACTTTAATTTCTTTACGTGATTTCTGCAAACACCACTATTTCTTCACTGACTAAGTAATGAATGCATTTGAAAAATATTCAATTATGACTAGACTGCGGATTTATATGCAAAAATTGTTTTTTCTCAAAATAAGTGTTTTAACGGTTCTATGGAAATTATATGCAAGTTATATGCAATAATATGCAAACAATATGCAAACAATATGCAAAGTATATGCAAAAAACTTTCAACTTAAAAAAGTCTAAAATGTTTGTTTTTATTGTAATCAAAGCAATTTTAAGGTATTTTTTTAATATTTTGTGTTTTTAAAGAGTGTGTGTAATAATTTCAGTTAACTTTTTTAGAAATATCGACTGAACCAGCAGGCCACAGATAAACAACAAGAGAGTTAATGCTTTTAAACTGTTACACTAATAAACAAATGAGAGCAAAAATAATAACAAATATTATTTAAAAAGTACCTCTGTTAAAAGGTGATATTAATCAGTGGCGGAAAATTAAAAAATTATGTTGTTAGACTAAAATTTATCAAATTTTTTTATATTTTAATAGGTTTTTTTTTCATATAAGAATTCAATTTTTTTTTTAAATTCTCATTGTGAAGAAAAAATATAAGAAAATAAAATTACAACAGTATTACAAACCAAAATAATCAAATACTGCTTATAAAATCTTGATTTTAGCATGCAATTAAAAATGGCATCTTTGTGAACAAGTGAATAAAATATAGCAAAACTTATACGCAATATATCTGTGCCGATAAGCAATAACAGCTTAACCCTTTCAATACTGATGTGGCACATGTGTCCCATTGAGTATTCTTATTTAATTTAAACGATATCATTCACACATATTAAGGGTATTCACTTCAATGCTGATATTTCCGAAATGCTGAAATTTACGAAAACTTCTGTGCAATTGTTGTTGTTTTGGTTTTCCGAAGTTTGCTTAAATTTGATCAGCTATTGAGTTGATGAAAAATAATCGTCAGAAATTTGCGAAGAAAAGATGTGTTCAGTAACCATAAGCAAATTTGTTTAATGATTTTGAGTCGTTGTGAACATGATAATTTCTATAAGAAGAAGAGCATTGTGTCAAATCCTACCTAAAAGCTGATGCAATGTATGCGAGCAAGAACAAAATTATCATAAATTCTATTGTAGCCGATCATGAAATTTAGTTTTGCTACTTTTTTTGGCATTATTTTTCTATTAAAAGGCAGAAAGCTTAAGTTTTTAATATAATTATTTGTTTTGGTAACAAGCCCACCACCAAAATTGACAGATGCATATGAAAAAAACGAAACATTACAAACAGTCGATCTCTTCAACTCCTCGGAAATTTCCGATTTCTGAAATGTCAGCAATGAAGTGAATACCCCTATTGTTATATATTATCATCCCGTCATTTTTTGTATGCCATGCGGTTATTTAGGCATAATTCCGCTATTCGTAGTTGGTACAAAAAGGAGACGTAATTGCAATTTTATGTCCAGGGCCATTGACAGAGCTTGTATCTTTGGAAAAAACCGTATTGAATAGGTTAAGTCTAATTTCAAAGTTTCGAGAAATCTTGCTGCAAAGTTTTCAATCACCATATAAGTTATATGAAAAGGTCTTTATTTTTCGTGTCATAGTTTTTGCTTAGGTAACTCAAGAAGCTCCAGATTTTGTGTGTTCATAGTGTTATATGCGTAGAGCATAGCTTCATATATAACTCAGTTCTGTCTTAAGTTAACTTACGCGATTATTTCTTATCGACACAATATGTGCAACATATGGTCATTTCCAGAAAAAGTCTACCGTGACCAAAAAATTAAAAGTTTATAAAAACTTATTATTTTATTATATCATTTAAGAGAAGCATTTTAATTTTATTAGTTTCAGCAATTTCTACATAAATTCATTAACCATGATGATAAAATCGTCTGCACTGTTTCACAAATGTAGTTTTTCTTTTTCGTAAATGTTTCGTAAGCTTTTTGTTTTAGTACAAATGGAAGGCATTAGCTAGAGATAATAAAAAACTGTTTGAGGCAAGGAAAGGACAATGTATTAAGTTGGTTTTTAAAATTACTTTATTACATAATTACTTAACTACCTAATTTTTTAAATACCCAATTAAACTGCAATGGAAATTTTAGTAACGTAAAGCCAGTAACGTAAGGCCAGATCAAAAATCCTAATACTGAAAAAAAACCAGAAAAGATTTTTAAATTTGATCACTTAGAAAATATCCTTATGTTATTTAAAATCTTCTAAAAAAAGTTTTATACAAAAAGTTTTGCCCAATTCAAAGAGTTTGGCAAATGTTGTAATCCAAGTCAGAAATCACTTCCGTTTTTTGTAACGTAACTCCAGCACATATTTTTGCTTATATCTTTAGATCCTTAAGGTCAAATGTTGTCATTGTTTTTACTTAATATAGTGCTACTTAATTACTACGCAAGTATAGAAAAATCTTTTTAAAAAATTATACTTTTTCATTCTATTTTTTTAATATTTATTCGTACAAATCGTCCGTAACGCCAGTTTGGAAATGCCCATATGCAAATTGTATACAAATTGTATGCAAGTTATTTGCAGCGTATGCAAGTTGTATGCAACGTTTGCAAGGTATATGCAACGTATGCAAGATATATGCAGCGTATTCAAGATATATACCATTTTCAGAATGTATGCAATATGCAACATATATGCAATTGCATAAAAATCCGCAGTCTTATTATAACATCAACAACAAACTGTTATGAACATAACGGGACTAATTTGCATGTACTGTCTCAATATAACGAGATCTAACAGTGAAGGCATAAAAATAAATCGAATAAACAAAATACGACAGTTAATATTTATTGAATACACGGGAATATTCTCTTCACATGAACATGGCCAAAATTCAGTTTTTGAATTGCAGAATGCTCTCAACTCTGCAATGATATTCTTTAATAAATGGAAGATTAAAATCAATGCTAATAAAACGCAAGCTTTATTTTTCACAAGAAAACGAAAGCCTTGTTTTTTTCCAAGCGCAAAAATAATAATAAATGGAGTTAAGATTCCCTGGTCAACAAATATAAAATATTTAGGTATTTATCTAGATCCCAAACTTACTTTTCAGCCACACGTACAAAACGTTATTAAGAAATTTAATATTGCCATAAAAATGTTATACCCTCTAATCAATAGAAAATCAGATCTCAGCACAGAAAATAAAGTTATCCTTGTTAAAGTTGTATTTCAGTCAATCATTTTATATGGATGTCCAGTTTGGGGTAGTTGTGCAAAAACGCACGTAAAAAAGTTACAAATTTGTCAAAACAAACTACTTAAAATGTGTTTAAAATTACCCTGGCATTTTTCCACAAAAATTCTCCACAAAAAAGTAAAGTTAGTTTAATACAAGAACGCATTGTTACGATAACAAAAAAGTTTAAACTTTTATGTAGCATGTCAAACAATATTTATATATTAAATCTATACCAACATAATTAAATAATAAGCGTTCTACCTTCAAAGGCTTTGCGCCTTCACGTCGTAGTTGCTTACTGGAAGGTTACTCCTTCAATGTTTACTGTTTATCTAAATCCAATATATTTATTTGTTATAAAAAAGTATGCTGTAGAAGTAAGGTATATAAGTATTTACCATCTCTGGTAATTGTGCGTCAACAATAAGTTTTGTAAAATATATATTCCACACAATTAATAAATAAAAAAAAAATAAAAAAAAAATAATATCACTACTATTATTTTGACCACAACTGTAAAAATCGATACTCCTATGAGAAAAGGCCCCATTACAGGAGAGACAAAAATCGTTACATAAGCTAAAAATATACAAGTTTTGTTACATCTTGGTACGTAAGTTTAACAAAGAGGTCAGGATAAATTTAATTCTATACCAGTTATTTGTATACTTCCACGCGAACTGCGAGAGGGGTATATTAACTTTTTATTAGAAAATATTAAGATCAAGTTTAAAAATAAGCCAAATTGGATAAAAACCACACCTTTCTCCAGTAAAAAGTAGATTTACCAAAAACCCAAAATCTCTTTTAATTCCACAATGATCTAATGACTTAAAATTTTCCACATAAGATTAACCTGTCAATACGCACTCTGAGTATGAAATCTAATAAGAACCACGCCTACCTCCCATACAAAGTTTAAAATAACAGTAAAATCTCTTTTCATTCCACATCACTCTAATGACTGCAAAAACATTAACTGTCAGAAATTATAGTCTGGAAAAAGCTATTCGAATATACTTCAAAAAATTGTAAATGTTTGCAATCAGATTTACAGCCCTATTCTGGCAAAGTATCAATTGTTACCCAGTATTTTTAATATTTTTAATAAAACAAAATTTGAAGCTCAAAAAACCAAATTTTTTAATGAAATTGTGACTATCTGTAAAGCAGCCCAGTCGGCAATGGCAGGAGTTCGAAGCATCACTAGCAGGTCTTCATATGGATTTCGAAGTGCTTGCACACTCATATCCAAGTATACTTTCTTTTTTCTATGAAACGAGAAAATTTTTCAGGCCTTCCGCTCTCGTGACTTGAAAGAGGCCTGCTAGAAGTCCTTTTTGAAAATGCCCGTTGGAAAGATAAGTAATATAAATATCAACTTGAAATACAAAGCGACTAACAATTTCCAGATTTTAACCAACGTCCTCTCATGTCACGGTCCGACATCTTATCCACTCGTCCACCGCAGTGGACGCCTTTTCAATTTTCGACTGTTACAATAAAAGTTAAATTTAACGGTTATTTTTTGCCTTTTATTTTTTCGGGCAAAAATAACTGTTACTTTTGACTTTTATTTTTTAGGTCAAAAATAACAGTTATTTTGTGCCTGTTATTTTTTCAGTCAAAAATATCAAGCAATTTGTATTTTTTCAAAGACCGCTTGACTATATAAAATACTATTAAAACTAAAAAAGTGTTTAGCTCAATATGTGCGCGCTGATGAGACAATGAAAATTGCACTTAACTTTTTTTTGTCGTTCAAGCGGCCTTTAAAAAAATTCTAATTGCCTGATATTTTTGACCGAAAAAATAAAAGGCACATAATAACTGTTATTTTTGACCTAAAAAATAAAAGTCAAAACTAACAGTTATTTTTTCCCGAAAAAATAAATGGCATAAAATAACTAATATTTTTGTCGGAAAAAATAAAAGTTAAATGATAACTGTTAGCATCTGATTTTTTTGATAAAAACCATAACCGGTACGGTCCTTGATTTCAAACCATTCCAGCTTACGGATGGCTATAGCTATATGGCTATAGATTCGAAATATTTGGAGAATCTTACTTACTAAAAAAGTTATTTTTTGACCAATTTTATTTCGATCAAAAATAAAATTTTAAATTTCACTTTTATTTTTTTGTTAAAAATAACTGTTAAAAATAACAGTTAAAATTTTACTTAATTTTTTTGATCAACAAATAAAAACTTATTATTTATGATATTATTTAAGAGAAGCATTTTAATTTTATTAATTTATGCAATTAATTAATACATAATTAATACATATATTCATTTACAAAGATGATCAAGTGTATTTTTGTTTTGTTTAAGAAAAATGACAGGCATTGGCTAAAGATAATGAAAACATGGCTAAGGCAAGTCAATAAAAATATATTAAATTTGTTTTTATTTATAAATTAAATAATTACTTAACTACCTAATTACTGAATTTCCCAATATTTAAGTAACGTAACGCTGTAACGTCACGCCAGATTTAAAAGTCAAAAATAAAAAAAAAACACCAGAAAAGTTTTTAATCACTTTGAAAATAAACTTATATCATTTCAAATCCTTCTAAGAACAGTTGTATACAAAAATCCTTCTCAACTAAGAGAGTTTTGCAAATTTTGCAATCCAAGTCAAAGATCACTTCTGTTTTTTTTTAACGTAAGGCACATATTTTTCTTATATCTGTATATTCTTAGGTTTAATTGTTGTCATTGTTTTTACTTAATATAGTGCTACTTAATTACTACGCAAATATAAAAAAACCTTTTTAAAAATTACAATTTTATATATTTTTTTATATTTTTTTGTACAAATCGTACGTAACGCCAGATTAAAAATGTCTATATATAGAGTTAAAAGAGTTGCGTTTATAGCCAAGTAGGCTAAATGGTCAGTTTATAAGTTAAGGGTAGTGAGTTCGATCCCTGCAATGGGCGAAAATATTATTTTATTTAAGAAATATTGAAATCCCCTGGATAAAGTGACGTCTTGGTTTTTGTTATATGACCCAGGGTCATATTGCTCGAAGCATTTTTTGGGTGTTTATAGCCAGAAAATTTTTATCCAATATAAACTTCATAAAAAGCATTGGTTGCTACGGCTTAAAAGAAGTATGGAAGACTTTTAAAATAATTAATTTTCCATTATAAGACGGTTTACTCTGCTCTGTTACATATCTTTTCTCAAATTTTTCTACATGCAGCTATAGTCAATAAAACAAATAAGATAGCAGCAGTTTTTTCGTTGGCAAAACATTATATAAATTCGCATTAACATTATATTTGTACTCCATTCAATATCAAATTTATGTATTTTTTCATAACTTTGAGCAGTCGTAAATAGAAAAAAAAACTACTTCCAATTATATCTTTAGCAATTTAGGGCTTTGTAACTTGAACTCTCAAATTTGGTAACTCATGTTTTTCATTATTCTTGATTTTTATCCAATGTGACGCACTCCTTTTCTATTATTATTAAAGATATGTCTTTTTCGTTTATCTTTTAAACTTTCTTTAAAATCCTGCAAATAGTTATGTATCTATTTCTGAATAAAGCGAACGGAATTCTGTTATGATACTTTTAGATATGTTGTTAAACAATTATTCTAATATTTTTGTATTAAAAACTATGTAATTATAACAGATTGTACGGATCCGTCACACGAAAACAAAGTCCCAACCTATTTCTAAACATTTAATTAAATTTCGACATCAGTTGTTATGTTTATTATTTTCCCATAATTCTGTTAATAACACTGCTTATTCTGTTATATTTCCATGCCACCACCTTCAGTAATTGTTTGTGTTTGTATATTTTTTTTTCTTTTCATTACTTTATGTTTTTGTGCGATTTTCCTATTAAGTGTAGCTGTCATTTTTTCTATTAAGATAAAATCTAAATTTGCTTTTCCTTTATTTTTTCATGTTGGCTTTTTTGCTGGGTGTTATTTTTTTATCATTGGCTTTATTTTAATGCGTTTGTTTGCTTTATTGTTTTGTATGGCTTGGCTTTTCTTCTCATTATTTATAATTTTCTTTTTGTCGTTATTTTTGTTTTTTTATTTATAGCTTTTCGCCATAATTTTATCTTGCCTACCAATAAAACACCTGCGATTTTCACATGAGTTGACAGACAGACAGCACACTTCTTCTTTTTTCTTTTTTTTTTTTTTTGCGGGGTTCAAAGAGGGCTTCCTTTTATTGCTTTGTTCTTTGCAAACAACTTGAGTTTTTTTGTAAGAAAAAAGTTAGGCCTCCTTTTGTAATGATAGCAACGTAGTAGATAAGAAATTAAATTAATGTTAATTAATTCATTAGAATTCTTTTGATATAAAAAAATTACCATTTAGATAGAATTTTGAGTGAGTTAAAAGCAACAAATTAAAAGGTATCGTTGTGAGGTGGTTAGCTTTAATATCGAATTGGGATTTTAAAATCGATCTACTGAAAGTAAAAAGTGCCTGAAAAGGTGTTAGTCAAAATAATATCGATGAATACTTGAAGATTTGATAAAAATTTGTCAAAAATATATAAGAAGTGCTGGAAATTTTAGAAATGTTTCAATAAAACTCCAAATGCTGCATACTTCAGCATCGTATGTGAGAGCAAAAAGTTGTCTAAAACCATGCAAAATTGAGGATCTAGACTGCTGGCAGCCCGTCTTCTGCCACCAGCCAAAAGTTTGACACTTTTTATCTCAGAGCTGGCAATAAATTATATTTTTTTGATATGTTTACCAAACTTAGTACAGGCAGGTATTACAAAATATTTAAGCCCATGCTTTTCGCCTCACCTACAACAGCTCTTCACACAAACATGCGAATGGAAAGTAACGATATCCTGCAGCAGGTTGAGTTTCTTGCAACTTTTGCAGCGCGTAACTATACGAAACATGTTTGTGCTTTGTTTTGTAGTCTCTTATCTTCTCCTTTTGCTTTTGCTTTATTTCGTTTTACTACATTTATTGTTGCCATTGTTTACGTCTGTAGCACCTTCGAGAATTGCAGAAGGCAAAAAGTTTTTGCTTCCCTTTCCTTTCCTTTCATTGAATGTTTTTTTCTCTTCGTATTGCTTGTTATTGTAAAAATTTTAATGCCCAACTTTGACTGTACGTGAGACCTTTAATTATTTTGTGATAAATGATGACATTTTTGTTGCACTTTGGCTACAAGTTTTGCTCTAAGACATGGTAAGCCTGGCAGCTGGCGGGGCTTGTGGCAATCTTCTTCTTCTTCTACTTATTCGATATGCTGCCAAAGACACAGCTTAAGTTATTAACAAACACTTGAGTTGCATCGGAGTTCCAGCATTTAGTGCGCCGAACTACTCTTGATGATGATAATGATGATGATGATGTTGATAATGGTGATGATAATGCTGATGATGATGCTTCTGATGATGATGCTGCTTCTGATAAGGTTGCTGATAATTGAGACAAAAGAGCGTAAGCGTTGTAAAGTATAGCAAAGTGTAGCTTAGTCGACAGAAACTTTTTTAATTGCATTTACTGTTAGTGCGCTCATTTTATCCCTAGATTTATATTGTTCTTATTTTCATGCTCTGTCTTGCTCGTGTTGTTTTACCGATTTTTTTTTTAATAGTGACGTCATTACCATTGTGCTAAGATGATAAAATGATGTTTTAAGCCGTTAAATCTTAAAATACTTTCAAGTTTTCAACTTTTTAAAATGTCTTATGCTTGGTTTTCACTACGTCATTTTCAGTGTTCAGTTCTTGTCAGTCAAATTGAAAATAACATATTGATGTTTTTTCTTACTTTGACAATCTTGGAAAATTAAAAACAAACAAATTAAATGGAACTATGCAGAAAATGTTATAGAGTTTTATTAAGGTGATATTTTAGGTGATAAACTTTTGGGTCGTCATAAAAATGACAGTGAAAACCAAGCATTATTTAATAATTGCGAGAATAAAATTTTGTTGCATACTTTGACGCATTGCACCATTAGATTTTCTGGCCAAAGTCGAAATCAGACAGTATCAACTTGAAACTAACTATAGAGGGGTTTTCGGGATGCTGATTTTAAATTTTGTGTCAAAACTAAAAATTCGAAATTGCAGATCAAAAATGGCAACCAAATATTCAAAAACTCATCGTATTTTTATGAAGCTTTCTATGAGACCACCCTATCTGCTTTTGCTTGAAGTGGTCCTTAAATAGATTTTTTTTTTCATGGTGACTTAAAGTAAAATTTTATGAGGCTTTTTTTTATGCAAACCCCTGAATTCCAGTTTTGTGCGACATTTTATCGCCAATTCTGAGTAAGTACGAAATTAGCACTTAAGCACATTTTAAGTTTTAACTTCTTTCTGGCGTTTAAGTCAAATTTTGAATTTTGGTAAACTCAGAGACTTATTCACTGCGTTCATAAACTACAGCACAATTTGTGTATTTTAAGAAAACGTGCTGTAGCATGTTAGATATTGAACCGCTGTTCTTTATACTGAGAAATTTTTTGCTTAAATATGTTCTCTTTGAGTCATAGTTTGAATCAAAAGTTGTACGCACTTGACTTTCTCCATAAACCGTAATCAATAGCAGCGTTCCTTTCGCCTTCATATAATCGCGATAACAAATTTTCTCAAAAGAACGGCAAGAAAAACGACTCGTAGAGGGCATTACCGTTGCAGTCAAAATTAACTTTAACAAGCAATCATGAAACAATAACTATTAGGTGTCATGAGAACGTGTGTCGTTCAAAACTGCTGTGAACTGTTATGGTAGCGATACCTTAGTGAATGATGTTTTTCTCTGAATGTGTTTTACTCTAAACGTCAGAAAAATGGTAAATTATTTAATTTAATTATTAATATTAAAATAATTTAAGTGCAATTGTTGGCTCCGCTGAATGCGTCCAAAGTGTGTGACACACGCGGTTTGTTTTTTTTTTCTGTTGTTTAACATTCGATGGTCGCATCTCGTGAGAAAATGGGTAGCTGTCATGGCTACCTAATAGTCATTGTATCAAACAAACAAATAACTAAACAAATTAAATGACAGCTCATAAGAATATACAGGTGCGGCATCTGTGTTTCCAATTTTTTAAAGGCTATATCACAATTTTATATGGATAGCAAAAATAATCCTATTTGTTATAGTATTATTATTTTTGTTTTTTGTTTGCATGTAAAAAAAAATAATTTGGATTATTTTGAAGCGATTGGAACGCAGCTAGTATCTCTAACATTGCTTTTTTTGTGCCTAATAATCGTTCATTTAGTATAGCACAAATGATTTAAAGTCAACTTTTTTAACAAAAACAACAAATTCTTATGAAAGCTGTGTAATACGAGTGTAATGTGTCATTAGTATGCAAAATGCCTCGTGGAAAGGTTTTGGACCTGTCTTTGACCTGAAAGGAAAGGGATAGATTTATTTAAAGGAATTGATTGGAACCATACGTGAATTATTGATTAGGCGAAACAGCCGTGAAGAATAATTTGAATTGCTTTTAACCGAGGCTTGTATTATGCCTTAACCTCGGTAAGCATTTCCAGTCCTTAGTTGTTCCTGTCCTTTAATTCCAGATTTTCCACAATTTAGCTGTGGATTTTTTGTTTTCCATAATTTTTAAATGTAGGAAAGAACCAAGAAAGTGAAAAGAACTATACCCGAACCCGTATTCGAACCAGAGACCTCTGGGTTGATAGTCTAGCGCACTCTCTACTAGACTACAAAGGCCGACAAATCTCTGATTAAAGACAGACAGATTACTGGACATATGTAAGCTTTTTTAATATGTTCATTTTTATATTGGTAAGTGGTTGTTAATTTTAACAGGTAGTTTTTTCTGATGAAAAGAAGCTCAACTTGGATGATCCGGATGACAATAGAGGATATTGGCGCGCCATGGCGTGGTTTAAGAAAAGAACCCCAATATTTTTCAAAGAGAAATTTTGGTAGAGGTTATATTATGATTTGGGGTGCTTTTAAGACAAAACTCTAACAGTGCATCCTTATGACGCCTGAGGAGGCGTGGCAAAAGCTTCAGTTTTTGCTTGCAAAATTTTTTGATACTACAACGAGGTACTCCTCATAGTAAATGCTCTAAATGCGCATTTAACTCTCAGTTGAACATAGCATAAGATTCATTTAAAAATAAGATATGCTTTTAGTTATATTTTATTATTTAAAGCTTACTAAATAATTGTATATGTTAATATATACTTCACTTAAAGCATCTTCCTATAAACTATCAGGATTATCAGTTCTATCAGTTCTAGGGCTTTCAATCCCGAAGGGTTTTGGCAAATCCCGGGATTTCGGAATTTTAAATTTGTTATCCCGGGATCCCGGTATTTTTTGGAATACCGAAATGTCAAAAATTTTAAAATAAAATAAATAGCTTTCTCTCTTAATTTCTGCGTTTTAGCAAAAAGAATTGCATATTATTTATTTTTCTGTTTTTATTTTTAAAATAAAAAATCCAAACGTAACAGTTATTTATACTTAAAATATTCAAACACTCAAAAGTTCAAAGGACAACAACACCAAGACAAAATCATAATTAGAAAATAACGATTATGGTATGATGATTTTTCTAATAAAAATCATAACCTTCACGATCTTTAATTTAAGATATTTCATTAATTTTCTTTTGTTTTTTGATTAACCTAATAAGAAAATATAAAACGTTATGAAGTTAAACTTTATATATCAGAAAAGTTCAACAGTTTTTTCAGAATGAAAACAAAAAATCCTTAAGGGGACAGTATACACCTGAATTTTCAAAAAATCAAATTGTTTTTTGTGATTGATTTTTGTTCAAAAGACCTCCAAGAATCTATTTTTAAGGAAATAAAATTAAAAATAAATTTCTATGTTAAATGGCGGAGGTTCTAAACGCAGAGCGTCAAGGCCTTATAATTGGTGTTAAAAACTTTAAAGCGCTTTTTCTGGAAATCACATTTTTAGAGTTCGCGGGCGTGATAAAAAACTACTACACTGATCGTTCTTAAATTTTTAGTATGTTATTGTACACATATAAATGTATAGATTGAACTACGGATAGAAAGATCGGTAAAGCATTTTTGGTAGTCAAGGATTTTTTGGTCCAAAAAATCGGATGATTTCGAAAAAACGCCGCCATTTTGTCAATTCATTTTAATCTATAGCGGCTTTGATGCTGATTAAAACCCCGTTTTTATTTTTTTTTTTCAGACGTAAACTATTGCTTATTTAAAAATTCCATGAAAGTTGAACAGCCTGGAAAACAATCTTCTAAGATCACAACCAAAAAAAAACTAAAAAAATAGTCTTTCAAAGTGTATATAGAGATAAAAAAAGAACAAGGTGATTTCGATAGTAAAAAAACATCGTTTACCTTGCGGTTGTATTTATTGTTGCTGAACATTTTTTTATTTTCTTGTGAATAAAATCCCAGGATTAAGGGTTTTGACTCCCGGGCTTCCGGGACTAAAAATTAGCTTGGGATCCCAGGATTAAGGGTTTTAACTCCCGGGCTTCCGGGACTAAAAATTAGCTTGGGATCCCGGGATTGAAAGCCCTAATAAGTTTTTATCAATTATCATGGCAATCAGTTTTATTGTGAGTTTTACCGTCATAGGACTATTTACAGGATAGAATTTGAACCACTTCAGATGGAAATTGAAGATATTTTCTTTTTTGCAATCTTTTGCCAAAGCCAATAGTTGATATAAAAGGTATATTGATATTGATATTGAGGTGATATTGATCTAATGTGTCCAACACTCTGTTAAAACATCTGATAAATTGAAGCTACGAATAACGTTGTAAGTGACAAAATGATAAGTTTTCTGGAATTAAAAAAGGTTTTAGCGGCGCATTTAAGTAAAACCATTTGATTTCAGTTTCCTCTTTTTTGGTGTAAGCATTGTAACGAAATTTGTATGTGTATATAAAAAAAATTTCTCGATCCAAGTCAGAGCATTTTTAACGTTAGTAAGAAAAAAAAAGTTTGATTCATTTGTCGCTTATAACGTTATTCGCGGCGACGCACAGTGGTCAAAAAGCTAGTTTTTTGGGAAAAAAGTATGTAAGTTTTGACACAGTTGAGATATTGGAAATTTATTTACCAGATTTTGAAAACGACAAGAATTTTTTTTTTTTATTTTTTGTAAAAATGCAAAATTATTGTACAGTTTTTTTTTAAAAATTGTGTAAATTACAATCTGTTTTTTCGTCATAACTCCCAATAAATTTTCTATAAAGATGATTTATACACCAAAATGTTTTTAATTACTATGCCCACATGACTGCGTTCTTAAAATTAAATTATTTTTAAATAATTTTAACTTCATATTTTTCATATTTACACTTTTGATGAAACTGTTTACGTTTTTTTAATTTTTTCATCATAAAATTACGATTTCTACACCAAAATAATTATTAAACTTCTACCTACAAGACTGCATCTTGGAAAAAATTTTTAAATAATTTTATTTTCATATGTCCCTTTTAGTAAATTTTTTTTCGTTTTTTCGACATAAAATGCTCCATAAGCTCCAAACTACACATCGGAAAATGACGATTCATGCATTAAAATTATTGCCATAACATTGTCCTTAAGGCGGGTTATTTTTTGTCGAATTGCATTTTGCTCCATCTCTCCTAGTTTAAGAGTTATAAAAAAATTTTGAAACTTTTTGAAAAACTAACATAAAATTAACATTAAGGAAAAATTAAGATAATTCACTAAATGGCAAATATTGACAGCTGCTTTTTTTCATAAATAAAAGAAGACTTTCTAATCTTTCAACAAACACCAATGAACCTGCTGCGTCAAAGTGCGCTAATAAAGAAATGCTCCATGCAAATTCCATTTTTTTTTTACTTTTAAGCATACCAATGATATGTGAATATTTTAAAAACGTCGTATTATTACAACTGATTTTTTTTTTAATTAAGAACAAATATACATTTATTTAAATTAAAAAAAAAACCAATGAAAAAAGTTTAAACATAAGATGTATACTTAATTCAATTTAACACTAAAATTGGACAATTTAAAAATGAAAACATTGCATGACTTCTGATGTTTTAAAAAAAAGCTGTACATTTTCTTTTAAATCTGTGAACAGATTATTAATACTTGATCATTTCTCTGACGAATACTTTTCTAACAAATTAACATTTTACTGATATTAATTTAAGTACCTGATATTTATTTAAAAAAATCGTGAAAGTTTTGATTTTTATGAAAGACTAGCTTAAACCCGGCGCGTTGCTGCCGCGGCCCCGTTGCCAAACGCGAATAAAATGTTATCAGTGAAACTGTATATGTAAATTGTGGTCGAATACTCAATTCCATGGCTGTGCGACCTATAACTCAAAAGCTGTAGAATTTCTCAAATTTTGGTTGCATGGGAGGTGACACGCCCCCTTGTCCAACGCCATACAAAGTTATCAGTAAAACTGCATGTGTAAATTGAGTTCGAATGCTGAATTCCGAGGCTTTGTTTGCTTTGTTTGATTGACTCAAAAGCTATTCGATATCGCAAATTTGGGTTGTATAAGAGGTGTCACGCCCCTTTGTCCAACTCCCATAAAATTTTATCAGTAAAACGCCACGTGTAAATTGTGGTCGAATTTCGAATTCCAAGGATGTGCGGCCTATAACTCCAAAGCTATTCGATATCGCAAATTTGGGTTGTATGGGAGGTGCCACGCCCCCTTGTCCAACTCTCACAAAATTTTATCTGCGAAGCGGCACGTGTAAATTGTCGAATACCGAATTCCGAGGCTAAGCGGCTTATAACTCCAAAGATATTCGATATCGCAAATTTGGGTTTTATGGGAGGTGCCACGCCCACTGTTAGTAGGAGGTTGAAATATACTTTACGACCTATTCTCATACCTACAAAATATACATACAAAATTTCATGTAAATCGGTCGAGCCGTTTCGGAGGAGTTCGATTACGCACCCCGTGACAGAAGAATTTTATATATTAGAAGAAAACTTTTAACAAGCATACTTGCGAAATAAACTAAAATAATTTGTGTGTCAGTTAAAATAAAAAATGTCTTTGCTTTAGTACGCATTATCAATGAATGAGCTTATTTTAAGATAAAAAATAAATTATAATTAAAATATTGCAAAATTCGGTTTGTGCAAGCAATGATTTAGGCTTCAAAAATCGAAATTAGTCTTTTTTGGCTGCATTATAAAAAAAAACAAAAAAGAATATTTTAATTAAATTGTTCAGAAAAAATGGCATATATTAAATTGATAGCTTAACTTAATCCAAAATAATTACTGCTAGCAATTAACAACTCTTCATTAACACCTGCAACATAAATTTTTGCTGAGCACAACACAAAAACATATTTCTAAAACAATTACCAAATGCGGCAAAATCTATTGTTGTGTTGACAACGGCAACAAAAACAATAGCAAGAACAACAACTGCAACTACGATAACATGAGAAAGTAATTTTGAAAACTCTGGGCATTATTTAGTGCGGAGTGTACAAAAACAAGCATAAAATTTTGATAAACAAATGATAAGGATAACATTTAAAATTTAAACAAAGACTACAACAAGAGTTAGTTTAGGCGAACAGGCAACTAATACCGACACAGCAGCAGCACCATCAGTAACAAAAATAACAACAACAACCACAAGAGTAATGAAAACAACAAATAGTTGCAACAGCTGACAATGACAGAGCGAACATGCCGCAAGTAAGACAACAACAAAAACTATGATGATGCAAACAATTTGAAACAAAGGCCGTTGTCGTCGACGTTGTTGTCCTTCGAGCAAAGGATGCAAGCAAAGGCAAAATGATTGATGGCATATCTTGACACTAATGGTAACTGTTGATATTTTGTCAAACCTACACACTTACAAACACAGGCGCCATAAACACTTAACATGCGTTGGCCAACTGAAACAAGAGTAAAAACAACACCTTGCAAGAGCTTCTTGGAGTCCTTTAGCAAAAAACATTAATCAGTGTTCTGCAATTTTCTTTCGTTTGCTTGTCTGCTCGCATGCCTTCTAGCCTGAATTTATGGCACCATTGCAAGGTGTCCATATTTGCTTTTGTTGTAATTTGTTTATGCTAATCCTTGTGCTAATATCCGGTGTGCTTGTATTTGGTTTAATTTTACATTTTAATGGCATTTTATGTGCGTCCGCCTTTTTCTTCATGTTTTTATTCTCTCTACTCATATTTCTATTTGCCATATCCTGCTGCGTTAAGGTGTACTTTATCTCAACTTGAAGTTTTCAACGCCAAGCAATGATTTATGATTTTTATGCCAAGGTTGAAAGCGGCTCATCTTGAGTTCTGCTTATTTAAAAGCAATTATTTATATTTTTGCAACGCTTGTCATGGGTTTGAGTATCATTTTTGTCTGTTTTATAAAAAAATATTGTGAAATATTTCATGAAAATTACAGCTTTTTTAACTTTGCATAAGGAGATAGTTCGTTAATTAATAATATTTTTAGTTACTGTTGTAGTCGGCTTTTGTGTGTAAAATTTTAATTATGTTTTTGTAGTGGCCATATAAAATAAAAAACTAAGCTTTAATTTTTCTTGTTTTTTGTCCAATATTTCGGTTTAAACAATTAACCATCTCGAAGGACCTATACAAAAAACATGAAAACATTTATCAGAAATGAATTACACTTAGTTTTATAATAATATAAAAATAAAAAGTTCAATAACAATGAAAAAAAATAAAAATATGACTAAAATTACCAGTAACACAAAAAAAAATATATGACTTATTTGGTGGAATTACTTTCGTTAACTTATTTATGTTTAATAAGATGTCTATAAATGTGAGTGCAGTTTCTTTTGTGTTGATTATGTTTTTTCTTTCTTTTTTATAGAAACTTTATGTACAATCTGTCAGTACGACAATGAGCAAATTTGATGAATATTAAAAATTAAGTTTGCAGCTGCACTCCATTCAGTACCACAAATATATATACAATATTAATGATATTTTATGTCATGTTGCGTGATTAGTTTTACAATAAACATATATGTATATCTAAGTATATTCATATTTACATTGTTCTATATACATATTTTATACAATCTTAACCCTCTGTGTGGCTAGTGTACCGTTATCGTCACCCTACTTCTTACGACATTACGAAAAAATGCTTGTTTTAGGCTATTCCGAAATTTTTGGCGCAAAGCTGAGTGAACATTTTGGAAAAAAAAAATTTTTCCTTTAGTTGAAATGTTTATCTAAAACCTTTAAAAAAAATTTGGAAAAAATTATTATTGAAGGGGTTAAACAATGGCTAAGACGATATCCTTATACTAGCCACAGCGCGTACGCTTAGAAAAAAATAATTGAAAAGAAACATTACAAAACAGTTTTTAAAAATAAATAATAAAATTAAAAATTATAAATTATAAATTATAAATTATAAATTATAAATTATAAATTATAAATTATAAATTATAAATTATAAATTATAAATTATAAATTATAAATTATAAATTATAAATTATAAATTATAAATTATAAATTATAAATTATAAATTATAAATTATAAATTATAAATTATAAATTATAAATTATAAATTATAAATTATAAATTATAAATTATAAATTATAAATTATAAATTATAAATTATAAATTATAAATTATAAATTATAAATTATAAATTATAAATTATAAATTATAAATTATAAATTATAAATTATAAATTATAAATTATAAATTATAAATTATAAATTATAAATTATAAATTATAAATTATAAATTATAAATTATATATATATAAATTATAAATTATAAATTATAAATTATAAATTATAAATTATAAATTATAAATTATAAATTATATATATATAAATTATAAATTATAAATTATAAATTATAAATTATAAATTATATATATATAAATTATAAATTATAAATTATAAATTATAAATTATAAATTATAAATTATAAATTATAAATTATAAATTATAAATTATAAATTATAAATTATAAATTATAAATTATAAATTATAAATTATAAATTATAAATTATAAATTATAAATTATAAATTATAAATTATAATTATAAATTATAAATTATAAATTATAAATTATAAATTATAAATTATAAATTATAAATTATAAATTATAAATTATAAATTATAAATTATAAATTATAAATTATAAATTATAAATTATAAATTATAAATTATAAATTATAAATTATAAATTATAAATTATAAATTATAAATTATAAATTATAAATTATAAATTATAAATTATAAATTATAAATTATAAATTATAAATTATAAATTATAAATTATAAATTATAATTTATAAATTATAAATTATAAATTATAAATTATAAATTATAAATTATAAATTATAAATTATAAATTATAAATTATAAATTATAAATTATAAATTATAAATTATAAATTATAATTTATAAATTATAAATTATAAATTATAAATTATAAATTATAAATTATAATTTATAAATTATAAATTATAAATTATAAATTATAAATTATAAATTATAAATTATAAATTATAAATTATAAATTATAAATTATAAATTATAAATTATAAATTATAAATTATAAATTATAAATTATAAATTATAAATTATAAATTATAAATTATAAATTATAAATTATAAATTATAAATTATAAATTATAAATTATAAATTATAAATTATAAATTATAAATTATAAATTATAAATTATAAATTATAAATTATAAATTATAAATTATAAATTATAAATTATAAATTATAAATTATAAATTATAA
Organism: Dichetophora obliterata; assembly: GCA_963920525.1. Lineage (NCBI taxonomy): Eukaryota > Metazoa > Arthropoda > Insecta > Diptera > Sciomyzidae > Dichetophora > Dichetophora obliterata. The sequence goes on along the minus strand of OY986438.1, from coordinate 18,258,881 downwards.
ATTATAAATTATAAATTATAAATTATAAATTATAAATTATAAATTATAAATTATAAATTATAAATTATAAATTATAAATTATAAATTATAAATTATAAATTATAAATTATAAATTATAAATTATAAATTATAAATTATAAATTATAAATTATAAATTATAAATTATAAATTATAATTTATAAATTATAAATTATAAATTATAAATTATAAATTATAAATTATAAATTATAAATATATTAGTATTATATAGTAATTTATACTATATAACAATTATAATTATATAATAAAATTTTTAATAAATAAATAATTTTTAATAAATAAATAATAAATAATAATTTTTTTACTTCATTTAAAAGTAGTAATAAAATATTTTTATTATTTATACATTCTTTTGTTGTATTTATTTAACAGCTTTTTATGGTATATATTTTATATTTTTAATCTTTAAGTGTTTACAATTTTAAATATATATTATTCTGAAAAATTTTCTGTACATGTATAATTTTTTATTTTTGACTTTTCTTAATTATAAATAATTAATTATATTTAACATTTTTTATATTTTTTATATATTTTATAAATTATTTGATACAAATATATAAGTGTGTTTTTAATTTAAAGTTTTGTGTTTTTTAAAGAGTTAAGTTTAAATCTTCAAACATTAATAGTTAGGTTTTAAATTCTTTAAAAGGAGAAAGAAGGAGATATCTCCTGTCTCAATTCAGTTGGCATTTCAAATACGGATCTATTTCAAACTCTCTACACGCACTGAAAATGTGCCAACTGGTCTGCTGCAAGCTATCTTTTTTTTAAAGATCAAAGAACCAAGGCATGCACCTTATACAAACAAGGTTTGGTCTTTGATCTGAAAGGAAAGGGATATATTATTTAGAGAAATTGATTGAAACCATACGTGAATTATTGGTTAAGCGAAACAACCGTGAAAGACAATTTGAATTGCTTTTGACCAAGGCTAGTGTTATGCCTTAACCTCGGCAAGCACTTCCAGCACTCAGTCGTTTCTGTCCTTTAATTCCACATTTTCCACAACTTAGTTGTGGATTTTTTAGTTTTCCATAATTCTTAAATGTAGGAAAAAACAAAGAGAGTGAAAAGAACCATGCCCGAACCCGGATTCGAACCAGGGACACTTGGGTTGATAGTCTAGCGCACTCTCCACTAGACTAAAAAGGCCGACTCATGTTATTCTGAAATAATTTGTACCCATTATTAATTTAATTTCATTTTGGCATTCATCACAAAATGTTGTTGACATTTACAAATATTTTCATTATAGATATTAATAAAACTGCCTATTAAGAAAAGTATGTTTCACTGTCATGCACATTTAACTTTCATTACATACCTTTAGGCTTGCTGCAAGTTAGTTAATGCTATTAAATGTAAACCTCAAAATTGTTTTGCTTTCAACGCTTGAAAAGCAGAAAATTATGGCACACATAACTTTGGGATTTACTTAAATACACAAACACACACATACATGCACTCGCATAAAGACATATTTGCTTCATACTTCTACTTAGCTAAGTTGGCAAATATCACTTACAAAGTCCTCGCTAATAACTTCTTCAAAGTCAACTAAATTCGTTGCCACTAACACAGCTACTTCAGCTTATTCCACTGCTGTTACTGCTACTGCTTCAACTCGCGTCAACTCCTTCTTGAGCCAGTTTCTACTTCCCAAACGCTGCGCTTTAGTCGCGTCGTCGTTAATGACACATTACCACAAACAAAGTTCTTGTTGAATTGTTTCATTAGCAGACATGCGAACGCAACACAAAACGCGCCAACCGTCGTCAGCATTTGAAGTATGCATTTAGGCGCACGCATACAACCAACTAACAGTAGTGCAAAAATACAGACATTACTTTGTGTGGCATTCATTTTAAGTGAGTATGCGTGCTTAATGCATGTTTGTGTGTGTGTGTGTATATATGTTGACATAACAATTAAAAGCGATTAAAATAAACTACTTCACACTTGTGTGAACTTCAGTGGTTAAATATTCACGTGTGCGTGCATGAATAAACGTAGCAACAACGAACATGCAGAGCAAAACTAACAATTGCACACATACAGCAACTTATACAAATTATCGCAAATCGACTTGACATCATGCAGCTGCAAATTACACTAATGTTAGTGCACACATAATTATTAATGTTCGCTATTTAGTAAACATTTGTCAGCAACGTTTGCATGCGACCCAAGGATTAGCTTGAACGGGACGCGCTACTTAAGTTGTTCTCTACAACAACGTTATAACGACGTTAACAGATGATTTTCAAGGTGTTAAAGCTGTTAGCGATAATTTTAATAATTTAATTATATTTAACAATGCATAACATTTCCGCTTATTTACTTTAATATTGTACCCATGTAGTCATGCGAATCAGTTTTACACGATCCTTTGAGCACACATACGAGCAGGTATAATCGAAAAATAATAAAATATCTATTTTTTTACATAAACTTATTAAGAAACAATATCAATTAATAATAAATATTAAGTCTTACAATAATAATTTAGAAATTTCAATAAAATTTCAGGAAATTTCTAAAATATATTAAATCAACAGCTTACGCGAGCAATACAACTTTTTTAGAATATCGTAAATCTCTGGATTTCGGTCTTTTTTTAATTCAGAATTAAAAAGTAATAAAAATTCATGGAAATATTCTGAAAAATGCAGAGTAGAGAATATATAGCAATTTTTATAGAAAATGCACCGAATAAGAAGCAACCAAAATCACAAGAATTCTTAAGACAGCGATGATGAAATACGTGATACTCTTAAGCAAAAATTCTGCAAACATTAACCTAATTTAAGTTTAAAAAAAGACTTGAAGTGGTTTTCTTTCAGAAGAAGCCTTACTCATCAAAAATTAAAAATATTATTAACAGAATAATATTCAGGATGATTGAGAGATTAAAAATAAAGCAGAATTAAATTATGTATTAAATGCTTCAATTTTATCTCGTAATATATTTTTCTTTTTCAGTATTATTTTGTTTTGTTTTTTTTTTTTTTTTTTGCTATACTAAAAGCAATATTTTATTTTTCTTTTTCTTATTAACATATATGTTAACTTATGAACAAAGCCGTTATTTTTTAATTAATGCATTATTTGTATTTATATTAAATTAAACATTTAAAAGAAAAAGAGTTAATGAAATAGTAAAGCTCTGTTTAATTTTAGTGATACAAACTAAGAAATTATTAAAACAAAATCAAAAATACCTTTTTAAATTCTTATTCGATATTATTGAAATATTACAATTTTGTTTTCATTAAAAAGGGAACGATATGTCAACTGACTTAAAGGTTTATATTGATTGAACGGATGAGTTACTTTGATTAATTTAATTAAGTTGTGATAAAAAAGTCGGCACTATCCCCTCTATCAACCTATCGACATGGTCTCAGAATGCCCCTGTCTGCATTCAGACTGCAGACAAGTAAAAACATTCCTCCAAAAAAAACAATATTTCGAAGAAAAAAATTTATTTCTTTTTGAATGCATCTTTTTCTCGCTAGGTGGCATAAAAAATAGTCCTTTTCAGCCAGTGTCAAGATATTTTTTTTCCCAATTTATCGAAAAAAAAAAATCGAAGTGCCTTTTAATGGGGTTACTACTTGTTGCTACAACCTCAACTTCTATTATAAAGTTTGGCTTCAATTTTTTTCCTTACAACGGATATCGAAAGGGTTGAAAACGACAGCGTTTCTGAAAAAGTCACGCTAAATTTTTCCTATCGGGTCAAACGTTATAATTCTAGCATAGGCTGTAGCTACAATTACCTTTATTGATATGAACATTGATTTTTTTGTTACCAATAAATTGGGACCACAATATCTTGGCACAGGCTGAAAAGGACTACTTTTTGATGCCACCTAAGGAGAAGAAAATGCATTTAAAAACAAACAAAAATTTTATTTTGGAATATTGTTTTTATATTATTTACGTAAAAAAATTTTAAGTCTCTATGTATATTAGTCTTTTTACAATAAATGTTTTCAATTGAGTCTTTTTTTATTTTTTTACTAATATGCAATGTCATCAAAGTTCATTGTCATGACCATAAACACACTTGTGCTGAGAGTTTTTGGTGGTGCTCGTTAAAATTCGTTCATTTCGAGGGGGTTTTTAGCCCTCAAAACCCAACTGAATACGCGCCTGATATCCATTAACTATTTTTATATTGCAAGTCTTAAAATCTTAATTTAAAAACAAAGCGTGGTCCGAATAATAATTTATCAGATTGCCACACATGTTTATTTTGACTAAATTTTCGAAAAACAATCTTCACGAATTCATTTAGGGTTCGATTAAGAATGCCTTTAAAATTAAAAATGTAGGTTTGGTATTTTGTTTTGGAAATTTAATGTTTTAGTAATAAAGAAATGTTCCCTTAAAATATGTAGCTATAACAAGTCTGTAAATGTGTAATATTATAGCTACATTATGATAGCAAAAATATAAGAAATACAGATATTTCGTTGATCATATTTGGTAAATTTTTTTCTTAAATGTTTAAATTTTACTCGGAGTTTTTGTAAAAAAATTTGTAGGCTGTGGCAACCCTAGTTATATTATAAAAAGAAAATATTCCTCTATCTCTGTCTCACTCTCTCTCTCTCTCTCACACACACTCTCTCTCACTCTCTCTCCCTCTCTCTCTATTTCTCTCTCTGTCTCTCTGTTAATAAATGAGCTGAAAAGCTGAAAAAAGTAATATTTTTATTTTTGTTGATATAGCAAACCCAGTATGTACAGTAGGCCGGGTCGAAAAGAAAGTGTTTGATAAACTCGGTCTAAAATATTCTTTGGCATATTGTTATACCCTCCATGAAAAGATTACAAAATGTGTTTGCCCGTAGGTTTCCTGGAATTTTTTAAAAACGTTATTTTTTTGGGCAAAAACCCACTTTTTGTATGGGAAAGCTTTTTGTTACTATGAAATTTCAAAAATAAAAAAAAAATTAAAAGTAAAACTTCAAAGATGAATAACATCAGCATAACAAATGTTGAGAAATCTGCGCGTTTTGGATTTTTTATTAAAAGGTTATAATTTTTATTAAGGTTATAATTTAAGTTTATCCAAATCAAAAAATTAACAATGGGCTAACTTTGTTCAAAAACGTACAAGTAAGATATGTGTAGAGAATTTTATTACCTTTCCAACGGTGGTTATCGAAGACAATCGGACAAAAAATGGCTTAGTAATGCCGTTTGTGATCTACATCACATAAAAACCGATCCAAAAAAGTCACAAAAAAAATTCAAAACGCGCAGATTTTTCAAAATTTTTAATGCTGATATTAATCATTTTTGAAGCTTTAATTCTTATTCTATTTTGTTTTTGAAAATTCTTAGGAAGAAAAACTTTCCCATACAATAAGTGGGTTTTTGCCCAAAAAAGGAACGTTGTTAAAAAAATTCCAGGAAGCCTACGAGATAGCACATTGTGAAATCCTTCTGCTGAGAATACAGCAATAAGTGAAAGAATATTTTAGAACGAATTTATCAAACACTTTTTTTTTATGGAGACTGACCCGGCCTGATGTACAGAGTAGCATGCATACACGAAACATGCATGCTACATGCAAGCAGAAGTGTGAACAAGGCATGCATTGTCATGTCAAGAAAAAACCAAAATTATCTCAAATCGCTTTAATGCTTGTTTGGTCGCTAAATTATACCAACAGTATGCATATTGCCTATACACAGTTGTGTACATTCTAAAATATGCATGCTGCATTGGTACTAAAGAATGTACCGATCATGCGTAGTAAAAAATAAAAAAGCTTGGGTTAAATTCCTCTAAATTTTGGCTAAGCCGGTTTTGAATTCATACAGTATAACTGTAGTTTGTAAAGAGTATCATGGATACGAAAATATGCATGCTGTTTCTGTGCCAAAGCATGAACCCTGTATGCATAGTCTTGCTTAAAACAGATGAACACCCATTGTGCGTTAAGACTTTGAGGAGTTTGGTTTTTATTTATTTATTACAAATTATTTAAAAATTGTTGGGGTGAGTATTAATTAATGATAACAGCAGTTTTATTTATTACAGTATTAATGACAATTTATGCATTCAGCATTAATGTATGCATATAGTATTAATGACAATGCATGTATACGGTATTAATGACAATGTATTCATACAGTATTAGAGGCAATGTTTACATAGAGTACTACTGATTTCCCCTGCATACAGTATTAGTAATTGTACGGGTTCACAGAACACATGCTCTCGCATGACATCGCCGTAGAAAATAGAAATGAGCTTGAATTTATGCTGGCATGCATACAAAACATCAAACGTATGCACACATCATCAATGCTGTATGCATTAATGTACTTACTGGGAATGTTAAAATTTGTAGGTGATGTCATTGTTATGCAAAACTGTAAGCGGGGTATGCCAAAACCTTTTGTGTGTTGTGTAGATAAATAATTTCTTTTCATTTTTTAAACGACAGTTTGACTTTATTCGTCTTAAAAGAAGTTTTGCATTGAAGTGGGTTTTTGAAAATTATTAATCCTTATGTTTAAGCCAGAACAAAGTTTTATATATAAATTAACTAAGTGTTTTTAAACACTAATTCTGAAATTCTAGATAAAAGATTATAAATTCGATCATTGAATTGTAATGATGATTGTGACAATATTTTTTGTTTGCTTCTTTTTAGTGTGTTCTCTTTCGCTTTCGTTGTGTTTTTGGGGTAGAAAGAATTTTCGTTCATTTTTTTTTTGTTCTCTCCTATCTTGTGTATACCTACTCTTATCGTCACTTACTGTGTAAGTTAGATGTCATCAGTGTTTAAGCGGTCATGTCCGAACAAATAAAATTGAGAATTGCAAACAGAACTATGAGGCCTCCTAGTTACATTTTGTTTTAGTATAGTAGCTTACGTTAAGTGTCCATTTACCACTGGGAACTGCTATCAGTTTTAACAATTTTAAAAGTTCATGTACATTTAATATAACTATATTCGTCTACAATATAAATGTATATATGATAGTGCATTTTTAACGCATTATTTATAAGCCATTTATTGTTAAGTTTCAATAATGATTTCGCATATTTAATTCAACATTATTTTTTGTGCACATTTACTTTTGTTATACTTCCAGGCCATTTTTTGTTTTCAGCTGCTATCGTATTAGGTATTAATTTAACAAATAATTATTTTATAAATAATTGAATGCAAACTTTTTTCTGGCTATTCAATGAAGCACTCAATAATAATCAACAACATGGCAGAGCTTAATTATTAGCTAACACACACATTTATACAGGCACACACACACACACACACACTAAAGCTTACTTAATATATTTCTATAGCAATAAAGTGCATATATTATATAAATTAATTGCTACACATTAATTTTTATTAAAATACAGAATAGCGTTAAAAACTCGTTAATGAGCTACATGAGAGTGTGTGTGTTTAACAGAACATACACATGTGTGTGTGTGTGTTATTTCATGCAAACACAGCTACAAACTAGTGCAATTTTAACTGTCATCCAATCATACTATAAAAAATGTGGCTTTTTTCATTCCATAATAAAAACATTATTATTCTTTAGTCATATAAAAAATAGAAACGACTCAAATTTTTTTAAATTCCTAGCAATATCACTAAAACTACGTATTTCTTCAATATCATCTATTTATTTCGTTAAATTTAAAAGGTTTTTGTCATTTTTTAATCGTTTCAAAAAAGTGTTCTACAAATTTTTTTTTAGAAGATTTTTTTAATTGTATTGTCCTTGAAAGTTTTTCTTAAATATGCTTAAGGATTTTCGATAAGATTTTACTACTCTTACAGCCAGCCAACCCTCTTGAATCCTTGGTTAACTACTCGTACTTTTCTACATTATTTTTTTTCGTGCACTATTTCGTTGAACCTCCTTACCTAACCTTCCCCTTACCCTGCCCTTACCAACATCAGTACAATGCTATTTGCAGTCGTAAAAGAAAGAAAAATAGGTTTTATGACTTGTGCACACTTCACTTAAGCTTAAGACAGCACCATAATAGCGTAGCGGGCGTGGCAGTGGGAGGTAGCGAACATAGTGGTAGACATCATGCAAAGCCTTCTAGTTCATTGATGGTCTTGGCATTTAAGAACTGTTCTATTTTGTCCTGTTTTGCCCCATACTCCATATAAATTCATCATTAAACTTGGCTGCACTTTTCTTTAGCTATTGAGGTTCGGAATGGTGATGGCGGTAAATTTGTCAGCAGAAGGAGAGGACGCGTGCATGAAAGGAAGTGTAGGAAATTGAAAGAGCTCTGGCAATAGGAGCAGAAAATCATTTGTTATGCGATCCGCTGGTTAAGTCAAGTGGAGGTCGTCATCATCATCGTCATCGCCGTCATTCGTTCATTCAACGACATCGTCAATGTTGAGTAGAAAGCAACTTGAGCTGCGTGAAGCAGCTTTTGTGATTGAAACGTAGAGTCAATGCACTAGAGTCGTAACGATGGCTAACGCAGAATGAGCTGCAGCATTCCGGTGGTGGGCAGGCGGGAGTAGAAGGAGTAACTGCTGTGAAGGCTCCTTCGACTAAGTGCTCGAATGCTGTTGCATTGAAGTCGTTGATAATGAGCTCAATGTTGCTGCTGCTACTCTGCTCTGGATAATGTTGACGATGATGACAACAACTCTGACTGGCATGAAATTTTTTTATTTTTTCAATTTAATTTAATCTCTCTTCCAGTTTCAACAAAATATCAATTATTTATTAAATAAACATGCAACATGGTGTGCATATAAAATGTAACTTATAATTTAACATGAATGAAAAAATGTGAATCAGCTCACTGCAAGTCCAACTGCAAATAGCAGTGCATCTACAGTGCTGTCACACACGTGACAGGATTATATGTTATGCCGAAGGCTATTTTTTGCGATGCAATAAATAAACGGGAACAAATTTATACACTTATGATGTATTTGAAAATATTTTTTAATTAATATATTTGTGCTTTTTAATTGAATTAGTCTCAAAAGCTGACAAAAACAAAACATTTTATCTTGTAACGTGGTTGATAGCTTGGTTGAAAACTTTTTATAATTTATAGTTATGAAAATGCGCAAATTATATACACAAAATATGTCATAAAGTGGCAGATATGCATCAAAATAAATAACATTAGTTTATGTTTTTTTTTTTTTTGTGATTTAATCAAATATCTTTTACCCGTATTACAAATTTTTACCAAAAAGTATGCAAATTTAAGTTATTTTCTTAATGCAAAACATAACAGCTACTTATATGTGACAAAATATTTCTAAATAATAATGGATATTGAACCAAAAAACTTTAGAAAATTACATTTATTTAGCAAAAATTAAACATTCTTTAAACAAAAACAAAGACTATCGGTTCTCATGTATAAATTTTGTGCTTGACGTATATATTCTAGAACTGAGAGGATATAAAACCAATGTCATTAACCTTGACCTGGCCTCGTGGGGTACGTACATGCCCCACGTTCTTTCTCGTTTTGATTTGTTTGGAATTTTTTCCTAGTTTTCCGGATGTTTTTAAAAACGCTGATCTTTATTTTTTTCAACTCGATCTATTTTACAGTTTAAAGTGGTATCTAAAGATGATCCTTGAATTTTTTTGAGACAAAAGAATCAATATTTACATTTTTACAAAGATTTTAATCGCTGTGGTTCGTATGTACCCCACGAGCACAGGTATGTTACTCAGGATGAGCATACCAGGTGAAGGTTAAAGAGTTTCTATTTAATTTTCTAAAAGTGAAAATATGTATATATTTTTTCATTAAAATATATTTCTCAAAACAAGACAATTTTACTTTATCATTAAAAATGGTTGTATAATTTGTTGTGATAATTTGCTAAATGCAAGCAAATCACTTTATTTTTATTTTCTTATTAATATTGCCTAGATAATAGTTCATTTTAAGAGTTTCTTGAAGGCCAAATTATTATTCATCAATTATTTCTCATAAAGCAATCATTAAAGCCATTATTATATCATTTTGACATTTAACGAAAAAGTTACCTTGAAATATAAAGACTTTATTGTTTAAACTCAAGTGGTGGAAAGCAGTATATTATTGATTCAAATAATATTGATTGATTGATTAGAAATAAATATGAGCTAATAATAAGAAATCTTCTTATTTTTTGTTTCTTTATTGATTGCATTTGGGATAATTATATCGTCTACTAGCTGAAACTCGGCGAGTTGCTGCCACGCTCCCTTGTACAAAGTCCATAAAATGAAATAAACAAAACTGCATGTGCAAAATGAGGGCGAATTCTGAAGCTGGCCGACCTATAACACCAAAGCTATACAATAGCAAAAATTTGAGTTGTACAAGAGGTGCAACGCCCCCTTAACAAAAGCCATAAAATGATATCAGTGAAACTGCATGTGTAAATTGAGGTTGAATACTGAATTCGGAAACTGTGCGAAATATAACTCCAAAGCTACTCGAATTGGAGGTGCCTCGCCCCCTTGGCAAACGCCAAAAAATGTTATCAGTAAAACTGCATGGGTACATTAAGGTCGACTACTGAATTTTGTATGTTCTATAACTCCAAATCTATTCGATATCGCAAATGTGGGTTGTATATTAAGTACCACGCCCCCTTATATAACACTCACAAAATATAGTCAATGAAACCACCTGTCAAATTGAGGGCGAATACTGAATTCCGACGCTGTACGACTTATAACTCCAAGGCTATTCGATATCGCAAATTTGGGTTGTACATGAAGTGCCACGCGCCCTTATATAACGCCCATAACATGTTATCAATGAAACTACCTGTCAAAATTAAGGGCGAATACTGAATTCCGAAGCTGTACTAACTATAACTCCAAAGCTATACGATATCAAAAATTTGGATTGTATTGGTGGTGTCACGCCACTTTACAAACACCATAAAATGGTATCAGTAAGACTGTATGTGTAAATTAAAGTCAAATACTGAATTTTGAAGCTGTACGTCTTATAACTCTAAAGCTATCCGATATCGCAAGTTTGGGTTCTATGGAATGGACCACGCCCCTTGTCCAACGCTAATAAAAATAAATCAATAAAAATGCATTTGTAAATTTAGGTCAAATACTGAATTCTGACGATGTCCAACCTATAACTCCAAAGCTATTCAATATCGCAAATTTGTGTTGTATTGTAAATGAAAAACGTATTTCCAATTCACTTGCAATTTCTCAAAATGCAATTTCACTGTTGTACTATTTTACTGTCACTGCAATTTCACTGTTTTACTGGTTCACTATGTCACGAAAATAAAAAATTATTAAATGAATGATTTGATAAAACCATTTTCTAACCTCGTACGATTTTTCTTAGGCCAACTTTGATCAATTTCATAAAAAAAATGTTGAACTTGAGACAAAAATTTAAATGCTAAATTTTCGTTTAAAGTTCGTACGCTTTTTCGTACGCCAGCTTTGATCAATTTAATAAAAAAACTGTTTAACCTTAGAGAAAAATTTAAATGCTAAATTATCGTTTTAAGTTTTTGCTCTAAGCCTGTCTCGTTTTTTGTCGTTGGTATCCGGTTTATGTTCAGGTTTTGTTTTCTTCCCTCAATTCTGTTACAGGGTCAGGTTATTTCACATACCCAATTTTAGCAAAATCGGTTAAGTTGTTTAGGAGTTATTGAGTCTTAAAAATGCACTACTTAAAGCGCCCTCTTGCGGAAGTCTTTGGAATTTTTTTTGCCGATGTTTTATTTTGGGTGCAGTTGAACCTTATTATCAAAATTCATTGAAATCGGTCTAGGCGTTTAGAATTTATTATAGAGTGCCACGCCCACAGACTTGCGCTCACTTTTTCACATCTTCTATAATCTTTCTCCCTTTCTATCTTTCGGATAAACGGTGCACGAACCTATACGGAACAGACAGACAGACAGACATAAGGACAAACATATGATTTAATATATTGGATATATTATTACGCAAACAAAAAAATTGTGGTGACATTTTAGCTGTGTTAACGTCAGCATATTCACATAAATCTTACATCGTTGGAAAGGTATTTTGGAGTACATTTGCAGAATATTATTTTTATTCGAATAATTTGTCATAAAGATAGGTAAAACTAAGAAAATGTAAAAACCTATTTTCCCAATGCGACAGTACAATCCAATAGCAACACAGCTCTGTTGAACACAGTGTTGCCAATTTAGTGCTAAAAGCACTAGATCTAGTAGCACTAGATCTAGTGCTTTTTGATGTTACAAGACGCGTTTTTTATTTACAAAGAGCACTAGAAAAAAAGCACTGAATTTGGTGCATTTCATTTATAAATCTAGTGCTTTTAGTGCTTTTCGAGTCTAAACCTAAAAACATGTGCTTGCAGCACTGAATAAAAAAAATTAAACAACACATTTTCCGAACGCACTTTTTTGGAGACTTTTCTCTCTTTGTAATTCTTCTTTGTTGCTTTCATCTTTCATTTCACTTGATGTCGGTTTACAAATATCAAATAAACGAACGGTTTGCCAGCTAGACTTTAACTGAAGCATGGAAAATCAGAATAAAATTGGAATAATCTTTGAAATTTGTATTTAAGCAGTAAGTTACTTGAAAAAATATTTTTATTACAATTAATAATAATTAATAATAATTCCCCACAAAAGCATATAAAAGCTATGGAACCATTTACTTCCTCATAAAGCCACGGTAGTGGATCAACATTGATTCAGCCACAAATAAGTTTTCACAAAAGGCAGAATGTTTAAGTTATTAAAAACTTTTTAAAATGACCTGAATTTAATGTGGTTTTTTTATGCTTTTTTCATTTTTAGTGCTTTTTTTCAAAATTACGCGTTTTTATTTCTGGTTTGGTGCTTTTTCAAAATAAATTGTTGGCAACACTGGTTGAACATCTCTGCTGTAGCATACACCAGAGAGAAGAGAGTGACTCAGAACACTTCAACAGAGCTGTGTGGCATTGTTGTTGTTGCTGTTTCTTAGTTATTTTCTCGAACTGATAACCTGAACAGAATGAAGTAATTTCTTTTAATGAACCCAGTGGTAAATAGACACATGACTTAACCAATTATTTCTTTAATACCTACGATGTTGCTGTTAGTTAATTAGTTAATAATTGAGTTTTTGAAGTGAAAACTTCTTAAGGCGCGTTAAGTCATTTTGTGAAGGGAGAAATATTTACTTTAACGAAACCCTTACTCATGACACGACATCCACAAATGAAGAGATATGACATATTTCATGCAGTTTTAGTCATATTAGCCAAAAATGTATAAAATGTAATAAATTTGGTATGTTAGTGCTATTTAAAAAAGTTCCCATGACTACTTTCAACGGCTGTTAAACGACAACACTGTTTGTTTGTATGTTTGTTCGTCCTTTATCCTTTTCATACCTGATGCTAAGCCACTGAGAATTTTATGATTTTTGGAGTAAATGGACTTTATATGATCTGAAAATATATTCAAAGCCAAAACTTTGATATTTTCATGTCCTTCACGAATTTTCAAGAACCAAAAGTTTGTACTGAAATAATTATTTTTTGCATAAAGTGACCACAAATCAATTAAGATTTTAAAATATAAAATGTTTCCACTTCACTAAAATTGCGCTATTAGTATTTTAGTAAATGAAAAAAAAACAACTAACGTCCGCTGCTCATTTTTTAAAAAAATAAGTGTGACGCGAGAATTCCGCGAAAATTTAAGAAACAGCAAAATGAACATCGAAACAATATGAGAAGCAAACATAAACAATAATCAGCGCAATCGATACATAAAAATTTGTTACCAACGTATAATTAGCAACGTTGCTGGAACTGTCAAAAAGTTCGGAGGAGAAATCAGAGGCTAAAATGATGCATTAAAAACTATTCATTATACTCACTAATGATTATTAAAAGAGGATGTGGACAGGATTGTAGCGTTCCTCAGCCAAATCTTAAATGGTGCGTAAAATCAAAGTATGCCATCTCATGGCAAATAATTTTTCCGACATTTTGTTACGACTGTCTATGACTGGGAATTACTTAGTATAGAAGTTCTGAAGGATAATTAATTTCATCCAGTGCGTGTTGGACAGGATTTTAGCGTTGCTAGGTGAAACTATTACTGATGTACAGAATCTGAGTATGCAAAAGAAAAGAAAATATTTTTGTCGATTTTTTCGTGTATGTGTTTTTTCCGGGAATAATTTGGGCATACTTTGATTTTACGCACCATTTAAGATTTGGCTGAGTAACGCTACAATCCTGTCTAAATCCTCTTTTAATGATCATAAGTGAGTATAATGAATAGTTTTTAATGCATCATTTCAGCCTTTGATTTCCCCTCCGAACTTTTTGACAGTTCCAGCAACGTTGATTATTATAAGCTGGTAAATTTGTTTTACATTCTGATTCTGATAACAACGAGTACAGAGTACTTAAAATGAGTTGTGGATATGTATTGGCAAAAAGAATTGATCAATGCAATGTTATTTAACTATGATAAAAGTTTTTCAATAACAATTAAAAAAAAAACAAAAGACAAATTCCTTTTGATATGGTTGAACTTCGACCACAGGCGATACTAGTATGCAATTATTTCTCAAAAAAATAATTTTGGGCTAGAAAATAACTTAATTAAGTTATTTATTTATTACGAAAATTAAAAAAAAATTAATTAAATATTAATAAATATTTAATATTTAAAAACGCTTTATTGACTCAAGCAAATTAGAATAACTTTGCTATATTTTTGATATCTCTGCGCGGATAGAAAAATTCAAGCAATCACTGTCTGAAAAAAGCAAGATGGCTTTCGTTTTCACTCGTGCAAAAAATACTCAATTCAAGCAATATTTTTCTTTGATCGAGTTAATATATACATATAAACGGATGTTGTTAAGAAAACAACAAAAGAACATGCAAACCTTAGTTCTAGGTTTCTAAGAACTTCTAAATATTTCTAAGAACTAAGAAAAAAAAAACTCGTTTCATGTCTATGATGCATTTCGACCAACTGTCGAACACCAATAAATATTGAAGTAAATAAGAAGCAATTAGAACAGATGGCAACCTTGGTAGAATTGATAGCAGTGATCTATAAATAGCCTACTGCTTTAAATGCCATATAATTAAATTGCCAATTTGAACGTTCAATTTGTTCAATATAGTTCAGATGAATGAGTTCCAAAATGTGTGAAATCATATACGACTTTAACAGTGAGTTGATCACAGCTTAATCACTCAAAGACTACTGAAGAGAATATGTATCGATTTCCGAAATAGACTGTCTAGTCAGCTAAGTGATTGACTCTATACAGGGTTGTTGTTGTTATTGTTGCCTTCTTTGAAACCTCCTTGATCTAAAGCTCGCAATTAAATTTATGTATTTCTAAGAACTTCAGTAGATTTGGATTCTAATAGCTTTATTATTTTCTAGAAATGATAATAATTTGCTTGATCAAAGTAAATCATTTTCTAAGAGCTAGAACATTTTGCCTCATTATAGAAAATAGTAATCCTCAAAGAGAGATCAATTTGCTTGATCCAAGTTAATCATTTTATTGTAATAAATAAGAAACTTGTTTTTTTTTTAAAACAATTTTCTAGATCCAAGTAAATAATTTTTTTTAAAAATAAGCACATTGAGCTTCACTATTCAAATTATTTACTAAGCAAGAGAAGATTTTTTTTACGCACAATTTAGGTTGGCAATGTTTTCAATCGTAACGTGTACAGACTTTTTGTAACATAGGAAGTGGGCGTGGTACATGATTTTTATGCTTTAACATTGTGCTATGTGCTTATATGAAAAATTCTATTATATTAAATATTAAACAAGTTCTTTAAAATATTACTCCAGAAATGTGTGAGCTACACAAAAAAATGGAGTGTACGTGTTGATTTACGTTGATGATTTAGTCGTTGCTGCACACGATAAGATAAATATTCGAGGAATTGAAAAGCTTTTAAATTCTAAATTTAAAGTCAAGAACCTTGGTGAGATTTGCTATTATTTAAGGCTCGAAGTTCATCGAAATATGGATAATACTTTCATGCTGCGACAAAAACAATTTATTGATAAAACAGTACAAAAGTTTGGACTTCAAGATGCTAAGGTATCAAAGTATCCTCTTGATCCGTCATATGGAAGATCAAAATCAGAACTTTTACTCAAAAATGACGACTATCAAAGTTTGCTGGGCTTGCTATTGTATATAGCTGTAAGCACTTGACCGGATATCTCAGCAAGTGTTGCTATTTTAGCACCAAAAACGAATGCACCAAACCAAGAAGATTGGAACGAACTCAAAAGAGTCGTTAAATATTTAAAAGGATCATCTGAGATGTATCTTCAATTAAATAATCCAGAAGCTGACAAGAATACGCTTGTTGGTTATGCTGATGCAAATTGGGCAGAAAATAGATCAGACCGGAAGTCAAACTCGGGCTATATTTTCTTGCTTAACGGTGGCGCTATTAGCTGGGCATGTAGAAAGCAAACATGTGTTTTACTCTCTACGACTGAAGCAGAATTCATATCATTATCTGAGGCTGCAAAGGAAACAGTTTGGATTAGAAATATTTTGACTGATTTACACTGCAAACAGAACTCGCCAACTATTTTAAAAGAAGACAACCAAAGCTGCCTCAGTCTAATAAAAGAAGAAAAACTCAGCAACAGATCTAAACACATCGATACTAAGTACTATTTTGTGAAAGACTACGTGGACAAAAATTTTATCAAATGCGAGTATTGCCCCACTACCGAAATGTTGGCAGACATGTTGACAAAGCCACTACCTACAACAAAGCTTGAGTATCTAAGAAAGATGTCCGGCATGAAGTGCAAATGAGGAGGTGTGTAAAAATATATAAACTTGTTTCTTATATACTGTACTATTTTTCTTCATGTTTTCATTTTAACAATCGTTTTTATTATTTTGTTATTTGTCATTTTTTGAAAATATATTTTTTCATTCTCGAAATAAAATTAATTCAAACTGGTTGGCTCCTGGCTTCTTAAATTGTGCAAGTATTTGCAATAAAAAAATATAGGTAAGGATAAGGAGTTACAGCGAAATAAATCCTAACTCTTGAAATAGTTATAAGAAGTTATTTTATTTTTGTATAAGGAGTTATTTCATTTTTGGATTAGTAGTTATTTCACTAACACAGGATTTGGAGTTATTTTATTTTTCAATTAGAAATTATTTGTGTTTGTATAAAAAGTGGGCGTGGATGAAGTATTGTTTGCATCAAATTTTACATGCTTCACTTGATAATGCAAAAAATTGGCATCTGTCCGATACATCGACACAACCATGTATCTAGCTCCATCAAATCACACATTTAGTATTTTTGGTCATATGGTAAGCAGGCACTATAGTTATAATTCTGCCTACTTGCCACTGAATTCTGACAACATCCTTCATGTTTTACCAAATAAACCACTTCGGAAGGTTTTATTTAATCTGTTTTATAAGCATGATATGAAAAGCCGGTGTCTATTTTGGGAAGTGGAGGATATTATGAATGAGTATATAAATTGTAATGCAGCTTTATGGAAATTATTGGATTGAATTTTAATGCCCATATTTGAATAATTTATTGCAATAATCATAATACATTAATTTGTATTTTATACTATTTAAAAAAATAGTACTTAATTAATATGCATCGTTGTTTTCATATAAAATATGCACAGACGGGTGTTTTTTTTTAGAACATTTCAATAATAAATGCTGCTATTTCCGGTCATTATTGAAACCGTAACAGCAAAAACGCTTACAAAAAGCAATGGTGTTTAAATGGTAGGCATTAATTAAAGGCCACAACTCCAACAATAACGTTTATGTCAACACCTAGATGGCAGTATTTGGAACAACAAAAATAGCAACAAGAACAATGAACATATTTATTTTGAAATTCCAATAACTTTTTCTATGTTATACAGGGTATCTATGAAAGTTTGGTTTTCAAAACTAAATTTAATCAATTTTAATTTAAATTTGCCGAAAGTGAAAAGAGAATTTAAATTTTGAAAATTTAATACAATTTTAATACAAAATTTAAGTCTTTTATTAATATAATAAATTCCATATTAAAAAAAAATTATGCAAAAATATTTGTTGCAAATAACAAATTCAATTAAATTTGCCGTCAACAAATCTTTCCCATCAAAACCCTGTGTTTATTTATTTAAAATAATTAAAAATAGTTTATTTTGTTGCAAATTGTGAACATTCACTATGCACAAAGTTTGCAATTTACGTTGTTGGAACATCAACAAAAAGTAAAAAAAAATAAAATAAAATCCCACTATATTAAACATTTATTAATTATTACATTATTACTAATATTAAGCTGCCGCTTAAGTTACTAATTCAATATGTTTAAAACAAAGCAAAAAAAAAAAGCAAAAAAACAAAGCAAAAGAGTCTTAAAAATTTGCAGAGATTTGCAAATGTTCATTTCAAGCAAAAAAATAACAGTAAAAAGTCACATGTAAATTCAAGCTCAAGCATCCAAACGAAAAAAATGGACCAAAGCAAGCAATGGTTCAATTAAAACAAATACTGGAACTTATCAATATTATTGAAGCAAGAAAACTAACTTTTATGGGCATATTTTAAGGCATTTCACATGATAAAAAACAGATCTGAACATACAAAAATGTTTCCACTCCGTTTTTGTATATTTTTTTGCAGTTTTAAGTAAAAAGAAATATATTTGAATTCAACATATATCAAGGGACATGCTTTATTAGGGGATGGTGGGATGTAGTGTAACTTGAGGTGAAGTGCGATTTGACAAAAACTTTCGAGTTTAACATGTAAGACGCAGGGTTGCCACAGCCTTAATTTTTAGCAAAAATACCCAAAAAAATTGTACCTTTAAAAAATTATTAAAACAATTATATAATGTAATAAACAGGTGTTATTGTAAACAATGAACACAAAATAAAAGTATTTTTTTTTTATATAAATATTTCAAGAGATTGAATTTTATTTTTTTTTTTTGTGTTTAATGCAGATTTATTGGCCAATTGGGTTTCGAGACCTTCATATGACGAATCTCAAGTCAGCTTTTCCTATCACATCACAAGTTTTTAAAATATATACTGACGTTTTTTTATCAATCTCCTTAACGCCTAAAAGACGGGGAATCTTTTTCCACATGTTCTTTTGACTCATTTTTATGTGGTACGGCTAGTTTTGCGACATTCGACTTAGTGATGCAATATGGACTCATCGTCTTTCTTGGGTTAAGACAAAACATAGTAAAGAAATAAAAAATAGTATTTTTTTCTTTTGTTTTGTTTTGGAGCGCAGCTCTGCATTTATATGTATCTCACTTTTCGCCTTGATCGAGGCTCATCAGTTTTTTGAGCTGTGCTAGCTGAGCACCAGGAATGCCAACTGGTATAGGGAATTCCTGGTTTTCGGGGAAGTTTATGTCGATTGGGGAATATGCTGGGAATTTAAAAATTCATCTAATTTTTAATGATTTTTGCGGGGAATTTGAGACTTTATCTAACATTTGCGGGGAATTTTATTTTATATTAAATTTTCTGATACAATATTCTTCTTACAACATAAAAAAAAGGTAATTAGCAATAGTAAACAAATCCTTGTTGATTAATTAATTTTAATTTTTTAGTAATACATTTTTGTTTAATTTTAAATGCATTTTCGTTTATAACCTTGGAAGGCATTGCACTATTGAAAAAAATTTGACACTTCGATTTCAATAACATCATAAAAGTACAAAGAGTTAGGAGAGGTTTAAGGCAAAAGTGGTTAAAATTAAGGCATATTTTAGAAGAAGTTTTCAAGCAAAGTATATTAAACATACAAAAACTTTAATTTGCATGTTAATTTAACATCATTAGTATAAGTCAAAGTTACATATAGTAAAAGCTAAAGTATAGCTTAAGTAAGTGTGCTTAAAACTAAATGAAAATCAAGACACACCATAGCTCGGCTCCAGATCATCTAAAAAAAGATGAATTCAAAAATAGACCATTGAATGCACATTTTTAACAAAAAAGGAAGAAAAACATTTAAAATAAAGAAAATGATGAAGCGTGGAAAAAAGTTGTAATATTTGCGATATTTTTTAACATGTTGTTACGTGTAAAAGCTAGACGATTTTTCTAAAGACGCTTATTTTGGTAGAAGATGTGTAGAAATATAATAGATATAGATTTTTTTTTTTTGAAAAAGTATGTTTCGAGAAAAACGCGTTTAAAGTTACTCTGGTTAGTGAAATGGTCTCTGGCGCACCGGGTTTTAGCCGCTTGAGAATCCGTGTTATAAGCAGGAATAATTTATAATTTTTTTGACATATTTGTAAATAGTACAGCAATAATCAAATGTAAAAAATTATATTTTCAAAAAATTGTTTGCCTGAAACCACCTTTAACTTACTTTGGAATTGGGCCATCGACATATTGTAGCTTCAAAGTTTTAAGTCTCGACTCGAAAACATCTTTTCCTTTTTTAAAGTTATTTTTATTTAATATTTATAGTGTGTTATTTTTTGTACCAAAATGTATTGTTTTCATAAAATTTATAAAATCTTTACATTACAATCCATAAAATGAGTTGGCAAGCCTGCTGAGCACAAAGAGAAAGAGAAAAATAGAGAGCAACATGGAGTTTATTGAAACGCTTGCTACACAAAAGCGTCAAAAGACAACGAATAAGCAATGCTTGTTAGCCGGGATGATTTCTTTAACAACTTAATACGTTAATTACATTATTAAAATTACGACAGGAAAATACCCCTAAATAAATTTGTAGCACATAGATATTTACACATTTTTTCCATAAAAATCAGCCCAGTGCTTTTGCAGGAAAATCGTAAATTTAAATTTTCACTTCAACTTTATATAATAGTATAGATATAGATGTAAAAATTGGGCTATTCTAAAAAAATACAATTAGAGTAGTAACTTAGTAGTAAAAGTTTTTTGTTAATAAGTTCAACGGTGGTCAAATTTGGTTTTTTTTTTGTTTTGATATTTACAAAATACATCACAAAAATTAAAAAATTTTATATTTCCCGTCAAATTCCATGAAATTTGATTTGACAATTTGACCAAAAATTAATGCTACTTACTGTAAACCCTGTTTTTCTTTACTGGAAGTTCTCTTTAATTATGGCTGAGTTCCTGAGTTGCATTAAAATTTAGCATTGCTTATGTTAAATTATGTTATGTTATGTTATGTTATGTTATGTTATGTTATGTTATGTTATGTTATGTTATGTTATGTTATGTTATGTTATGTTATGTTATGTTATGTTATGTTATGTTATGTTATGTTATGTTATGTTATGTTATGTTATGTTATGTTATGTTATGTTATGTTATGTTATGTTATGTTATGTTATGTTATGTTATGTTATGTTATGTTATGTTATGTTATGTTATGTTATGTTATGTTATGTTATGTTATGTTATGTTATGTTATGTTATGTTATGTTATGTTATGTTATGTTATGTTATGTTATGTTATGTTATGTTATGTTATGTTATGTTATGTTATGTTATGTTATGTTATGTTATGTTATGTTATGTTATGTTATGTTATGTTATGTTATGTTATGTTATGTTATGTTATGTTATGTTATGTTATGTTATGTTATGTTATGTTATGTTATGTTATGTTATGTTATGTTATGTTATGTTATGTTATGTTATGTTATGTTATGTTATGTTATGTTATGTTATGTTATGTTATGTTATGTTATGTTATGTTATGTTATGTTATGTTATGTTATGTTATGTTATGTTATGTTATGTTATGTTATGTTATGTTATGTTATGTTATGTTATGTTATGTTATGTTATGTTATGTTATGTTATGTTATGTTATGTTATGTTATGTTATGTTATGTTATGTTATGTTATGTTATGTTATGTTATGTTATGTTATGTTATGTTATGTTATGTTATGTTATGTTATGTTATGTTATGTTATGTTATGTTATGTTATGTTATGTTATGTTATGTTATGTTATGTTATGTTATGTTATGTTATGTTATGTTATGTTATGTTATGTTATGTTATGTTATGTTATGTTATGTTATGTTATGTTATGTTATGTTATGTTATGTTATGTTATGTTATGTTATGTTATGTTATGTTATGTTATGTTATGTTATGTTATGTTATGTTATGTTATGTTATGTTATGTTATGTTATGTTATGTTATGTTATGTTATGTTATGTTATGTTATGTTATGTTATGTTATGTTATGTTATGTTATGTTATGTTATGTTATGTTATGTTATGTTATGTTATGTTATGTTATGTTATGTTATGTTATGTTATGTTATGTTATGTTATGTTATGTTATGTTATGTTATGTTATGTTATGTTATGTTATGTTATGTTATGTTATGTTATGTTATGTTATGTTATGTTATGTTATGTTATGTTATGTTATGTTATGTTATGTTATGTTATGTTATGTTATGTTATGTTATGTTATGTTATGTTATGTTATGTTATGTTATGTTATGTTATGTTATGTTATGTTATGTTATGTTATGTTATGTTATGTTATGTTATGTTATGTTATGTTATGTTATGTTATGTTATGTTATGTTATGTTATGTTATGTTATGTTATGTTTTCAGTGCAATTTTTTAAACCATGTTAGATCCATTAATTTTAGTTTTTGATCAAAGATACTTTTTACAGGTACAATTTGTAATTTATTTTGTTGGTAAAAGTAGCTTCTTTTCAATAAAGTAATGGTAAGCCGTTTGTAGAATTTTTTTGATATGAGTTTTGATATTAATATTTGCTATTACATACAGTGATGTGCAAATTAATAGCGACACCTGTATTTTTATATATAGAGTTGCATGAATTATATACAAGGTGCCCCAGATAACATAGCAATACTTCCTTAGGATAGTGATTCTCCTTGATTAGGCGAGTATTAAACTTTATGGATGTGCATCACCCCTTCCCCCCTTCGGAGCTAGAATGTGAAAATTTAAGAATATAAGTTATTACGTCTTACTCTATATTTTATTTATATCTTAACCGATCTATAAAGTTCTACAATAGCATCTTCAAAAAGAGACAAAAAGCTACCACTAAAAGCTAAGTACCACACTTAAGGCTTACTGTTTTTCATGCGGAAATTAAAAATTAAAAAGTAGTACTATCGCAAGATCAAAAACCAAGTCAATAGAAAACTTGATCATTAAAAAAATAATTTCACCATGAAAATATTCAAAAAATTTATTTAATATTTATTTAATATATGTGAGATATTATTATAATTTATTATAAAAGTTAAATTTAAAAATGTTTAAGAATTTATTTGCTCAAAACTGTCTCATATGTGACTTTGTACAAAATGATTTATAATTAACTTCTCAATTAGTTATAAACTTTGGAAATCGGATAAAAGATACAATAAATATGGAGTAAAATGTAATGCCACATATCTTCAAGTTTTTCCTCTCTACCTCCCAAAGCTTTAAATATAAAAATACAGGTGTTCCTATTTCTTTGCATATCACTGTTTCTACCAGCAATTGGTACAATTGTATTAGTATAAGTAAGTAATTAAATTGCAAAATTTAAATTTTTAATCTTTAGGTAAAAAAATTTTTTTTCCATATCACCATATTAGAAATTTTGTGATACTTTCGGGTCCATCATAAATGAATTGCGACCAAATTTCTTTCAATTAGGATACATCTTAGGTCTTAGGCTTGCTCCATTTAAAATTTTGCAAAATGCCACTGGTAAAGTTTGGTTTTGCAAACTAAACCAACTTCATATTCGTGCTTTTGTATAAAAAAACAAAACCTACATAAATAAATAAATATATTCATTCAATTTAGTGAAACGTGACACAACATAATTAAAATTTTATTTAAAAATTATTCATAAAGATATCTAAAAATATATATTAAAATAAAAATTAATCACTGATACGCAACACTTTTATTTAATTAAATCACAAATCAAATAACGATAAAAAATTCGTTATTTGATTCAATAAAAACAAAAAACAGTAATTTTAATTGAATTGGAGCACAATTTTATGCATTTTCATTGATGTTGCTTTATGCAATTAATTATAATTTTGTCAGCCATATTTTTTAGTGGTTTTTATTTATATTTGTGTATTTTTTTTAATGTTTTATATCAACATAAAGTTGAAATCATTTTTATGGTTTTTTTATATTTATTGCGTGCATTTGTTTGTTAGTAAGGTATTATTATTTATTGAAGGTGTTGAGGTTGTTTTTGTTCTTGTTTTTGTATTATCGAATCAAATATTAAAAAGCAAACAGCAAATATCATCATATTTATAAATTGGATTTCGATTTATTTATGCATATTTTATGCAAGCCAAGAAACAAATAAAAATAACACGCAAACATGAAATATCATTTGGGTTTTTGTGTGTGTGCGTGTGTGTTTGTGTGTGGTGTGCCACACACGTTCGAATTGCTAGAATATCCTGCACCCACACCTTGCAACGTGCGTGAATGTTGCATTTCAATTGCAAATGGATTTTGATTAAAATTGGTTAGTCATTGCAAGCAGCAGCAACGACAACAGGATGACACGTTGCAAGTACTGCAACAACAAAAACAATTTAATACACAGTCATAACCGAATACACAACAAGCCTCTGCTCAACTACTTGTGTAAATATTAGGTTATATGAAATATACACAAATTCACACAGAAAATAATAACATTATATAAATACGTGTGGGCACATATATATGTATATATATATATAACTATATGTATATTTATATAAAAAATATTTTTTAATACATCAACTAAGTAAACAAGCTTGTGTGCTGACCACACACGTACACGAGCATAAGCACACGCACCCACTCACACAAGCTCTCTCAAACAACAATTTGCACTTTGATGTTATTATTTAGTTGTTGCTATTTTAGTTTCGGGCTATTTACATTTATTAGCATGGAAAGTTAATTAAAACTATATTTTTTATATTAAGTATTTTGCAGCTTGTTTGCTTATTATTATTTTTCAGTGTTCTCGTTGTTGTTTTTGTTGTTTTAGTTGCTCTTCGAAGTGTACAGATTTTTAGGAAAAAACTAACTGAGCAAATATTTGCCTACATTTTTCATCATTTCTACGCACAAATAGCTAATATAAACAAAGCCATCTCTATAGTTATAACAACAACAACAACTACAACGTCAATATCAATATTACGCATTGCAAAAACATTGCATATTTTACATATTGATAGCAATAATAATAACAGTTGTGTTGATAGTATCAGCGGTGGAGGCTCGCACATGTTTTAATTAAATGCAGAATTATAAAATTGCTTACTTTTTGCCACGTGTCATCATATTTCAAATTGCTGTGTTTTGCTTTTGCAGCTTACAAGGATTTGTTTACACTCCGTTTGCATTACGTTTTCAAAATATATTTGGAAAATGTTACATTAGTCAGTACTTTTATCTGTGGTCGCATAACAGCATAACTTAGTTATTTGCTACTTTTCAGGAGAGTACTTTTAGTAAATTTAATATCATAGCCTGGGCTCGGATTTTGATGACCTAAAAAACGGTAAAAAGTTACCAAAAAAATTACAAAAAATACCTACAAACTGCATAAAATGACCTAAAAACTGACAAAAAATTACCTAAAAAACGCAAACAATTACATAAAAAATTAACAAAAAATAAAGCTTTAAAAATAAAACATTACTAAACTTAAAATTGATTTTATATAATTTTTATGTATATCATTACAGTACATCTTTACAAGGTACATGAAATGTCTTAGAAACAGCAGAAAAAAAGACAAGTCATCGAAATTCTAGCCCTGACCATAACCAAATAAAAAAGCGAATGCTTAGGTTCAGTTTAGTTTCAAATAAAGTACAGCCTTGGATAAAAATATAAAAATAAAAAATAAAAAAATATTGTAACAACCACCATGAGAATCGAACGCACGACATTCAGTTTGTTATCTCACTACTCTAACCACCGGGCTATTGGCCTATACTTAGCAAGCGCGATAAACAAAAATATATACCGAGTCGCCTAATATTTAGTCACAGCATTGCCAGGCTAACTTTTGACGGGTCTTTATCCAAATTAAGTATCCAAATGTACTAGAATTTAGTATCAATTGTGTTAAAAACAAAAAGTAATACAAAATTGTGCTTACATTTAAACCAAAAAGACTGAAACTTAAACCAAAAAGCTAAAATGGATGCTCTTATATTTCTTTTGGCTTAAGTTCTAGTACAGAAGAGTTTTAATTATGAGTTAGTATTTGAAAAGTTTAAATTTTAAACCGCAAGGCTTGAAAAAATGCAGTAATATTTTGGTGGGACTAAAATTTAGTCCAAGATTTCTAATTGTGTAGAGACCCAAAAACACGATGATATTCTTGGATTTTATTTTTTCATAGAAGAAAATAAATTAATACCTTGAGTTTTTTGGCAGTTTTTTATTGATTCTTAAAGTATACACTGAGAATAAAAACATATTTTAATATTAAACAAAAAAATTTTGAAAAAGAAATTTAACGCTTTTGCGTTTCTACAAAACAAAATTTAAAGCAAGCATGTTTAATTTTCAATTATGAACTGACTTTTTTATAATTTTCTCTTATCAATTCTTTGCAATAACAAAAAATACGCGTGCTATCTAAGATTGAATTAAAAAATTATGTGCAATAGAATCATTGAACAGACAGTTGAGACCAAGCTGAAAAAAATCCGATTTTACATTTGATTGTTTGAAAATATTTTTGAATTGGTTTTACAAATAATGAACATTAAATGATATAAAAACTAATTTATTGTATTAATATTTTAAATATTTCAATATTTGAAGCCGCAATTAAACGCAAACTTCATAGAATGGGGAAAAAATTTGGTAGTCGAGGGATCCCAGGGGTCACTGATCACGCACAAGACGTCGAAAACTCGAAAAATTTTAAAAAATGGCATCTAAAAATTGCGGTTTAATTTACTCGTTTTCAATTTAAGAAAAATATTTTAAAATTATGTTCTAAAATATTTAATTTTTTTTATTAAAGTTTTTGTTTTAAGTTTTTGTTTTAAGTTTTTTTTTAATGTTTTTAAACTGTAAATATTTAACATAAAAGTTTTTTTAAAAATATTGTATTGAAAAAAAAAACTTTTATTTTATATTCAACTTTACAAACATTTGTGTTTAAATTTAAAGAAATTGTTTCAAGCTCTATTTCAAAAACAAACTAGTTTGATAGAAATACAGTTTCATTTAATTTTAACACATGTTTCCCTCAGTGTAGGAAAATATCTTTTTTATTGCTTAAAAGTTTAACGTGAAGTGATATTAAACACATCATACGCTATCAAAAAATTAAAAGAAATAAAATTGAGTTTTTGAGCCGAATTTCTTGAGAACCTGTCCTTAATTATTCTTTTAAAACAGTAATTTTTTATATTTTCTTCATTCAAAACTGTCAACAATCAAGTGCTCAAGGCTAGTATCATATAAAAATGTTCAAACTTTTTATTTCTTAGTACAAAAATCTCCAAGTTTTTTTTAACTTTACAAAATTAAAAAAATAATTAGTAAAGTTTCAAAAGTAGCCAAACCCAATTTCTTTAGTTTTAAAACCAGCCAAGTGAAAGCAATGAGTTTCAAAAGGCTAGGTTCAATTATTTTTTACAATGACTCTTTTATAAACAGGTTTATCCATTTTGGGTTTCGAAAAATGCAGCCCTGGCATTAGGCAGCTATCAAATGTTTACATCGTTCAAACTGGTTTTTGTATAGTTAAAGGTTTGCCGTTTTATAACATGGAACGTTTTACCAGCAAACAACGCGTTAACATTGTTGAAATGCTCTACAGAAATTGTCTTTCTGCCGTGGTAACGTATCTCAATTTTCGAGAAGATTATGGTCCTAATAACCATCCTACTGAATGGATAATTTTCAATATAGTGCAGAAATTTGGAGAAAGTGGATCGGTCACAGACAATGTAAGGCCTGAACATCAGTGCAATGTACTCTCCGTAGAAAAAATGGCAGCTTTTAGAAAAATTGTGGCTAAAGACCAAAATTTGTCAATGGAACGACGCGCTCAGCAATAAGTGTCGTCTTACGGCTCGTCCAACTCACATATGAATTGAAGCCTGCCTACAATGGAAAGCGCAGAATATACACCTGACAAACACTAGGACAACAGACAAACTGTACACTAGAACAACAATCATTAAATGCTGATTTTTAAAAAAAAATATGAAAAATTAAAATTTTCTTTAGCTATTAGGCCATGGATCAACAAACCACACCACACCACCAATTAGATTTATTTCCACCAGGAAGATTTATTTCGAGATTCGGTGATGTAAATTCAATCCAAGATCGATTTTACGCCACTGGAATTTTTTTTCTGGGGCTGAGATCATGTTTACGAGAATAAGCTTCAAACCAAAGCTCAAACTCTAGAGCAATTAAATACCAACATTAGACAAGCCATGGCCGAGCTAGTGCCCCAGTTGTGCGGAAAAATCATTGAAAATTTACACAAAAGGATTGAGTCCTGCAAAAATTCCCATGGAGGATATTTGAATGATATTATATTCTATGTATATTGAGAAAGCCCTAGCAAAATAGCAAAAAAAATTTTCAAAATCTGAATTCTGAGAGTGGTTTTTTAAACTTTACTTTTTGAAGGATAACCCTGTATTAAAGAATTGGGCTACAGTTTGTTTGGTATAAGTACAAAATATTAAAATTAGCAATTATCACTATGTTTTTGTTTATTAATTATAATTCAACTGTTTTCTCTCGCATGCCAGTTTTTATAGAATTTCTTAAAACAGTAGAAAGTGGACTTGATCATTTTTAAATCTAAGCCTCTCAATCGTTTTCGAACTTTCCAGTTTATTTATTTAAAATTTTTATAAATTTTTTTTTTTTGTAATAAATGCATACGCGGCTTATTTATTTCAAACCTCTGCAATGCATGCAATTGGTCATTTTATATCCACAACACAATATTTCTTATCAATAATTGTAAAGATATAACAAAAAATTAAATAATTCAACTAAATCGATATCTATTAATTTGTTCTATATATTATATCCTTTCAGGTATGTACAACAATTCCATTCAAATATCTAAAGATAATTGGCCAACAGGTAAAACTTAAATTGAATCGCAGTATGTATTTTATTTAAATTAAATCCCATTTTATAATAATCCCACATTATAATTTTAATCCTCATTACTTTATAGAAAATTAAAAAAACGCTGAAAATATAAGCTTATATTAAAAAAATTAAAAAAATACATTGGCCATTTCAGCCCTAGAAAAGACTTTGACCTGCCTAGCTTCTATTGATCAATTGTGTTGTGCGTGTTATTAAATGTTTGAACGCAAATGATCGAGAACTGGACCTACGAGTTTAATGCCAACTCCGAACGGCTTATGTTCTCTAGAAGCTTTACATGGCAGTTTTTACTCGCTGAGGTTTGCCATTGTCTGCAGAGAGGTGACGGCAGTACAGAAAAATTAATTCAATTGTAAACAATTCTGTCTGAGTTAGGATTTGAACCCGGGATACCGCAGTTTCTTAGCTCAGGGGCCACGCACTTTACCCACCAGGCTACGGCCATTATGATAACTTTATGTTATGTGGGTCGAAATTTGTGAAACGTATAACTTTTTTTTACTATTATTATTTTTTAATGAAAATACAATAAATCGGGAGCTATTTACAAGCACAATCATTTCTCAAAATTTTGAGTCAACAAATTTTTTTATTTTTAAACTTACTAGTATTTATAGTTTAGAGACGAAATATTCAACTTTAATGTTCAGTTTTTCAATTATATACGCTCAGTTTTTAATTTTTTTTGGTTAAACAATAATTTTAAACTAAAGAAAAAAAAATCAGTTTTTTCGATATATTTGGGTTGATTTTTTCATATTTTTTGCTTTGAATTTTTTTTTTTTTTACAAGGCTCAAGTTCTTTAAAGTTACTTCTTTGACTTTTTTAAGCTTTCCAACTACCCAATGAGCCAAACAAGCTTGGAATAAGCTTTTAGTAAGCTTACAAGCGTATGCATCTTGCTTGGAAAATGATTTTTAAAATTGTTGTAAAATGCTTTCAAGTAATTGTAGAATAAGCCAAAAGGACCCCTTGGAAAAATATTCCTTGCTCTAATATTATTCCAAGCTTTTACTATTCAATTGGATACAAGTGTTTTTAATAAGCATTCTACAATACTTACTTTACAATTGGAAAAAGTGTGTAAAAAAAGGTATTATTTAAAATAATCGGTAAACATTTGAAAACAAGTATTATTGTAATTTTTTAAAATTGTTTTTAAAAAATTGGGAAAAAGTGTTATTAAAATATTGTGAAAACAAATCTCAAACAATTGGAAATAAATATTATTGTAAGATCTTTGCAACTGTTTAAGGTTAATGGAAATGAATTAATTTGACGTGGCTTCTTTTTTAAAAGTAAATCCACAACTTCCTTGCGAAGAGAATGTGAAATGAGAGAAAAACTGAGAAATTGGCACTTACAATCTCATCGCCTCTGTGGTGCAGTGCGCTAGTGCGCGCTTGCACGGGTATCACAAAGATTTCTGATGATGCCTTTAGCAGGGCCGAAATTGCAATAAAATCAGCTAGTGACTTTTTCCTTTTCATATTGAAAAAACGTTGTTGTTGTTGTTGTTGTTTCTTTGGAAAGATTCGTTAGAACAATTAATTGTTCTAACTTTGACGTAAAGCTCAATAAACGATTTTAAACTATCAAACAACTAGAATTTGTATTTAAAATTAAGTTTGATTTAAACTATCAAACATTTAGAATTTGTATTTAAATTATATAAAATCAACATAATAAATAACAAGGTCATTTAGAAAAAACTTTAAATTTATATGAAATTTTTTTAAATCTTAAATAAAAACTCCCATAATCAATTAAGGAATCTAACAACTTTATAGTTTAATTATTGACATCCAAATTATTAGTGATGGACTTCGTTTTCTATTGCAATTGTAATTTTTAATGCTTTGGGAATTCCCTTATGTTGTGAAAGTAATTAAACTATTACCTCTGAAAGCATTTTCCAATCACGCTTTGAGAGCGCTTGTAAATTAAACTTCAAGTAAACTTACTACAAGTATTATTAGAAAAAGCTTACTTATATCATGTTTCGATACAATTTTACAAAACAACTTGTAAATTTATTACGTAGACAAGTATTTTCAAAGCATGTTTGGAAAAGGTTTCAATTGTTCTATTGTAAGTAAACTTACTCCAAACACTATTACAGAATGGCTGATTGGGTACGTTTGACTAAAAATTTATTTTATAAATATTTAAAAAAAAATATTTTTTCATCTTTCGATTTCTCTTTTAAATGTAATTTTTTTATATTTTGACGTTTTTATGTGACGTTAGTTTTATGTTGTTTTTTCAACAACAAACTAATTATAAGTTTTTTTTAATAACACATTTTGCTTGGTCGATAATTTTTGAATAATTTTTGAAGCTTTACTTTTGGAATGTTTTGTTTTTGGCAATTCCTTGAACCAAAAATTTGCCAATACAAAAAATAATAGTTTTTTGCCTAAAAAAGGCACTTTTAAAAAAAAATCCAGCAAGCCTTAAGATTAACTCTTAGCGAAATCCTTTCTTTTCTTGAGGAAATTTTCTGCAAAGAATTGAGTGAGGTCTTGTGTATATTTTTATCTATCCTAAAACTTAAATAAAATATCAAAGATCAGTGCTAGGCATTTCCAAAGTTTTTATAATGTATTTTTGTAAATAAAAGCACTGACTTAAATTCTGTTAAGTTAATAAATTTAAAAAAGATATCGTTACAAAATAACTTTTAACTAAAATTTCTAAGTTTTCTTATTAGAAATATATTTTAAATAAAACACAGGAGAGGATTAAAAAAGTTAAAGGGTTTAAAAAATGCATATGCTAAAATTTAAATATTATTCATAAGATAATTCAATTGAAGTGTTTATTGCAATTACGTGATAGGCCACATGCTCAAAAAATTGATATTTTACTCTCGATGCATAAATTGACAAAGAGCCAATACCAATTGAAAATATTTTTGCTTTTTTCTTCTTAATTTTGAAACTATTTATAGAAATTTTCTTGTTTAGTTCCAAATTTTTATACCAAATTACATTTTCTCAAAACTTTAAAGTTGAAATATTGTTATGTGAAATATTGTTTTCTGACCGATTTTATTTCGATAAAAATAAAAGTCCAATTTTAACTAATAATTTTGACCTAAAAAATAAAAGTAAAAATTTGACTTATGTTATTGATCAAAAAATATAAGTCCAACCTTAACCTTTTATTTTTGATCGAAAAATTAATAGTCAAATTTTAACTGCTATTTTTGATCGAAATAAAATCGGTTAAAAAATAACGATAATTTGTTGACTTTTTGGAAAAAAATCATAACCGTTACAGTCCCTGATTTAAATATATAGTTCCATTCTTTATGTGGTATGAATGATCCTTATGTTAGTTTTAAATAAAGGTTTTCAAAGAGCTGAAATTGTTTTAACGTGTTTTTCTCTAATTAAATGATCGTTGAATCATAAAAATCAAACCATGAATTAATTTTTTATTCAACTGCTCCTGAAATCTCCTTATGTTTAAATGCTACTAAAAAGTTTTGTTGACAACATCTACAGATTTTCTGTTCTACATTGAATTAATGGAGTTTTCTTACATTTGCGCAAAACATTCGAATAAAATAAATATTTTTGTTCCACTGAACACTAGCATTATTTTGCATTAATTTAGCAGAGGAGTTGACCACAAATAGATAATATAATTTGCATAACCGCTAGATTGTCAAATGAACGCTGACCACAAACTGCTCAATTATGATGCTCAGCCAAAAAACATTGGTACATAGCTATAACAAACAATGGACCATTGGACCATTGACCAAAAAAGTGCGCTTGAGTTCAAACGCAAGCCAAACTCAAAAGTAGACAAATACTTCGAAACAACAACTTTGCCAACTTTGTGATATAGAAACTTATTGTACAATTGAAAAAAATAGCAAAAACATTAAAAATAAACATTCAGTTTTCGTATATGTATAGCATTTAAAACAAAATTTTATGCACTGCATATTGTTCAACGATATTTTTCCGTCATGTTGCGTTTGTTTTTCCAAACAATTTGATTTCGTGGTATTGTTTGCAATGTTAGTATTATGATAGCTGGTCATGTTATCGCTGGTGTTGTTTTTGCAACAACTTGCCAAAAACTTGTGTGCGCCACTTTATGCCCATTCATGTTTGACCAAATGACCGTGAGTTAACATTTATTACTGCATTAACATTTATGCTATTTGCAGCTCTTAGCATTATAATGGTGCGTTTTATTATTATTTTGTTGTTGTTGGTAAGCGACATATGCTGCTTTTGCCAGTTTGCTGCAAAATCATATTCAACTACTTGCGTCTGAAGTTCGTTTTTGTAAAATCATTGAAAATAATTGAATATTTTGTATTAAATGTTCATCATACGCCTCAGTGACCGGAATTTCAAATCACGCAAATGAAGATTCGCAAAATGAAAGCGTGTACGTTGCGTTGTCTATTAAAGAAAAAACTATATTTTCAGTTACTGCCTCACAAAAACTTGAAGGATACATTATTTCTTATAAGTTTATAATATATAACAACATTAAAACAATTGCAATACAAGAAATGAAATGAAAAATTATAATAAAACAGTTTAAATATAGATAGTATGATGTCAAAAAAGGCAGTTTTGTCAACTTTTGAATATGATTCGTTTATTTGATGTTTCAAAAAAATATATTTTATTTTTAAATGTTCTATTTTTTGTCGCTTTCTTCTAATTTTAAAGGAACAAAATGTTCTTTTTAGCGAGCCTCTTTTCGATATTTTAATTATTTGCTGAGAAAATATTAGGTTGATTAAATAACCTGAGTACGAAAAAGTACTTTTTTAACCCATTTTATACACAAATGCCTAAGGTTGCGAACAGAATTAACGCCGATTCAGACAGGCAGACAGACATGCGCAGGTAGTTACATGCGAAAAACCGAGATAACAATAAAGC
Organism: Dichetophora obliterata; assembly: GCA_963920525.1. Lineage (NCBI taxonomy): Eukaryota > Metazoa > Arthropoda > Insecta > Diptera > Sciomyzidae > Dichetophora > Dichetophora obliterata. The sequence continues at coordinate 18,224,690 of OY986438.1, read as the reverse complement.
CAAGATAACTTTTATCTCGCTTGTTCATATAGTTTGCTTGCGCCTGTCTGCCTGCCTGTCAGCTTCGGCGTTCAGTCTGTTTGTAACCTAAGCCGTTAAACGCAATTCAATTTAAAGTATCAATATACTTTTATTGATCAGTTTAAAGAAATATACCGAACAGAGAACTGCATGAGTGGCTTCACTAATACATATAAGCAATCTTTGAATATGAGAGTAGCTATCGTGCATTGCATTCTCTTTCAACGAATACACAAAATGTGGACTCGCTCTTCGCTAAGCTTGCTATTCACCACTGTATTGCTTAGGAGACTCGCTGTAACGAATAGATAAAGCTACAAACACTCAGCCTCTCAAAGCTCCTCACTCGCCCTATTCACAAAAAGTTGATAAACTATTCGCATGACTCTCAATGCTTGAGCGAATGACAGCGAGTCATCTACGCAGCTGATTTCAACTACTCTGATGTTTATCGTGCACTGGAAATAAAAAAGGAATGATTGCAAGATGAATGTCACAGGATTCAATTACGAAGATCATAAACACCAGCTAGAATAGATTTGCCTGCATATAATAGGTTTTTTCAAATTTTTTCCGAATAAGACATGCGGCGACAATGAAATACAGAGCACCATACAAATTTTTTTATTACAAGGCAAATTGCACAACTCAAAGAATTTGGCGAGTCCCATGAAGAACGTAGCTTTATCTCGAAAGTAGCGTTATCTCGAATTTTCACTATATTCGCAATGTTTGTTCGAAGACTCTCATAACTCTCAGCTGAATCGCGAAGCAGGCAAAATGATCACTATACTCACTATGTTTATTCGTTTATTCGCCCAACTCTCAGCGTGTGGATCGAAGCAAGCACATATTGTAGAGCAGAGAGTGAGAGCATAATTCGCACTCAACATTAAAAAGAGAGTGAATTAAAAGTTTCCTGAGAAAACAGAAAATTTAGTGAAGAAGGAGAATGCGTTATGAAGCGAAGCGCTTATTGCAGATCTCTGCTACCCAACCTGTTTCAGATATTTTTACCAATATTTATCAGTTTTAAAAAATTAGCTTAATTGTGAAACAAGTTTAGCACAAAAACTTAATTGTTTCTCAGCTAAGAGAACAAAAATTATTCTGAGAAATAAATTTTTGTGAATATTTCTCAAGAGGATTTATTATTCTTACTTAGTCGTAATAAAATATTCGTAGTAGAAAAAAGAGTAAATTTTTTTCATTCCTATAAAAAGGTCCTATGAAAAACCAACCATATTTGAGAAAAACTTAAATAAAATTGTAAATTTTTTTTAAATATTGTCTCAATAAATATTAAATATTGTTCGAAAGAATAAATATATAACTTAAATAAATTATTTCAATTTTTGTTAATTAATATCTCCTTTATTTCTGTGTCATTTTTAATGTTTAATAGTACATCGTTGGAAAGTTTTTAAAATTTTCTTTCTATTTCTCAAATAATTGCACGGAAAAACTGCTTTAAAATGGTCAAAGAATGGTTTTCTTACTTTTTTTTAAAATAATTAAATTTTAAAATGATAATTTTCTCAGTTTAAATGTAGTACAAAAAATTTATTTCACTGTTTGCTATCAACATTTAGTACATTGTAAATACAAATTTAATGATTAAAAGGACTTAATTGAGGACTATTGGAATTAACCTTAAAAGGACGGGCCCCCAAATTACTAGTAAGTGAAAAGACGCTGAAGTTTCCAAACAAACAGCGATAATTAAATATGATAGTTCTCCATTATGTTCAGTAAAAAAAAAATATGAAGTAAATTTTATTTATTTGCTAAAAAAACAACAGACCATTTAGCCTAAGCTTAATTGCAACAAACATACAAAAAAAATAGTTTTAAAAACGCGACTTTGGCTTCATGATAAATATCATCATGCTAATTGTTAACCTCCCCAGCTAGCACAAGAAAGTTGTAAAAGTGTCGCAAAAGAGTCGCAAAAGCGTCGCCAATACAGATATAAATCGTAATTGTAACGTAATTACAATTGCAAAGCAGATATTTTACGCTTATTTTGTAACAACAGTGCAATTAGGCGAAAAATGTGTTAAAATAATATTATAAATGTGTTGTTGGTACAAACTTAAGTTGCATGCTGCCATAAGATAAAACATTAAAAAAGTTTTTTTTAGTTATTCTTATGTTACAATTTTTTTAAAAAAAAAAAAAATCAAAGAACCAAGGCATGCGCCTTATACAAACAAAGTTTGGTCTTTGACCTGAAAGGAAAGAGATAGATTTATTTAGAGGAATGGATTGGAACCATACGAGAATTATTGATAGGCGAAACAACCGTGAAAAACAATTTGAATTGCTTTTAACCGAGGCTAGTGTTATGCCTTAACCTCGGAAAACATTTCCAGCCGTTAGTTGTTCCTGTTCCACATTTTCCACAATTTTAACTGTGGATTTTTAGTTTTCCATAATTCATAAATGTAGGGAAGAACAAAAAAAAACCATGCCCGAGCCCGGATTCGAACCAGGGACCTCTGGGTTGATAGTCTAGCGCACTCTCCACTAGGCTACAAAGGCCGACAGGTGAAATAACGTGAATGTAACAAACATTTTGTTTTATTGAAGTTATTTTTTATTATAATGACAGAATTTTTAACAAGGATGACATAAATATTCTTTATTGAAAAAAAAAAAATAAATTCTTAAAAAGTTTTCAAATGTTTTGCATACACAATTCTTTAATATAACTTTCATTGAACCAGTGATAATTTTTTTAATGTATTTTAAAAGTCAAAGACAAATTGATATGTAATAAAGAGATGTGAAATTATACACTAATGGTGTATTTCTTTATTCATTCCGGATAAAGAAGAGAACGTATAGAATAGATTGTTGTCTATCCAGAACAGAATGAATAAAGAAACAGTATTGGAAAAGCAGGAACTTTTTTTTATTAAAACCAGAAACATATTTTAAGTATTTAATAAAAGACAACATATACACTAGATAAAATTTAAAAAATAAAAATGTAACAAAGCAATCTAAAACATTTAAACTAAAAAAAATTTCCATTTTCATTTAGCGACATTTTACTTCAAACAATTGAATATAACCTCACACACAAAGAATATTCTTTTTATTCTACCTTAGCTGATAGTATAAAAAGAACGCGTTTGGAATATTTCGTAAGAATAAATAAATACAAAAAGAATATTCCGGATAATCAAAACTGAATAATGAAACAAAAACAGTCATTCCGAAAGTCTGGAATGAATAAAGAAATACAGCCTAAAATTAAAAAACAAAGGCTATTTTGTCAATGAATGTTTGTGTTTTGCCTCTCGAAAACTCACGCGCTACCCAAAAAATTGATTTTTAAAATTATTTGGAAATAAGATATATTTCGAGTTTTTAATTTTCGCGTAATAATCTTTATAATATAGCTTAATACATTTTTTAAGTTCCTAGTGTCATATTGCACTAAAAATTTTAAAAGAAAATAACACTAAGAAAATCATATTTCAATTTATTCCAATCAAAATTCATAGTGTAGAAAAAAAATCAAATATAGTGAGTAAGAAGTTTTTAGACACTTTTTTCAAAGTTCTTGAAACTGAATAATAACCTCAAGATATCGTTCATGCAACTTACTAAATATCAAAAGTTGCAAATGTTTGTTAAGCTGTTGCAACTGAATAATAACTTTAATGTAGCATTTACTTACAAAAATTTTATTCAAAACTTCTTGCAACTGAATTATAACTCCAATACAACGTTCATGCAACTAATTACATTATATAATATGCATGATTTTTTCTAAAGTTTTTCACAATTTTATTCAAAACTTCTTGCAACTGAATTATAACTCCAATACAACGTTTATGCAACTAATTACATTATATAAGATGCAATGGTTTTTTCTAAAGTTCTTGCAACAGAATAATAACCTCAATACATCGTTTTTATATCAAGCTAAATTTTATAAGTTACAATTATGTTTTTAAGATTGCATCAACTGAATACTAACCTTAATACAGCACAAGTTTGCAATGATTATTTTCAATGTTCTTGCAACTTAATGAAAACCTCAATTCAACGTTATTTTTCCTAACTACATTTTTTGAATTATAATAATGTTTCCCAAAGTTGTAGCAATTGAATAATAACCTCAATACAGCAAAAGGTTGCAATGACTATTTCCAATCTTTTTCAACCTTCAACCTTCAACCAAAACCTCATTTCAACCTTCTTGCAGCAAAACAAATTCTTATATTTTCACAATGATTCATTGCCATTCATCGAAAAATTTGTTCAATTTGGTAGTCTCGTTGAACGCTGAAATAAAGCAAACATGGACTACATGGTAGTAAAAGCCTACACATAGAAATTGACAAGCAACACAGAGTCTTTTGTGAACAATAAAATTTATATTTTGCTTATGGCATTTTAGTGCGTCACAGCAAAATTGAAAACATTTAGTTTTAGTGACTTCCAAACCGAAGTTTTGAACATTTAGTTGTTACATTGATATAACTTAATATAAACATAAAGCAACTTAGTTGCATCTAGGTTGCTAACTCGTTACTGTATTTGTTACAATTGCAATACACAAGCATTTTTTAAGAGTTGCTACAAAAAGAAATGTTGTATTAATGCTAATTTAACGTAAAAATTATTTATTTTTTTCAAAACTTTATGAAACATTTTTACAACAAGTTCATTTATTCGTAGCATAATTAACACTGTAGTTTAACTTATTTGCAACAAAACAAATGGTTTGTTACAAATTACTTATTTGAAACTCTAATACAACCCATTTGTGACTAAATTTATTTAAAAAAACTGGAATACCACCAAATTATAACATATTTTTATTACAAATCGAAATCAGTGCTAGCTGGGTCATATTTTACTTCATTCTTTTAAAAAGCTTGAAAAATTATTGCTTTCAAATATTCTTGCTGCTGAAGTTTCAGTAAATAATTTACTCAAATTAGCATGCTATTCCTTTGAGAGCAAATAATTCAATGGGATATCCTTTTACTTTCTCCTACAAATTCTTCGACAAGTAGTCATTAATTATTGGCACTGAATAATGATGAAACTATTAAAGAGAAATAGTCTATGAACAAGCCAAAACCAAACTCTTCTCGAGTGAAATATTGCAAAAAAAAAACTTTTCAGCAAATAATTGTCTAGTAAACGGCAAGGATAAATGTTTTTGGAGCAGCAGAAAATCGGCAAAAATCACAGACTCAAACAACAAAATTGTGTTGGATAGCAAAATATTAAAAATAGCAATGACTAAAAAAACTCAAATCTCAAGCACAATATAAGGACACTACTTGTTATAACAACAAAAACAATAAAAAAATATTAAAATTCCTTAAAGACAAAAAGAAAAGCGAAAAAAACATAGCAAGAAACAAGCTCCTTAAAAGCAACATTGACAGTGATTACATGAAAAAATGCACAAAAAACTGCCCAAAATAAACGAAAACACAAACAAAAAAGCATTAAGCAGCAAAGCACAAGAGGATAATATCCTGGCAGGATAGCTTTTTTTTCATCAATATCTTACAATATCAAGTTGAAGCAGCATTTGCGTATATTATGCAAAAATTTTACGAAAAATATTGAAAATCTACAAAGGACGCATTTGGGGCAAAAAAAACGCAAAAATAAAATGCAAAGTGAACGACATTCACTTTGACCAAGGAGTGGGTTAAACTGGCAGCAACTCTGAACTCGCTCCACATAGCACCAGCAACAGCAGCAGCAACGAGCTGCTTATATATATTAAAAGCAAATAAGTAATAAAAATAATAATGACGAAATTTTTTTTATACTCTGACTTGCGTCGTCTACTTTCGTCCTTCGTTCGATCTCAAGTATTACCGTCGTCATCGTCGTCGCCGTTGCCGCTTAAAAGGTTGTTAAGAAAGGCAAGCACGGAAATTCCTGCGGAAAGCAGGCAGTCAAAGCAGTAAAGTAAACGGCGTCACACACACACACACACACACACCCACACCCATGCTTACACACACATACACACAACCACTGATTATGTTTCGTTTGTTTTTGTTACGCTTCGGCTTGGCTTACTTGCCTCCTCCTGTCCTGTATGAATCGAGTTACGAGTTACGAGCGTCAAGCGGAAATTTGAACGGACGAAGCAGTGAATGAAATTTAAAATTTTTCAAATTGAACCTTTCTGGTAGTGACTGGGACAGATAGTCATGGAGGTGTGGTCCTTGCTATGTCCTTACATAAATGCAAAAAACTACATTGCAAAAAGTGAGGAGCCAAGAAAATAAAAAACAAAAACCCACACACAATTTTTAAGGAAAATTGATTTGTGCACCGTTACTGCCAGGAGGTGTGGAAGGATTATTATTATGATTTGAATATTTCGTCCTTTCTTTTGTTGGCTTTTTTTACTTCACTCTAAGTTGAAGAGATTTTGCATGTTTCTTTGTGTTGCCCTTAAAAATTGGTTTGTAAATGGGCGTTTTTGGGTGTGGCATGTGGCAAGTGGACAACGAAGCCAAGTCAAGTTGTTGGGTATTATATTGGCAAAAAATAAAAAGAAACAAGCACAAAAAAAACTTTTATAAAATACAATTTATGTAAATGCGAAAAAGCACTTTAAGCTCATTTGGTTGGCGAAGTGTGTTTATTTTTTTAAAAGACTTTAGAGATTTTAATCGAAAAATTAGAAAGGACAAAAGTGAAAATGATGTGCAAATAAGTGTCATTGCAAGAAGTTGTGAAAATAAAACTACTCAAAAGCAAAGCTAAAAGCTAAAGCATACAGTTGCTTTTTTCAAAGTTCAAGGGGTTTTAAGAAAATTCGGCATCAATAGAGCAAGTAGCTTTCGTCATCGAGGCAGCGAGAAGCAGTCGTCATCAATGCAGACAGTGAAAAGCTTTCGTCAATAAGCTTGAGACTGATTATTACAGTGCTTTCTCAACGTAGATTGTGTAATTACTGCAGTGCTTCTCAACTTTTCGGATTCGATTTATTCCAGTGCTTGTCGAACTGTTACTTCAGTGACTTTTGAACTGTTGGTTGTAGTGACTCTCAAACTGTTGAACTTTTCACTTTGTGGAGGGTGTCTAATTGACGCATACGGTCTAATTGACGCATTTACGTTTCTAAATTGTGTTAGGTTCTTATTGTAGTGCTTTCTTGTGCTTGCCTTTGTGCAAGGTGAGTACAATTTGCCGTTTTAAGGCAACCCCGGCAATTGTCCAAGCAAGGTTGTTCCTGCTTCAGGAAAACCTTTGGTAGTGTTGGTATGGGTGTAAAAGGGCATTACTTAGTGTTAAATTATGGTAAATGTGGACCCGGGTTTCGTCCAGGTGTGGGATAGTCCGGCCCAAAAGTAAGAGGTGTTCGTGCGGGTATTAGTGCTGGTAGTTTTCCAGCAAATGGTGGCCCCAAAAAGGCAACTTAGTGGTGGTGAAAAGCCTACGGAGATAGAACGTCGGAATTTAAAGGCCCTTAAGCTGGATAAGTTCAATGTTTCGGTTGGAAAAGGAAAGGATGTAAAATAAGTTCGTGGATTGGTCCGATCCAACTCTACTGGTTCAATGATGGGTAAGACCCCAAAAGCAAAAGACGATATTAAATCTTCGTCAAAGATTCCAGAATCGGCGGAAAAGGCCGTGAATAAGAAAGTTAAGAAAACTGTGGTTTCTAGCATGGATAATGTCAGAAAAATTAAATTAATTTAGGGTGACCTTTTTAAAGTAGCACTCGAATGCGGAATGAGAAGTGAGCATTTCCAGGCGTTTACTGTGGTTGCTAGCTGGTATCAAGAAATGATCTTAGAGGTCATTCTCGAAAATAAGCGTCTGTATAAACGTCTGGAGCTGTTTCAGGCAATGAAAGATAGTTCATCTCCTGTTGTAGGCGTTCAAAGTAGCGCATTGGTGACCGCTCTTCCGGTGGCACAGGCTTTTTTACCTGTTTCCTTGCCAGCTGCTAAGCAGGCAAAGCCGGTTGAGACATAGTCTTTGGCTGTCGGCAGCAAGACTCTTGGTGCAAAATCAAAAGAGGTTGAAGCGGTGGTTAAGGAGGTTGGCCTCACTCTTGGAGTAACATGGTGAGGCTATCTGCAAAAATGTATTACATTGCCGAAATTGGTCTTTCAGGGGATCGACATCGACGCATTTATTGTTATCGATGGATTGTCTAATTTATAGAAGCATAGTTGAGCGTCAGAATTCTAGACATTAAAGAGCATAAAAATTATGTAATTAAATTTTCAGGGAGCATATGCAGTCATGTGTGATCTTTTACAGTCATTGTTGGAAAATGTTGTTTGTTTTGCACTGATTCAGGAGCTTTATGCAACCCAAGGTTGTATTAGAGGCCTCCCTGCTGGCATGCGGGATTTTTGTGATCTCAGAGCGAACCCTGCCGTTTTGTGTGTTAAAACTCCTCTATAGGTAACGCTAGGGTTAGGATATCTACTAAAACGTAGTGCTCCCAAATTTTATTTTTAATTATAAAATAAAAACACTTATAATAAATAATACAAAATTTTTTAATTGTTTCGCAACGATGATATAATAGCTGCGTTCCTTTCGCCTTAATATAATCGCGATAACGAATTTTCTCAAAGGAACGGCAAGAAAAACGACTCGTAGGGGGCACTACCGTTGCACTCAAAATTAAATTCAAACAAGCAATCATGATACAATAACTATTAGGTGTCATGAGAACGTGTGTCGTTAAAAACTGTTGTGAACTGTTATGGTAGCGATTCCTTAGTGAACGATGTTTTTCTCTGAATCTGTTTTACTCTAAACGTCAGAAAAATTGTAAATTATTTAATTTAATTATTAATATTATGCAATTATATAAATAATTTAAGTGCAATTGTTGGCTCCGCTGAATGCGTCCAATGTGTGTGACACACGCGGTTTGTTTTGTTTTCTTTTGTTTATTATTCGATGGTAGCAGCTCGTGAGAAAATAGGTAGCTGTCATGGCTACCTTATTGTCATTGTATCAAACAAACAAAATATTCAAAAAATTAAATGACAACTCATAAAAATACAGGTGCGGCACCTGTGTTTCAAATTTTTTAAAAGCTATATCACAATTTTATATGGATAGCAAAAATAATCCTATTTGTTATAGGATTATTATTTTTGTTTTTGCTTTGCATGTAAAAAAAAATCTGGATTATTTTGAAGCGAATGGAGCACAGCTTATGTTAGCATATTTAATTGCATACCCAAATTTATTTTAAATATGCAGGAGTAAGAATATTTCTTTATTTTCAGTTTAAAAATGCTTGAACAAAAATGTTTCATTACCAGTTTCCAATTTCTTATTAAATTTTTGTGTAAATTTTTAAAAATTAAAAATTTTTCAACCAACAGTTTAGAAATCTTTTTTTAACTGTAAGAAATCATTCCAGTATCACTTTGATATTGAAAATATCAATTCATAGTTTTAGCTGTAAAATTATATAAGATTATTTGCCAGTATAATAGTTGCATAGCTATTAGCCAATAGGTGGCGCTAAATACCTCACATATGTTTAAGCATATGCTGAAATTAAGAAGAGATAAAGCAACATAACAACAATTAAATGCAAACTTTAACTCGCTATAACTTAAAAATTATACATATTTAAGAAATAAAAAGTCCAGTTTGCACATCTACAGGTCTAAACCTAGCAAAGCATACTAAATTTATTAAGATTAAACTTATGCTTAAAAAGCTTTACGCCAGACAAAATTTGCGTTTGCGTAAGATTTTGAAAGAAATAATCAAAAGGGAAGAGGGTGAAAATATAAAATTTTTTTTCCAATTAGCATGAAAATTCGTGTATGCAGTAAGGCGGTCTTTGGCAGGAAAATGTCTGCCCGGGTATACTAGTATTTCATGTATAGGTTTTCACTTCGGTAGGCAGTCCCCTCACTGCTATACTTTTTTTTTAGTTTCAGTTAAAGACTTTAAGAAACGAAATTGAATCAGTTTTCAATCAGTTTCAATCAATCAGTTTTTTCTCAAAGAAAAATCTTATGGAAGAACTTCTTTTTTGCAGTTTTGTATACCCTTCAGAAAGCCTGCTTTCAAAAATTAATTCCTTAGCATCCGGTCGGTATATTTAAATACAAATTTATATCCACAGCAAAAAAAAATCCTCGAGATTGTTCAATCCATTCAGAAATTATGACTTCTGCAACGAGAAATGCCAGATTTTTCCAGAAAAACGTGTGCTCAATCAAAATTTATTATCATAAAAAAAACGAGTGAGAAAATAAAAAATAAATTTAAATCTATATATATAAAATGGAATGTGTGTTTGTTTATTTGTTTGTTTGTACCTTATAGGAGACCAAACCTCTGGACCAATCTTCCTGAAATTTTCACAGCATTTAACTGGGACTCTGGCATGATTCATAGGGTACTTTTTTGACCACGCCCACTTTTTTAAAATTATGTAATTGCTCCCATATAGTTTTTAATAGATTTACTTCAAATTGTATACACATTATACTCCAGGCGAGGTAGAAATAAACATTTCTTACGCAACGCCCCCTTTCACGCCCCTTTTCACGCCAAATTTAAGTTTTAAACTTTTTGTTCTCTGTACAAATTTGTTCCTTCCAACGGATTATTTTTTATTTGGTAGGATATTGCTCTTAATACTGTTAACGTCGCCATATTACTATGAACCACGCCCACTTCACCGCCCCCTTTTTTAATTCAGATACTTACTTATACCACTAACAGTGTTTGCTATACAAAATACTTTTTTTGTAATATGTATTTACCTAAAGTTTTATATACTTTTTATCTACAGGTAAGGTAGCCATAGATTTTTTTATTACCAAATCCCCCTTTTTCGCCCCATTTTACTTTAATTATAATTAATCTTCTTTCAATCTATATATATATAAAATGAATGTCTCTCTGTCTGTTTGTTTGTTTGTGCTTTATAGGAGTCTAAACCCTTGTACCGATCTTCCTGAAACTTTCACAGCATGTTACTATGACTCTGGAAGAAATAATAGGCTATATGAAGTTTTTATTTGACAAAGGGGCGTGGTACCACCCATATAACCCAAAAATTTAAATCGCCGTATTTTGGGCATTTTTTGACCTACGTCGATGATATTTGGTACTTATGGTACTGGCATAATTAGGAATACATACCAGGAGAAAAGTGGGTGGGACTACGCCCCTTTTTAGATAAATTAAAAATCATAATATAGTCTTAACTACTGGACCGATCGTCATTAAATTTTCACAATAGGATATTCTTACGAAATAATAAATTTTTGACTATACAAAGTTGTGAGTGGACAAAAGGGCGTGGCCTCGTCCATATAACCCAAAATTTAAAATCGTTATATCTTGCGCATTTTTTGAAAAACGGCAGCAGTATTTGCTATATATGGTATTGGCATGAATAGAAATACGTACCAAAAGAAAAGTGGGCGGAGCACGCCCCTTTGTTTGCGATATATTGGAGGCTGGACCTGATAACCGATCTTAAATTTTCACAGCGTTCAGCTTTGACTCAGGAATACTTATTACATGATAATATTTTTCGACCATGCACACTTCTGCACCTACTTTTTTACTACGTTTATTAACGGCTTTACCACAAATATAAAATACATATTAATTAAAATAGTGGGGTAGTCCCATTCTCTTTCTTCCACCACTGTCTTCAAAACAGCTGATTTTATAATACGTGTTAATTAAAATAGAGAGTGGGGTTACCCCATTCTCATTCTCCCACAACTGACTGCGAAGCAGCTGATTGTGTAATTGCTGCTTTTTGATTGGTCTAAAAATAAAAAGGGGGAGCATGAAGCAAATTACATGCGATTCAGTGCTGAATTCTAATTGGTTTATAACAAAAAAATAGGCGAAGCATTGCAATAATTTAATTAAATAAATAAATTTTTGTAAATATATAAATACTTTTAATTTTATTTTATACGAGGGGGGTAGCGAAGCACACCGGGTTCAGCTAGTAAAAAATAAATTGCAAAGAAAACTCATTAGAAAGAGAGCTAATTTTAATAACACTTCGCATCCTGCTTTAGACCTTTATCTTAGTAACTGAAGTGGTAACAATAATAAAAATGTGGTTTTAAAATCTTTATGTTATTGGGAAGCTTTACATTTTTATAATGAACTTGAACATTGAACAAATAAAAAAATGCAATAATTAACGGGCTTGAATGATGGGTACTTTTTAAAAACTATATTAAAAAACTAAAAAAAAGACAACCTAACAAATTTATTTTCAAAATATTCCCACTGACCCTTATCCGAAGGTTTTGAGTAAAATGATAGTTTTGAGTACGTTTTCGGGTAGAAATTTATTATGTGAATTTTTGTTTTTTTTTTTTTTGTCTGATGAATGTTCCTGCTAGAGAAGATAAAACTCTTGAAAATTTGTTTCATAAAAAAAATAATTCTTCTGCTAAATTATTAACAAACTTTTTTTGAGACGAAAAAGAAAAATTTATTATCATTTTCTTTATCCATTTTAACCACTTTTTATTCATAAATGCGTTCAGAAATGAATAATAAATATTACTCTTTCACATTCTTAAATGAGCTAAAAAGGGCCGTGAAATTGCCTCCTCCTTACTGAACCACAAGCGTAAGGCCAGAGTTTTGCGTACGTTTTTGGGTAGAATTTTTTTTTAAATATGTTTTTAATAAGTAGATTTAATCTTTATACTTGATAGGAATGAATTTATATTAGTTTCGGTTTTACTTAAAATTTACATTTTTTAATCAATGCAGTATTTTTTGTGACCTTAGTTTTTGTTATTATTATTTAATGGATTTACTTTATATTACTGTTTATTGAGGGGCAGAACTAATATAAAAATTAGAATAAAAATATATAAAAAATATAAAAAATAGATACACTACTTTGTTCAAATAGAATTAAAATAATTTGGTAACACTATAATTTATTTTTTAACATATCAAAATATGCCATCAGATAAATGCAATATCAGAAATATATTAATTTCTGAGTATCGAAAAAGAGCTTTTTTATGTTTCGTTTCTTAACTCGTTTTCGAACAATAAAAGGTTCGTTTATGAGAGTGGAATAATCCATTTCTGAGTGCCGAAGAAGAACTTTTCAATGGTTATTTTTTTCAACTCGTTTCCAAAACAAAAAAAGTACGATTGATGATTCTTTTTTTAACTTATTTCTAAATAAAAAAATGTTCGCTTTTGAGGGGCATTTTAGTCCGACGAATGAGTCCAAAAAGATTAATTTATGAGTGCCAAAAATAAACTTTTCTACCCGAAAAGGTTCATAAATGAACTCAAAGAAGATAGTTTTGGTTCACTGGGTTTGATCAAAATATAGAGCAAACTTAAATTTGGTGGTTTTTTATTTAACTTCGTAAACTTTTTAACTGTATGAAATTCAAAGATGTACTCGTTGTGTGCAGATATGCAGATATTTTCAAGCCATATTTTTTCTAGTTTTCTGTACAAAATTAAAAATTTTTAACACAAACAAATTTTCAAGTTTACTAAATCTATGCAAACTTACCTCTTGCATAACTAAAAACCTAACTAAGTTATCACTTTTTCACACAAAAACTAAACGAACATTTTAACTATTCTTGCCTGACATTAAAATGAAATAAAGTGTGAAAAAAATTTCGCAATTTTCCTTCAACACAGAATTAAATTGCTTTGAATTCAATTTCTTTGCAACACTTGCTTCCCAGTTCCAAATACTTTTTTTTTATTTTATTTTATTTTTTTAGGTTCCTTTCATCCTTTGATGCGATTGCAAAACCACAGCAATGGAAATTTACTTTAACTACATTAAATCTATAAACGTTAGCATTTTTCAAATACACTCAAATGCCGGGGAAACACATGAATGCACACAAACACACACATCTACACAGGCATAGTTACACAATCACATCCTTGTTATAGAGAAATTGTGATAAAGAAATTGAAATGCTACTATTTCATTTTTTTTTCTTCTTTCCGAATCCTTAGAATCCTGCCCCCAGGGCGGGCAACATCAATTTAATCATTTTAAATGTTGCTTTCAGCGTCTACACCAGTTGCACCAGCAATAGCAGCGGCATCAGTAGCAACATCAGCGGCGGAGGCAAGAGCAGACCTGGGTTAACATATGCAAGGAATTTGCTAAAAAATAGACTCACATTCGCCAGCACAAATCTTTGGCAAAATGTTTGCAAGTCCTTTTTTAGCTGCTGTTACTTTTGCTTCTTCTATTTGCATTCATGAAATACTTTTCACTTAAATTGCTGTCGAGTGAGTAGCACAAAAAACTACTACTTTTCCAAAAAAAAAAGTAAAAAAAAAAACAAAATATCAGAAAATAGTATCTACGCGCTACTCAGGCGTAAGCCTTACGAACACGCTTAAACGACAAATATTGCCATGAATACATTTGGCAGCAGTGGCAGTAGCAAAAAAGAACTCGCATTCAGATTTATGCATGTTTTTTGGTTATTTGCTGCAGCAGCGGTAGAGCATCAAGAATTTTGGTGTCGAAAAAATTTCTCAAAATGTAGCAAAAGTAGTGGTAGCAGTTAAAGCAGCAAAAGAACTAGCAGCGCACATAAAAGTCGTCGTAAAGTAGAGGAAGATGTAGAGATTAAATGCAGTCGCTCGTTATTAAAGTCGCGCTGCTAACGAAATATGCACTAGAGCTTCTTTGGTTTTTATTGCTTTTTGAGAGAGTCTAAAAGTTTTCAATTGATTCGAGCGCAGGCTAAGAAGTTTTAATGCCTTTAAAAGCTTTGAAGGTATTGCGTAAGTTCTAAGTAGGTGCACATTTTGCTATTTTTGAGTTCGTGAAAAATGGCGAGACTGAATGCATTGTGTAGATTTTGAATTCATCAAGCCAATACTAAAAGAATCGTAGTATCAAAATAGTCTGACTTCCATACATACTTTCTTGTTGCTTGACAAATACTTAAGGTCTCATATTTAAACCTTAAACATATTAAGGATATTCACAGTTTAAGCATACATTTAACAAATCGTATTTATAGCAACTGTTTATTGCTGAAACTGTGAGCACCCGTCATGTGATTGTCGTATTCAATAATTATGCAACTCTGTGTGATTTATGTTATTAAGAGACTGTAGATAAAAAATACAGTCATTTAGTGCATACAATATTATTTAGTGCATAAAAATACTAAGTACAAAGAAACACGTCCAAGTCTTACTCTTATTTACGCGTGTTTGCGTTTGAATGCAAAACAACAATAAAGCAAAATAGGCTTACGAAAATTGGCGTACAAATAACAAATCGTAAAAATAACAGACAAGCGTATTCAAGCTGTGAATAGCCTTAATACTAAACCACTAGCAGGCCACAGTTGTTAATCTATTTAAGACAATACATGTCAAACGAAATGAAAAACATTTCTTCTTTTGTTTTGTTTTGGAGGAGCTCAGTAGTGGAATTCCCAAAAGTGTTATTGACGATTTTTGATATCGTTAGTTAGCGCAAACAGTCAATTACTATGAACGTGGCACGCACAATGACCGATAACGACAACAATTATTATCGTTAAATTTTTGGGAATTCCATTACAGCACTGCATTTATATGTATCTGTTCTTCTTTTTTTATTGCGCCGTGCTATCTGAGCAAAAAAGATAATAGTAAGGAGCAACATGGAGTTAAATGAAACTGTCGCAACACAAACGCGTGAAAAGAAAACGATTAAGCAATTCGTTTAATCTACACGGTCAAAAATCTTGTACTATTTTTTAATACAATTGTATGCATTTCTTATTACTTGTTGTATTAGAATTTAAACTCTAAAAAATATTTGAAATTTTTTTACTTAAAATTCCTTTTATTTATTTATTTACTTGATTGCTAAACCTTAATAGGTTTTATAGCAAATTTAAAATTATAAAATAAGATATTTAATACAATTCAAAAATATAAAGTATGGTTTTGATTGAAATCATGTATTATTAACAAACTAAAAAGTTTTAATAAATTGCTTAAAGTATAAAATTTTATTAAAGTATAAAAAATAACAAAGAAAAAGTAAAGTCAAAATCGACAATATCAGACAGCAAAGCAGGGTTGCGTTTTCAAGACAAACAAGGTCCAGTTAGCAACAATTTTTGTATACGGTGGAGTCGTGTGACAAACAAGGTCTCATACCCAATAAAACACCACTCCAATAGGTATATATATATAATATATATCGTTCTGTCTTCCTGAAGCCGGTGAGATCCTGGCTTGACAGGGTGGTTACTCGACAAACTAGGTCAACTTCACCAAACCAATTTTCATAAAATAAAGAAAACCAGTTGCGAACGCAGGTACCAAGACAAACTAGGTCTTATCGGCCACTCATATTAATATATTACAAATCGATCTAACGTGGTGTTTCAAGAGGTAAAAAGACACCAAGACACCACGGTACCGTCGACAAATGTAGTCACAATCATCATGAAGATATGAGGCAATAGAAGATCCCAGATTTAGGTCCATTCAGATTATTTAGATGTTTATACAGCAAAATTTTCCATTTTACGCTTAAGTACATTTTTTCATTTAGATTGTTATATTAATGATAATGTGTTTACAAATCATCAGATGCATCACATATATGTTTGAAAGAACTTTACATAGTCAACGTCGGTACTGCAGGTAATCTATAATTTTATGTTTGATTGAGTCCTTGGATTCACTTAAGGATATAACATCAGATACAAAATTAAAATCACCGCAGTCGCTTTTAAGAGGTTCATTTTGCAAATAATTAGTTCTACAAAAGTTCATGTGAAGTAACTCAAAAGATCTTCTAGGACGAAGAGGAATATTGAAATATACTTTACTCAATAAATATGGACTGTTGACATATCCATGTAAAAGTTTTGTAATCCAACAAGCATTTGTCATAATTCTCCGATTTTTTAAAGAAAGAAGATTTAAAAGTTGTAACCGATATTCATAAGGTGGTAAGTGAAAATCAGTATTACAATAAAGGTAGCTTAAATGTACAATAATATTTAATACATCTTGGAATACTCTAAGAAAGCAGCGTCCAGGCTGATTCGGCTTCATAGAGTTGTTGTAAGAGCCATAAGCTTACAACCCAAGCGTAGTGGGTTCGAACTTCATAAGTTTACTTCTTTTTTAATTTTTTCGAAAATATTTTAATACAATCATGCAATAAAATTTAGTCCCATGAAGGAATAAAACTCAATTTCATTATTTGACATCGATTAACTTTTAATACAGTTTGTTTTGTAAATTAGGCTTTATTTATATATTAAAACATAAACTTATTATGTATCTTGAACAAGCATAAAATCAAAAAAAAAAAACAACAATTATGTGTAGTTTAGATGTGGTATACAATACAGAATGAATTATAATTTAGACCAAGATTTGTGACTGTGAACGATGATTTCTATAAAAAAAAACTTTAATTAAATATGCTTATTATTAGAATTATTATAAAAAAGAGCAAACTTCGGAAAGTATGGAGAAAAAACCTCAATCCTACTCCTAATTAGCTCAAGCCGCGGGGAAGCCTATAGAATTACAAAGAATCTGTTTTTTTATTCAGACAGGCTAAATCACGCTATTTTGACGCCAAACTTAAACTCTCCCTTCCAACCAAAAAGCTATGGAACAACATTAAAAAACAGCTATGGAATAACTGTTAAAAAACTTGGGGCTTGCAATATAAATAGCACTGAATGCCTTTTAAATCCAGCCAGCAATACATAAAATCAAGGTTCAAAAATGAACATTTCTCAAGAGTCAAATTACACTGTGCGGCACGAAAATCTGTATTTAAGAATTTCAACGTTATCCAGTTAATTTTAATATGAGCAATCTCGTGGTAACAGCCGTTTTGCGACTTTGCCGAAGACTTTAGTGCAAAAAAATGTTTTAATTACTCCAGATATGCACTCATTTGAATATTAAAAACTCTTGAACCATTAATATTTCTATTTTGGTTTTTAGCAAAGTTTTTCCTTTTCTTCTGACAAACAACTTTGCTGAACAATTATATATGAATAAATCGTTTGAAATTGTCTTTAAACCTTAAATAAGCCACATCCCAGCAAAAAGGCCACTGGTAGTTGCCTAGTTAATTACCAGTTAATCTTTCCGGATCTTACCAGTTAATTTTTTAAGAGCATCGGGAAAAAATTAACCGAAAGTTCCCCGTCGGTGTAAATATACATGAAACTTTGTATCTCCCTCCAACATGAATATCAAGTATATAGTCGCCTCTTTCGCACATTTCATAAGGGGGGTGAATACCGTATTCCAGGTTATTGCCAAAGTAAAGAAATCAAAACTAAAAAAGAGTGTTGCCAGAATAATAATGTTTTTTATTTTTATTACCGTTTTGATTTTTTTTTTTTTTTCAATTTAACAAAAATAAAAGTAACATTTTTACATGAAATTCAAAATTACATTAAAATTAATCTAAGAATAATACTATATATTTTCATATCGAAAGTTTAAACATAAAATTGCTCTACAATCTAGTGGAAGAAATTAAAAAAGTTAGTTTTTATGGAAAGATAAAAAAAAAGTTAAAATTAAAGGTACAGCAAATAAATTCGACTAAGGTAGTGTCCGCCTGAAAGCTGTTGCACTATTTTAGATGAATTAGAAGCGGGATTTTTATATTGTGCTTGTTGCATCCAGTTTCTTTTGCTAAAACTTGCTTTGCTTGGTTCTGTTGTGTGCTTTTTCGATACTTTTTCTTATATCTTTTTCGACATCGTTGTTGGCCATATCAGGAAAATTGTCTGCATTAAATATGAAAATTTTTATCATATAACTACAATTAGGCGCATTACCAAAAAAAGTATTTTTGAAGAGTTTATTGACTTGAAGAGCTCTTTTTCCATGACGTCCATCCCAGTTAAAACTTTGACAGCAACTGTCTGTAATAACTTTTTTGAATAAGGAGTCGATAGTACCGGCTGCACCTTTCAAGGTGAAAAGATGTGCTTTCTAATAAAGAACGAAATAAAAAAAATAAATTATAAGCTCAAATTTCCTAAATACTGTTAATACCATTGCTGTGGTATATTCATCATTCTTTAACTTCTCTTCAAGATCCAGGAATTCAGTTAAAGAAGACAGTGGCAATCTTGCAGCTCAATGTCTATTTCAGTCTTTGTATATCCAAAAACGCGTTGACAATTTTTCAGCAGCTGCTTGGTTAATATCATGTTGTCCCGTATTATTTTATTTTGAACATAAAAATCCGTTTTTGTGATTGCCTATAAATAAATAACTAGCAAAACTTAGTTTGAGCTCAAATAATAAAAGGCTATTAAAAAATAAAATGGGTGACAAAATTAATATAAATCTGTCAGCAAATAGATCGACCACCGCAAATCGTGCTGATATCAATATATTTAGTTTATTGCAATTTCGGCAATTGAACACAAAAAATAGTTTTTTAAAATTTTTTCGATGATTATTTTTAGTGCAGAAGAAAAAAATGTTTGTACTGATTTTAATAAATTGTTAAGAACTTTCTATTAAAAACACCGTAAACTAACGCGGAGTTTGTTCAGTCTTGATTTTTTCTATGTAAATACTATCTGCTGGTGTTAATACGTCATCGCCGATTTTTGATTTTCAAAATTCATAGTACATGTACTTCTACTATATCCCTAAAAATTGTAATTCTTGGTTCTTCGAAATTTAAAGATATGACTATTTTTATGTAAAATAAAGCATTGTACTGAGCGCTTTTTCGTAATATATAAATGAATAACTTACGATAACACTAATTTTCATGTTGATAACTCTTGAACAATTAGAATTTTAACTTTGGTTTATTTTGCAAAGTTCTTCCTATTACTCTGGCCAACAACTTTGCTGATATATATGAAAGAAGCATTGGAAATTGTCTCGAAAACTCTGACAAGTCACATATTTCTGGCCCGCTTTTAAAGCTTGCAAATAATTGCACATCACTCATACGCAATGTTGAACTAATTTTTTCGTCACAACCTATTCAGACTTTAAACATTACTTTTGTAAGAGCCATTTGATGACATTTAAAATCACTATAAACATTTTTCTTCTCAACTAAAAGTAATCATCAAAAAAAATTTTATAAATATTTTTTTTTTTGTTGAATTGGCGTATGGAAACTGAAAATATTCATATCAGCATGTTTGGCAGTGGACGCTATTTTTGTTTACCGATTTGATAAAGAATGTACCACATATAAGTGCTAAAAGTTCTCGAAAGAATATACAATTGAAAGAGTATTTTGACTCACGTTTTTCGAAATTGTCTCAATTTTCAGATTGATGCTATTGATTGACGTTTCTAAGCTGTTGAGTTTACAAAGTACGTCTGAAATTTGATGTCATGATAATTTATTATATAATTTGATTTTACAAAACCTTACAAACCTCTCATAGAAATGCAATTGGCACATTTGTAGTTTATGGCAGGTTGTGATTCGCTTTCCATCAAAACATTATCATCTATAAAATTATATTCTTTAAAAATTCTCTTAACGAAATAAATGCTTTTTTAGCAAAGAGATACATTTGATTAATGAGGCATTTTTTTAGCATAACAAAAATGGTTTCTGACCTTTGCTTTAATAATTGTCACTGGTTTCGAATCGTTTTCTCTTTTTGTGTGTTGGCTTTGAAGTAGAAAGGATGTTTATGGACTGCATTGACGAAGGAGTCAAGGGAATGTTGTCGCAGTTGCCAAAGTTTTCAACTAAGAGTAAAAAATTTATATAATAAAAATTTGCTTTTGCATTTGTACATATATCATCCTCATTGTTTTCGAATCGTATTCTTTTTTATGTGCTGTCTTTGAACTAGAGTTTTTATTGAAGGTGGTCTGAGCTGTCGATGAAGTTGAAGGTATATTGTCGAAGTTATCAACTAGAAATAATTAATCAATTCAATTTACTTTTGTTTTTGCATTAAAATTACTCACATATATCATTCTCCATGATTTATGTTATTGTAGGCCATTTCCAAAGCTTAAAAAGTGATTTTTTTAGTTTTGTGATGTAAAATTGCTAAAACAATGATGCAAAACAGGTATAAGGATTTGTTTATCATTTTGAGTTATGTTAAAAAATTTATATTTGACTTCAGTAAATCCAAAACCTTCGACTTCTTGCTTTAAACTGGTGCAAAGAAGGATTCTTAAAGCTTTTGATGATTCAACTGGTTCATCAAATAGATCTTCGGCCATTACAAACCTATGGCATGATAAAGTCTGATTTAAATGGGACTTTTTCCACACCTTTCTTCACCTCCGCATTGTTTTTTCGTGTTTTTAGCAAAGTGGCTGCACATTTTGGCAAAATTTTTATGCCACACTCATTCAATACTTTTAATAAATCATTAATTTGGTTGTGCGGCACGTTCCACCGCAAGCAGTAATATCTTAATTTTTCTGCTATGTTGCAAATGTCGTTTGTTTTTGCGGAGGTAGACGGTTCAATGTTATGGTCGGAATCGTAAAAAAAGAGACTGTCCAACGAACTGGCTGAGCATGAGTCGAAGTGTTCGTTATTTGTTTTTATTTTTTTTTTAACACTGAATCTTTATAAATTTCCCAAATACCTTTTCGCATCACTTTTTTCGCGTTGTCTTTGTAAGCACTTTTGTTTTTTTATTCATTATAATTTTTAATATTTCAAAAACTGTTTGCTCACCTTTTTTAAAACACCGAAAAATATTTTTTTTACAAAAAAGTGAAAGACTACTTCATCAAAAATAAAAAAAACTGTAGTTGTCTTTTTTAACATTAAGTGAGGTGAAAATGTTATTTGAATGTGTTGGTGTAGAGCTTAAATTTTTTATTAGTGTTAGAAAAATCGGATACCTATTTTTTGCAGGGTATATGTCTTGCACGCTTTCAACACTTCCGAGCAAATACTGCTACTCATACGCAATGTTGTTCGAATTTTTCGTTTGACTTTATTGGACTAATACAGGGTCCGCCATCTAACGTTGTTTTTTCAACTAGTGCTTCTTTTGTGAATGGTAACACTTAGCTCATGTATGATTTGACAGATAATTAGTTTTATTCTCCCGCTGAACGAATATACGCTTGAACAACGCTGGGAAATATTGCGACATTACTTTGAAAATCATGGTAATGTTGCAGAATGTGTGCGAAAATTGCGTACGGATTTTGGAAGAAGAGAACCACCGTCAGCTCCGTATGTTCGTTTTCTTGTGAAAAAAGTGAAAGAAACTGGCATCCTCATCGATAAACCAAAGCGTGAAAAGCCAAAAGCAGTGCGTACACCCGAGAATATTGCTGCTGTGGCAGAAAGTGTGCGTGAAGCGCCATCAACATCAATTCACCGTCGTTCTCAACAATTGAACATTTCGGAGACATCATTGAGACGAATTTTGCATAAAGATCTTGGTATGACGCCATACAAATTGCAATTGGTTCAGGAGTTGAAGCCAACTGACCATCCAATGCGTTTTCGCTTCGCTAAGTGGGCCTGCGATCGACTTATTTTGATCTTGGCGGGTATGTAAACAAGCAAAATTGTCGCATTTAGGGCACAGAAAACCCGCACGCATACATTGAAAAGCCGCTGCACCCAAAACGAGTCACTGTTTGGTGCGGATTTTGGTCCAGAGGCATAATTGGGCCATTTTTCTTCGAAAACGAGCAAGGAGTGGCCGTCACAGTCAATGCCGATCGTAATCGGGCCATGTTCAACGAGTTTTTGTTCACAAAAATAGAAGAGGAGGATATTGGCAACATTTGGTTTCAACAGGACGGCGCTACGTGCCACACAGCTGAAGCTACACTCGATGTTTTGCGCCCTGTTTTTGAAGATCGCATTATCAGCTGCAGAGCTGATGTCATTTGGCCACCTCGGAGCTGCGATTTGACACCGTTGGACTATTATTTGTGTGGTGCCCTCAAAGATAAGTGTTACGCCGACAAGCCAGAGACAATTGATGCTTTAAAGGACAATATTCGTGAAGCCATTGGTGAAATACAGCTGCACACAATCGATAATGTGCTTAAAAATTGAACCGATCGTGTAGGCTACTGCATGGCCAGCCGAGGCAGCCATTTGACTGAAATTATTTTTCATTATTAACCTGAAGGATTTTATTTTCAAATAAAAAAAGAAATTTGAGAAAATATCCAGTATTTTTTTTATAGAATTTTCAAAAAAAAAAGTTATTAGGCGGACCCTGTACTATTAACAAATTTTTTTATTAAAACTTTATTTTCTAAGCATAAAAATTCGTATAATTATCTCTGCAAGCAAATGTTTTCAAGTTACTTAAGTTTTCTACAACCTTTCCATCTAATCTACTATCAAAAGTTTTCAAATATTTAAATGATTTTTTTATTAAGTATTTTGTAACTGCTAAAAACATTTGCCAAAACTTTTTAAAAATAAAAATGCAATGCCTTCACTCATATTTGTAATACAAATTTTGTATCGATAAATGTTATAAAGAAGTTATTGAATAGTCTTTATTCATAAAAGCTGCGGCCATTGACAACAATCTAATATGATGTGTGCTTCTTCTGCTTTGTGGCAACAATGGCGTTGCCATATCACATTTTCCAAACCCCGCTGTGTTGAGCTACTATGAAATATGAGTAGATCTACTTGGAATTATTCCAAACAAATTTCTATACAAAGAAAATAACGCAACAGGCGCCATCAGTTCAGAGCCGCAGCAGTCGTCCGACTAGAGTCAGCAACCGCTATAGTTGAAGTCAAGCTGGTCAGCACAGCACAACAACAAAAGCACCATGTTGAAAAATTGTAAGGACACCAACGACAACGCCAGTCGAAAGCTTACTTGCACTTAACATAGACCGAACCACAGACAAAAGTTGTTGCATTTACTAGGATTTCAGTTCTAGACCATATTTTTTTAATTTTGATTTTTTTTTTTTTTTTTTTTGGCTGGAACGCACAAAATACCAAGATTGTAGTTGCTTTATTTTTTGTTATTTGTTACTGGCAACAAATGGCTTTTGTTCGAATCCCTGTTGCTTCGGACTAGTAAGAGAATTCATTGAAACGGAAAGAAATTCCAAAGTAAACCGAACCGAACGAGTGAAGAGGCTGTGCGAAATAAACCCAGACTAGGACAAAAACTCAAGCAGAACCTGTAGCAAAGCCAGGACAACAGACTCGAAGCAACAAAGTGCAGAGTGGCAAGGATAGCTGGTAGTGGAAAAGTTTATAATATCCTAAATGGAGGCTTACAATTTATACGCTGGTAGAATCAAATGCTTTTCGAGCAAAGACAAGCTAGTCCTTGTTGTTTGTGTTGTGTTGTGTTGTGTTGTGTTGTGTTGTCATTCTGACTGTTGTTATAAACACAAAAGCTTTTGCATTCGGCTGAGGAGCGCTGCACAACCACAGACAACCACAACAAGCCAACAAGCAAAGCACAAGCTGCAGGATTGAAGCATTGGTTGGGAAGTGCACAGAGAATCCAGGCACTGAAGTGTATTTGTAAGGATCAGTGCGTTGATGTGGCTGCTGAATGGCGTTGAATATGATTGATGCACAGTGGTTAGATGGGGCGTGCATCGTCGATATCTTAGATATTAAATTGATTTCCGGATTAATGAACTTGAGATATTTAAAAGTAATCATCGGCAAAAAGCAGGGAGATAAACATCTACTATGTATGTTGAATAATCAAGAACTGCTAGCAAGATATTTTAGTTGATTTGAAAATAAAGGATTTAGTAGGAGAAATCCATTAAATTAAAATTTAGTAAGTGTTTAAAAGCCTATGATTAGAGCTAGTGGTCTGGTCTTCTGGCTGCATGTTTAAGAAAATCGGAAACATAATTGAACATTATGTTTTATGTAAGAAAATGTACAAATACATGCGCTTGCACGATGCGACCAATTTTCCTGAATAGAAAAATAATTTTTGTTTAATCCAAGAATATGTGATATCAAGCTTAATTGACTTGAATAAAGCATTTTTATCTTTTAAGTACCTATGCTACAGTAGAAGTCACAAAATGAATAAATTTTGAAAACTTTTTTTTAAATTAAAAATATTTTTATTTAACACACAAGCTATGCTGCTTTAAGTTTGCATAAATAAATTAAATTTTATAAAATAGTCGTTTGCAATTGGCTTGCAGCATAGCTCAAAAAATTGTCATTCTATCGACTTTTTTATTATAATGCCTCCAAAATCCATTCGTATTTCTGGGCTAGTGTAAGCATTTTTTGTGTTATAAAGTTTTTTGTAAAGTCGATCTTTTTTGTGAGAAAAAATTTGGCGACCAAATTCAAACACCCAAAACCTGTTGGATAGAAATCACATGTAAAATCGTTAGTTAATTCTAAGTGTTTTTTTTTTTTTCTTTAAAGTTTTTTTTGTTAAGTTGATAACTTTCATTTTCAAGTTTCAATTGATCAATAGTAAATAGGTCAGAGTCCTTTCAAGGGCTGTAATGGCCAATTAATTTATATATTTTCAATAATTTATAGTAATAAAACTAATTTTCTGTTTGTTTGTTTGTTGGGCCTTTATAGAAATCTAAACAGCTCCACGGATTTTGCTCAAACTAGGTATACATATTAAGTGCATCTTAACTTAAAATTTTACATACTTAGTTTTAGCCACGCCCCCTCCGCAATTTTTCAACTAACGGTAATTTTGTTATTATAAAACTTTTTTCATCGGAGATTTTTGTGTATTTAATTTTAAAAATTTTTTGTTATTTTTACATCAAAAGCACTGACATATCTTCAAAATTGGAGAAAGTTTTAGTACAACGACTTTTTCATAAAACATCGTTGCCTAAGAATGAGAAAAAAACGACATGAAAATCAAAGTTTGGTCTTTCGATGCAAATATCTCCGGTCTCCATTAATATATTTCATTCAAATTTTTTTTGTTCAAAAGTTCAATAAAATCACTTCACAAAAATAGGTTGAACTGTACCATTAAGTCAGTGTATATATGTTTTATAATTATGTCAAAAAAAGGTCCAAAATATTGACTTTTTACTCAAAAAATGTGGTGTTGTGCACATCTGGCTACCTTTCATATGACATAGCATTTATTTGCAAAAATTCTTCCAGCTAAGCGCAAAAATTATTTTACTGTTTTTTTCATCAAAACAACAAGGTACCCTGCGATTTTTTTCGCGAAATTTATTTTTTCTTAAATGTTGTTTTTATATTTTTTACAAAAGAATTAAGTCTCAAAAATAATTTATGTGAAAAAATTACCCTAATATCTCTTTCCAATCAAAAGTTATGGCTAAAAATCTATTTTTTCATACCAGATTATTAATAAAAAACTTAGTTTTGTGTTAAAATTGTCTATATAGTTGGAACGTCCCCATTTATCTCAAAGAATGCATTTGTGCGTCTAGAGTAATTACGAACATTTTGGATGATATATCTTTCTTAAGTAATCTACTTAGTTTTTGCCTCCCCACGCCCCCCTCCTGTTAAATTTGTTTTGTTGTGATGGCTCTATTTTTTCTCACTATTGTGTAACCGTTGTCACTTAGTTCTTTATCAATGGTACTTTAAATGTTGTATATATATCACAATTTTATCGAAAAGATGACTGTGAATAAGAATGCTGTAAAAGTTAATATTTTCATGTAATCAGTTTCAGCTATATGGCGATATAATAAAACATCTGCGCATCTGGTCAGCACAATTATTTTATTAGTTTTGATCTGTGCGTTAAATTCACAGATGGATGGCACCACATTTGTAAGAACTGTGGGTACAAACTATACACCTTGCGGTGAATAGCTGAATAATATTTTTTCAAAAGTTTCTTTAAATTTAACCCCACACATTTGGGATTACAGACAGGTGGCGCTTTTTTCTGCTTACTGAAGAATATCTGATGTTCTTATGCAGCTAGCAGATAAGTTTTGCGAAATATTTTGCGAAAATTCTATTGCTGCCAAACTTTTAAAAAGTAAAATAATGCAGTACTGCCAGTTTTTTCAGTCGCAGCGTCATTTAGCGTCATCAACACTTAAAAACATAGAATTGGATCAATTTAAATGTCCAGCTCACTTGCTGGATTTTTTGTTGTTTTATCCTATATGATCCTGATCTCCAATGAAAGAACGCATTTAATAGAAATTTTAGTAGGTATAATCATTTTTAGTACAACGAATTTTTTCATAAAACATTGATAGCTAATAATGAGAAAAAAATTATATGAAAATCAAAGTTTTTACTTTTGATGCCAATAACTCCGCTGTTTTTAATATATTTCATTAAAAAAATTTTTTTTTGTTAAAAAGTTCAATATATTTTTTAATATAAATCTTTGTTTAGACGTTAAAATGTCCATATCTCAAGGACGCATTGAGTCCCACCATAATTTTTATTTTGTTAAAAAGGTAATTGTGCTTGCTTTAAGATTAAGTAAATATAAAAATTCTTTTTAATTTTTAAAATATGTTTTTCGTACCCCTTCTTTGAATTCTTAATTCAATTCTTCAATTGAATTAGCTCACCGCAAGAGATGGAACCACCAACAACAAAAATTTTCCTAAACTTTTTTGGATTAATGTTCGTTTAATTACCTTTCTAACGGTAGCTTACAAATAAAATCAACAACATGTTTTTCATTATTTCAGATTTTAAAAAACATTTAATAGAGAAGTGTACATATGTTAAAATGTTTATATAAATAACTCTCGAGTAACACCGGGTATATCTGCTAGTTTTCTAATAAAAGCCGATTGATTTTTTCTGTATTTTGTATATTCCAATCCGCCGTGTTGCGAATTGCATCCTGAATCGAAAAGGAAGCACACACTTCATTCAAAAGTGTATATACTTTATTTAAAATTGTTATGTCACGCACGTATAGTTCATTAAACCTATAAAATTAACTGTTATGTATTAGTCACCGAAATGTTATTCTTCTATGCAACGCTTTTACAATTTCGTTACATTTAGCGGCTACTGACATGATATCACTACGACATAAGTAATTTTATTATTTTCATCAGGAGAACAAAAACCGACCTTTTCTATCGTATATGATAAATTTTTACAATAGCACCTATTCCTTGTAAGTAATAAATTTGTGTAACGATATAGCATTTTTGTTGAAGCAGCTTCCTCCGCGATTTTGTGATGTCATATTTTTTTTTTTATTTTTGTCGTCAGACCACGTACCCGCTCTCTGTTTTCCCTTCATAACATTTACCTTATAGCGTTTTCGTTTCTCAAAAAATGTTGCATTATTTTTGCCCTTTTGCTGCCATCTTTGAGAATTCCGAGTTTTTTCTTCTTTTGAGGTCAACATTTTCGAGAGAAGAACACGGTTTAATTTTTTCTCAAGAGGTCAGAATTTCCGAGAAACGAAAACGTTTATAGGCATTAATGCCTATACCAACGCCGAAGATAGGTTTTTCATAAGGAGGGTTTACTGAAGTAACTAAATTTTAGTTTTTTTTCCGAAGGTATTTCTGAAGGCCAAAGATTTTTCCAAATTTCTTAACCGATTTCAGCATTCGAAGTGAAAAAAGTTAATAAAATTTTATTTATTTAAATTCTAAGCATACAAAATTGATTTAATAGCTCGGATTTGAGCAGGACGACAAGTATTTAGTTTATTAAAGCAACGAAAACAGATATTTTAAAAGGAAGAACATATTTGTACGTAGTTGTTGGTACGCTTCCAATTGTGTAGAGCGCAAAAGCCAATGTGTAGATAACAGTTTTCTCGCTCACAGAAATATCCTTACGAGCATTTAATAGCGCTCAAGCAGTAAGGTTTTCCGTTCCAGTGGCATTTCGAATACAATTTTTCAAAAACTTTATTGTGCAAAAGGAACGTTTTTTGGAAGCTGTACTGCAGGGCAAAGTAACAATTATTTCCGCAATTTTACGAAATTTGACGAAATTTGACAGCTACATTTGTCACCGCAAAATAATTTAAGTGTTTTAAAAGCTGCTCTGCAACCCTTATTTCTATGGTTGGTCCATTTAGTTCTCTTTAACTCAAGTTCGGTGGCCTCGAGTGGTAGCGCGCTTGACTGTCACTCAGGGGTCCCGGGTTCAAATCCTGGCCGGGCCATGGTCCTACGCTATAGCCTTTCATTCCTTATTTGTAATCAAAGGAACTTTAAAGCACATCAATTTACGACGAAAAGTTGTAGTTGATGGTGGTAGGAAAAGTTTGTGGAGAGGAACGCTTAGTAACTTGATTTGACTGAGGTCAAGGCATAACACTTGATTCAGATTTAATATCACATGTTTCTACTGTGCTACATTCTGAATATCCTACACAAAAGTTTCACTTGATTACTTCCTTTTTCCATTCTGTGGTATCACAGCGGACCAATAATATGGTCTAAGTGGGCTAGTCTAAAGACCTGCCGCCACCTTAACCTAACCTCACGTAACACAAGTTCGGTCCTAACTTTTCTATATCTATTTTATTTGGACCCCTTATAGTAGTTTGAAAATATTTTATGTTAAACTTATTTATTTTTAGGGATTCGTTTTCAAAATTTGAATTATTTGAAAGTGCTTTGGAAACGGAGATTTTACTTAATTAACAAACTGATGTACGAAAGGAGTGAAAAGCTTTATTATATTAAAATCCTCTGCTATTCGTGTCGTTTCATTGGATCTTGATAAACGAGGCTTACTAATTTCCATATTTAAAATATAAATAAATATTTAAATTTTACATACAAGTTCTACGAGTTCTACTCATATACAATTTTCAATTTATCTTTATGTTTTAGCAAAATTCAATAATTTGGGATATGTGTTTTTATTCAATACATAAAATATTCTGAATTGCTAAGGGGGTTTGAACCCTCTGAACCCCCCTTGTCTATGGCGTTGGCCTATGCTTACTGAGTAGTAATTCCATACAACTCCTAAACATGTTTAACATTAACAGATATTCTATATTATTGTGTATTTAGGCTATATGCATTTCTTCAAATTATGTGTAATAAAAAATTCTTCAAATGGCATTGTTTTACATGCTCATTAGACAAGTTGAAACACCTCAACATCTACATTAGGGCGGGTCAAATTCTGGCTCAGCGAAATTCGTAAAATACATGTAATTTCAAGACTTTTTCTCCACTACAGCATATACAAATTCTGAAAAAAAGCTGTGCGGACTTTCGTAAATAGATTCATACACATACATTCATACATTCATATTTTATAATTGAGAACAAAATCTATTTACGAAAGTCCGCACAGCTTTTTTTCAGAATTTGTATATGCTGTAGTGGAGAAAAAGTCTTGAAATTACATGTATTTTACGAATTTCGCTGAGCCAGACCTCCAAAAAATTCGTCCATACAAATTGACCCGCCCTAATCTACATATTTCACTTACATATATGAACTAGTACGATGCTGTCCTTAAAAGTTCTCCTTACTATCTCTCACTCTTTTTTCTAAGTTGCATTCAGTTCTCCATTCGTCTATTTATCTTGTCTGGTCCAACAACTCATCTAATCTATTAAATTGCAAACATATTTATTGCAATATTCAATGCTAACCTAAGACGAATGTTTAGTTGAGCCACCATTTCGCCTACACATACACACACACATCACAAACTGTAATACTAGTACTACAAGCACACCATCACATACACACACATGTAGTCACTGCTAAACGAGTTACAAATGCCTCTAATGTACTTAAATCAATGTTCGGCAAAAGGATGCAGAACGATTTGTTCATCCTGCATTCATTCGTCCTGCGGCAGCTACTGGTTTTTGGCTAAACCAGGGCTGCGTCATGCCAAGCAACGTCTGCTTAGCACACACTGGCAGCCTTAAGCCAGGCTAGGCCAGGCCAGGCCAGTATGTCTGTCAGGGCGTCTGTTGTTCAACTGTCTGTTTGTCGTTCTTGCTATTTCTTCTGTGTGTGACGCTGTGTTGCTGCTTTCTAGCTGTCTGCCTAACAAGCGCTGCTCACCAATTTTAAGTTCTTTTCTTTTTTGTGCACTCTGCTGCATTTATTGTCGAAAGTATTTTGGCAAAACTTCTTCACTTTAGCTGAAGTTCAGTTCAGTTGAGTTGCGTTGAGTTGAGTTGAGTTCGTTTCGTTTCACTTTGAACTTGTTCGAATTAAGTGCGCCTTCGTCCTTTTTATTTCTTATTCTAGTTGTATTTCTTCTTTTTCTTTTTTTTTTTGTTCGTTGTAATATTATTGCAGCCAACTTCTTTGAGCCAAGTTAAAATTTTAAACGCTTTAGTGTGTTGAAATTAAATTCAATTCAATTCAATTTAGTTTTGTTTAATTTTTTTTTTTTTTTCTTTTTCATATTTGCTCATGTTCTGTGCGCTCAACTCGTAGTGCAGTTAGCATTCATATGATTGTCAGTAAGTTTTTTGTTTTTTCTTTTTTTTACTTATTGCTACTTCTTCCTGCCTGCTGCAATCATTATATTTTGAATATTTTATGAGCCAAACATCAACGCTTCTCGGTTTACTCTAAATGCTGAAATTGTTAATAAAATTTGAAAATATTACATTTGGGGCTTACAATTTGGGGAATTCAATTTGTTGCCTGTTACAAGGGATTTAATTTTGAAAAGCTGTAAATTTGCTGAGTTCAGTTTTTTTTTTGTTTGCTTCTGTCGGAGCTTTTGTTGGCATCAACTATGAATGCAACAAGTTGAAAGGATTTAAAAGGATTTTTCATTTAATTTTTGGCTCGGCATGAATTGTGGCACAATTTAATGCTCTTTGAAATGACAGTGAAATTAGAAGGCATTATTCGATGGCAACGCTGTGAGCTGGTTGCATGAGCTTTGATGTTTAGCATTTAGTTTTGATAGTTTTTGTAAAGCTTGAAGAGTTGGAACTGCAATACTAATATTTAATACAGAAAAATTAAATTATGGTCACCGCTTTATAAAGAATGTGTGTATTTTTGAAGAATGCATAACATCACATATTTGTGTCTGTAACACATAAAAAGAATGCAATTTAATGGATTTTCTTCTTTATGGTAATTTTAACAAAATTATATCGGTGGAAGCGAACAAGATAGGTTCACAATTTTTGCATACTTTTTAAAAATAAAAAATTTTTTGAGTTGTTTTACAACGAAAAATTGCATTTTCGGAACTATTCTCATTCCCGAAGCCTTATGGCCACCCACCAATAAAATCCAGTGTTTTTAACCTTTAAAAATCACAAAACAATTATTAGTTATTCATCTTAATGCGCAAGTTTTCCATTTGTGCAATTTTAAGTGGCATCTTTCATGAACGCACCTTCTCTTTTTTGTGCAATTTTTTACAGTTGATGAACATTTGGAAAAAATGTGAGTATTAAAAATATAAAATTCCGAAATATAGCGAAAATAGCAATTTAACAAAATTATTTAAAGAAAAACTTAAATGATTGTTTTTCAATATACAGTTAAAATCACAAAAGAAGAAGAAAAAAGAGCTGACTTCGGAATTGCACAATTAAAATCGCAAGTTTTCTTGACGATTTGGTCCCGCATACTTAATAAGTTTGTGCAAAAGGTTTTCCATACTAATTTTGACAGTCCATTTGCGAAACTGGAAAATGTACAGTATACGAGGATTTTGCGCGTTTAAATGAATACCCTTATTAAATAATTTCAGAAATATTGCATTTTTTGCAAAACCAACTTTAGTTTAAGCATAGAAAACGCAGAATAGTATATGGGACATTATACAGGGTGAGTCAGATAAAAAGGTCAATATGTAACTGTCGAAAGGAAAATTCACTTAATTAAAAATCGCCAAAAAAATTTAAAATAAATTAAAAATCTCACCATAAAAAATTTAACGACTTTTGAAATATGGCTCACAAAAAAAAATGAAAAATCACCTAAATGAAAAATGACCCAAAACTTTGAAAAAACCCAAAACGAAATTTCACCATACAAAAACAAAAAAGGCCCAAAACTTTTTGTAAAAATTACACAAAAACAAAAAACTGAAATTCACCTTAAAAAAACACAAAAATGCAAAATGCAAATTCTTAAAATTTTTGCATTATTCCCAAATGATAAGCTTCTCTTGTATGAAATGAGCGAAATTCTTAAAGTCCCATTTTATTAAGGCCAATTTTAATTCAATGAATCATGTTTAAAAATCTATAAAAACATTTCGTAGAGGAGTATTATTAATTTATTTGATTCAAATTTTTAACATACTGAATAGTTATTGTTAAAGCCATAAAAAAAATAATTTTTTTAAAAATGCAATGCTAAAAATTTTATTAAAACTCGTTCTTTTTTAGGAAATGCAAAGCAATTACCTAAGACGCCTATAGCTTAGTACAGAAGAAAATCTTGCATACTTCTTGGCATGAAACTTATAAACTAATATGTCCTCCCTGCTTGGCTGAGCAACTTTTTCTTCACTGTAAAATATTTTTCACTTCAAAAATAAAACTCTAGCTGCTCCGCCATGAGTGTAATGGTTAGGGTTTAAAAAGTCTGCTATTTTGCCTTAGTGTTTTACAAAAAAAAAAATTAATCAGAAAATAACCAACTTCCAATAAGAACAAAGTTGCATAAAAATCAAAGCTAAAACCTCGCCCAAGCTGACAAAACTTTTATAATGTAATTGAATTAAATGGCGAAAAACGTAATGAATTAAGTTTTTCGCTTTCATTACAGAGCTTTCAGCGCGCTTTGA
Organism: Dichetophora obliterata; assembly: GCA_963920525.1. Taxonomy (NCBI): domain Eukaryota; kingdom Metazoa; phylum Arthropoda; class Insecta; order Diptera; family Sciomyzidae; genus Dichetophora; species Dichetophora obliterata. The sequence goes on along the minus strand of OY986438.1, from coordinate 18,190,993 downwards.
GGCTGGCATTGAAATGTGGCAGCGCTCCAAAATGTATGCAATGAAGCGCAACAGCAAGTAATGCTTTTCAGGCTGCTGACCAAAATAAAATTGAAAAAAAAAAAACGAACTAATAAAAACCCTGTTACTTTTTTCGCTGCTGCTTAGTAAATAAGTTTTGCGTGTGCTTACTGTACTCTATGTTGAGCAACTAATTTGCCTGTTTTTTCGCCTCAATTGAGTGATTTATTTGGCGGAAAAGATTACTCTTGCGAGTCGCGAAGTTAGTTAGTTGGTTGGAGGATTGGTTGTTTGGAGAATTGGTTGTTTGGTTGGTTGGTTGGTTGGTTGTTTTGTCATGTGCTTGGCTCTGCTGTTGGGTTACTTTGTGGTGTAACTTTTATTGGAGTTTTGTGCCTTATGGTTTTTGTTTTTTGTTTTTGTGGTCGCTAACATTGGTGAAAACTTTAGCGTTGACAAGAAAATTAAAAATATTCCATTGAATTTATAATTAAATCCAAGTGTCAAAGTGGGCACGCTTGCCATATTGCTGAGTTGTAAAAAATTTTAACACTGTGAAATTTTGTCTTTAATTTCGAAAATTAATACGAAAAATAATAAAAATCACCTATATTGTTTTTATTTTATTGGTACATTAGATATAGTTGTAATTCTTTAACAGATATAAAATGGGAATAAGTAGAAAAAATTAGGTAGTTAAATAAATATTACAAATATTACTTAAATAAAGTGCTATATACATTAATAATACCAACACAAGCTAATATAAATGCTTATAATTAGGTTAAGAATTTAAGAAAACTCAGTGAAAAAGAGAAAAATTAAACAAGAATTTTAGAAAATTGTGCAGATATTAATTTCTTGAAGTTTTGTGCACTTGATATAGATTTAAGGGCGGCACAACTAGTTTGGACGTAGAAGAAATGGTCTTGTTTAGGACTTTGTTTGTTGGCCACACATTAAAATAATTAATAACAAAAGTATTTTGACATGAGAGATATATATTTGAATAAAATATTATTTTTATGACAAAATATTGGATTAGTTAGTGGAATCAACGCCGTAGATAAGTGAGTTTCAGAGGGTTTAAACACCCCCTTCCCCTTAGCAATCCAGAATATTTTTATGTATTGAATAAAAGCACATATTCCAATTTATTTAATTTCTCTAAAACATGAACATAAATTGAAAATTGTATATGAGTAGTACTCGTAGACTTGACATGCATTTATATGTAAAATTTAAATATTTCGAAAATGAGAAATATGAATAGTTAAAAATGTGAAAAAAATTTTAACACAAATATAAAAAATTTTGTGATAACTTTAAATAACTTGGTCGTTATGACTTTTTTTTACTAGAAGTGTATCATTACGCAAATTTCGGGTTTGGGTACTCTTACCAAAAAAATCTCAAAAAATCCAAAAGTCCAAAATTTTAAAAAAAGACATCACATAAGACTATGACATAGCCTTAAGCTATTTTGTGCAAAAAAATTACAAAAGCCAAAATTCGGATACAAAAGTTATAGCTGTTGAAAATTGAATTTTTTTCAAAAACTCTCAAAGTGCCTGTTTTTGGCATTTTGAACAAAAAGTGTTGTTTCAGAAAACATTCCAACAACATTTCATTGCATTTCTATAAATTTGAATTTTTAGGATTTTTTTTAAAACAACGAAAAAAATTCATTTTTTCGAAAAGTAAAATATCATAACTCTGGTAATTTTAATCCGATTTTTATGTTTTATGGATCATTCATAGGAACAATTAACCCTTAACTGGTAAACCTTAAAAAAATTACACTAACAGTACATCTAGTCTTAGGGACCACTCCAACTTAAAATGCAAAAAAAAAACACAAATTTAGTAAAAAATGCATGTTGTTTTTTTTAGGAATGTTTTAAATAAAGTTTTTTTATTCCATTTAGAAAAAATTTTGTGAATTATTTTGAATACTTGAATTGAATTAAATTTAATTTTGAATTGAATGAAATTGAATTTTGAATTGTATAAGTAGAAAAATATAATCTTTTATTTTTTATGTTCTGGTCCCACGACCAGGTGTACCAGTTAAGGGTTAAATAAAAAACGAAGTACATACCAGTTTTATGCGCAAAATTTGGTATTACGTGCAAAAAGTCGAAAAATATGGAAAAGTATGCATATTAAACTAATTATTCTGAACCAGCCTGTGAATAAACTTAACTTAACGTAAAAGTGCATTTCATTGACACATTTGTCAGTTGCATGATTTCTTGAGCTGTATATGAATATCGTCAACTGCTTACAATAACTTTGTACCTCATATATTAGTGCTCATTTTTATTATCAACATATACTGAGATGGCTAGATAATAACAACATAGTGGTAAATTTAGACGTGACGTAACCAATTATTTCTTACATACAGTGTAGCTGCGTGGCCTCCAACGCCTGTATACAATTCAGAATTACATTTGTTCGGGCATGGCCGCTAAAACACTGATGACATCTACCTTACACTGTAAGTGACGATGGGAGTAGATTTGCACAAGAAAGAAGAGAACAAATAAATTACGCACAAAATTGGAGAGAACGAAAAAATTCAACGAAAATTCTCTAAGCCAAAAACACAACGAAAACGAAGAACACACTGAAAAGAAGCAAGCAAAAGGAAATGACTAGTCAAATTATTTTGACAGTACTTTTAACAATTTAAGTCCCATTTTAGACTTGACGATATGTCACCGATGTCGCTCACCGATTTTTTAATATTTTCTTTTATTACGAATACGATTCAAAGTAAACATGGAATTCGGATAAGCAATACTTTCTTGCTATTTCACGCTTTGTTGATGCGAGTGAAAGAGTGCGACAAATCGGCGCAAAATCGCTGGTACGGCCGATTTTTTTTACGATTGTTATCTATCCCTTCTTCTCAGCTCCTGCACATAAGAATAGCAAAAATGAGAATATCGGTGATAGAAATCGGTGGCATATCGCTTTGTCTAAAATGGGACTAATGAACGAATTATTACCTTTTATTAGCATTTCAGAATTTATATTCAATAGAACTTACCCAGTGGTAAATGGGCACATGACGTAACCAGTTATTTCTTAAATACAATGTACCTGCGAGGCCTCCAAGGCTTGTTTACACTTCTCAATTCTATTTGCTCAGACATGGCCGCTAAAACACTGATGACTTCTACCTTACTCAGAAAATGATTTCTTCACAATAATTTTTACAATTTGAAGAACGAATTTATTGCCTTTAATCGAGCATATCACAATTAATGTTGAATAACACTTAGTTATTTTATTTGTTCTAGTTTAATTATTAAGACTAACAATTTTGAAAAACTACCTGCTAGAAAACACGATGTTTTTTCACAGACGAGTAAAGTCAAACTGTTGTTTGAACAATTTAAAAAAATAATTTAAGCACAAACAAGATTTTGTCACACCCGCTTACAGTTCTGCGTTACACTGTCATTACGGACAAATTTTTACAAGTGGTTACTCCAAAAATACAACGAAAACGAAAGAGAGCACACCGAAAAGAAGCAAACAAAGGCAAATGACGTCACAAACTAATTTTCACAATAATTTTTACAATTTGAGATTTTTGTAAATTTGAGATTTTTTGTATTTACAATAATATTTCAGAATTATTGTTTAATAATACTTAGTTATTTTATTTATTTTTTATTTATTATTTATTATAAAGATTAATAATTTTGAAAAACAGACTTCACTGCAAAACTACCTGCTAGAAAACATGTTTTTTCTCCACGGACGAGTATAGTAAAACTGTTGCTTGAACAATGATAAGAAAATATTTAGAGCACAAACAAGATTTTGTCACACCCCGCTTATAATTCTGCATTACAATGTCATTACCGACAAATTTCCTACGAATTTTTTTGTTTTTTAGATTCCTAGGTGGCGCTGTGGTCGACTTTATAAAAAAAATTATATTTACAAACCGATAAAAATTGAAGAACGTGAAGATAGATTCGTCAATCCGACCGCTAACTTAGCAAAGACTCAAACCAAAATTTTTGATTTTGGGGAAAATTAAATTCGTTCTACTTGCAAAGTGCGAGTTTAACTTTTGATTCGAATTTAGCTTTTGGCAAAATTTTGAGTGCACAATTAAGACTTTTGCCATAAACATTTCTTAAAAGTAGTGAAATTGGCGCTCATGGTACTAATTTTCAAATCAAAAATTCTCAAAATCTGTGCGTTTCATATTTTTGTTAAGCATATCCGGATCAGGACCCGCGGGTTCGTCATACCCGACATTCCCTAATGGAGTGTCGGGTATGACGAACCCGCGGATCCTGAGTCATTGCTCTTTTTTTTAGCTTTATGAAAGATGTTATTGTTATAAATTAGTATCAATAATAAATAATAATTATTATAATAAATCCATTAATAAAATTTATTGACTATGTTATAATATCATAATCGTTGAATCTGAATATAATATTATTGTTAGTTTACTACCTTTGTATTTTAAAAGAACATGTTCTTATAATACTAATATTGAATATCAAATAAATAAAATAAATGAAATAAAATTTCAAATGAAAGATGATTAAACCACCTTTGTAACAATATATATCTTATAGGGGCACAATTAAGACTTTTCTCATTTGAAAATTAGTACCATGAGCACCAATTTCACTACTTTTAAAAAATGTTTATGGCAAAAGTCTTAATTGTGCCCCTTTAACCTATATATCGTTACAAAGGTGATTTAATCACCTTTCATTTTATATGCTTAACAAAAATATGTAACGCACAGATTTTGAGAATTTTGATTTGAAAATTAGTATTATTCGTACCTTGAGCACTAATTTTACTACTTTTAAAAAATGTTTATGGCAAAAGTCTTAATTTTTCACTCAAAATTGTGCCAAAAACTTAATTCGAATCAAAATTTAAACACGTACTTTGCAAATAGAACGCATTTAATTTCCTCCCAAAAGTTAAATTCGTACTTTGCAATAAGAACGCTTTTAATTTTGGGAGGAAATTTCTTCCCAACATTAAATTCGTACTTAGCAAAAAGTACGAATTTAACTTTTTGCGGATCAAAAATTTTGATTTGAGTCTTTGCTAAGTTAGCGTCAAATTGAAGATTTTATCTTCACGCACTTTAAAAATTGACCACAGCACTACCTAGGGGGAAAAATAAAAAAATTTAGGAGGACCACACTAACATATGTTGTGAATAAAAGCTGGATAGCTTTAGTGGTTCAGCCGTCATGGTCAAAAATACATACGCACCACCGTTCAATACCTACATTTTTAAATGTTGCATCCCTAGAAATAAACTACAACATTTCACACAAATATCCTTATACGATTTTTTTCAAAACCTTTTCTTTAAACATTTATTTTTGTGTGCAAAATGCACGCTTTCATCTTTTTTAACTCATTAAAAATGACCTATCGCATAAAAATTGCAGAACATTGCCAAACTTTTCTCAAAAGTCTAAAATTAGTTTAAGTAGTGCTTTCAATATTTATAAAAATATATATTGCTCTTCATCATAATGTCGCCTGATTTTATTAGGATTTACGTCAAAACTTTATCCTTCTCCAGCATGACCTTAGCGTATCCTTAAGCTTTCTTTACATTTTTTTATGCTAGCTTCGTCTACTTTTTATGCTTGAACCGCAGCCTGCAATTATTTCGTAAATTTTTTTATTTAGAGTAAAGAAGACGAAAAGTTGAGCTCTGTTAAGTACATAGTTTGATATTTTTTTTATAGCCTGACTTTAGGCGCTCACTTTGCGATTGAAAAACTTTTGAAAAAAGTTTGCACAATGCAGAGCAGAAAAATAACTTGTTATACAGGCGACGTCCGCAAAATAATGGTGTCTAGCCAGGTGTTGCTTAAGCAGAGAATAGAGAAAATCACAAACACACACAGCTACCTAAGTACAAAGATAAATTTTTTTACGGCCTGCAGCTATGCTAACAAGTGTTATGCAAGTTTTAGCTTTTTCGTTTAAAAGACACATCACAATTTTTAAACAAAATTAAAAGGTATTTTTTCTGGATAGAAACCAACTTATTCTTTCTAGAAACCAACTTATTCTAAGTGCATTCATTTTGTGCATTCGATATGATGTTTTTTTAGCAATTATTTTTAAATTGTGTATTGAACGATTATTTCTATTCTAAATCTATAATTCAGTAAATTTTAGTACATAAGATAAAGAAATAACGAAATAATGAAATAAATTAATTTGATACACAATATATATTTATATTGACTAGCGGGCCCGACAGACGTTGTACTGCCCCATTCAACTAATTTCTTTTGTGAATTTTTGAAAATTGTGGAAGTGTCCAAGCAACGTGCCATTCGAGCCACACATGGCACACGTTTCTTTTTGAAGCTTTAATTCGTGACTATCAAAACTGTCTTAAATAAAGCATTTTTATTTAATTGTGGGTGGTAAAAGGGGGTTTGGCTATTTTTTATTAACCAAGATATTAACCTTAATAACATACATATGTTGTATATTTGGTGGACGAGGTGTTTCCTTTACTGAGATGTTAAGAGACACAGCATAAAATATTGTGTATACATAGAAGGGCGGTAAAAGTAGGCGTGACAACATTTATATATATAGTGACCACTACTGGGTCTAATAGCACGTATACACCAAGTTTCATTAAAAAACATGCAAAAGTCGGCAATTATAATGCTTTCTGAAAACTAGGCATAGTTATAGTTCGACCACGCCCATTTTTAGCTGAGCTGTCGAGAGTAACCATACGAACTACATTACAATTTTTTTCGAGTACAGCAAAAATCGACTGAAATGTAGCATTTCAATTAATTTGAGGGCGGTTATAGGGGGTGTGACAACTATCGTTTTTTTATTACTTGAGATATAAACCGTGATAGCAGATGTTGTAATTTTGGTGGTCTTAGGTGTTATCGTTCCTGAGATCTTAAAATACACTAAACAAACGATTTTGTGTGTAAATAAGGGGCGGTAAAAGTAGGCGTGGCAATACTTATGTTTAAAGTGACCACCATTTGGTCTCAGCACATATACACTAAGTTTCAATATAAAAACATTGGTAAAAATATTTGTTGTTGAAAAAAAATTTAAAACCTAAAAATTGATTTTTTAAAGTTCTTTCATATGGTATGCATTAATGTAAAGTTTATTTAAAGTTTCTATCGTAAAAATTTAAAAACGTTTTATACGATCAAAAAATCAAGCCTAACATTATAAAAATTTAAAATTTTTTTTTTTTTGTTTGTATGTATTAATTTTGTATTTTTGTTATTTTGTTGGCATAAAAAGCAATGGTGAAGTGAAAGAATTATGGCAATTTCTCAACTCTTTTCTGAGTTATACTCTCAAATACTCCTTTAAACACTGCCACAGCAACAACAGCGCAACCTACCGGGTCAAACTTTAGATTTAAATCATCTACAGACCCAGCCGCACACACACCAAATTTCATCAAAATCGGTCCAGCTGTTTAGGAGGAGTTCAGTGACAAAGCCATGTACAGAAGAATTTTATGAATAAAGATATTCCCAAATTTTAGTCTAATACAACCAAAACCGTCCAAAATATAGCATTTTTGTTGATTTATAGGCGGTAGAAGAGGGTGTGGCAAAATATTTTTCCCTTAAACCATCTAGAACTCAAAACAAATTGAGTGCCAACATTTGAGCTTAATTTAGTTTATACCTATCGAACTTTGTATCACTTCATTCTTATCCCCTGAAAAAGGAGCGTAAACATAGTCCCATTTTAAGTACAGTTGCCGACAGTAAGTCTTTAAACTAAATTTCCAATCTGAACCTTATACGGCCAGAACCGTCTGAAATATAGCATTTTAATTGATTTGTGGGAGTTAAAGGGGGTGTGGAGACCCAGTTTTAGTACAGTTGCCGACAATAAAATAAGAAAATAAATTACCAAGTTTTAGTCTTATACGACCAAAACTGTCTCATATATATAGTTTTTATTGATTTGTGGGCGTTGAAAGGGGGTGTGACACAATTTTAGTCTTTTACAAAACTTTTCTTTATAATTACAAACGCAAAAAAATTTATATAGATATAACTAGTGTCCGTCCGAATATTTGGTTTCGGTTTCGGTTACATTAAGGCCGAATAGCCGAAACTAGCCGAAACTTTTGGTAAAAACTTCTTGCATCAGTCATTTAATTCAAATCTATATAGATATAAAAATGAATGTACGTTTGTTGGTGTCCTGACATTTCTACACCGTTCATCCCATCACGATGAAACTTTCCAAATTGGTTGTTCGCATTCATGCGCAGATTTTAGTCGTAGTACGGACAGCGTTGGACAAGGGGCCATGACACCTCCCATACAACCTAAATTTGAGATATCAAATAGCTTTTGAGTTATAGTTCGCACAGCCATGGAATTTGGTATTCGACCACAATTAACACGTGCCGTTTTTCTGATAAAATTTTATGGACATTGGGAAAGGGGGCGTGGCACCTCCCATACAACCCAAGTTTGAGATTTTGACTAGCTTTTGCGTTATAATTCGCACAGCCTCGGAATTCAGTATTCGATGACAATATGCACATGAAGTTTAACTGATAACATATTATGGTGTTTAACAAGGGGGCGTGGCTCCTTCCATACAACCTAAATTTGAGATATCGAATAGCTTTGGAGTTATAGACCGAACAGCGTCGGAACTCGGTATTCGAGCACAATTTACACATGTCGTTTTACTGATAACATTTTATGGAAGTTTAGCGATGGGGGCGTGGTAGCAACGTACCGGGTTTCAGCTAGTATAAAAAAATTTACAACGCATTGTACAAAACAAAAACTATTAACTTGTCTATAATTTGATTTCTCGTATTAACGCAAAACATGTTGATTAATTTTATGCGTTCGATACTATAATTTTCGATTCTATCATCTCTATTGTAATGAATATTAAAGTTTTATAGATACTGAAAATAAAAAATGATAATTAAACTTCCGAACGAATCCTGTATGTGTGGAATAAAGGAAAGGAAAACGAAATATATCTATTTTTATAATGCTAAAACTTTAAAAAAAAAACAAAAATCCTTTTTTTTTAGTTCTATAAAAATGTACATTGTAGGTGTATATTATTTTGAGTGTGTACTGAAGATATAAAGTATGCAATGCTTTTGTAATAAAAATAAAATAAAAAATTATCTCATTTATTATTATAGTAAACTTCAATTAATTATTACAAACTTTAATGTTCAAATAATACTTTTTTTATACTAAATTTTCTGATGTGTATGAAAGTACTTTTGTTTTCTTTTAATAAAAAAAAGAATGTGTTAAAACTTAAATTTTCATATTAATAACCAGATTCGGTTTCGGTCGATTATTATAAAATGGCCGAATATTCGGTTTCGGTTTTGGCCAAAATTCCGATTTCGGTCGGACACTAGATATAACATCTAAAAATATAGGTGCAATATTAGAGAATATTTTTAACATGTGAGACCTCTTTTCACGGAAAACTTTAATATAAATAAATAAAATGTTTTTTTAAATAAATAAAAAACAAAATTTGTAATTTTTTTCGTGCATTCGGACGTTACTAAAAAAAGAAACTTTTGTAAGACTAACACTTGAACTTAGAATATTTCTGCGAAATGGTCGATCGCACCTTGAAAGTCTAAAGGAACAAAAAATTGCAAATTTAATAAGTTTTAAAAAAAGGTCGACATCATCTCAAATATCGTATTTTTAAAGTCACAGTTAACAATTATATTTGTTCGGACGTTACGTGTTGAACGTCACATATTTTTCCATTGTAGTTTAATAAGGTAATTAAGTAATAAGACAGTTAAGTAGTTACGAAAACTACACTGAGAAAAAAAACATACTTTAAAATTAAACAAAAAACAAATTCATTTAATATGAACACAATTTCATTTAATTTTAACACATATTTCCCTCAGTGTAGTAATTAATAAACAATTTTAATATATTGTCCTTTCCTTGCCTAAACCTTTTTTTCATTATCTTTAGCCAATGTCTTGCATTTTTACTAAACCAAAAAAGTTTACGAAACATTTACTAAACATGTATTAAACATTTACGAAAAATAAAAACTACATTTGCGAAACAGTGCAGGCGATTTGATCATCTTGGTAAATGAATTTATCTATAAATAGCTTAAATTAATAAAATTAAAATGTTTCTCTTATATTCCATGATTTTTCAATTCTCACGTATTATTTCATGATATTCAACCCAATTCTCAATGATTTTTCCCGGAAAAGGGAGTTTTCATTTTTAAGACAGCAGATAAAGATATAATTTTTTTTTACATTCTTGAATATTGACGGCTGATAAACAAATTGACATTTAAAATTTCCAAAATATTTTTGAACTTGATCTTAAAAATGAAAACTCCTTTTTTTTTTTGATTCCCCGGGAAAAATCATTCAGAGTTGGGCTGAATATCATGAAATAATACGTTTTTAAAAAGTTTTAATTTTTTGGTATCGGTTGACTTTTCTCTGAATTTGCCCATATAATAAAAATACTGATCTTCATTGCACTTAAAAATCTAATACTTTCACTTTAAAATGAAAATTTGTTTAAATACAAAATGCATTTTATAAATTTGAAGCAAATTTTTCTGGCCACATTTCAATTAAAGTTAAGTTCAAGAATATTAATTTTCTCGCCAACTAAGTTGCAAAGCCAGCTAATAACAATATCAATTTCAATTATAAGCCCCAATGCAAATCCAGCGGTTCATGCAACAGCTTTTGAACCCTTTCTGGTGCTTAATATCCGGGTGTCGTTCTTGTCAACGCCAGTTCAACAAAAGCAAGACATTTATTCGAGCCACGCGAACACTCGAACTCTGTTGGCATAAACTACGTTTTAACACTTTACTAAATTGCACTTGAAACTTTGCCAACAGGCATTACAAAACAATAAAAATATGTTTTAAGCCAAAACGCAAACCCACAAAAAATAGCTCTAGCGGCAGTGGTAGAAAGTAATAGAATCCTCAATAAAACAAAAAAAAACAACCAGCCAGCAACAAAGTCAAAGGAATGAAATAAATGCTGAATATAACAAAAAAGAATGGAGTAAAAATAAAGTTCTACTTTAATAGCGTCACGTTTCTTAAGAGTGGCATGCAACATGCGACTGCTGGCAAACAGGCAGCCAGCCAGCCAGCCAGCGAGCTAAACCAAACAGAGCTCGGAGCAGCAGGCAAGGCCGGAAGAAGAGCCTGCTTTTGAGCCTGTTGCATTTTTCATGTTGAATTTTTCAATTCATTTCATTTGTCGAGGTGTAGCAGCAACACAAGGCAAAGTTGAAGAACAAGGAGCAGACGACGACGACGAGGAAGCAGTAGTAGCTCACTGAAGATATATTATAAGAGGAAGTTGAGTCGGTGAGTGGCTGCCAACCAAGTCACATGAGCTACGTTCTTTATTTCAATGGGAAATTCGTGTTCATTTTAGTAGGCAAACCGGAAACGGAAGGAAATGCTCTTGCATTGCTTGCATATTAGAAAAGCCAATGTTTGCCAAAAAAAAATGGCAGATTCTACAAAAAAAGCAAGGACTCGCTGTTGCTGCTTACTTTTGTTAGATCTTGCTGTATTTGTTGGCGTTGTTGTAGTTGTTGTTGCAGCAGTTGGTCGTGTCTTGACACGGAAACGCTTAGCAGCGGTCGAGTGTTGCATAAAAGACCCTGTTTTATTTCTGACTTGCATGTTTAGTACGTGTTTCCTGCCTAATGTTGTGTTTTTGGCTCTTGTTTTGGGCGTTCTTTTTTTTTTTTTGTTTCCTTCCTTCAAACGTTTTGCTTTGTTTCTTGCTTATTGCCAAATTATGATATGTGGCAACCTCACGTATTTGCTTGTTTGACATTTGTTGCGCTTGAGGTTGATGTTTGAGGGCTGAACATTCATTTCTTTTTTTGCGGGCAGACTCAAATATTTGCATAGTTGAGTGAAATAATAAAGTTGTTTGTTCTTTTTACGGAGACTCAATAAAGACAGATATCAATATTTATATTAATAGAGTTTACTTTGTTATAAATAAAACCAAAAACAATGACTGTAAAGGTCAAAGAGCAAACATGTGAAAAGTTTTTTCAATATATTATACGAAAATGCGAATATGCCAAAGTTGTTTAAGAATGAATTTCAAAATATATTCTTTCAATTCAATTCAATTCTAGTAAATACGCAATCATACGAAGAAGAAAATATATCACTATATTTTAATCATACCCAGAATAATAAATAGAATATAATTACTAGTAATGACAATAATCTATTCTCGTATTTAACCAACAAAAAAACCAAGTTTCATGACAGCTACAATCAAAGTTTCCACTACCAGATGGATATTACTTGATATAATCGTCGTACAATGATTCGTAATTGTTGATTATTATTTATTGATTCGTAATTATTGATTCGAAAATTGTGGTTAAACTAAAGCCATCACTGCTTGAAATTGTCACATTGAAATTAACAATTCTATTTGTTGACTCAATGTTTAAGTATTTTGATGTTCGTTGTTAGAAAAGGTTTCATATAAAATGTTTATAAAAAATAAGTTACTTCTCGGCAAAGTGATATTTATTTACATTTAAAAATTAAAATTCGCAAAGTGTTTTGCTCCTATAATGCACATTCCCTAAACTCATATTTATTCTTAAAGAAAGCTCCCTAAAAGTTGAACAATTTTTTATAGAATTGGTGAGCTTTGGAAATTTGACACCGTCACAAAGTGGTTTCAAAATGGAATAAAGTAATTTTTTTCATGTTGTAATTTGTTTTCCTTTTTTAAAAATTTTTGTTTAGAAATGTTTAAAAATAATTTCTTCAAAAGTTCCTTTAAATTTTTTCGGTCGAGCAGTGAATGTTGTAAAAATTTTTCCTCTCAAAAAGTCATCATTTTAGGACTGCTTTGAGGTATTCACTTAAAGCAAGTCCTGGTGGTCTAGAATTTTAATGTAATCGATCTATTTTTTTTTTTAATAATTCAAAAGTATACACAGTGAACCAAAACTATCTTTTTTGAATTCATTTATGAACACTTTCGGTTGGAAAACGAACCTTTTTTGTTCGAAAACAAGTTAAGAAACGAACCATAGAAAGCACTTTCTCGACACTCAGAAATTAATATTTTTAAATCATAAGTTGCCTTATTATTTCATATCGATAATATGTTTAAAAAGAAGTGTTAATGTTAACAAATTATTTTAATTCTATTTGAACAAATTAGTAATGTATCTAGGGTGGTCGCCATCGAAATATTTCCACATTTTCAACTTTTGGCTTATTACACTGTGCGCTTTTTTGTAATTTTTTCTCTGTATTTGATAATTTAAACGTTTTTAACTTAATTTTGGTATAAGGAATCTCGTGGCGACATTTGTTTTACCACTTTACCGAACATTTTAGAACTACATTTTTTTTAGATATATAAAAAATTACTTATTTTCATGTTGATAACTCTTGAACCATTAGGATTTCATTTTGGTTACTTCGGCAATGTTCTTTCTATAATTCTGGCCAACAACTTTGCTGAACAAATAAATATGCAAAAATCGCTTCTAATGGGTCTTATCGAGTGATTCTTACATAAAGCCAAACGAAAAATTCGAACAACATTGCGTATGAGTAACATTTTTTGCTTTGAAGCGCTGAAAGCGGACAAGATGGATGTGGTTTATTAACGGTTTAAAGACAATTTCAAATGATTTTTCGTTATATATTTGTTCAACAAAGTTGTTGGCAAGAATAATAGAAACAACTTTGCTGAAGAAACTAAAATGAAAATCCTAATGGTTCAAGAGTTCTCAACATGCAAATGAGTGCATATCTGGAGTAATTAAAAAAAAATATCACTAAAGTCTTCGGTAAAGTGGCAAAACGGATGTTACCACAAGATTCCTCATATTAAAATTAAGTAAAAAACCTTGAAATTATTATGTATAGGTTTTTGTGCCGCACAGTGTTATTTGAACGCTACAGGAAAGAATGAAGTTATTTTGAGAAAATAACTAAGATTAATTCTTTTAGCTGAACAGTTGCACCTGAAAAGTCTGAAAGAACTAACTTGAATATTTTTATTGTAGTTCAAGTTAATATTTAATAATTTTGGTTTTCCCATTTTGTGCAAATATGAACATAAAATAATTTTGGTTTTGCGGTTTGGTGTTCATTCTCTAAAGCAAACGACGTATAGCTGGTCATGTGAAAAGAATTTATGAAAAGAACAAGAACAAAACATATTTCTGGTCACTAGCAATGAATACAAAAATTAATGGCTAACGGAGGAATTCGTAGTACAGCTTGTGTTCGAAATAAGGCAACATATATAAATCACGTACATTTATAAAGTATGTATATAAAGTAAATGTTTTGTACCTTTATACAAAACACTCACCGTATACGAAAACCACTACACAAAAATTATTTTGCTAATAGATCAAATATTTTTGCATTTCAAAGCGTATTTCTACACATATTTGTACTGCAGCGCCCTCTGGTGTTTAAAACAGAGAAAAAAAATCGTCGAAGCACTCATTGCAGCCGAAAACCGCCATATACAAATTCTCATGTCAATCCGAAGAGCACGCAAAGAAAATTTGCAACTTAGACTTTTCATCTTTTTAGAAGACCATTTCCTGGACAAATATATATATATATATATATATATTAGGGCGGATCGATTTATTTTTCGACAATTTCCCTATGATTTCCGTATTCTATGGGTTATTCCATGAAAATTTGCCAAAGGAACCATACCTCTATCGTTAAAATTGAGTCCCCTACTTTTTGATGGTAGATTTTTTCCCAAATTGACGTTCGTATGAAATATTACCTACACGTTCACATCCATAACTCAAAAACTATCGACCGGGTTTAATCGCCAGTAGGCGCGTTGGAAAGGAGAGCTCATTTTGATCAATTTACAAAAAAAATCTCCAACATTGGTCCAACGGTTCAAAAGTTACGGGCATTTTTGTCCAAATTTTGGAGCATTTTTCGATGATCCACAAATTCCTTTACACATTCAAGGAACGGAAAGACATGTCCAATTGCTGGCTGCCACTGCTAAACGAGTTGCAGGAAAGAATGTAGAAGGCGCTATGGCGACGACATTAGAGAGCCGTACGAAAACACCAAGACTTGAAAGCAAACAAGACTTTCAGAAGAAATAATGTTTTTTTTTTTACATTTTGTCTTTTACTACACTCAAATTGAATATTTTTTTTTGATAATAGGTTGATAGATACTTTATTATCTCTTAATTTGAATTTTTGTAGAAAAAAAAATAAAAAGGGAAAAAAACCAAAAAGTTGGTTTTATGTGTTATTTTGTTTTAGCAACATCGCATGAATTAATCAACCGAATTCAATAAATTTGGGCTTAAACTCTTCGTTTTGAATTGTAAATTGAATTAAATAATGGATTGAGCCAAAAAAATGGCCATGAAAGTAATATTCTTGGACAAAATCATGAAAAAAATGGAAAAATGGTCCAAAATTTGGACAAAAATGCCCGTAACTTTTGAACTTTTTACAAACAAAAAGTAGGGGACTCGATTTTACCGATAGAGGTATGGTTCCTTCGGCAAATTTTCATGGAATAACCCATAGAATACGGAAATCATAGGGAAATTGGTGAATTTTTTCACTCCCTACAAATCGACCCGCCCTAATATATATATATATATATGTATACATGTGTAAGCACATAGGTATTACACATGTATCATTTAGACAAAAATTCGTGCAACAGCCCATTGTTCGGCCGTTGTTCGACCCTTGTTTGACCGAGATTATTTCAAAATGGTTGCTGTTTGACCCTTTTTCAGCCGCTGTTCGGTTTTAGTTAACAAAATATTATTTCTACTCGGGTATATCAACTATTTATTGTGATTAAAATAAAACTTTATAAACTGAATACTTAGTGTAGAATTAGTTTTTAAGAATTTATAAAAGAAAAAAATATATAATTAATTATGCTTTTTGCTAATTTTTTTTTTTAAATTCAATGCAGTGATGAAAATTTTTAGATTCAATGTTATTTTCGTATTAAGATTATCTTATATTTTAAGTCTTAGATTATTTCATAACTTAAGTAAAACATAACTAAAGCTAAAAATCTTGTTGCCTATCTTGTCGTCTATCATTTTGCTACCGCGATATATATGAAAGTTGATGTTTTTTACTACAGGATCGTTAAAAAGTATTAAGAGTTTATAGATTTTAAGCAATTAAAAAAATTTTAGGTAATTTAAGAATATTTGATGGTACATACTTAGAATTTTTTAACCACATTAATAATTTCAGAAAATAAAAATATAGCATTTACTTTCACTGAAACCGATTAGCGGCTAACCATTTCCTAACCTTTGATAAAGATGACGAATAAAACGCACTGATGTTAACGCAAGTAATTACGATTGTTAATGTTTTGTTAACATGGTAAAAATGAAATGCAAAATGACGATTGAAAGCATCGATATAAAACACGGAAAGCTTAAACTTAAAAGCTTTCTGAAAATCTCATATAAGACTCCCAAAAATATGCAACAAGTTGATTTAAGTGCAAGCCACTAGGTGTCGCAGTGTACTGGATCATTGCCGGCGAGTGTACGTTTGCTTGCAAGGTAATTTGTCTAGCTTCACGCCAAAGCAATTGAATGCTTCCACAAAAGAATTAAAAAACCAAAACAAAACAAACAAAAAAAATGTATGTGAAAAATACAAGCAGCATAAAAAGGAAGCACCGCAAAATAAAATGCAAATACCTGTTGCCAGCAGCGATGGTGCAGAAAAATTAGCGAAAAACGAACACACACACATGCAAAGCTCATATACAATCACAGTTGCTGATAGCGGATTTTGTTCACATTACATGTTCACTAATGGTTGAACAAGCCGCAAGCGTATCCGGTGCTGAAAATCAACACACAGCACCTCAGTTCAGCAACATTACCAACAACAACTACAGCCGATGTTCTGCATAGCTCAGCCTTCCTCAGCTCACCTCATTACAACGCCTTTTTACGGCACACACACAAACACACCCACACATATGATATTCCTTGTCAGTTGAGGCGTCTAGAGCTACTGAAGCGAGGCGTGGCGGCCTTTACGTTATAATAAACTGATTGCAATGCACACACTTGCACGTACACTAATACATTCCGGTGAGTTGGCAACTCATACCGTTGCACTTAGTTGCACTCACACCTAGCTACAGAGCGTCGCATATAGAGTCAAGCATATCATCAGCATGATCAACACTGCATTTTGGCCAAATGCAATGGAAGAGTATTTATGTATGAATGCATGTTTGCATTTTTTTGTGAGTATGTGTTTGTGTGTCAGAACTTGTGCCCACTTCCTGCCACACTAGCTGCTGCTCTTCTGTCCAACGCTTTTAGTGTTTGTTGAATGCTTCCTGCGCGTTGCTTTGTAGAGCATTGCTATCGCTGTTGCTATCTCTACCTGGCTTACTCGCTCCACCACGAACAGTCAGCGTGACGCTGTTGCTTCTACTATAAATATAGCCGCCTATGTTTGTTTTCTGTGTGTGTGTGTGTGTGTGTGTGTGTGTGTGTGTGTGTGTGTGTGTTTAGTGAGGCTCCACACTGGGGACATGTTAACATGGCTTTCGTGCCAAAATTATTATTCGTGCTACAACATGACAGTGGTTTTTATATAGTTGTTGTTGTTGGTTTTGTTGCTGTTGGTTGTTGGTTGTTGGTTTTTTTTTGTTTTTTTTTTTTGCATTTGGTTAGCACTCTGCCAAAGCGCACATAAAACTACACAAACACACAAAAAAAAGCCAACGACAAAAAACCAAAAACTGTTGCATATTTTTGGGTTGCGCTGCTACCATAGATAGAGTTGTGAGAGTGTGTTTTTTGCAAGTTTTGAAGGCGTGAATGCTAGGCGGCAGCTGCAACAGCTAGAGCCATAATTTAAAAATATACCAAATCAAACGAAATAAAAAAAACCCATTGAAAAAAAAACAAACTTACACATTCCACCACAAAATAAATGGATTTTTAAAGGGGCGTTCAAGTAACGTTTAAAAGCTTACGAAATAAAAATTTGCACATTTTTTTATTTGTACACAACAATAGCCGAATGTAGTAAGTTTTTATTAAAAACATATTTGACAATATTTATTGAATGCTATGAAGTTCATCGCAGTTGCTGTTACTGTTGTTGTTGTTCTTGTTTGTTTTAAGTTATCTGTAATAGTTTTTTAATAAAATGTGCTCGTTAGCTTTTACGCGACACATTGTTTTTGAAATTGATTTTTTATGCAAAAAACAAATAATAATGACAAAGCCCTAACGTATGCTAGAAAAAGTATAAACAAAAAAGTAATACTTTTAAACGACTTTATAGCTGCTCAAACATTTTGCCTAGTTAATGGTTTTATAATAATTTTATGTTGGCACGATTTTTACTATTTTAAGGCATGATTTTAGGCATTTTCATTTTAACTTTGATTTTTATATAGTAGTGAAGTTATCAGCATTTAAAGAAAATTCTAATGCTTGGTTTTCACTATGTCATTTTTATGACGACACAAAAGTTTATCACCTGAAATATCACCTTAATAAAACTCTAAAACATTTTCTGCATAGCTCCATTTAATAATTTATTTTTTTTTTATTTTCCAAAAATGCCAAAGTTAGAAAAAATGACAACATATTGTTATTTTCAATTTGATTGGCAACAACTGACCACTGAAAATGACATAGTGAAAAGCAAGCATAAGTGCGTAAATGTTTACCTGTATGAGGAGGTAAAAGAGTATTTTGTTTTTACTCGTCAATTCCCAGTGTCACCTGTAGGTGACAGAGATTGAAGAATTTATTTATCCTATAAAACAAAAAAAATTTGAAAAAAATTTACTACTACTATAAAGTAAACAGACGGTAGTATTTATATTTTTTTTTGGCAACCCTGATACATACATCATCTGTCAAATTATTCATTTGTCTCAAACAGTTTTGAAATTTTTGTGCGTCGAAGTGGTTTTTAAACTTTTTTTTGTTATAAAAATGCCAAAAGGGTAAGTACTGTAATACTTGTTTTTGCAAATTGTTGTTATTGAATGTATTGAATGGGATGTACATTTTTTTCCTTATTTTTCATGTTTTAAATATCTAAACACGTCAATTAACAAAAAAAATAATATTCTGCCATCAGACAGAAGCCTGGGAATTGACGGGTTAAGTCACAAAAAAAAATAATAAAATGTTATGAATAAATATGATCGAAAAAAATTTTTGTAAAAAAATTGGTTTATTTAGATACATATGTAAATTATTTTCACTGGATTTATATAAAATTAATTTTTCATATATTTTTAGTTCTTTGAAGTACCATGGGTCAAAATTTGAACCACTGAAAAATAAACCTTTGTGGTATGTTGGGACAAAATTTAACCCAATCAGATTTGATGTTAATAATAAAATGTAATAAGAATAAATATGATAAATATAATAAAAACAAGTAATAATAATAAAATATTTTCGACTTTTTTTTCTTTTTTTATAAGGGTATTTTTTATAATGAAATTTCCGTACCTCAAAGAGTTAAGGTTTAACCTAAAACAAACTAACTTCATATCTAACTCTATTTCAAAGAACAATTGCAAGGACGAATTCAAAAGGGTTTTAAATTGTATACACATAAGTTTTATTCAACTTCGGGAATTTTTGAACTGTAGGTTAGGTTAAGGTGGCGGCAGGTCTTAGACCAGCCCACTTAGACCATATTTTTGGTCCGTTGTGATACCACAGAATGAAGAAAAGAGTAATCGAAACTTTTGTGTAGGATGTTCTTAATGCGGCAGAATCTGTAGAAACATGCGATATTAAATCTGAAGCCTCATTTAGAAATTAAAACCTCAGTTAAATCAAGTTACTAAGCGTTCCTCTCCACAAACTTTTCCTACCACCACCAACTACAACTTTTCATCGTAAATTGATGTGTTTTTAAGTTCCTTTAATTAGGTATAAGGTAAGAAAGGTTATAGCGTAGGATCATGGCGTAGGACCTGGCCCAGCCAAGATTTGAACCCGGGAGCCTTGAGCGATAGTCAAGCGCGCTACCACTAGACTATCGAGGCCGCCTTTTGAACTGTAAGATTTTATGAACTTACTATAGTAGAGAAAATTTGCTTGGCATTTTCTTATCGATTCATCTCTGTGTGTGAATTGTGTTATATTTGTATCTTGAGCTTATGTTATTTCTGTATGGGCCATTTTGTTCACAGAGAGATAAATTTATCCCCGAGTTAATTCCATGATTTTTCCAGTTTTTCATTTGTTCACAGTGAGTTAAGCATTTAACTCTTCAAGCTGGAGATAAAAATGGTGGCGAGATAGCTTAACCCCAGAAATATTTAACTCGTGAAAATTGGTGAGTTAAGATTTTTAATTCGCTCTCATCACTCTCATTTTAATATTTGTTATTTACTTGGTATCAAAATATTGCAAATACAGATTTTTAAACATAGGGAAACAGTATTGGGGTTACTGATTTCGAATCAAAAATGGGGCGCTGAATCCGAATCCGTGGCCAGAATTTCAAAATGATAAAGTTTTGAAATAATAGGGTTGCCACCTCTATGTATAATAGTTGCCACCTCAATAATATGTATTTTTTAAATTTTGAACATCATTTAACAGTGTTAGGGAGTCACTGATTTCGAATCTGATGTCAGAATTTTAAAATTCAAGATGGTGGATAGGGTTGCCACCTTAATTTTTTGTATTTTTATGAATTCGGGGCTGGTGCGAAGTAAAAGATAAAAATGGGTCGCTGAATCCGAATCCGTGGTCAGAATTTCAAAATGATAAAATTATATAATAATAGGGCTGCCACCTAATAATATGTATTTTCAAAAGTAAAAGCAACCCTATTATTTCAAAATTTTATAATTTTGAAATTCTGACCATGGATTCGTATTCAGCGACCCATTTTTGGTGTACCATTTTTTCGCCATTCCCGAATTCATAAAAATACAAAAAAGTAAGGTGGCAACCCTTTCCACCATTTTGAATTTTAAAATTCTGACATCAGATTCGAAATCAGTGACTCCCTAACACAGTTAAATAATGTTTAAAATTCTTAAAAATACATATTAATAGGTGGCAACCCTATTATTTCACAACTTTATAATTTTGAAATTCTGATCATGGATTCGTATGCAGCGACCCATTTTTGGTGTACCATTTTTTTGCCAGTCATGAATTCATAAAAATACAAAAAATTAAGGTGGCAACCCTATCCACCATTTTGAATTTTAACATGCTGACTTCAGATTCGAAATCAGTGACTCCCTTACACTGTTAAATAATGTTTAAAATTCTTAAAAATACATATTAGGTGGCAACCCTATTATTTCAAAACTTTATAATTTTGAAATTCTGACCATGGATTCGTATTCAGCGACCCATTTTTGGTGTACCATTTTTTCGCCAGTCCCGAATTCATAAAAATGCAAAAAATTAAGGTGGCAACCCTATCCACCATTTTGAATTTTAACATGCTGACTTCAGATTCGAAATCAGCGACCCCCAATACTCTTTCCTCATGTTTTAAAAAGCAATTCATCTCTGTGTGTGAATTGTGTTATATTTGTATCTTGAGCTTATGTTATTTCTGTATGGGCCATTTTGTTCACAGAGAGATAAATTTATCCCCGAGTTAATTCCATGATTTTTCCAGTTTTTCATTTGTTCACAGTGAGTTAAGCATTTAACTCTTCAAGCTGGAGATAAAAATGGTGGCGAGATAGCTTAACCCCAGAAATATTTAACTCGTGAAAATTGGTGAGTTAAGATTTTTAATTCGCTCTCATCACTCTCATTTTAATATTTGTTATTTACTTGGTATCAAAATATTGCAAATACAGATTTTTAAACATAGGGAAACAGTATTGGGGTTACTGATTTCGAATCAAAAATGGGGCGCTGAATCCGAATCCGTGGCCAGAATTTCAAAATGATAAAGTTTTGAAATAATAGGGTTGCCACCTCTATGTATAATAGTTGCCACCTCAATAATATGTATTTTTTAAATTTTGAACATCATTTAACAGTGTTAGGGAGTCACTGATTTCGAATCTGATGTCAGAATTTTAAAATTCAAGATGGTGGATAGGGTTGCCACCTTAATTTTTTGTATTTTTATGAATTCGGGGCTGGTGCGAAGTAAAAGATAAAAATGGGTCGCTGAATCCGAATCCGTGGTCAGAATTTCAAAATGATAAAATTATATAATAATAGGGCTGCCACCTAATAATATGTATTTTCAAAAGTAAAAGCAACCCTATTATTTCAAAATTTTATAATTTTGAAATTCTGACCATGGATTCGTATTCAGCGACCCATTTTTGGTGTACCATTTTTTCGCCATTCCCGAATTCATAAAAATACAAAAAAGTAAGGTGGCAACCCTATCCACCATTTTGAATTTTAAAATTCTGACATCAGATTCGAAATCAGTGACTCCCTAACACAGTTAAATAATGTTTAAAATTCTTAAAAATACATATTAATAGGTGGCAACCCTATTATTTCACAACTTTATAATTTTGAAATTCTGATCATGGATTCGTATGCAGCGACCCATTTTTGGTGTACCATTTTTTTGCCAGTCATGAATTCATAAAAAAACAAAAAATTAAGGTGGCAACCCTATCCACCATTTTGAATTTTAACATGCTGACTTCAGATTCGAAATCAGTGACTCCCTTACACTGTTAAATAATGTTTAAAATTCTTAAAAATACATATTAGGTGGCAACCCTATTATTTCAAAACTTTATAATTTTGAAATTCTGACCATGGATTCGTATTCAGCGACCCATTTTTGGTGTACCATTTTTTCGCCAGTCCCGAATTCATAAAAATGCAAAAAATTAAGGTGGCAACCCTATCCACCATTTTGAATTTTAACATGCTGACTTCAGATTCGAAATCAGCGACCCCCAATACTCTTTCCTCATGTTTTAAATTCTTAAAATAAAACATTTTTAGGTGGCATTTTAGTGTAGAAAAATTTTCGAGTTTTGAAATTCTGACAACGGATTCGGAATCAGCGACCCAATTTTACCTAGTGTTTCTCCCAGAGTTGAATTCGCATAAATAAACTAGAAATTAGGTAACAACTCTATCCGCCATCTTAAATTTTAAAATTCTGACACCAGATTCGAAAGAAGTAACCCCCAATGAGCAACATTCTAACATTCCAATGGAAATCGATATAAACTGAGAGCGAATTTATGCTCTAAGCATAAAGCCGGGATAAATTGTGAACAAAACCACTTTTTTATCTCCCGACTTATACGCTTGGTATAAAATTAACCTAGAGATAGTTATCCCCGAATGAAATTGTATTTATGCCTTTTGTGAACAAAATGGCCCTATGAGTTATTTAAGCACGAAAAATGTCTCAATGCTCTATATTTTGGTATGTGTTCTCCAAATTCTCAGCAGATTGATACTTTTTGTCCTTTTACCAAATTTACTATTTGATTTACAAATTTGAGGTGTACTTTGCAATTGGCGCGCCAATGTCAGGTACCGCGCGAGTTTATTTAATTTTTTTGCAATAGGAATAATCATTTCTCCATCGAAAAAAAATTCGTTTTTTATGTAAAATTTTATGAAATACGATGGTTATGTTTAAAACACGCTAAGTGGTGGGTAAGATTGGTTAGTATTTATTTAAAAATTTAAATTGCGTATAACAGAAATTTTTATAATGGCGGTCAGGGTTCGGTTTGTAAAAGAATGACCCATATCCATTTTTCGCTGCCTTTTTTACATACAATTCAGATTGTATGTTGGAAAAATTGCCGCTTTTGTTATAAAATAATCTAATAACATGGGAGCGAGTCAGTTTTTTGCTTGTCAAAAGTCTCTATTGTCAAAATTCTGTAAATTTTACAGTATTTTTAAAATACTGTTTGTCTGAAAACCTGTATTTCAATATACCGTTTTTTAAAAAGTTTGCTTTCAAAAAGTCTGCTCTCCATTTACAGCATGTTAACTGTATTTGGGAAACAAAATGGTGTTTTTTAAGATTAAATTATTTGCCCTTGTATGGAAAGTTCTTATTTTAAGCTTATTTACCTTAGATGTTCTTATTCCATATTTTGCAGAATTTTGGCATACAAAATTTCTTAACATAGTTTTATGGTAATGCAGAATTTTGTAATGCAAAATTTTGTACACAGAATTTCATACATACAGACAACTGCACCGAATCCGTATAACATACTATATATATTAAAATTTTTTTATTCAGTTCAATTGTTTTACATGACATTAAAAAAGTATGTACGCTTTTGTTATTTGCGCATGCACATGTTACGGTTTATACGTTTCAGAAACTATTCGACCTATGTTCGGCCGTTGTTCGGACGTGGAGCCTTCTTTTTTATTAGTTTAATACCATTTTCAAACCCTGTTTAGCTGTGCGGTCGCTGTTTGACCTCTGTTTGACCAATTACATTCTTCCTAGGGCTTTTAAGATGATGACAAGAATAAAATGTTAATGGTAAAAACTATAAAGATTGCGTTTTGTAGATAAATGGATTAAGATTCTATGTTATGACAGATAGCTTGAATTGAATTGAAATGATGCATTAAAAAAAATGTTGAGCGAAAATTTTAAGACTTTAAAATTTAGGTCTAAGAGACTAAAATCAAAATCAATCTACCACAACCTTAAGCAGACGACAACTTATTGAATAAATATTGATTTTCGCCAAATAAAAAAAAAACTCCTTTTACGGTTATCCCAAATCTAAAACTAAGCACACTTTCGTTGTTACCTTTTAAAATTTAAAGGATCGCTTTACTTTTAAATGCAAAGGTTGACGAAAGGACAATAAATTAAGAAAGGGAAGTACATAAATACAGAAGAAATATATCCAATTAAAACTTAAGCTCTGGCAACGAACTTCACAGAAGTTATTAAAAACAATTTTTAGACTTCTTTCTATATTCGCTCTTTATAATATCTACAACTGCAAGGCGAACTTTTATTGTTGTGTTGAAGATTTTTATAAGAGTCATCTATCGATCTGCCTTTAAACGACAAATGAAAGGTAAGGTTAAGTTTTTGCGGCGGCTGGTCTCTGGACCAAATTATTGATCCGTTGTGACACCATAGAGCAAAGGAAGGGAGACATTAAGTTAAATCAAATCTATCAAATCAAGTCAGTCAAATGAAGTGATTTTTTTTCTAATTACAACTTTTTTGCGTATACAAATATGTATGCTTCTTAAAGTTTTTTTGATAGGAAATAAGGAAGAAAATGCTAGAGCTTAGGACAATGATCTAACGGGGACACGAAATTAGTACCCCTGGATGACAATCAAGCACTTTACCACTAGGCTACTTAGGTCGTAAAAAAACGATATAATGTATTTGCACATTTTGATGTAATTATAAAAAATATAATATTTCATATGTCAACCTCAGCTTAACAGTCCATTTCAAAGCTACTTCACTTTAAAAAGACTTATTTGTAACTAAAAGCAGCATTCTTAAGACCTGCTACAAAACAATTGGTTGATTGCTAAGAAGCACTTATTTTAATGTATACTTCCATTTCAACACAAGCGGAAGTGGTTTTTGTATGCATTCATTTAATTATCATGCATTTGTTTGTCTTCTTCAATTAATTTGCAAATGTTTTGTGCTACTTTTGTTTTATCTTGTTCGACTTCTAGCATTTTGGCTTGGTTTCCATTGTTTTTTGCAAATCATGAAATTCCTTTTAAAAACGGAAGCTGCTTGTTTTCTAATTATGCATTATGCTGACTAAGTGTGTGTTTGGGCTGAAGAAGAAAAAAAGAAATGGGAGAAGAAGGAGAAAAGTTATAATTATACGCAATACTTCCCAGTGAACCAAATCTGAACCAGTCGCCGCACTAAAATGGCTCTCAATACTGAACCTTTGGTTTTGTTCAAAAATGAGTTACAAATAAAATCCTTAGCCTAAGTCACCATGTGCCATTATGTATTTGCTGTTAACAAGTGTTTTTTTAAATTAACAAAAAAAGAGTATGAAAGGTAATTCAGTTAAAATTGTACTAACGACTAATAAGTACATAAATGTATTAAAAAGACTATAAATTCTACTTTTTTTTATGTGTGTTTTTTAAGCTCAGGTCGGCGGATCTTCTATTTTTTGTAAATTTTAAGCTTTCAATGCATAATAAAAATGAAAACTTGCAAAATATGAAAATTTGTGTTGTTTTTTTTTTTGTGGAAATTCTACAATTTCCATAAAGCTACTTTGTATGGGAAGTAGGCATGTTTTTTATTCCATTTTGTCAAATTTCAAAATTAGAGTGCGTATTTGAGCTTAAATCTTGTGTGCAAAATTCAAATCATTGCATTTCTGTGATATTTAAAGAGATTTTATCGTTTTGCTAAATTCTTTTTATATGGTAGGTAGTCGTAGTTTTCATCCGATTTGGCTCATTTTCGAACTTTTCATTTGGCTCATTTCGAACAAAACAGAGATAATCTGTTTTGTAAAGTTACGTGTTAAATTCCATACCAATAGCCCAAAAATTATGACTGTTCTCGTGATTGCAAACAAATAGACGGACATATAGATAGATGGATATGGCAAAATCGAGTCAGGAGGTGATACCGACCAAGAATATATATAATTTTCTATAACTGCTACGCCTTTTTATAGATGTTATAAGTAGAATAGGTGTAAAGAGATTTTTAATTAAAAAAACCAATATATTATATAATTCTCTATGTTCAAAAATTGATTTAAAATATTTTCCTCATTTTCAAAATTTTCTAAAATGCTTTGATCTTTTCAATCTAATACTACATATATATTTGACCAAATGACTCATTTGAAATGAGTCATACAAAAGTGTTTACTGTTGTAGTATCGTGTAATCGCCCTAATCATAGTATCTCTGGTTCGAAGACTCAATTATGGGCCATGCTATGATTATGGCGTTTATAGGATACTAAAACAGTAAAGACTTTTGAATGACTCATTTCAACTGAGTCATTTGGTTCAATTTAAGCGTAGTATTATCTTAATTAGGTTCGAGACAGTAACAAACAATCATATTTGTTCAAATTTATTTTAAGATTATTGTATTAATTTTTTAATACACATTCAACCGAGTGTTTGAACCTCAAAAATTCACTTGGCTGTGATCATACCAGGATTTTTTAATACACACTCAACCGAGCGTTTGAACCTCAAAAATTAACTTTTATTAGGTATAACGTGCCATGTTGGGGATAAAAAAGTGCCAAAAAGTGTCAAATAAAAAATAGAAGTACCAAAAAAGGTGTACAATTTCAATGAACAGTGAGTTAATTTATTTCACTTATTTTATATAATAAACAAAAAATAAAACGATGGTCATCCTAGATAAATTTCAGCTTTTTACCCCCCCCCCCCTCTCTTTTACTTTTCGAAGTGCATTTCAAAACACCTACCATCCCCCCCCCCTATAAAGTAAAGTGACATGTTTTACATAGCCTCAGAATTTTCACTAGTATTACTGACTATCTTAATACATAAAACGCAAGCACGCTGCTCCGTGCCCAAAATCTCTCAAACTGTTCAGCCTGAAAATATGCACATCTTGATCATAAAAGGCAATCATGCTGCTACGCATACAGTATTTCTCAAACTGTAACTATTTTTTGACAGTAAAGTACTTTTACAAGACATTCTGTTCTTAAAAATGTTCAGCCTGAAAGTATGCACAGAAAATATATTTGATATTTATCAGTGTCAATACTGGGTTTTACAATTGTGCGTTTTTTGATCTAACTACGTCTTTTTTTCATACTTAAAAAATGTATGAGGAATTTAATTAAATTCTTTTGATTCAATTTGCGTCGATTGTACCAAAAAATAAAATTGTATCAGCCGCAAAACGACACCTGAGTGGCTACGTATATGATGGTTGCAAGGCCAGTTTTTTAAGTTGTGTATGAATATGATTATTACAAAACTCGACTTTTTGCACTTTTACACTTGAACTAATTTTTCAACACTGCTTCAATACGTAAAGTGTTATTTAAAGTAGTACATTTGTATTTTTCAAAAATCAATTAAATAAAAAATTCAAGCTTTAAAAAGAGAAAAAGTGCTTTCTCCAAATGGCTGCAAAAAGAAAGTGAGCGGAGGACCTGTCGTAGGACAGGCTTTTAGTACTTGTATACATATATGTGACTTTAAATTGAAGCTACAATTTAAAAAAAAAGTTATATCATCATTAAAACCTATTCCATCTTTGATTCAAGAGTCAATGCTCGCAATTACTAAGATGAGAAGCTAGAAGCTTTGTTGAGGATTCTTCAAATTCGTCATCGGATTCTATGTCGACCCATCGTATGGAAAAGGGCAGCTTTATCAAAAATGTTTACACCAAAATCTTCATATGTATGTCTTTAGTACATTCACACGTGACATATATCATTATCAGTTGGTAAATGATATGCATAAAAATACATCGGAAATGAAAAAATTACAAATTATTCAAAATAAATGCATGAAAGCAATTTTCGGGCTACTACGATTTGAGCCTTGCCATCAAATGTAGAGGAGTTTCAAAATGTCTTATCTCTAGAAAGACTCTATCTATGCCAACTAATAATGCAAGCTTTTAAGAATTTAAGAAGTATAAGCTACCCCTCCAGAGAATGTGAACATTCCCGGATGTAACCAGGAAACATTCCATGGAATGTAGGAAGCATTCCCCTTCGTTGCACACTCCATTGCTTTTTTTATATAGCATATCATTAGAGGGAAACATTACTCTCCGTTGTGTTAAAAAGTCAAGTGGAAACATTCCTCTCCGCTGTCTTAAAAAGTGAATTGGAAGCGGTCCTCATCTCTGTTCAGAAAATTAGTGTGGAAACATTCCTCTCCCTTGTTATGAAAATGCTCGGCCAGAATTCGAACCCGGGACCCCTGAGCGACAGTCAAGCGCTCTACCACTAGACTATCGAGGCCGGCCAGTAAAACATATTTTTTTTAAAACAGTCATTCCTAAAGAAGCGGTTTGGAAACAACATAAACTCTAAACTACCAATATAATTCCCAAAGATATGATGGGGAATGTTTATTCATCACTTCCATATGTAAGTCTTCCAATTTTTACAAGGGGGAAGCGGTTTGAAAACAACATAATCACAAAACTACCCTTAAGCTTCCGAAAGATGCGGTGGGTAATGTTTGTTTATCTTTTTTAGATGGAAGCATTCCGAAACAGAAATAACCTAGTTGTGGCGAGATGCAGTAGCGAGGTCACAACACAACGGTACTTATATGCAGGTCATCGGGCCTTTAATAATTGGCCAGTACCAATTACAAATTAGTAAGAAATTATCTTCGACTGGACTGAAGTTAAAATACCCTCACTGCCGTATTTTAAAATATTTGAAGACTTCAATGTTGCACTATTTTGATTACGTCACTGTTATTGGTCGCATTTTTTATCTAAATATTTCACATTTGAAACTGGCAATCCTTTTTATTATTACAGCTTTTGTGTGCAACATTACGTCATCTTGTATGGAAGGTGGGCGGAATATTCAGTTGTTGTTTTAAAATTTCAAACATCGAGTGGTTAGTAAAGATTTAAACTAATTTAAAAAAATTTTAAGCGATGGTAGTAATTTTTGTGGAATTTAAGGGTATTTTGCTGATTTCAGCCGTGGTCTTCATTACATTTTTTCAAATTTCATACTTAAAGTGCATATTAATTTATAAAGCTTATGTGCAAAATTTGAAGTCATCAAATTAATTTTTTGCGGAATTGAAAGAGATTTTACCGTTTTGGTAAACTCAGTTTGTATGGGAGGTAGACGTGACTTTTACAAATTTTATACGTGCAAAATTTTAAGTCACTAGATTAATTTTTGTGAAATTTAAAAAGATTTTACCGCTTTTGCAACCTCACTTTGTATGGGAGGTAGCTGTGGTTTTAATTCGACTTTTCTAAATTTCACGCTTAAAGTACATATTAATTGTTAAAGCTTATGTGAAAAATTTGAAGTCATTATATTAATTTTTACGGAATTGAAAAAGATTTTACTGTTTTGTTAAACTCTTTTTGTATGGGAGGTAGACGTGATTTTCATTCGACTTTTACAACTTTCGTACGTGCAAAATTTTAAATCACTAGATTAATTTTTGTGAGATTTAAAGAGATTTCACAGTGTTGGTAGCCTCATTTTGTATGGGAGGTAGCCGTGGTTTTCATTAGATTTTCCCAAATTTCATACTTAAAGAGCATATTATTTGTAAAAGCTTTTGTGCAAAATTTGGAGTCATCAGATTAATTTTTGCGGAATTGAAAGAGATTTTACCGCTTTGGTAAACTCAGTTTGTATGGGAGGTAGACGCGACTTTTGTTTGACTTGTACAAATTTAATACGTGCAAAATTTTGAGCCACTAGATTAATTTTTGTGAGATTTAAAGAGATTTTACCGTTTTCGCAACCTCACTTTGTATGGGAGGTAGACAGGGTTTTCATTAGATTTTACTAAATTTCACACTTAAAGTACATACTAATTGTTGAAGAAGAACGTGAAAAATTTGAAGTCATTATATCAGTTTTTACGGAATTGAAAGAAATTTTAGCGTTTTGATAAACACACTTTGTATGGGAGATAGACGTGATTTTTATTCGACTTTTACAAATTTCATACTCAAAGTGCATATTAAAGACATTAGATTAATTTTTTTGGAATTTAAAAAAATTTTTCCGCTTTAGTTAAGTCACTTTGTATGGGAGGTGGTTTTTATCAGATTTTTACAAATTTTTTACTCAAAGTTTATATTAAACGTTATAGCTAATGTGAGAAATTTTAAGTAATTAGATTAATTTTTGTGGAATTTAAAGAGCTTTTACCGTTTTGGTTAAATCCCTTTGTAAGGGAGGTAGGCGTAGTTTTTATCCGATTTGGCTAATTTTCAAACTTGGCCTCTATTTTTGAATAAAAAGCTTATATATTGAATTTCGTAACGATAGCTATAAAATTACGGCTGTCATCGTGATCACAGGCAGACAGACGGACAGACGGACATGGCTAAATCGTCTTTAGTGATGATGATGATCAGGAATATATATACCTTTCTATACAGCTCACGCCTCCTTATCGGCGCACAGTGCGCTTTTTTCAATTTTAGGATGACATTTGCACTATCTCAGAAACTATAAAAGTTAGGGCCATGAAAATTTGTACAAATGTATTTTAGTTTAAATTATGTAACAGCATAAAAAATTAGAAATTTAGGTCAACTGCATCACCTAGCTCCCATAGAAACCATATTTTTTAATAAAAAAAATCCGCATATAATTGCTTATTTATGCTTTTAAAGAGTAAAATTAGTTAATTTACTTCACTTAAACCTCATGCTAAAAATATTGCAAATCGGATAACTTTTAGGTATATATATCTCTTATAACATTTCCAATTTAACGAAATTTAAAAAAAAAAATTTTAAAAAATGGTTGCTAATGCAAAATAAGGTCACAACTTATTTTAAACTATGAATTCTTTTTTATTTTTCTTTAAATTTAAGAGCACCTAAAAATTGTCTTGGAAATCAGTGCATTTTAGGGCAAAATTTGATTTTTAATACTTTCTTCAAATTAAGTGGTTTTTCTTAATAGCAGCTAGATGCAGCAGGTTTTTACAGAAACAGAAGATAGAAGTCAGATATTTTATGATAGTTATAGCCATCGACTTTAATACTGCTTAATTAGCTAGATATTTTCTACTAAATTTTACTTAAATTTTCATTCCTTAAAAAATTTACAGTCATATTTCAACGATTTTTCTATTTTTATTCAATAACATTTTTTTTTATTTCATATTAAATTCAATGGCGATTAAGATATAAAAAAGTCCAACAAACCAAACCTTGAAATATATTTTGTGCTCGAAGTTATTATTGTTTAAACTTGACTTTATTTTTTGGGTTTTATTGAGCTTATTTTTGTTAAAAAAGTTTCAACTTTGACGAATTTTATAAAAAAAACATACAATACATCAAGTTTTTAATACCACGATCATAATACATGTTTTATAATCTGACGAATAAAAATATTTTTTATAAAATTTAACCAAAAAAAACCCCAAATGTCATCCTAAAATTAAAAAGTGCGGCGTTACAAACAATATTAAAAAAATATTGGATTTAAAAATATACAGAAATAATATTTTGATACAAAAAAAAATCCCTAACGTTGAAAAAATCACTACACAGTAAAAAATATGAGCATAATTTTATACTATTGTATACATATAAATCCAAACCAAAAATGTTTTAAAAGTTATACCATCAAATTTTATAAATTTTTCCAGATCATTTTTCTCGTCAGACCAATCGAAACCATTATATTTTTAAATTTCCCGATTTGGTGAATTTTTTTTTTCTTTTTCTTTCGAACTATAATATATTTTGATTTACACAAGATACTCATATAAAATTTTTAAATTATACTTGTTTTATTATTTTTATAATATATATAGGTATTAATAGGTATAAAATTATTTGGAATAAAAAAAGTTTATACCACACATATGTTATAAAAAATATAAAATTTACCCTTAAATTTTTTACTTTGTAGTGGTCGAAAATAAGTTAATAACTAGGTAGAAAATATTAAATATTTGGTTTTTTGAGATCTCTTCTTTTTTTGAGACAACGCAAGATCGCAAATCTCCAAGTTTAAAAG
Source organism: Dichetophora obliterata (assembly GCA_963920525.1). Taxonomy (NCBI): domain Eukaryota; kingdom Metazoa; phylum Arthropoda; class Insecta; order Diptera; family Sciomyzidae; genus Dichetophora; species Dichetophora obliterata. The sequence goes on along the minus strand of OY986438.1, from coordinate 18,158,183 downwards.
CAAAGCAAATATCCAAAAAAAAAATATCAACCCGAAAACGTTCGTAAAACTTTCACTTTTCTTTAAGCCAGTGCTTGTGATTCAGTGGGTTTAAATGCTTATTAAGCCTACTTTTAGGCTTATTTGTTAAGATTTAAACGTGGGTTTTTGTATTTTTTGGTTTGCTTCGTTGTGATTTACATTATTTTCTCATTAAAAAAAAGCAATGCTGCCACGACTACGAACCAAATCACCACCACCACCGCATGAATTTCCCTTTAAAATTATTATTATTATTATATGCAAACATTGCTGAAAACAATCAATTTCCGTTTCCGTTAGAGCGCTTCCTATTGTTTTTGCACGCGCGCGCATTGCACGAACGCTGAAGTGTGGCTTGAACAACGCCTACTTAATTTTACTTCATGTTCTGTTGTTGCTGCTTCTGCTTCTCCTGCTACCGCTGCTGTTACCATGACTGCTGTTTCTCAAAGCTACAGCTGAAGCGTCTTTATATCGGCTACTGCTGCCTAGCTTCTTTTGTTGCTGCTTATGTTGCTTGGCTTCCGGTGCTTTGTTGGTTTTTGCTGTAGGTGTTGGTGCTGTTCTTGGGTGTTGGTGTTGGTGCTGGTTTTGCTGTTATGCTTACTTGCTTGTAATTCAAATAAATAATTATTGCTGATAGTTGATATTTCGTATTGTTTCTCGGCTGTTGTCATTATTGCTATTGTTGCTGCTCCACTTGTCGTTGTCATGACAACTTGTCATTATGGCATCATCAGTTGCTGTCATTAATTTTCTATAAATACATATATATATATATTAGTATTTTTCTTTTCTTTTCTCTGAAATTTTATTCAAAGACATATGATAGCTTATTGTATTTTCTGCTCTCACACTCTTTGCTTTTTGTAAAAACATAATAATGGATAGGAAGGAGTTCACGTTTTCCTTTTAATTAGCATAACAATGACAACATATTTTGTTGAGATCTTGTTGTTGTTCTTGCTGTAGTTGTTGTTGCTTATGTAATTTTAATTAATACAACAATAACAATAACATTTAATTGCCTTGCAAAGCATCTCATATTTTGCACTTAAACATCAACAATAAATAAGCTTTAAAGCATTTCATCTTGCATACTTTCAGGCATGAGTTATTGAGTATACTTCATCCTTAATTAAGTACACAACTCAATTTAATCTCAAATTTCTATTTTTATGTGAAAAAATATAAATCAAAACAATAATTTACACACAAAATGCTTTCATCGCCTATTTTTCACGCCTCATATTTCACTTGCTTGCTGAGTGTTTTTTTTTCTTTCTTTTTTTGTTCATGTTGCAAGTTCCAAAATTAATTGCAATCAATTTGTCACGATTTGCATTGAAGATCACGCGAGTTACTGGCACGTATCCTTGCTGCACTAACTCATACGCATTTTCACTACATCTCATACACATACACCAGCACAATTGTGTGCGCAGCGCTTTCTTTAAACATACTCGTATGTGTGCATGTCATTAGAATGCATTGTTAGGCGTTTGCCTGAAAGTGTCGCACATCAAAATTAGCTTAAGTGTGAAAGTGTCATGTTTCAAAATGTGACATTAACATGCTGTACAGCAACAAAGTTTTTGTTGTAATTAAATTTAATTGCATCACTGCAGGATTTGAGGCTCGCTTTTCAAATCACACACAAACTGCAATTTGATACATGCAATATTACGTTTTTCATGCATTAGTGATATTTGTGTTTTTTTTTTGTTGCCTGCTTCAAGGCGCATATACAATGTGTCTCTTAAATTACAGATTGAGTGACAGCTAGCTTTAATATGTTGTCATTTAAATAAATGAGCATAGCTTTTATTTCATGCCAAGTAAGCCACTTGAAATATTTGTTGCCTACTTTATGGCTGGCCATACACGAATAGAATTGTTCAGAAATATTTTATAAATAAGGTTTTCATCGATTGTGAAATACGCATATTTATGAAATTGTGTCTTCTTAGTCTTGTGCTATTAGTTTATTTCATAATGAGGGCCTTAGAATTTTTAAGTTGAACAATAAAACAAAGTAGAGCGGTCCAATGTCCAAAACCACCCTAAATTTGTTTTGGTTATAAGTTCTGATTACATTAGCTGTATTCACGATATAGGACAGATGGGTTAAAGAACAGATTAGTCCTAAACTGGGATTTGAATATGACTCCGGAAGTGAAAACACTCTGAAGAGGAAATGTAGTATATGCTCAGCCCTTTTTAACGACTTACGATTTTTTTAAGATCGAACATATTACAAAAGTTATGCAAAAAATATCATTTTGGCTGTTTTTCTGGTGGTTGTTTTAGGAATCCTCTCGAGGTCAGCTTTGATATAAGGGTGGTTTTTTCAAACTTTTTTTTTCGACCCACTCTAATTTCCACAGAAGAGTCTACCGCAACCAAAAAATTAAAACTAATTAAAAACTTATTATTTGACGATATTATCTAAGAAGCACATTTTAGTTTTATTAATTTAAGCAATTTATACATAAATTCATTTACCATGATAATGAAATCGTCTGCACTGTTTCCCGGTGCAAATTTTTTGTCCCGGTTGGGGTTCGAACCAACGACCATAGGCTAGCTCTCATTCTTTATGAAGCAAATTAAACAACGATTACTTAACAACTGCAATGGTCGAATGGATAATCTCATGGATTTAGAATCACGCGGCCGAGGATCAAATCTCCAGATGGTGGCAATTCAATTTAATTTTCAATTTAATTTTATGTTAATAATAATAATGTTTGCAGTTTTTCGCCAGTATAAAAATCGTAATTCTCATAAGATGCTGTTTAAAATCTTAAAAAATAGGGCTTTTTTGCAAAAAAAGTTGCTGGCAAATATCTCATGTTTCAGGCAATTCGAGAAGGATTCGATATTTTCATTTAACGAATCGTTCTCGAATCATATTCATGGACTCTTTAACGAATCGTATTCTCGGACTCGTTAACAAATCGTATTCTCGGACTCGTTAATGAATCGCATTCTCAGACTCGTTAACGAATCGTATTCTCGGATTCGTTAACGATTCGCATTCTCGGACACGTTAAGGAATCGTATTTTCGGACTCGTTAACGATTTGCATTCTCGAACTCATCAACGAATCGTTTTCTCGGATTCGTTAACACGTTTCGTTAACACATTCGATCGTTTTCACGAACCGTTAATGATTCGTATTCTCGGACTCGTTAACGAATGGTGATTTTCTCCCATTTGCGTATTCGAAAACGATTCGAAAACCATAATCGTTAACGATTAAAATGTCCGAGAATGCGAATTCGTTTCGAATTCGTTTGGCTTATTGGGTAGCTGCTACCAGCTCGAGACTATAATGTTTAGGCTTTTAAGCAGAAGAACAGTAGCATATGGACGCCAAGATAATGGTGTGTAAATATTGCTCACAAGAACCTTATAGGGAATTTTTTTTTTATGGTATCAGTGACATCTACCGTGACAAAACGTCGAAAACATAAATCTTACATACGATATTTACATTGAGCCCAAATCCTAACTCGAGAACCGATTGAGCTGAAGGACTAGTTATAGAAAAAAATTTCATAAATAAAAATAATAACAATCAGTACCCGCTGAACCACAAGCAAAGGTACAGCAAACAGTGAGAGTCTTACAAACGTTTTCGGGTTGTTCTTTTGTCTTCAGTAGATTTTTGTTTTCGAACAAATAAGACTTGCGTTATGTAAAAAATAGAAAAATCTCAAAAAAAAATATCATAAAATATTTTTTATCATTAAAAAAAACAAACTTGTTTAACCTATAACGAGTTTAGAGATGACCAATAACACTGTGCGCTTTTTTGTATCTTTTTTCTCTACAAAATACTTAATTAATTAATAATACTTCATTAATACTTAATTTTGGTATAAGGAATATCGTGGTGACATTTGTTTTATCACTTTACGGAACATTTTAGAACAAAATTTTTTTTTAGATATATCAAAAATTACTCAAGATATGCACTCATTTTTATGTTGATAACTCTTGAACCATTAGGAGTTTAATTTTTGTTTCTTGGGCAAAGTTCTTTCTATAATGCTGGCCAACAACTTTGCTGAATAAATGAATATGAAAAAAATCGCTTCTAGTGGGTCTTATCGAGTGATTCTTACAAAAAGCCAAACGAAAAAATTCGAACAACATTGCGTTTGAGTAACATTATTTGCTTTGAAGCGTTGAAAGCGGGCAAGACATATGTCGCTTATTAAAGGTTTAAAGACAATTTCAAATGATTTTTCGTTATATATTTGTTCAACAAAGTTGTTGGCAAGAATAATAGAAAGAAGTTTGCTGAAAAAACCAAACTGAAAATCCTTATGGTTCAAGAGTTCTCAAAATGCAAATGAGTGCATATCTGGACTAATTAAAAAAAAAAATTTTGCACTAATGTCTTCGGTAAAGTGGCAAAACAGATGTTACCACGAGATTCCTCATATTTAAATTAAGTGAAAAACGTTGAAATTGTTAAATACAGATTTTTGTGCCGCACAGTGTAACTAATAATTTTGAGCATTGTTTGTTTTGTAGCAAACTTATTTATGATATATGATTTTTCTTTCTTTTTTTTATCGTGTATGCAACATTTATGCCCAAAGTATAGGAAAAAAGTTATAAATGAAAAAAATCTATTTTTAGTTCAAAAATGTGCTTAGAACTGTTTTATTCTTTTCTTAAATGTGTTAAAAAATGTTTACAAAATTATACTTTAAAAATTTTTTTTGGATTAACAAATGCGCATTAATTTCAACAATTGCTATGGCCAGCAGTAGTAGCATTGTACTAGTGTCATGGAGGACCGAGTTCAATACCCCGCATCACAGTGGTATTTTTTATGTCATATTGTTTTTGCAGCAATGTACGACTATATAGAGCAATACGTACAAAATTGGTGTACATTTTTTTAACAACGTTACTTTATAATAGTTTAAATAATCACATTTTAAAATCATGTTTGAAAAATAATCTATTTTAATACTTTTGTGAAACTATAACCGAGCAAAAAATCCACCAGCTGTCTAGTCTTGTTATTATTGCAACCCGTCGCTTAATGAACTTTTTTGGCATTAAGCTCAAATATAAATAAAAAAAAATATAATTTTTTACATAAAAATTAAGTTTATAAAATAAAAGTTTTGTATAAAAAATTATTGGTAGATTTTGTAAATGACGATTGTATAAAAAATATAATTTTTCATATAAAAATTAAGTTTATAAAATAAAAGTTTTTTATAAAAAATTAAATTTTCTTTAAAAATCTAAATATAAATATTCTCTTTTAAAAAATTATAATACAAAAAAGCAAAAAAATTAACTTTTTTAAAACAGAAGTTTTAAAATACTTCTCAATGCTAAACTCATTTAAAAAATAGGTACTTAATTACAATTTCAGGTTATTGTTTAAGCAAATTATCGAAAAAAGTTCGTTTCTGAGAGGCATTTTAGTGCAATTAATTATGGCAAAAAAGCTAATTTCTAATTGCTGAAAATATACTTTTCTAACCGAAAAGCTTTATATATGTATTAAAAGGAAAATGTTTTTGTTCGCTGGGAATATTATTGCAATAATTTTTGAAAGCCTGCTTTCAGGCGCACTTCACCAACTATACAAAAAATTCACATTAATATTATGCAAACTTAAATTTTATGAATTTCGTGCAGATTTATTTTACAACTTTTACTATCTGTCTTCAAAATTACAGGGTGCCTCATCCAGTCTTGTTGTGAAGTTTGCAGACACTGAAAAAGAACGACAAATACGACGAATGCAACAAATGGCGGGCCATATGAATCTACTTAATCCCTTTGTCTTTAATCAATTTGGTCCATATGGAGCTTATGCGCAGGTAAATATGCAATGAAAACAAGTGAATGGGTTAAAATGTATTTAAACGCGGAGGCAAAAGCAATAAATTGCAAAATAAATGATGGACACAAAAAAAAGAGGAAAGGCAAGGAAAGAAAGCATTAATTGATTTTGCCTGTGTGCATGTGTGTTTCAGTGAACGGAAACAACAACAAGAACAACGACAGCAATAAGCATGTTTGCATTAAAAAGCACTTTACAGCGAAATGCAATAAATTTGCAATTTTATTACTTTTTCTTGTTTTTATAACTTAACCAAACACCCGCTCTTTCTTTCTCTCTCTCTCTCTCGTCTCTTTTGTAGCAACAACAAGCTGCCTTAATGGCCGCGGCTACTGCACCGGGCACCTATATGAACCCGATGGCAGCACTGGCAACGCAAATACCTCATGGCTTAAATGGCACCGGTCAGCCATCGTTGCCATCGCCAACTATGCCCAATTTTAACATGGGTGCTCAGACACCTAACGGCCAGCCGACCGGCGCAACGGCTGAGGGCGTCTTCACGAATGGCATTCCACAGACGGCATTCCCAGGACGTAAGTAAAGCTATTTTTCATCTTGCCTTAAAGCTCTGTAGCGGTGACTATTATTTTACACATCCTTCCCACCTTCCAACGAACGCACTATGGTTCAAGAACCAAAAATCAGCGGCAAAAACTCAATTTCAGTTTCAATTTCAATTATAATTTGATTTTAATTACAAATTTAATTCTAATGTTTAATTTTTAATTTTACGTCTTAAGGATTTTGATGTTGTATATTCCAATTTGCGGCATGCGCAAGAAATATTTTCTTATATGCATGGTATAAAGATAAAGGTAGCTGCAGCGCTGACTGTGCTCTCTTTCCATACTGCCATGTCTGTCAAATTCAGCTGTGTGGCGAATGGAAACAAAAGAAAATAAATAAAAAGTTTTGCTTCGGTTTGACATTTCCGGCAGCATGCTCTCATCTTGTGCATCTACCTGTTATGCTTATATGCTAGCATACCTGCTCAATAAAAAAAGCCATCAGCAAAAAAAAAAACTATTTTGACAAAAAAGTACGCCCGATCTATGGAAATATTTTTCATTAAGGAAATAATTACACAAACTTGTCTTGGTGGCAACACTGTTTCTGTGATCAGCTGTTGACAGTTTCAGCTGATTTTTTTTTCAATTAAACACTTGCAAATCAGTGATTCCTTTTTATATCGGATGCTTTTGTCCAAAAACTGATTTTAACGATTTCGATTTTTTCACATTTTGCACGTCGATAATACTTTAAAAACAAAAAATACTTGCCTACTTTTTTATAATTTTTTATTTTTTTTTTTTTTTTTTTTTTGCAGTTATACACAGTGAAAATTTATAAAGAAAATTAAAAATTGTCATTCAGACATGTACTCAGGCAACTATATCCTCTAAACCGTTAGTCCTACAAGAAAATGCTGGGGACATATTTCAAAGATCTTGAATTGGTCTTCTTTGTGGTGTACTTTTTTACCAACACTTTCGTAAAAAACTTTAATTTTTTTGACCACTAAAAATTTCATTCACATTTTTCGTGATTAGCACCGCTATTTTTATGGCACTTTGAAAATATTATCGTATTGAGGCATTTATTCCTAATGCATTCTCAAATTTTAATGTTAGAGAATCAATGTTTACTATTTTAAGAAAATTTTTCAAAAACTGACTACACTATTTCTTGCTCGCCTGAAGATTGACTGAAAAACATATAATTGTTTTTGTTGGCGCAGCGACGATATGTACCTAGTTTAGTAAAAAAATTGAAAAAATAAAGTTTTTAATTAAAAAGTAAAGTATTAATAAAACATTAATAATTAAAATATTTAAGAATTGTTTAGTCAGCCTTTGAAATACTCGTTTAAAATAGTGAAAATTGATTCTCTAACAACAAATTTTGAGAATGCATTTAGAATGAATGCCTCAATACGATAATAATTTCAAAGAGCCAAAAAAATAGTGGTGCTGACCATGAAAAATGTGAATAAAATTTTTGGTGGTCAAAAAAGTTAAAGTTTTTTACGAAAGTGTTGGTAAAAAAGTAGTACACCACAAAGAAGACCAACTCAGGTCTTTAAAATACAGGGTCTGCCAAATAACTTTCTTTTTTTGAAAATTCTATAAAAAAAACTACTGGATATTTTCTTAAATTTCTTTTTTTGTTTGAAAGTACAATCCTTCCGGTTATTAATGGAAAAAAATTTCATTCAAATGGCAGCCTTGGCTGGCCATGCAGTAGCCTACACGATCGGTCCAATTTTTAAGCACATTATCGATTGTGTGCAGTTGTATTTCACCAATGGCTTCACGAATATTATCCTTTAAAGCGTCAATTGTCTCTGGCTTGTCGGCGTAACACTTATCTTTGAGGGCACCAAACAAATAATAGTCCAACGGTGTCAAATCGCAGCTCCGAGGTGGCCAAACGACATCAGCTCTGCGGCTGATAATGCGATCTTCAAAAACAGGGCGCAAAACATCGAGTGTAGCTTCGGCTGTGTGGCACGTAGCGCCGTCCTGTTGAAACCAAATGTTGCCAATATCCTCCTCTTCAATTTTTGTGAACAAAATTTTGTTCAACATGGCCCGATAACGATCGCCATTGACTGTAACGGCCACTCCTTGCTCATTTTCGAAGAAAAATGGCCCAATTATGCCTCTGTACCAAAATCCGCAACAGTGACTCGTTTTGGATGCAGCGGATTTTCAATGTATGCGTGCGGGTTTTCTGTGCCCCAAATGCGACAATTTTGCTTGTTTACATACCCGCCAAGATCAAAATGAGCTTCATCTGAAAAGATAATTTTTTGGCAAAATCGGCATCATGATTTTCAAAGTAATGTCGCAATATATCCCAGCGTTGTTCAAGCGTATACACAACCATATTCATTCAGCGGAAGGATAAAACTAATTATGTGTCAAATCAGACATGAGCTAAGTGTTACATTTCACGAAATAAGCACTAGTTGAAAAAAACCTTATATGGCGGACACTGTATATCTTCAAGATTTTCTTGTAGGACTCACGGATTAAAAGATATAGTTATTTGAGTACATGTCTGAATGACAATTTTTGAATTTCTTTATAGTTTTTACTGTGTATAAAAAAATTCAAAATTATAAAAAAATATGCAAATATTTTTTTTTAAAGTACTATCCACGTGCAAAGTACCAAATTATAACAAAAATGTGTGTTTCGATAAGCGTCCGATATGACATGGAATAACCGAAATAAGGAAGTATAGAAAACAAATTTCAGTGTATTCAGTGTATTTCAGAGTATTGGAGTTGTTTTGATTTTATGGAAGAAAATTTGTTTTGTTTTCATAAAGTAAAATATTAGTTCCAAGTCTTAACGGGTCAAAGAGAAATGTAAATTATATGAAAAAATGAAGGTGAGAGCTGAATATTATAAGATGGTAAGGCCACATAGATCACATACCTGCAGGTTCTGGTACAAATTTTCATTGTTTGAAGCCATTTTTGGCATGAATTCCGACCCGTTTTCTAGAAAGCTTCCGTAGTTTTAATACTTTCGACCTGAAACTTGTGACGAGGCAAAACAGGCGCCAGTTTTGCCGCACATGTCACTGTCATAAGCGAACACGACAACAAAACAATAAAACTAAACAGCAACAATAATATGAAGACAACCAGAACATCAAAACGAAACAACAACATGAATACAATCAACAGCAACAATCACTACATACATACATTTCACAATATACGTATTTTCTTTTATTTTAAATAATTTTAATATATATAAGATGAATTAATTTTATTGTTAAGTTCTTGAAGCAACAAATGAATTTCTTATTTACTTTATTTATTTCAAATATAAATTACTTTAAATTATATTAAATTGCATAAAATAAGACAAATACTATATAATTCTAATTTTGAACAACGCACCCTGTGCCAACATAAATGTTTAAGAGTTATTTGTATATAAGGCATGAGCAACATTTGATTAAGCGCCAACGGGACCGCGAGTACTTCGATGGGTGACCAGCAACACTACTGAGCGGTGTCAACATGTTACCAAAAACATGAGTACGAATAGCTAACAGCGAAACAGTCAAGCTACCAACAATTAGCAACATTTGATTAAGCGCCAACGGGACCGCGAGTACTTCGATGGGTGACCAGCAACACGATAAGCATGTTTCCAAGAAAAACCACTGAGCGTTACCAACATGGCAACGAGAGCATGAGTAGCAGATCATGGCAACACCAATGAGCGGTGTCAACATGTTAACGAAGACATGAGTATAACTAACAGCAATGCTGCTACGTTAGCTGAAGGTATACAATAAATTTGATGATGAGAAGACAGGCAGTAGCTGGCAGACAGTTGAAACAAGCGGTTGAGTGCACTGCAGTTGCTGACAGACAAGTGAGCCGAGCGATTGAGGTTACTGGAGTTGTTGACGAACCACCAAAGCGAGCGGAAGTACAAAAGGGAGTAGCTGCCGAACCATATCAAGATAGAGGATATAGAGGAAGACACACTAAAGTAAGATTGTGTTAAAGTGATTGAGTTATTTAGACAAGTGGCGAGGATAACAGGCGAGACAAAAACTGAGGACGAACCTTACTCCTAATCAAGGGACAACAGGTTTCAGTTTAGTGAGGCATAGCGTCAGCTCGCAAGGGACGACTGGTTTAGCTTTGGAGGCGCAGCGTCAGCTCGCAAGGGACAGTTGGTTTAGCTTTGGAAGCGCAGCGTCAGCTCGCAAGGGACAATTGGTTTAGCTTTGGAGGCGCAGCGTCAGCTCGCAAGGGACAGTTGGTTTAGCTTTGGAGGCGCAGCGTCAGCTCGCAAGGGACAATTGGTTTAGCTTTGGAGGCGCAGCGTCAGCTCGCAAGGGACAACTGGTTTTAGCTTTGGAGGCGCAGCGTCAGCTCGCAAGGGACAACTGGTTTAGCTTTGGAGGCGCAGCGTCAGCTCGCAAGGGACAATTGGTTTAGCTTTGGAGGCGCAGCGTCAGCTCGCAAGGGACAATTGGTTCAGTTTAGTGAGGCATAGCGTCAGCTCGCAAGGGACAACTGGTTATAGCTTTGGAGGCGCAGCGTCAGCTCGCAAGGGACAACGGGTGTCAGTTTATTAAGGCATAACGTCGGTTCTCAAGGGGCATCATCCTAGCTGGGAGCGCAGTATCAGAGTGTAAAAGGAAGAGTAGTACTAGTAACGCACCGGCTGGACAAAAGGACTGTAATCAAGACGCCAGAGTTTCCGCCCACTCAGCACGCCAACGCCCATTAAAATTAATCACCACCGAATTGCTCACTATATATCGCCTTACTATTATTATTACTTAGTTTATACGTAAAATTGTAAGAAATCAAACTTAAAACGTTAAATAAAAGCTTTACTTGGAAGAACCTGAAACAAATAAATCTAATTTTTGTGACGAATCCTGGACACGACTGAGAATACCTCAGCTATAGAGCCGGAAGACCGGCAGCTTCGTTACATGGCGCCCGAGCAGGGACCCTTCCAAATATAGTAAAGTGAGCAATTGTGCAGTGATTTAAAAGTGGTCGACTGGCACACCAAAAAAAAAAAAGATAACAGCAACATAGATTGTGATAAGCAAACAAAAAAAAAAAAGGATTTTTGCAACGTTGGAGAAGTGTATTAGAAGAATAATCTAAATTGTCAAGAAAAGAAAAAAAACCCAGAAAAGACGATAACAGAAGAATTTGCAGAACTTACGAGAATCAAAGAAATTCATCATGGTTAAGACCACGTGGGTGTACTCGCTGCGACGAGAAGATCTCTTGAGCTACGCTGAGGAATTTAAATTTGATGCAGAAGGCTCGGTAGAAGAGCTGCGGAAACGGTTCGCAGCCCAGATCAATGAAAATAGTTACGAACCGGAGCAGGAGGAACGGTTGGCCGAACTGGAGGTCAAACACCGCCGAGGGTGTTCACCGGCGCCAGTAACATCTAACGAGACAAACAAAACGCCAGCCATAACGATAACGAAATCTTTCCAAGAAGCGCAAGGCACACATAGAGAGACGAAAGAGGAAGAAGCAAGGGCAGCCGGGATGTCGAACTACCAGACGCGGCCACAACCATATGCTGACGCCCAGAGAGGTGGGCTACGCCCGTCATTTTACAGCGACACCATAGATCGAGTGAAGAAGTGGTCAGTGAGTTTCAACGGGACGGAAGACGCTCTAGCCTTCATTGAGCGAGTCGAGGAGCTGGTGGAGGTATATGATCTGAATATAGATTTGTTGCCACGGTGCATGCCTGAGTTGCTATACGAACAAGCACTCCACTGGTACCGCAACAATAACGCACACTGGAACAACTGGCAGAACTTCAAGACCGACTTTCTGGAATTCTTCTTGCCAGCTAGATTTTTAGAGCGGCTGGAAGACGAAATACGCCGCCGACAACAATTTGCAGGCGAGAAATTTAAAGACTTCGTCATAGCCATCCAGAATCTGATGCGGCATGGTAATCTCAACAAGGAGCAACAATTAGAGCGGATCTATAGGAATAGCTGCCACGAGCTTCAATTATATGTGAAGAGAAGAGAGTTCTCAAGCCTAGGGGAGCTTATAAATTTGGCAGGCGACTTCGAAGACTTGAAGCGATCGAACAACAACCACCATCATTCAGAGGTTCAGATGAGAGAGGCAGGTAGCCGGCAGACGACACAAGTCTCATACATCGATCCACGCACAGCTTGCCGACGCTGCGGACAGAACGGTCATTTAGGGCGCAACTGCCGAAACCAAGGTGTAAGTTTCTGCTGGGAATGTGGAAAAATAAATATTCGGACTTACGACTGCTGCCGTCGAAGACAGGGAAACGACGGAAGGCCCCCTCTACGTCGAGGAGAGTGGAGGCCCAATTTTGTGGAGTCTCGACAAAATTAGACGGTCTTCGAGCAGAAGAGGGCCGCATAGTGGCCACAGTAGCACTCGATGACGTCTGGATGGAGGCTACTTTGGACACAGGGGCGACAAGGAGCTTCATCAGCCAATATTATGCAGACAAGCTGCGGACTACGTTAAAAATCAGGCCTACCAAAACGCAGATTAGTTTGGCTGATGGAAGCAGACAAGAAGTTACAGAGGCGTTAGAAGCGGAAGTATCCCTGGGTGAGAACTATGTGCGCTTGGCGATACTCATCCTTCCTGAAGTGTTGGACGATTTGATCCTTGGGATGGATTTTCTGTACGGCATCGGGACATCAATACGATGTGGGGATTTTTCCCTAGATCTGCCAAGAGTACCAAGGGCACAGGAGCACACAAAAGTTTTGAATTGCGTCGCAGCAGCACCTGCGTCATCAACTGCCGTCGCAGCAGCACCTGCGTCATCAACTGCCGCCGCAGCAGCATCTGCGTCATCAACTGCCGTCGCAGCCGCACCTGCGTCATCAACTGCCGTCGCAGCAGCATCTGCGTCACCAACTGCCGTCGCAGCAGCACCTGCGTCATCAACTGCCGTCGCAGCAGCACCTGCGTCATCAACTGCCGCCGCAGCAGCATCTGCGTCATCAACTGCCGTCGCAGCCGCACCTGCGTCATCAACTGCCGTCGCAGCAGCATCTGCGTCACCAACTGCCGTCGCAGCAGCACCTGCGTCATCAACTGCCGTCGCAGCAGCACCTGCGTCATCAACTGCCGTCGCAGCAGCACCTGCGTCATCAACTGCCGTCGCAGCCGCACCTGCGTCATCAACTGCCGTCGCAGCCGCACCTGCGTCATCAACTGCCGTCGCAGCAGCACCTGCGTCATCAACTGCCGTCGCAGCCGCACCTGCGTCATCAACTGCCGTCGCAGCAGCACCTGCGTCATCAACTGCCGTCGCAGCAGCACCTGCGTCATCAACTGCCGCCGCAGCAGCACCTGTGTCATCAACTGCCGAAGAAAGCGTTACCACAAGGAAAGAAGTCAACAGGAAAAGAACAAGAAGAAGAGGTCGCAGAGAAAATAAGTCGAAAGCCGCAAAAGTCGCAGCAGCACCTGCGTCATCAACTGCCGCCGCAGCAGCACCTGCAGTACCAACTGTGAGACTAAAGTCAGCTACACCTGCACTAAAAATTGTGCAACAAAGTAATATCGCACAACACACGAAAATTAAACCAGACATTGAAAATTTTGAAGTTAAAACCTTTTTGGAGAAAGAGCTGAAAAGTTTTGAGGCAATCCAGGGAGTTTCGAATATCGCCATGCACCGCATCGTGATGCGCGACGAAAGTCCAATCAAGCAGAGATATTTTCCCAAAAATCCAGCCATGCAACGTATAATCGACACCGAAATAGATGAGTTGCTCGAGAAAAGGTGTATAGAGCCTTCGCGAAGCCCTCACAGCGCACCCATAGTGCTAGTAAAGAAAAAAACTGGACAATGGCGGTTATGCGTGGACTACCGCCAGTTGAATGCGAGGTCTATACCAGACGCTTACCCCCTCCCGAGAATCAATCACATTTTGGATAGGCTCAAAAATGCAAAGTTCATAAGCAGCATCGATTTAAAGAACGGGTATTGGCAGATACCCATGGAGGAAAACAGCAAGCAATACACGGCATTTACCGTTCCGGGTCGAGGACTTTATCAATGGCGCGTGATGCCATTTGGACTCCATTCCGCACCGGCCACCTTCCAGCGGGCCTTAGACACAGTCATTGGAACAGACATGGAACCACACGCATTTGCTTATCTTGACGATATAGTCGTCACCGGGACTACGTTGGAGCAACATATGGAAAACCTGAGGGAAGTATTTCGTCGACTGAAAGAAGCCAATCTGCGCATCAACCCAGAGAAGTGCGAGTTTTTTAAGAAGAAAATAAAATATCTCGGCCACGTGGTTAGTGAAGAAGGCATCCACACGGACCCAGATAAGATTGCAGCCATAAAAGAATTGAGACCCCCCGAAAACGTTCGCGAGTTACGAAGATGTCTCGGCATCGCCTCATGGTACCGACGATTCGTACCAGAGTTCTCCAAAGTCGTTCATCCGCTTACCGCATTACTACGAAAAGGGAAGCATTTCAAGTGGGGAGCTGAGCAGCAAGCAGCGTTTGATGATCTAAAGAAAAGACTCACAGAGGCACCTGTCCTCGGATGCCCAGATTTTAATCAAAAATTTACTCTTCAGACCGACGCCTGCGATTATGGCTTAGGAGCTGTCCTCACGCAGAATATAGATGGTACAGAGAGAGTTATCGCATACGCAAGTCGCCACTTAAACAAAGCCGAAGTGAACTACTCAGCGACAGAAAAGGAGTGCCTAGCAATTGTGTGGGCGATACGCAAAATGAGACCTTATCTGGAAGGCTATGCATTTACTGTCATAACCGATCATCTCTCACTCAAATGGATGAACTCTATCGAGAGCCCGTCAGGTCGAATAGCGCGATGGACACTTGAATTGCAGCAATACACATATGATGTAAAGTATCGGAAGGGTACACAGAATGTTGTCGCCGACGCTCTTTCTAGACAACCCCTTGAGGCTACTTGCAGCTGCGCTGTAGAACAAAGTGATCAGAAGAAATGTGCATGGTACGAACGACGCATAAACGAAGTCAAGACAAGTCCGGACCAACACCCAGAGTACATTGTTGAAAACGGAAAATTGTACCGCCATTTTCCCCGAACGGTTGGTGACGAAGATAGTGCGCCATGGAAATTGTGCGTACCCAGTTATCTAAGAAATCGCGTTATGATGGAAAACCACGATGCTCCTACCGCTGGCCACTTAGGAATACGCAAAACTATAGCCAGAGTAGCAAACAAGTATTACTGGCCAGGTATGTTTCGTAGCATAAGTCAGTACGTCAGAGGATGCAAAAGTTGCCAAAGTTATAAAGTGAGCCAACAACAACCAGCAGGAAAGATGCTTACCCACCTTGCAGAGGAACCCTGGGCTACCGTTTGCGCCGATTTTGTGGGCCCACTGCCAAGATCAAAACACGGGAATACAATGTTAATCGTGTTTGTCGACAAGTTCTCCAAATGGACAGAAATGATGCCACTTCGGAAGGCAACAAGCGACCAACTGATAAAAGCGTTTAGAGAACGAATTTTGGCAAGATTTGGAGTGCCCAAAGTATTAATTACAGACAATGGAGTTCAATTTACGAGTCATAGTTTTCAACATTTTTTACAAGATCTCGGAGTACAGCAAAGGTACACAGCACCATACACACCACAGGAGAACCCTACAGAGCGTACAAATAGGACCATAAAGACAATGATAGCGCAATTTACAAAAGAAAACCAGAACACGTGGGACGAGCTACTTCCCGAACTAACTCTCGCCTATAACACTGCCGAATCGGAATCCACCGGTTATAGCCCTGCGTTCATTGTTCAAGGACGAGAACCACGTCTTCCCAGAACACTTTTCGACGAATTTACCACTGGAACCGGCCAAGAAGCGATTACCCCTAGCGAACATGCAGCACGGCTACAAGGAGTGTTTAAGATTGCTAGAAGAAACATGGAGCAAGCCGCACAATCGCAAGCTAGACATTACAACTTAAGGCGCAGAACATGGAAACCAGAACTGGGCCAATTGGTGTGGGTGAAACAACACCACCTGTCAAAAGCAGCGGACCAATTTGCAGCAAAATTGGCACCTCGATTTGACGGCCCATATAAAGTAGAAGCATTTGTGTCCCCGGTCATCGTCCAGATAAGAAAGCCTGGTCAGAAGCGTACCCGCACTGCCCACCTTGCCGAACTTAAACCATACCACACCGTTTGACGCATGGTACCAGATCCGAATCTCCCGCAGCGGAGTAGTAACAACAAGCGTCGAACCTCCTGCGAAGTAAGGGGGGAATGTGACGAGGCAAAACAGGCGCCAGTTTTGCCGCACATGTCACTGTCATAAGCGAACACGACAACAAAACAATAAAACTAAACAGCAACAATAATATGAAGACAACCAGAACATCAAAACGAAACAACAACATGAATACAATCAACAGCAACAATCACTACATACATACATTTCACAATATACGTATTTTCTTTTATTTTAAATAATTTTAATATATATAAGATGAATTAATTTTATTGTTAAGTTCTTGAAGCAACAAATGAATTTCTTATTTACTTTATTTATTTCAAATATAAATTACTTTAAATTATATTAAATTGCATAAAATAAGACAAATACTATATAATTCTAATTTTGAACAACGCACCCTGTGCCAACATAAATGTTTAAGAGTTATTTGTATATAAGGCATGAGCAACATTTGATTAAGCGCCAACGGGACCGCGAGTACTTCGATGGGTGACCAGCAACACTACTGAGCGGTGTCAACATGTTACCAAAAACATGAGTACGAATAGCTAACAGCGAAACAGTCAAGCTACCAACAATTAGCAACATTTGATTAAGCGCCAACGGGACCGCGAGTACTTCGATGGGTGACCAGCAACACGATAAGCATGTTTCCAAGAAAAACCACTGAGCGTTACCAACATGGCAACGAGAGCATGAGTAGCAGATCATGGCAACACCAATGAGCGGTGTCAACATGTTAACGAAGACATGAGTATAACTAACAGCAATGCTGCTACGTTAGCTGAAGGTATACAATAAATTTGATGATGAGAAGACAGGCAGTAGCTGGCAGACAGTTGAAACAAGCGGTTGAGTGCACTGCAGTTGCTGACAGACAAGTGAGCCGAGCGATTGAGGTTACTGGAGTTGTTGACGAACCACCAAAGCGAGCGGAAGTACAAAAGGGAGTAGCTGCCGAACCATATCAAGATAGAGGATATAGAGGAAGACACACTAAAGTAAGATTGTGTTAAAGTGATTGAGTTATTTAGACAAGTGGCGAGGATAACAGGCGAGACAAAAACTGAGGACGAACCTTACTCCTAATCAAGGGACAACAGGTTTCAGTTTAGTGAGGCATAGCGTCAGCTCGCAAGGGACGACTGGTTTAGCTTTGGAGGCGCAGCGTCAGCTCGCAAGGGACAGTTGGTTTAGCTTTGGAAGCGCAGCGTCAGCTCGCAAGGGACAATTGGTTTAGCTTTGGAGGCGCAGCGTCAGCTCGCAAGGGACAGTTGGTTTAGCTTTGGAGGCGCAGCGTCAGCTCGCAAGGGACAATTGGTTTAGCTTTGGAGGCGCAGCGTCAGCTCGCAAGGGACAACTGGTTTTAGCTTTGGAGGCGCAGCGTCAGCTCGCAAGGGACAACTGGTTTAGCTTTGGAGGCGCAGCGTCAGCTCGCAAGGGACAATTGGTTTAGCTTTGGAGGCGCAGCGTCAGCTCGCAAGGGACAATTGGTTCAGTTTAGTGAGGCATAGCGTCAGCTCGCAAGGGACAACTGGTTATAGCTTTGGAGGCGCAGCGTCAGCTCGCAAGGGACAACGGGTGTCAGTTTATTAAGGCATAACGTCGGTTCTCAAGGGGCATCATCCTAGCTGGGAGCGCAGTATCAGAGTGTAAAAGGAAGAGTAGTACTAGTAACGCACCGGCTGGACAAAAGGACTGTAATCAAGACGCCAGAGTTTCCGCCCACTCAGCACGCCAACGCCCATTAAAATTAATCACCACCGAATTGCTCACTATATATCGCCTTACTATTATTATTACTTAGTTTATACGTAAAATTGTAAGAAATCAAACTTAAAACGTTAAATAAAAGCTTTACTTGGAAGAACCTGAAACAAATAAATCTAATTTTTGTGACGAATCCTGGACACGACTGAGAATACCTCAGCTATAGAGCCGGAAGACCGGCAGCTTCGTTACAAACTAGACACATAGGATTTTAATAAGATAATGTTCGAAATTGTACAATAGTTAATTTTCTATGATTTAAATACAAATTCTGAATGTTTGCTAGGTTAAATCATTCTTGATTTTAAATACAAATTCTAGTTGTTTGATAGTTTAGAATCGTTTACTGAGCTTTTTTGTAGGTCAGTTCAGAGCAATTAATTGCTATAACGAATTTTTCCAAAGAAATAACAACAACATTTTCAATATGAAAAGGAAAACATCACTAGCTGATTTTATTGCAATTTCGGCCCTGCTTCATCAGAAATCTTTGTGATGCCACCACCTGGAATTGAACCCGGGCGGTAGAACGCCGTGCAAGTGCATTTTAGTGCACTGCACCACAGAGGCGATGAGATTTCAGTGTCAGTTTCTCAGTTTTTCTCCCTTTCATACTTTTTTTCGTTGCTGTTCTTTTTTGCACAATAGGTTGAAATTAGCGTCAATTAAAATTTAATCATCAAATGGCATCATAAAATCACTATGAATACTCCAAATGCTGATCGACTTCAAATTTTTGCATACATACATTTCCTTTTCAAGTTTAAAACTTGCATAAGATTCTGTAAAATCACACTACAACTACACCTATCTCCCATACAAAATGACGCCATACGACATTAAAAACATGTCAAATAGCTATGAAAGCCCCAAGTACAAGACAAAATCGTCTTAAAATTTTGCACATAAGCATATTCGGTTTTAGTTTGAAACTAACATAAAATTCAGTAAAATTGCACTACAACTTCACCTATCTCCCATATAAAATGTGGAAATGAAACATAAAATCGCTGTAAAAGTAAGAAATATGAAGTTATTGAGGTGAAATTTAGAAAATCAAGTATTTTACTTAAGCCTAGAAAGTGCTCTAAGCAATACCAAATCATATTTGAAACCATGCCGACCTCCCATGCAAGGAAGATTTAATTTTACATTTTATGTTTTTTAAAAACATCATATAAATTATCCCATACAATGAATTATTGTTAAAATATGAAAAAAAAAATTATATGAAAGCAGCCATGCCCCTTGTCAAAATTGATTTTTAAAATGCGATTCATTTGTTATCTTAATATTAGTGTGGTTTGATTTTTTTTTATTAAAGTGTTTATTTTTACCGTTACACAATAATCATTATCACGATTACAACTTTTTGACCACAGATACAATCATTTTTTAATACATTTTAAAATCTCAGAATAGGTTCGTTACATATTTGTTTTATATTTTTCAAACTAATTCAATAGATCTGAATTGGCTACATAAATTTTATTCAGTACTAGCGGATGTTACCCTGCGTTACTTGGGATTGTATTTAAGTTATTTTTGGCATTATTTAATAGGTTTCCACATTTTTAAAATAATTTGGAATGGACTTATTAAATTAAGCGAAAACAGATTTACTTAGTTTTTTAAAAATTAAACAAAAATTTAGTACAAAAATGCTTTTAATCAGAAATATTATAGTGTACTATATTAACAAAAGAGCAATTTAAAACAAAAGTTGGTCTTCAGTTTATGTTAGGTTTTGTTTTCTTCCCTCAATTCTGTTGCAGGGTCAGGTAATTTCACATACCAAATTTTAGCAAAATCGGTCCAGTCGTTTAGAAGTTATTGAGTCCTAAAAATGCACTACTTAAAGCGCCCTCTTGCGGAAGTCCTTGGAATTTTTTTTTTTGCTGATTTATCTTGAGTGCAGTTGAACCTTAGTACCAAATTTCATTGAAATCGGTCCAAGTGTTTAGAAGTTATTGTGGAGTGCCACGCCCACAGACTTTAGCCCACTTTTACACATCTCCTATGATCTTCCTCCCTATAAAACGTACTCGGTGTCAAAATTTCAGCTCAATCGGATAAACGGTGCGCGAGTCTATACGGAACAGACAGACAGACAAGACAGGCAGACAGGCAGACAGGCAGACAGGCAGACAGGCAGACAGAAAGACAAACATTAGATTTTATATATTAGATAGTAAGTTTTATGTGAGTGTTTGTCCCATTACATGTCCATCCGTTTACCCCTATCCAACAAAATTTCCTAATCCATACTTTTATCAGCCCAGACTATCAACCCAGAGGTCCCTGGTTCGAATCCGGGCTAGGGCATGGTTCTTTTCACTTTCTGTGTTCTTTCCTACATTTAAGAATGATTATTAGAATGATATTTAAGAAATTAAAAATCCACAAATAAATTGTGGATAATGTGGAATAAAAGACAGAACACAACAACTAAGGGCTGGAAATGCTGGCCGAGGTTAAGGCATAACACTAGCCTAGGTTAAAAGCAATTCAAATTGTCTTTCACGGTTGTTTCGCCTAATCAATAATTCACGTATGGTTCCATTCAATTCCTCTAAATAATATATCCCTTTCCTTTCAGGTCAAAGACCAAACCTTGTTTGTATAAGGCGCATGCCTTTGTACTTTGACTTTAAAAAAAAATATTAAATAAAATATTGAAACAAAAATCTTTTTTTGACGTAACGCACGCACAACCGACCCATCTATATATCGTATTTCGTCATTAATGTTCAAACCGTACTTGCAATATTAAATTTCGTCATAAATATCCAACCCCCTCTCCAGTCTTAAATGCGTGTTGTACGAATGAATGCAAACATTGAATTTTTATAATGTTTGTTTTAACAGTTGCTTAAATTTCCGCTTTCTTTCATTGGCAGCCGTTTTTGACAGGAGAAAATAGGCAATTCTCAATGCTACCTGGTAATCATTCTACCATGATTTAACCGTAACATGTATATTTTACAATTAAATAAAAATATCAACACTGAATCAATAGATCTGCATTTTATTTTTAAATTAAGAAGACCTGGATTTTTCAAAAATGACATTTTTAAAATGCAAATTTTTTAAGAAAGGAACAATTTTTATTGAAACTTTGCATACTTATTTTTATGTAAAAATAGTATACAATTTATATAGGATTATTTCATTTAATTGTAATTTTTTTTTTTTATAACTGTTTAATAATCAAATAAATGTTCAAAATTTCAGGATGAATTGTGGCCGCTTTTTGGATTCTTGAACCATAGTGCAACGGCTCTCCCACTCGTATGCACGCTTCTTTGCGGCTCTTAAATGATTAAGGCTGAAACATGTACTGAGACCTTTAAACTTAAAAAAACATGTAAACTTTAAGTAACTTAAAGCACGTTGTAAAACGTAAAAAGTTTCTTTATGAACTTTTGTCAACGCATTAAATATTTTCAAAATTTATTTATTTCTTAGTATCTTTTTTTTTAAATAACCAACTACTTGTTTGAAAAATTTTAATAATATTATGCTTTTTTCTTCCATTCCACCACAACAACTGCATCAACAGATCCATTGCATTTAACCATTCCACCGCAAGGTTTACCAAATGGTGATGCGGCCGCTTTACAGCACGCATTCTCCGGAATGGCACCGTTTCCCGGAGTCGGTAAGTTATCCTTTCTTGCATCTATCTCGCTTCTTCTTCTTATACCTTTTTACTAAACTACAGGAATGATGTATAATTTTTTCACTTCAGTTCAAATTTTCAAGCAAGTTTACTGGGTTATTTTTTATGATTGTTTTTACATCGATTTTTTTTTTTATTTGAAATCATTTGATTTCTTTTATGTTATTAAGTTTTTGTTCTTATTACGTTTGTGTCATGCTCTAACTAGTTAAATATGTATGTTTATAGCTATTTAATATTTATCGATTTATGGTTAATAGAATGCATTGTCTGTGTCAAATCAATTGGTGGCAAATATATGAAAAACAATAACTTTTTAAAAATTAACCTATTTCAACCAGTCGATTTTGCTGCCACTGCGTCATCTATTGTGTTTGTTATATAAAATAATATGTATATTAACCCCTTATATAATTAAATGTAGCTTGAAATTTTTTTTGTGACATATTTGTCTGCAGTTTTTTAAGTTTTTTAGATTTTTTAAATCATACTTTTTGTCATAATTTTTGCGAAATTTGTGTTTATTTTGTAATATTGTTCAGTATTTATTTTTTATTTGATGTCTATGCGAAATTTATAAAAATGAAGTCAACTTTTAAGCTTTAAGCGCTTATTTGAAAATACTTGGATTTCAATTTAGTATTTTAAAGAAAATTATTAAATTAAACTATGTTTAATTACTTACTTAAATACTAAATTACAGACTTAGTATCAGTGTTTATACAAAATACGTTTAACAGTTTTTAACATAGATTTTGGTCCTCTTTGTTAACTGACAACATAGTTTGGTTTCATTAACTAAATTGGCAAATATTATCAATTCTAATTGTAGCTCGTTAAACTCGTATATATTGATTCAAAACAATTTTTTAATGCAATGGATTTGGTTGGCGTTACTAAAAATTGCTTTAAGATACAAAATAATCCGCAATTTTAGCTGTAGTAATAATTAAGAAAGATTTAGAATTTTAACTTAATCATATCTTAGGTCAGTTAATGATGATATAATCACCTGCAGATTGTTCACTTTATATCATCTAAAAAAATATTCATTGCATAGTTTACGACTAATTAGTAAGAAAACTTTTTAAATTTTTTTTTTAACTGATAAAAAAAACCATAAAAATATCGTTAAAGCATCTATATTCTACAAAAATATTTATCAAAAAATTTCTCTTTTGGTCGATCACCAGCCAACTATGTCAAAGGCACATATTTAGTAGTATTTTTACTTTGTTAGTAAATAGCTAAGTTAATGGTAAACTTTGAACTTATATTAAAAATTTGCAGAAGTAATATTTTAAAATAAAAATTGCTTCGTTTATCGGTTTCAGTAAAAAAAGACGCCCTAGCTATTTATTGTTATGTGTATTTATGTGTCGGCCTTTGTAGTCTAGTGGAGAGTGCGCTTGACTATCAACCCAGAGGTCACTGGTTCGAATCCGGGCTCGGGCATGGTTCTTTTCACTTTCTTTGTTCTTTGTTTTTTGTTATTTTAAGAATTATGGAAAACTGAAAATCCACAGCAAAATTGTGGAAAAGGATAGGAACAACTAAGGGCTGGAAATGCCTGCCGTGGTTAAGGCATAAACTAGCCTCGGATAAAAGCAATTCAAATTTTCTTTCACGGTTGTTTCGCCTAATCAATAATTCACGTATGGTTCTTATACAATTCCTCTAAATAATCTATAACTTTCCTTTCAGGTCAAAGACCAAACCTTGTTTGCATAAGGCGCATGCCTTCCCAGTGGGCATTTTAGCGAGTGCTCCGCAAAAGAAGGCATGCTAGCACTGCTATTATTGGCGTCAATACACCTTTCATTATCACTGCATTAATGAGAACTTCTGTAAGGCCTACCATTTAAAGGTTCTGATTCTTTTCATATTATTTTGTATGAAAAGAATTAAAAAAAAAATTCCAAAAAAAATTTTGAATACACAGAACAGTTCGTAAAAAATCTAGATTTAAAAAAAAACAACAAAAAAATTTTATTTTGTCCAAGTTGGGTCTCGAACCCGTGCTCCCGAAAACTAACACATTACATATTATATTATATGAAAATATTTATATGGAAAAACTCCAAGTCTTTTCTTATATTTTTGTATGAAGGAAATATATAAAAAAATAAAAAAAAAATAAATACACAGAACAGTTTGTAAAAAAATGTAGATTTAAAAGAACAAAAAAAATTTTTCGAGATGTGTCTCAAACTAGGGCTCCCGAAAGTTTACTTTTATTTGTATTGATGCAAAATAAACTACTGATTCTTAACAACTACGATAGACGAGTGGGTAAGATGTCGGAGGTCTACATGAGAGGACCATGGTTCAAATCTGAAATTATTAGTGCTTTTTTTTCAGATTCATATTTTATTGCTTTTCCTTCTAACATGACTTCTCGAAAGAGCTCTTCTGGCAGGTCTCTTTTGAGCAAGGAGAGCGGAATGCCTGTCAAATTTTCCCATTTCATACAAGCAATAAAACGGTGTTTGCAAGGAGTGTGGAAGGCCTTTCAAAATCTAACGCAGTCCTGCTAGAAGGCCTTCGGACTCCTGCAATTGCCCACTGGGTTGGTTCTTTGATCTTTAAAAAAAATAAAAATTACAGGGCTAGGCGATTGAAGTGTCGAATCTGATCTTGTGGTATTTTGGCCCATTCCCGTATAATGGCTTTCTTAAGCGCATCCATACTGGCATATTTTTTAGTGTTCACCTTGCTCTCCAAAATGCCCCAGATGGAATAGTCCATCGGATTTGCAAGCGTAACAACTCCTTTGCTCTTTCGAGTCTAACTTTTTTTTGCTTTGGTGTAAGATCGTGTACCTTTTGGAACTTGTAAGGCTTTACCTTGAGCTCATTTTGCAATATGCGTCGTATGCTTCGCTGGGATATTTTCAGGTCTTTGGCCATTTGATTACCACTACGACGTGGATTTCGTTGAAGTCGAGCCTTCACTTTTCGAACCATTTCATGTGATGTTGCGATTTTTTTCGTCCACCACCATAGCGTTTGGCTATGCTGCCTGTATCATTATAACGATTTATGGTGCGATACACAAACATTTTATTCACTTTGAGATGGCTCAGCTCACGAACAATAGCTGGTTGTGATTTTCCGGCCAAATATAACGCAATCACACTATTACGTTTGAATTCCATTTCGAATAACTTTTGTTCTATAAAACTTAGATGCAAATGCTAGTAGTAGCTTGCAAACAATATAAACAGCTGTAATTGGTATGAATTTGACATAGCTGGCAATAGCGGTTTGCCAGTATTGCCAACGTGAAGTTGGTAACACTTCAATCGCCTAGCCCTGTATATGTTCTGGTGCTATATCCGGAAGACGCATTAAAAATGTTTGTTCGTCACACTTTGGAACATAATTTTTTTCAAACCTATTTCAAAAATATTTTTACTAATTTTAAACTTTCTAAAAGCAGCTACAATCAATAGATAATTGAAATGTTGACTTCAGTTTTGTAAATCAATATTATCTAGAATATTTTTGTATGCAAGCTTTATCTATAAATACTGAAACTGAACAATAGAAAAACGTTCGATGAACATACCAAAGAAAAACACATGTTCATTCGATTGGTTAAAAAAAAATTCTACAGTTTTAACTTTTAAAATATTAATTATCAATTATAAATGCTTGAATTTAAAAAAAAATATCTATAATTAGTCTGATTACGTAAACAACATGAAGTGGGTTAACAAGTTTTAGCATAACACAAAAGCAAATGTAGTTCATGCTTTATATAATTTTTAGATGTAGCAGTGTGTAAGTGTATTTTTGATTTTGTTTAAACTATTTACTATCAATTTAGTTTTATGTTCTTTGTTAACTTTCGTTTTTCACCCTCTCTGATTCAAAAATGTGTTTCATATATAAAACTATATATTTATATTAAATATCTATATAAACGTTGTGATGTATTCTATATGTTTTTACTGTGAAATCAAATTATTTTAAATGCAGCATTTCCCGCCGTCTATGGACAATTCCCACAAGCGATTCCACCACCGATTGCGGCGGTTGCACCAACTCCACGTGAAGGTAAGCCTTGTACTTTGTTTGTATTTTGTAAAAGGACTAACACAAAAAATAGGTTGTTGTTTTTGAGTTTGTTTTTTTTTTCATAATAAAGTGTTCATAATTAACTACACATTCATGTCTGTTATTTTACTATATTTAAATACTGGCTTTTCTAGCTCAAACTCATAAGAAAAGGCGAAAAGGTTGAAAATCATTGAATGGTTAACATTTTCTGAAATTTTTGCATCAGAAATGATATAACTCAAATGATGATTTTGATGAAATTTAAATATACTTTTAATGTGTTTTAGACAGGGATCAGAAATAACAATTATTTTTAAAATTTCTAATCAAAAAGTCAAATGGAAAGAGTAAGTCTATTCGATATTTGAATATAGCAATGTGATGCTTATTAGCTAAGGAATAATAATCTTTAATGATTTTAATTTTTCTGATTTTTTAAAAAAGTCAATAGAAATCGTTACTTTTTACCAATTTTATTTCGATCAAAAATATAAGTAAAAAATTGGACTTTTATTTTTCTGATCAAAAATAAAAGTTTAAATTTGACTTTTTTTTATCAAATATTAAAGTTAAAATTTGACTTTTATTTTTTCGATCAAAAATAACAGTTAAAATTTGACGTTTATTTTTTCGATCAAAAGTAAAAGTCATATTTTAATTCCTATATCATCTGCTTTTCGCTGTTTCAGTCGTTTGTGAAATAAATGAAAATAGAATGTGCAATGATAAGCAACTAAACGATGCAATGCAATGATATGAAGATCGATAGCAATTAAAAAAAATTTTAATCAAATTTTAACTTTTATTTTTGATCTAAAAAATAAAAGTCACATTTTTACTTTTATTTTTGACAAAAAAATAAAAGTCAAATTTTTTACTTTTATTTTTGATTAAAAAAATAAAATAAATTTTAACTTTAATTTTTGATCGAAATGAAATCAGTCAAAAAAATAACGATTATTTATTAACTTTTTTGAAAAAATCATAACCGTTACGGTCCCTGGTTTCATATACATAAAAAATAACAAGAAGTATTAAAGTCATTTTATAAAAGCCCGTATGACACTTTATGATTGGCTCATCTTTTGTTGATTGAAAATTAAACTAGAAGAGTTCAAATAGTGCTTAAGCCTTAATGCAATTGGTATGAGTGTGTACACCTGTAGTACCTACAAATTGGAGTAACAAATTTAGGACGAACGGCATTTTTTAATGCATTGCTCTTGACGTTTCTCTAAATTCGTCACTCCTTAAGTTTCGATTAAATATTAAGTGTCAAAAACAAGCTTGAGTTCTTCTGCAGCCAATAAGAATAGAAAGATAAGATAGTAAGGTTGCAGAAATGTCAAAAATTGGCACGATGTATGTTTTTATTCTTTTCCTACAATATATATCTGTCTTGCCCACGCGTCACTTGTTTACAGATTATAAAATTAGACAAAAAAATTAAGTGTCATACAGGCCATATGAAATAAAAAAAATTTATTTTCAAGTGTTTATTTTTATGAAAACTAAATATTATGTTTATTTTTTTTTAATAAACAAAAATGACGAGAAGTATTGAAAATAAATTTATAAAAGATTCAGAAAATCTTAATGAAATAAAAAAAATTAATCTTTAAATGATGGTTCTGATAAATTTAAATACAATTTTCATGTGTTTTATACCCAAAAAGACGAGTTATATTGAAAATTAATTTACAAAAAAATTAAGAAATGTTTATGAAATAAAAAAAAATTATTTTTCACCAGGCAGTACACTCCTAGCACCATAATTCACAAAAAAAATGTTAAAAACTAGAATCAGTTTTTTTTTTTAAATTAACTGTTTGACAATTTTCAACGTCTTCTAAAATTACAATCTTCGATCAACGAATTCTGGTAGAGAAGACAAAACAGAACTTAAACGCGTATCGGCGTTTAAAAAATACTTTTTTAAATAGTTTTTACATTAACTCCAAACTTAGCATTTTAATAACATAAAGTGTAAGAAAACTATTGTCACTATAAGCCTTTGGCATAGTTGATGTCTTCACAGACCTATATTAAAATTATATGGGAAATATTTTTGTAGAGTGTTTAAACCTTAAAGCGCCCTTTTTATAGGAATTTTTTAACCCATTTCATAAAAAATTTTTGGAAAAGTACCATTTATTTGTATATATAGCAGTCGTAGAGTGTTGAAATATTCTATGAAAATGTTCCTTAGAAAATTTTCCTGTAAGTCTCTTTTGACTACATTTATTTAAGACGTACTTCTATGGAGAAAAATAGTCAGTTTTCAATTACTTCATGGGAAAAATCTATTACCTACAAAAATCTTAACTGTACATTCTTGCACATAGATATACTTCATCGATTTGATTAAAAAAATACATTTTTGCAATGTTAAATGAAGTGCAAATAATCCACAAAACCTTTTTTTATTTAGCTTTTCTAAAAAATTTTTTGCGCTCATCAAACTTTTTAGTTTTTATTTCATCATGTGTGATTTTTGCTTGTTGTTAAGAGAAATTTTCATATGGAATTCGATATTTAAATTCGATAATTTGACATATCTTGGAATCTCAATTTAACCCGTCAATTCCCATGCCAGAAGCAGAAGCTGATGGCAGAAAATTATTTTTTGTGTTAATTGACGTGTTTAGATATTTAAAACATGAAAAATAAGAAAAAAAATTTACATCCCTTATTGTTTTTGTAAGGGGGGTGTCACCTACAGGTGACACTGGGCGTAATTTATACTTTTAATTTAATATAGTAATAAGAAGATTACGACTTATTTCTATTACAAGTACATTTCTTTCTACAAGTACTTTCTACAAGTACTTACCTTTTTGGCATTTTTATAACAATAAAAAGTTTCAAAACCACTTCGACGCACAAAAATTTCAAAACTGT
Source organism: Dichetophora obliterata (assembly GCA_963920525.1). Classification (NCBI taxonomy): domain Eukaryota; kingdom Metazoa; phylum Arthropoda; class Insecta; order Diptera; family Sciomyzidae; genus Dichetophora; species Dichetophora obliterata. The sequence continues at coordinate 18,129,052 of OY986438.1, read as the reverse complement.
TTGAGACAAATGAATAATTTGACAGATGATGTATGTATCAGGGTTGCCAAAAAAAAAATATAAATACTACCGTGTATTTACTTTATAGTAGTAGTAAATTTTTTCTCATTTTTTTTGTTTTGTTTTATATAAATAAATTCTTCAATCTCTGTCACCTACAGGTGACACTGGGAATTGACGAGTTAAAAAAAAACTGAAATTCATTTTCCGGCTGGTTTCGAAGAGAGGTACCTTCAAGCGAGCTGCTTAAGGGTTAAATAAACTTTAACTCTTCGTTTGCAAAGTCCAAAATAGGTATAGAAAAGTATAAATTAGTAGTGCCTATGAAAATACATATGTATATATAATAAGTCGATTTAGCAATATCCGTCTGTAGATATGTGTCGTAATAAAATTCGATATTTAAGGTGGTAGGTAGCGTTGGAATTTTAAAAATAGACTTAAACTTTAAAAACTATTCTGAAAATTTTTAATGTTTATAAACCAAAAATTGTTTAATAATAGGTATACTTTATTTTTTTATTGAAAATTATTCAAGCTTGGTGGCGTAAAAAACACTGGTTTTCAAGAAGCGTCAAGAAATTTGAAACCCAAGTTATGTGAAACAAATATAAATGGGAGTGCATATTAATAACGGTTCTTTTCAACAACATAGTCTTGGAAATAGCATTACCAAAAATCAAAACATTAAAATTTTACAGGATACATATTTTCAAAAACTCGATATTTTTAATCCTTAAGACCCCAGGGTGGAAGGCAAGTTTTTAATTATGTTTAAGTGATTGGCAGAACGATCAAATTAAGAATAATAACGATTAAATGGGAGTGCGTAGAACTTAAGATATCTTGGCACATATTGAAAATCAATTCTTTTTTTGACGACACCAAGGAATATTAATTATAAAATTCAAAACAGAATATTTTTTGTATACATAAATAAATAATAAGAATTATTAATTTTAATAAATTGTTCTTAAAGAATTTCTTATAAGAATAACTCCTTAAACTTAAGCCTATTTTTTAAATTCCAAATTACATGTAAAATTTAGCTATTAACCCAATAAATTGGGATAAAATTTTAAAATTAACTAAACCAGATGATTTTGCCACCTCCCATAAAAAACGAATTTATATTATCACTGAAATGTCTTCTAATCCCACAAAAATAAATCAAATGGCCTGAAATTTTGTACAAAATTTTTGATCTGCAACATGCTCAAACTCACGGCGAGTTTGAATTTCAACAGCATTTAAATCGAATACAGACCACACCTAATTTTGCAAAGTGACTAAACGAAAATTATACTAAGTAGTAGCTCGCATAGAGTTGCCATTTTTACTAGTAGGTGCATAGGGTTAAAAGTGGAAAAAAAAAATAAAATTGAGTACTTTCTTAATAAATATTAGCGCAATAGAATCATCCCCATTTTTAATTAAAAATAATAATAGATGGGTCCTATCTAACATTAGGGCTGAAAAAAGTTAAGCTTAGAAAAAACCCTCAAAAGATACATGTTTTATCAGAATATACGTGGTAAAAGTATTATTATTCCAGCTATGAGCCCACTAATAATTGCAAGAAATTTCCATTGATAGCTTTAAGGAGTCTCTAAATAATTTTTTACTATTTTTCTTCATATAAAAAAATTAAGAAAAAACATCAAAAGAGACATGTTTAATCAGAATAAGCTTAGTAAAATTATGTTCGTTTTCACCTGCTATCAATGGAAATTCCGCGCAATTCTTAGTGGGCTCATAGCTGCGAATAAAAATACTTTTACTACGTATATTCTGATTAAGCATGTATCTCTTGAGGGTTTTTTTCTAATCTTAACCTTTTTCAGCCCTAATGTTAGATAGGACCCAAACATTATTTTTCTTAATTAGAAATGGGGATGATTTTGTTGCGCTAATATTTATTAAACATGTATGTGATTTTATTTTGTTTCTATTTTTAACTAAGTTCAAACCTTATTTTTTTGGAATTTATAAAGATTTTACTGTTATGATTACTTCATTTTGTGGAAGGTTGGCGTAATTTTCAGTTTTGAAAAATTTTAAGCCACTGTAGCAATTTTTGTGGATTTTAAGGTGATTTTACTGATTTCATTAAGTCACTTTGTATAGGAGGTAGCCATGGTTTTTATAAGATTTTTCCCAAATTTTATAGTTAAAGAGCATATTAGTTGTTAAAGCTTATGTGCAAAATTTGAAGTCATTTTATTAATTTTTGCGAAATTGATAATGATTTTACAATTTTGGTAAACTCACTTTGTATGGGAGGTTGACTTGGTTTTCATTAGATTTTTCCAAATTTCCAACTTAAAGTACATATTAATTGTTGAAGCTTATGTGCAAAATTTTAAGTCATTAATTTAATTTTTGCGGAATTGATAAAGATTTTACCGTTTTGGTAAACTCACTTTGTGTGGGAGGTAGACGTGATTTTTATTCGACTTTTACAAATTGCATACTCAAAGTGTATATTAAAGATTAAAGCTTATGTGCAAAATTTTGAAGTCATTACGTTAATTTTTGTGGAATTTAAAGAGATTTTACCATTTTGGTTAAGTAACTTTCTATGGGAGGTAGGCGTGGTTTTTATCCAATTTTTCCAAATTTCGTACTTAAAGTTCATATTAAAGGTTAAAGCTAATATGCAAAATTTAAAGTCATCAGATTAATTTTTGTGTATTTAAAAAGATTTTGGTTAAGTAACTTTGTATGGGAGGTAGGCGTGGTTTTCATCCGATTTGGCTCATTTTCAAACTTGACCTCCATTTTAAAATAAAAAGCTAATGTATTTCATTTCGTTACGATAGCTATAAAATTACGGCTGTTATCGTGATCACAGACAGACAGACAGACAGACATTGACTCAGGAGGTAATACTGATCAAGAATATATATACTTTTCTATACTGGCCACGAGTTTTTATCGGTGTTACAAACGGAGTGACAAAGTTAATATATTCCTATTACGTTTTTTAAACGTGGGGTCATACAAAGAATTGAATAAAAATTATTTTTTTTATGCATTGCAAGAAATTTTCATTGCGTAGTTTTTGGAAGTCCTTTAACAATTTGCACAATTTTTCTACATAGAAAAAAAATTGAAAAACAACTTAAAGAGGCATGTATAATCGGAAATAGCTTAGCAAATTTTTTTTGTTTTCGCCAGACATAAATTTGTGAAGTGTCATATATGACCCTTTGATCATACAGGGTTAAGAACATTAAAAATCAAACAATAACCATATAAAAACCTGAATAAAAACTTGAATAAAAACTATTAATAAATAACCAAATATTTACAATGGACTACTATGCATTGCAATAAATTTTCATTGCATATTTTTAGGGAGTTTTAAAATAATTATTGCTATTTTTCTTCATAGATGCACGCTATAAGTAAATCTTGTCCAAATAGACTAACTGCTTTATTTTGTATAACGAAAATGAACACCAACGACAAGCAAGACACGAGAAGCAATAGAATTTTATATTAGCAATAGAATAGAAAAAAGTATTGCTTCTCGTGTCTTGCCTGTCGTTGGTGTGCATTTTCGTTATACAAAATAAAGCTGTAACTGCATTATTTTGTATCACGAAGAAGCACACCAACGATGAGAAGAACACGAGAAGCAATACTTTATTTCATACAAAATTGTATTGCTTCTCGTGTCCTTCTCATCGTTGGTGTGCTTCTTCGTGATATAGAATAATGCAGTAAAACTGATATTTTTAACGAAACATTTTTATAAAATATTTTAGCCCTCTTGTCTGAGTTTAATGTTACTTTATTAAAATTTTTTTGAAGTGTCAAAAATGACCCATAAGGAACTGCTCCAGACGATTAAAATATTCTAAAAAATATTTGTCAAAAAATGTAACTATAAATTTGTGAACGCAACCACTATGGCAAAGTCGATGTCATTGAGTACTTTTCTTACATTTTTGGTCAAATTTGGAGTAAATTTAAAACCTATATTAAAAAATACTTCAGGCGAAAAAATCGATACACTTCAAAAAATACCCATACACGCATGACTTATTTTTTTATCTGCTCTTTCAAAATTCGTTGATCGAAGTCTGTAATTATTTTGTGAGTTGAACTGTGTTATGAAATTTTAATTATTGTTTAATTTTTATTGTTTATTTTTTTTTAATAATTTTTTAGAACTATGTGCATGGAATTTTTAAGAGAATCTATGAAAAGACTTCAGAGTTGTCTCCTAAGTAATCAAACTTTTTATTAAAATTAGGTTGAAATTTAAATTTTAGTATTTGTTTTTTTTTTATTTTTTTTTTATGTACTACATTAGTTATCTTTTTTCGCATGAAGCTCTAAATAAACTCTTTGAAAATTAAATTTGAAAATTTAAACTCTTAATATTTTATTTATGGTTATAGTTTACCGCATTTCATATATAAGAAAATTTTCCAATTGAATGGAATACTTTTTGTCAAACTATAATCATGAAAAGTTGTATTTTCTACACCATCTAGAAATTTCTTGCCATCAAACACTAATCAAACATAGACGAACAAATAATAATAGATAAATTTATTATAAATTAGTTAAAAAATTGTATTATGCATATTATTTTATGTATATTACAAATCTAACACATTTGTGGTATTCGCAAGCTGTTTCTTATTTGCATTTATTTATCTTGTAAATTTTAGTTGTAAAATTTTAGGACAATATGAAATGATAGCACACCTTGTGAATACCCTAATTGTATATTGGACAATCCTAAAAATTTAAGCATGGAGTAGAGCATTAAACGAGAAGTGCAGCGTTAATTTTATATTAAAAGTAATATTCGTTTATATTTATAATTTCGCCTTGGAAATCACTTCGATCCTTTTGTAAGCAAATAGATATCTGTAACTATTTTGGTTTTTGGATGTGAGATGTTTGAAATAACTTAATTAAAAAACTCCCTAACAGTATGCTATTAAAACTTCTTTCGATGATGCATATTAAACATACCTCAGGATGGTGGTCTTTTTATCTCAAGTATTAAAAAGTTACCATTACCATTTGCTGTAGACAAAACGTGTCCAAAAAACTTATTGTAAAATTTTCCAAGGACCATTTTCATAGAATATTCAAACTCCATACAACTACTTTTAAAGCTTATTTTTCGGATCTTTTAAGCAAATTGTTAAAAAAGAGCATTAGAAGGGGCGCAAAAGGTTTAAAATATGTTACAAAAATTTTCTCAAAAGAATATACCAGCTTTTTAGCATTTTCCTGTTTTTTTTACTAGACCAACCTCAGGAAAGTTATGAATATGTACTTTCCTTTCAAAGTCCTTAAAAAGATGGAATAATAATTTATAGATAGGAGATCCAAGATAGGAAAAGATATAAACCAAACGTACTCAAAAGTTTCAAAATTAAATATAATTAATTAACCGCATTTATTTGAAAAGATAATATATCCTAATTTAATAAAAACTTTTCTTGCAAAAAGTTTGAAGAAAACATTTTTTAAGAGAGCATTATAAGTAAGTTTAATTCATATAAAACCCTTTTGAAGAGAAAAACTTTAGTTAACCATTCTTGAAAAATGCTACCTTAATGTAAAAAATTTTAAAATTCATCCCATTCTAAAAAAAATATATATATAAACCTTAATGGCAGAACTCCGATTTCACTAAAGACAAACATAAAAAAATACTCCAAAATCAAAGTCATCCACGTTAGAAGCTTCTTTAAAAAATTATAAAGCAATAAAAATAAAATATTCTCTGCCATAAAGTATTTATATGATTGTTGTTCCAATCAGTTGCCCATTCCGGCTCCACGTTTATCCTCTACGTAAGCCGACAAGCTTTCTCTTTACCATTTCATACTTAAACTCATACTCTTTTTAGACAGCTTTTAACCCTTTTCCAAACAGACGCGCGCTGAACACAAAATTTATTTATAAACAACATTTTTGTTTTTATTCATTTTATTACGCAAAATTTTACGATTCTTAACCCTTTTAATAAATGCATTAAAACACTTTTTAGACCCTTCAACATGCATAAATTCGACAATTCAGGCACATTAAAAGCAAATGAAAACCGCCAGCAAAAGCAAATTTTTTTTCAATGACTGCCTGCAAAGACTTTTCGCCTTTTTTTCGTGAGTAGGCAAAGCAATAAATTTCAGCAAGAAATTAATGTTTACGTGTTTTTTTTAATATCATATTAAATGTGCATGTATTGAGTTATATTTTTATGGTTTCATTATTTGTTATATATTTGGTGTATCATATAAATGGCGAGAATATGTATATAAAAACAAATACACAGACTTGCATACATACATAAAGCAATGCTACGAAGTAAAACAACATTTGGCTAAAGCATTTTCAAGCAATTTTAGTAAAAATAGCTGGTCAATTTGAAATCATGGTTATTGGTAAATTGTGGCATTAAATCAATTAGCACGCTGCTAAAAGTTTCAGTGTATTTTGTGCTATATTGCGTCATTGTTGCTTATATGGTTTTTTTAATATAACATTAAAAAACATTTATTGAAAATATGTATATGTGAGTGTTTGACATCTACTTATGCATTTACCCTTTGTATATTTTGATGTTTATCCTTTGTCGCTTTATATACATGTTTTTGTTGGCAAAAAAAAAATTTAAAAAGTTGTTTAAATAAAATTATGCATGACTCTGAAGTTTTAGTTTTGTTTTAGTAAATGCAAGTTTCTTTTAATTATTTAGTAGCTTCTGAGTTTCTTTTGTTATTAAATTCAATTCTTATTATCCATTATTTATTTTAAATTTTTTTCTTATACTACATATTAAGGCATCTATAATTAAGTATAATTTTAGAATTCAATTATTCACATACAGGATATTCAAGACCTGAGTGCAAATATTCACGGCGTTGAAAGAAGAGGTCGTTGACGAATATTTTCACAATCTTAAGTGGTTTTTTATATTTCCCTACATTTACAATACTTACGATATTGTCTCTAGCAAGAGAACTAGCTTACAGAAGTCTGAGCTACCTTCGTTTGAAAATGACATTTTTTGATTTAAAAAACTAAAATTTAGCTTTAAGCTTTATTTTGTAAGAATTGTGCAAAATAAATTCAATTTTTATTTCTAACTAAGTTTTCTTTATTAATTTATTTTCTTTAAAACGACACCAAAATCATAATCATGGCATTAAATACGAAGAAAGTCTGCTAGTACAATTAAATAAAAAAATAAAAATAACTAAAAAAAAAATAAAAATAACTAAAAAAAATAAAAATAACTAAAAAAATAAAAATAATTAAAAATAATTATAAAAATAAATAATACTTTAGATATAAAATTTTAAATTTTAATTATATACGTATATATCGTTACCTAAAATGCAAGAAGGCGTAACAATACTTTTTATAATTGAACAGAAGAAGCAAAAAACTTTCTAAATTTCTCAAGCTTTTCTGACGGCTTTTGCAAGTTTTGTTAATAAAAATTTCGTTTTTAGTTGCAGGAGTGTTGAATTTTGCAGGAGCAAGTATATTGATACGCTGCATCATAATCTATCAAAAAGTCGATTTGTAATTTTTTGTTGTTACGCCTTCTTGCATTTTAGGTTACGATATATTACTTTTAATCTATATTATTTAGAGTATTTTTTAGCTTTATGCCCAACAGGTCTTTTGAACGTTTGCTTTTTGCGTAAAAGTAGAAAAACATTGCTTTGAAAGGCAAACAGCAGAAATAATTTTTTTTTTTGTATTAAGGTAGTAGCCCACTGTGACGACCGAAATTTTGACGTTTTTTTATAAATGTTTTCAAATAAGAAAATAAAACGCGATCGTTTTGAAATTTTGACATGTTTTTAATGGGATTTTAAGGTATACCCGAAATTGCTTAATTTAACATTAATTTGTTTATAATTGATTATATTTAAGTAGAGTCCTGGAAAAATGGTAAGTTGTTCTAGGAAAGCACCCAGCTTCACGTTCCCTGCAAAATTTTTCACGTTCCCTGCAAAAGTGGCACGCATTCTTAGAGACGCATTCTAGAGATGTCTTCCAGAAGACATTCTATAGACCCAATTGTGCTTCTTTTTAGCCTTATCGAGAAGCACTTTCAACTTCTGGAAGGTTGGTTTAGATGGTGATTCTACATGCAAGTAGGATCCAAGTAGCTCTAGTGAGCCGTTTTGATACCATAACCTCGTGTTTCTGTTGGTTGACTGGGTGGCGCACTGCTAGGTTATAACCATCCGGCGCGATTGATGAACGTTAGGAGATTGTTGATTTTTGTTGTCGAGAGTTCCTCTAGGTTGCTGAGGAAGAGCCTGCCAAGCGTTGTTAGTCTGGACCTGGCCAGGGCCGGGCAGGTGCACAGAAAGTGTGTTAGTGTTTCTTTTTCATTTGGGTCATCGCAGCTGCGACAGTGGGTGTTGAAAGGTAGTCCAATTCTCTCGGCATGAACTCCGATGCACCAGTGACCCGTAATAAAAAAAAAAATAAACTGGCCATTTCAGCCCTTGGAAGGACTTTGACCGAGCTTCTATTGATCAATTGTGTTGTGCGTGTTATTAAATGTTTGATCACAACTGATCGAGAACTGGACCTACGAGTTTTATGCCGACTCCGAACGGCTTATGTTCTCAAGAAGCTTTACATGGCAATTTTTACTCTCTGAGGTTTGCCATTGTCTGCAGAGAGGTGACGACCGAACAGAAAAATTAATTCAATTGAAAAAACTTTCTGTCTGAGCTGGAATTGAACCCGGGCTACCGCAGTTCTTTAGCTTAGGGGCCACGCACTCTACCCACTAGGCTACGGTCGCCACCCAGTGACCCGTAATAATAGCCGTTAATCTGGCTATGTCGTTCCGGGGCTTTGAGAGCATCTGTTGAGTTCTGCCTATGTTGTAAACGGGCCATATTTTTCTTGATGTGTTGCAGGTTGGTAGTTCTCTCCATCTACGACCGGAACATTTAAATTCAATAATCAATTTAAAATTGAATTTTATTAAATTCAATAAAAAATATTTTAGATTTTTTCCGTAGAATTTTTTACACAACAAATAACCCATCCACTTGCAACACCAAAATCCCATTAAAATCGGAAAAAGGGATATTTCACGTGGGATTTTTTAAACCCCCAACAAAACCCAAACACTTCTCATTTCCAGTAGCAAATCGCGAGAAAATCGGGAAAAGGGATATTATTGATTTGATTTTTTAAGACCCTTACCTTAACCATTCCATGGTATGCCTTCTTAAATATCTCCTGGAAAATACCTACTAGAATCCTTTCATTGAAATTCTCAAAGAAATCTTCCATTGAAAAAATTCTGAAAGCATTTCTAGAGAAGACTAAGGGAAGCATTCCTTCCAATGGCATGCATATGTTAAAAGAATGCCTTCTGGGTATGAACGTGGAAGGGATGGAATTCAAGACTTTCCGTTCCATTTAACCTTCTTTTGGAAGCACTGTTTTTGCTGGGTAGTAATCTGAAATAAAAAATTCAAAGAGTTCGTTCTGCATGCTTAATTGTAGTGTACTAACCTAAAATATGCATTTGTAAAAAAAAATAAAAAATTGCACACTTGTGAAAAAAAATTGTTGTACGGCGCACAGTGCTTTCTTTTTGCCATAAATAGGAAAAAAATCAATTTCCGAAAAAGTCCATAAAGTTTTGTTTTCTGATAGAAAAAACTTCTTAACTAAGAAGAAGCCCAAAGGGTTTTTAAATTTTTTTTTTCGTTTGGTTACACGAAGCTCTTAAAGTCAAGTCTTAGAAAAACTGATAGTTTAGCAAAAATAAAACCTAAATTTTGGTCCAACTTTCGAAACCTCTAATTGAGCTACTTTAAGTGCAACCCTAATTAATGAAGCATATTTTAAAAACTTGTAATCAAACGCAACTAAGAAAATTATTGGGAGTTTGTTTTGATTACGACTTTCAATTTACGGACATTTTCAAAGTCGTAGTAATTTTTCGTAAAAATTTTAAAATTTTGAAAGAGAATAAAAAAAAATATATCGAGGTATATTCTAACTGTTTTGCTTAAGTTTGCTAAAAGTCCCAAGTGCCCAATTTTTTGCAAGTGCCTGCAAATAATGCCGAAATTTTGTTTTTTTATGAGACATGTTCTATGAAAATTGGTGATATCTTCTCTGCATGGCTCAAAATAAAAAATAAACCTGACTGCATTAGAAATATGTTGAGCTTTGTAAAAGCAAAAACTTGCGCTATGATAAACCAAATGTGATGACCAAATTAAGACTAAGTAAAAATATGTAATAGCATAATTTCAAAATAAGTGGCGCACTCATCGTCACTCCAAATGGTTATTTCAGCAGAGACTTAAATATGGTTCCAAAATTTTTTTGATTATGATAAAGTAAAGCAAGTAGGTTTTTACAAATGAAATTATATTTAAAACAATATACATAAATAAAACAAAACAAAATAAACAAAAAGAAATAAACAAACACAAAAAAAATAAATTAAAGTCAGTGCAAGTGGCAATAATGACAAATCGATAACACAAGATTTAAACGATGTTTTTTTGTATGTATTGCTTTGCTATTCTATGTTTGAAGTAATACTTCTTAGACGGCAATTTGGTACTGAGAGTAAAATTTTTAGAGTCTCGTTACGAAAAATTTTCGTCATGGAAAATATTTCGAGTCTCGTCACGTTTTCGTGTACATGAGCAATGCTATTTCAAATTTTGTGTGTTTTTTGTATGGGGACCACCAGAAGGCTGGCAGATAGAGTTTAGGTGTTTCAGAAGAAATGTTGAGGGAGAAAAATTAATAGGACCAGATCATACATGTGGCGGCCGTAGCCTAGTGGGTAGAGTACGTGGCCCCTAAGCTAAAGAACCGCGGTAGCCCGGGTTCAATTCCAGCTCAGACAGAAAGTTTTTTCAATTGAATTAATTTTTCTGTTCGGTCGTCAAATCTCTGCAGACAATGGCACACCTCAGAGAGTAAAAATTGCCATGTAAAGCTTCTTGAGAACATAAGCCGTTCGGAGTCGGCATTAAACACCTAGGTCCAGTTCTCGATCATTTGTGATCAAACATTTAATAACACGCACAACACAATTGATCAATAGAAGCAGGTCAAAGTCCTTCCAAGGGCTGAAATGGCCAGTTTATTTTTTTTTTTAGATCATACATTTGATGCCCCTAGAGGTCATCGATGTTTTTGATATCAACTACAATAGACATTTTTATCTATTTTTGTGTGTGTTTTTGTGAGGGCCCCACCAGAAGAAATGTTGAGGGGGGAAAATTAATAGGACCAGCTCATTTATTTTACCTCTCTAGGCGTCATCAATTTTTTTGATATGAATTATAATAAACATTTTTTTTTGAAATTTTGTGTTTTTTGTGTACAGATAGATCCCCACAATAGATCTGCCTATAAGATATGCACTTTTTCACGTAAAAAATAGAAAATCACGAACATATATCTTATACTTTATTAATCAAAAACCAGTAAATCAGTATTACCATTCAAAGCACCAACCGATGACGGTGTAAATATTATATAAACAGAATATTTTTATGCAAATTTTGTATAGTATTTCTTTTGAGATGCTCTCTGTCTCTTTCACAAAAATCTCTCATATCCTTCATTTTTCTTCTGTATATACAGCGCTTTACTGTATTTTTATTCATGATACAAAGAACTACAGATAAAGTATTCCCGGCGCAACAAATAAAATTTACTGCGCACCTCGTCATTGGTGCTCGTCAAATGTGACACTTGATGAATACATTCAAAAGAAAATTTCAAAAAGAGACGAAGATAGCAAAATGAAAATGAGTAAACAGTCAAAATTCTGTCAAGCACATCAAGCAACGTAGCCGCTTTTTGTGTAAATCGGTAAAAAGGGGAAAAGCACCCCTACAAAATATGCAATTTTTTTTCACAAACCTATGAAAAAATTGTGACTACGTTGCAACCAATGAGCACCTTTCACGTCACAGCAAAGATGGCGGACATGTGCAATACTTTATCTGTAGTTCTTTTTATCATGATTTTTATTACTTTTCTTGTTTTTGTTAAAGAAGAAATGCTAGATAAAATAACGTTGCTGTATTTGTCTTTGAGCTTGCTTAAAAAAACAAATCCTTTCTAACTTTTCCTTTAAAATTAGTCAAAATCTGTTGATGCTCGTCTGTTTTTCAGTTTCGGATTGTACTTGAGAGGTGGTTAGTGGGTGAGTTTGGGATGGTGGTTATTTGAATCTCAATGTACATCATGGTCGAAATTTGTATTAATACGCCAAAAATACAACATTTTACAAATTTTCATTGAAATCTGTTTTTCAGTTTTTCAGTGTCGTGTTGTACGGGGGAGGAGGTGTTCGTGAATCGATGTACACTATGTTTAAAAACTGTGCTAATAAGCTCAAAAGACAACAACGTATTAAATTTCATTCAAATATATCGACATTTCCTGTTTGCCAGTTTGGGTTTGTTGGAGAGGGAGGGGTTGTATTAGGGGGGTATGCACCATTTTTAGGAAATTTTTCAATAGAACTAAGAAACGACCCTGTACCAAATTTTAATAAATTCTGTCAATGTTTACTATTTTTGGCACAGGAATGTATGAAATCAAAACACTGTGCGGCGCATTCTTTTTTTTGCTGTTTACATATTTTTAATTTCGGTCTTAAACTTTTAGATTATATTTTTAAGATATTTTTATTGCGAAAAATGTAAAAAAAAATTAATTTTTGTAAGCCGTCACACTGGACTACTGCCTTAAAAAAAAGTTGTGCCTATAAGCTTATCAAAGTGGATAGGCTACAGAGGCCGCAGAAGACTACTGAAGAATTCATGAAGCGATTAAATAAACAGCTGTCTAGTTTCCTTGGTGGTTTTTTCTTTAAAACACTTGTTGCTGTTGCAACCTGTTCTCTATTAACTTATTAGGTATAAAGCTCAAATATAATTCATAATATGTAATTTATACTCTTTTTATAAAACACAAAACAGTAATTAAAAATTTCTATCACAAATCTATATAAATAAAAATCAAATGTCGTTCGCATCAGTTGAGAACGGCTGAACCGATTTGGATAATTTTTTTTTTTTAAATGTTCGTAATAGTCCAACTTAGGTTTTTACGGAAAGAAAAATTGACCACGCCCACTTTGCGCCCACTTTTTTGATTTATCTAAAATCGGAAAACGGCTGGACCGATTTGGATAATTTTTTTTTAATGTTCATAGTAATCCAATTTAAGTTTTGTCGGAAAGAAAAATTGACCACGCCCGCTTTCCAATTTAAGTGTTTACTGAAAGAAAAATTGACCACGCCCACTTTTGCGCCCACTGTTTTGATATCTATATATATAAAATTAAGTGGCAAAACTTCCTGTTCGCATACTCCTCCTAGACGGCTTGCCCGATTTCAATGAAATTTTCAGGGGTGATTGGGGTCTGTGTGGAGGGTGCACATAAGAAATTGCATGTGTGTATCTTTGCAGGTTTTGTACCACACCCCCTTTTGTCGCTCACAAATCAATAAAAATGCTGTATTTAAGACGGTTTTGGTCGTATGAAATTAAAATTTGGTAAATAAGTTCGTATGATAACTATAATTAACTTTGAAAAAATGGGTGTGGTCACAATTCATCTACGCCTACTTTAAAGAAAATATCAAAATACTTCGAAACCATTGGTCCGATTGAGCTCAAATTTTGTAAGTACGCTTTGCTTTGAGTACGAGATGGTTTAAGGGGCAATGCCACACCCCCTTTTACCTCCCACATATAAATAAAAAATTGTTGTTATCGAATAGCTTTAGTTAGAGTTATGGGTCGCACAGCTTAGAAATTCGGTATTCGACCACAATTTAGACGTACCGTTTCTGTGATGAAATTTTATGGGAGTGGACAAGGGGGAGGGGCACCTCCGATACAACCCAAATTTGTGATATCGAATAGCTTTGAAGTTATAGGAATTCATCTTTGGAATTCAGTTTTTGACCTCAATTTACACATGCAGTTTCAATGGTTTTATTTTATGGGCGTTGGACAGGGAGGCGTGACATCTCCCTTACAACCCAAATTTGCGATATCGTATTGCTTTGAAGTTATAGGTTGACAGCGTAAGAATTCGGTATTCGACCTAAATTTATACATGCATTTTCAATACTTACATTTTTTCGTCGTAGGGCAAAGGGGAGTGGCACTACCCATACAACCCAACTTTGTGCTATCAAATAGTTTTAGAGTTATAAGTCGTACAACGCCGAAATTCAGTATTCGACCTCAATATACACATGCAGTTTCATTGATTCAATCTATGTTCATTGGTAAGAGGGGCGTGGCACCTCCCATTTAACGGAAATTTGCGATATTGAATATCAGCGTCAGAATTCAGTATTCGGCCCCAATTTATACATGCAGTTTCATTAATTACATTTTATGGGCGTACGACAAGGGGGGCGTGAAACCTCCTATTTAACCCAAATTAGAGATATCAAATAGCATTGGGGTTATAGGTCTCACAGCTTTGGAATTCAGTATTGGACCTCAATGTACACATGCAGTTTCATTGGTTACATTTTATGAGCGTTGATCAAGGGGGAGTGGCACCTCCCATACAACGAAAATTTGTGATATCGAATAGCTTTGTAGTTCAAGGTCGCACAGCGTCGGAACTCAGTATTCGACCAAAATTTACGCTTGCAGATTTACTGATAAAATTTTTTAGAGTTTGTCGGGGGGGCGTGACACCTCCAATTTAACCCAAATTTGCGATATCGAATAGATTTGGAGTTATAGGTAACTCAGCCTCAAAATTCAGTATTCGACCTCAATGTACTCATGCAGTTTCATTGCTAAAATTTTATGGGCGTAGGGAAAAGGAGAGTGGCACCTCCCATACAATCAAAATTTGTGCTATCGAATAGTTTTGGAGTTATATGTCGCACAGTTTTGGAATTCGGTATTCGACCTCCATGTAGACATCCAGTTTAATTGATTACATTCTATTAGCGGTGATGAAGAGAGAGTGGCACTTCCTATACAACCCAAATTTGTTATATCGAATAGCTTTGTGGATATAGGTCGCACAGTCTCAGAATTCAGTATTTGACCTCAATTTAGACATGCTGTTTAACTGATAACATTTTATGGGCGTTTGAATAGGGAGAGTGGCAGCAACGCGCCGGGTTTCAGCTAGTTTTAAATAAAACAAAATTGATTTCAAGACTTGATTGAAAATATCTAATAAAATTAAGTTAAAAAATAAGATCTACATCAAAATATTGATATTTTTAGTGAAAAATAGCAACCCTGGTTTCATTTAAAGCATCAAAAACGGGCTAAAAATTGCTTGAAAATAACTCAGTTATTTTTTGCCCTACAGCTTTTTTAAAAAAAGGTAAAAGTTTTTAATTTTTTTTTAACGACAAACTAGTTAGACTTCCTGTAGGCAGTTGTTGTCAGTGAACGAAAATAAACCAAACGATATTTTAATGTGCCTCGCATGGCATGAATTTCCGTTCGGTTGCGTATATGTCAGTGGAGACGAACATAAATGTTATTATTCTGTATCGTTCGACAGCATGGCATACACTACATTATAATTATGTTTGCATACTCTCTACTCAACACATTCGCCATACGATATTTTTTACGAAGGCTATTCTCTCTCATTTTGTGTCTCAGAATTTCAGAAAACACTGACGCTAACACTGTCGAATTGTTTTTGTTTTATTGCATCATTATTCTCTATTTATAGCATTGAGAATCAGGAAGAGTTGTACAGTGGTGTGAACGCGGAATTAAATAGTTTTCTCGTGATAATTTTATAACCCTTAAGCCTTTAAGGTGATATTAATATTAAAACAATTGGCTGCGAACCTGCTTAAAAGAAACCAAAAGGATAAATAAATGCTAATATTATTTTTGACAGAGTTGTTTTTATATAGCTTAAATTAAAAAATGTAATTCCTTATGAATTGAAATTGTATTTTGCTTACAATCTTAAAGTTAATTTTTAAAATTTAAAATAATTGGCTGCGAACCTATCTTAAACGAACAAAAGAATAAATAAATTCGTATAGTTTTTTTAAAGAGCTGTTTTACTATATCTACAAAAAAAGTATGTAGCGTTCATAGTTTTTGTGTTACATGGAAAGTAGGTGCGGTTTGGGGCGGGTTTGTTTGTTTTCTAATTATAACTCACACGCATAATTTTATTGGTCAATGACGAATCCTTCTATTTTATTCCTACATGAATACGGGATGGAACCACTGTGCGGTGTAATTCCGTGAAAGTTCAGCAATTATCTTATTTGTGTTAGTTCGCACTAATATAGTAAAATTCACATGGGGCCGCACTCGGATCTTGCTGAACAGGAAGGGCCGAGCGCTAAAGTATATATAAACTCTTTCAGTGAATTTGTCCAATATATTGGACACGACAGAAAGTAATTTTTAATATTATTTTGCAACGGTTTTTTTTAATTAATTTGGTTCTATAAAAAATAATGTACCAACATGACAAAAATAAATTTGGAGAGATATTTGACATTAAAGTCAGTTTGATTTTGTTTTTGTCCTATTTTGTAAGAAAAACCAACCGTACAGAAATGAAATTAATGTTTTTTTTACCTTTTATGACAGCAGAATGATAATAAAATTAAGAGGATCTTTTAAATTTTAAAATGATTTTAAAATGTTAATAAAATTAAGAGTAAGTAGCGCAGGTAAAAATCAAAGGTATATTTTTTCATCCTTTTAGGACCGTTATGATAGGAGTATTAACCTAAAAAATACTATTTCGGCTTAGCCTAGCCATTGAAAGGACTTAAGAGACGTTGAAGTGAAATCGTTGAAGTGTCAGTCAGATAACTTTAAACCATTTAGATGTTCTCTATTCTAATATTAATTATAAAAACCTAAGTACTTTTTATAAATATTGTTTTACTTTACAAAAATAGTTATGAATACGGTCAGTTTTAATTATTGAAATATATGTATGTAAAAATTTCAAGTCATTTAAATAAATTTTGAGACTTTTTAAGAGAAAAAAACTTTTTATAAAGTGATTTTGTATGGGAGTTAGGCGTTAGGCATAACTTCATCTTTATTTTTAGATAGAATCTTAACCCACTACTACACGATTTATTATCCTGCTAAACAATTTTTTATGGGTTTATACACTGAAAAAATAAGCATACTAAAATCAAAGAACATTTACTCAAATAAAAAAAAAATTTATTTGTTTTTGCGCAATTTTTTTTTTTATATGGAAACTTTTCTTTAAAATAAAGAAATAAATTTCAAAACAACGAATTAGGTTATTTCTTTAAAGAAAATTTCTTTCTTTCTGAAAGAATAATTTCCATTACAAAAAAAATTTGAAAAAATAAATTTCTTTGATTTTAGTCTGAGTGTGTAATTCATTTTTAAAATCAATATAAAAAATAAAACAAATAAAATTTTACTTTCGAATCCAAATTCTTAATTTTTTTAAATAAATGCGAAATAGATGCAATTTCCTTAAAACTAACGAAATTTCAGATTTTAAAACAAATATCTGTGTTTTTTATTTCAAAGTTCAATTTTTTTCTGAGTTTGTTTAAAATGGAATACCTAGATACACAAACAAAACTTTCTTCAAAAAAGTAGTTTCATTTCCGTCAGAAGCCATATATGGCTGGCTGTTCGAAGGAATGCGTGATTTCATGACCTTAGCATGTACAATTGAAACACAATTCCATAAACATTAAACAGTAGTCTTAAGTTCTATAAAAAAATTATATAAGTGAACTTACTTACATGTAACAAAGAAAAATTCATACTTTATTTTCTGAATTCTCCAGCCATAAAGTGATAACACGCACTTATAAAATAAACTGATATTTTCTTAGCAGCTGTGTTAAAAAAAGCGTCGTGTCGACAGACAGACAAACAGACGGAAACGAATAAATCGGCACAGCTAGTGATGCTGATCAAGAATATATAATATACTTATCTAAACCTGACACGCCTTTTTATGGGCGTTAGAAACAGTATAAAAATTAATAAACTGAATAGCTAAAAAAATGCTTTGATTATTCATACTAAAACAAGAGCGCCCTGCAAATGTATGCTACCTACAAAACTGAATGCGCCCTTGATACGCAGCATGTGCTTGAACAAAGATAAAATGTTTTTCTCTTTGCTTTCTCAGTCTCTCAAACAAAGCTTCTCATAAGGTTATTTAGTGTGGCTTATACTACGGAACAATGATGGTTATGTTCAAGTATGCAAACTTGAACGCAACCAAATAATGACCTTGGTAATGAATGCTACACAACATAAATGTTCAGTTCTCTCAATCAACGCTTTACTACCTTAACGAACGAAACGTTAGAGTTTATTTTCGTTCCCTGGTTGTTATGCAAGTGTATTTTTTAAGGTCAAGCTCCATTTTTTACTCAGTTTAATTTTTGTTAAAAAAATTACCAAAAATCATACAAAAACCTGCGAGCTGGTAGCATTCATTACATCATCATGAAGGGAATTCAATGAGGTCTAAGAAATTAATTACCTTTCATATTTTTTATTTTTTTTACTGATGAGCTTACGCCTTAAAAGCAAACAAATGATTTTTAGTTTTGTTTCATTCATTCCATGTAAATCTTTTAAAGCGTGTAAGGTAAAGTGGGGTAAGTTGAGACGCGGGGTGATTTGAGAAGTGCGAATATTTTTGTCTAAATAAAAGCTATAGAATCGCCTAATACTTGAAATGATTAGTTTTTGGAATACTCCCATCAGTGGCATACCTGGGGGGAGGCGGGTGGGGCGGTCGCCCCGGGCGCAACGATTGGGGACGAACGAGCTCCGCTGTTCCTCAAAATGAAGAAATAATACACAACAATTTTTTTATACAAAATTTTTTTATTACAATCTCAATTTTTACATCTATGAAAAAGATAACGTTGACATTTAATATGAATTTTTGATGAAAAATAAAACTTCGATCTTATTTTCCTATTCTCGATATATTGAAAACTCAAACTTTTTCTTTATAACCATAAAAAAACTCAAAAGTTAACTTTTCTCGATATAATTGCTGCAAATTCACGTATTATATCCTCGTAATCTAACATTGCAGCAGTTTCACTTTCGATTGAAAGAATAGCAAGGTCTGATAACCTACTTTGACTCATGGTTGATCGCAAGTACGACTTGATCAATTTAAGTTTGCTGAATGATCTTTCACAGGAAGCAACTGAAACAGGTATGGTTAGTTATATTTGCAAACCTGTCGCTAATGTCTTGTAAGCTTCTCGTACTATTGATGAAATATATAACAGAAGTTGTTCAGGCGAAAATCCAATTTCCTCTTCGTTTTTTTCGCTCTTTTGAATAAAAGTAGGACGTTTTGAATATCGTTGAACAAGTCATCAAGTTGTCCAAGTCATCTGGATAAAACTCGGAAAGATTCTTACATTTTCCTTCTGTTTTGAGAAGCTCATCTTTGTAAAAATCTCTGGGAAGTTGTATTATTTTTTCAAAGTTACAAAGGAAACCAAAATTTGTGAAACGTGTGGATATTTCAATTGAAAGTTTATCCAAAATTTCAATCAGAGATTGTCGCATTTCTTTTTCTGAATTCAATCCAGAATCTTCAGATGTTTCTTTTGACGGTGCTCACTTCCAAATCGTTACATTTTTCTTTAGCTTTACAAATGGCACGATCGCACAGCACAAGTCGAGTCTCCAATCACTGCGAACCGTTATGTATCAAAATGTTGTGGCCACGAGAAAATATCGCATCATTAAAAACTATCTATAGTATTGATCGCCGATCAAATATATCCGACCAAGTATAAGTATTAGCGATTGGTCAGTGATGTACGAATATGTACGCAAATTTGAGTGAATAATGAAATAGAGCATCAAAATTGTGAGAAATTATCTGGAAAATTAGAACATTACTCGATCTACGGAGTCTGTATGTATGATGATCATATAAAACGACGGAGGGGGGCGAATCATTTTTTACGCCGGGCGCTAAATTTTCTAGCTACGCCACTGACTCCCATCTCTTTAAAGACTAGACCACTGTGCACGCATTATTTAGTTCTCTCCGAAAAAAATTTAAATTTCGATTTTTTAAAGTTTTTTAATGAGTTTTTGGTGTTATAAAATTGACATTTTTTCCACATCCCAAAAAAAGGTAAATATAAGTGGAATGTCTTTTGCATGAATTTTTTCAAGATTTCGCATGAATCTGCATTTGTTTTAAAGACGCATACACTCCAACTAAAATTGCGTCACGGGGTGATATGAGAAAAAAATGGGGTGATTTGAGAATCGACATAGAAGTCATTGTGGTGCTATTTTGAAGATTTTTGTGCGTCTCTTCATTACTTCGACCTATATAAAGTTATTTTCTCTTAATTTAAATTGTATTTCTCTTATTTTCTCTTAATTAAAATTTAATTTAAATTTTTTAAGTCATGAAATTATTCAAGAAAAACCGTTGTTACGTCCATTGATGTGCGAAATTTGGTTGCAACCATAAAATTAGTGAAAAAAGATGGACAATCAGATGGAAAAAGCAACGTCAAAACATCATATCGTCATCTACAAAGGATTAACTAACAATTTCAAGACTACTCCAAAGCGACTGATGGTCAATTGACTGAATTTTTTAAATCAGTTTCGGTTGGTGGTAGAAAGGTAGGCTTTAGTTTCCCTTTTTTGTGAATCCGCTTCTGATCCTAGGTTTTCTCTGACGAAAAAGAAAATGCGCTGAAGAAATATGTGATGAAAGCGAATTCACTTTGCCACACTCAAAAATATTTGTGTGTAAATATTACTAATAACAGCGTTCATTCTACGATTTTTATTCGTAACTTTCAGCCACGAATAGGATTCGTGGAATCGACGTATATTAGTACATATTACGAATACTTTATTCGTATTCTAAAAAAAAAAAATCTGTCTGAGCTGGGGTTTGAACCCCGGCTCTTTAGTTTACGGGCCAAAGACTCTACCAGTAGGCTACAGTCACTTTACAATCTTACAGTTCCTTATGTTCTATAGATGTCCGACACACAAGGCTGAAAGATTTCGGTTTTAAATTTTTTAGATTCTACTAATAATTCGTACATTCTACTAGTAATTCGTATGGCCAGCCTACGAATGAATTGTTTCTACTTTTATTATTTTTCATTCGTAAATGTACGAAAGCATTAGTAAATACTACGAATGTAATGAAAGAAATTACGAAGTTATTCGTACGATAAATTTACGAATATTATTATTTATATGTACACAATCATTCGTACAATGCACTTATATGAATTGATTTATTTTTGTTTACGAATATCTTTAGTATATAAAACAAATATATTAGTATATACTACATCAGGTATTAGAAAAATTTTACGAATGAATTCGTAAAGATATCACAATAAAAATATTTTGTATATTGTACGAATATTTGTATAATGTACGGATATTTTGTTTACAAATATTATTCGTAGAAGTTTTACTAATAAATTTTTTCAGACGTTTGGCGTTCGAATTTACAAAAAAAATTAGCGCACCAATACCACAATCATGGATCAATAACCCAGTAGTTCCGTTCTTAAACACTCGTAATAGAAACATGCGTGAATTTTCTGATTAATTGACGAAACATGCTGATTCGGCCATACATTTCATTGACGAAAATCTCATATAAATGTTCCAAATTCGTGCAAGAACGCAATGCAGAACGTTGTGTAAGTTTCGTAAGTGAAAAGAGAGAGAAAGTTGATGAAATTTCGTTAATGAAGAGAAGACCGAAATGTTTAAGAAATTTCGTGTATGAAAACATTGAGTAAGTTGATGAATTTCCGTTAACGAAATGAAGACCGAAATGTTTAGAAAATTTTGTTCACGACAATATTGTGAAAGTTAAAGAAATTTCGTTTATGAAAACATTGAGAAAGTTAATGATTTTTCGTAAGCGAAGTAAAGACAGAAGTGTTTACGAAATTTCGTGTACGAAAATATTGAGAAATTTGATGAAATTTCGTTAATGAAGTAAAGATCGAAACATGTAGGAAATTTCGTTCACGAAAACATTGAGAAAATTGATGAAATTTCTTTGATGATGAAAGTGAAGACCGAAATGTTTAGGAAATTTCCTTCACGTTTCGTTACCGAATTTTATTCAAGAATTGCAGCTGTAATCAAAACGAAAAAGATTAAAGAAATTGGAATAGTTTTTACAAGAATCGCTTTTTAATCAAGAAGTTCAGATAAATAATATTAAATAAATAAGATAAAAAAACATACAAAAACAATTAATTGTAATAGTAATTTTATAAAAGTAAATTTTGAATACATTCCACAAGAAATAAGTTGTTTAGTTTAAACAATAAGTGCAGTTTAAAATCATACAAAATTCACTGTTAGTAACTAAATAGTACATACAAATGCACATACATATCGTCGTAAATATTAAATAAATATTAGTTTTAATAGTAATTTTATAAGAAAATTTGAATACATTTCAAAACATTTCGTTTAGTTTAAACATTAAGTTTAGTTCAAAATCATTAAAAAATGCATTTAAATTAACTTTATAGTACATACAAACGTATGTAAGTACATATGTACATACATACAAAATGAAAAATTCAATTGCACTGGCTTTGCTCTCCAGTACCTTTTGCTTTTGATCACGTTTCTGCATTTTATTTCTGACTTTTCGGAAAGTATGTCTTAATTCCAAGATAAAATTTGCATGGGTTTTTCCATCCATAGATGTGCCCTCTATATAAATATATATACAAATAGTTTTCGTGATTGCTTTATTATTTTTGTTTTTATTGTTGACGAACCTAAAGCAGATGAGTTGAAGAATATTCAGCAAGTCTGTTATTGACGAATACAAGACAGACACGTAAAAGAATATTCTGCAAATCTGGATTATGCAGCAAGTTTCTTTAAGAAATCATCACAGAAATATTCTTCGACGATACCCGAGACTGCTGGGAAGTTCGACTTTGGTTCGACTCATTCGCCAAGCGACACCGTCTTGCATTGAGAAATGCCCCAACAAATAAGCGCAAACCTACTGAAATCGTTCAATAAAAAAGCCGTTGATGATTTCTTTGCTAAACTAAAAACAGCTATTCCACCCCATTCATATATTCCGAATAGAATATGGAACATTGATGGGACCGGTTTTTCTACTGTTCCACCAAAACCGAAAAAAACTGTGGCTCCAGCTGAAACTATTGGTTTGAAGTCAGTGAGAAAATTTGCGTCTCAAGAAAGAGCCACCAACGTCACCTTGTCAATTACAATAAACGCTGCTGGGCAATATATTCCGCCGTTCTATCTTTTACTCCTAATAACTTTTAGGAAACATATGCGTTTTGATTTCATGAGTCACGCTACTCCGAATGCCGTTTGTTATGCAAATGGAAGCATCTAAATGACCTAAGATAATTTTATTGCGTTTATGCGTCTTTTCATCTCGTACAGTGCATCCACAAAAAACAATCCCAACTTATTGATACTCAACAATCACACGTCCCACTTGTCGATTAAGGCTATCGACTTGGCTCTCAATTATGGAATTGTCATGCGTTCTCTTCCTCCGCATTGCAGTCACAAAATGCAGCCATTAGATGTCGCGGTATTTGGTCCATTGAAGTCCTTCTATAAGACCCAATGTGATGCATGGTGTATGAACCATTCTGGAAAAGTAATTGTAATTCGGAACGTGCCCGAAATCGTTAACAATTGCTTGGATTTGGCACTAACGGCGAAAAATATAAAGGCTGGATTCAAAGCGCTTGGGACTGACCCAGTAAACCCAAATATATTTCAGGCAGAAGAATTTTAATTAGATTCGATTTCGGGTGAGAATATTTCAAATAGTACCGATAATCCGTTCCAGAAGACGAAAAACAGCAAATTTTGTTTTTGTTATCCCGCCTGCTGCCGAAGACGAAGTAACAACATCATTTTCTAGAGCAGCATCAACTACAGGCTTCTCATTCAACAATTGTATGAATGAAATTGGTCCTCTTCAGCAGTGCACTCCAAGGAAAAAATCAAATCGGGGCAGAAAGCCCATGGAAAGTGCCATTCTGACTTTGGCCAAAAAAAGAAAAGAGCTTGCGGAATTCTCCAAAAAGAGACTAGCAAATGCGGCCAAACAACGTCAACGTTCTTCAACAGCAGCCAAATCAAAAGCTAAAACATCAACGCCGTCGGTAAAAAAACTCAACGGAAACAGTCGTTGTCTTCATGATCACAAGAGGACAAAGATTTTTGCATTCTTTGTTTTAATCCAATGCCAAAAAAATGCACACAATGCAATTCGGTCAAATGCATGGAGTCCAAACGTGAAGTACATCTCAAATGCAGCGTTGCCAGGTGCCTTTCACCATTTACCCCTAGATTGTATTTCAAATCCCCCTAAAATTTTCGAAAAACATACAAAAATTTTATAGGGGGAAACTGAAAGTAGTGCAGCTGCAATGCAAGCCTATGTATTTAAAGTGCTGAACTGTTGAACGTCTTTAACAAGGGCAGAAAATTGCTTCATAATTCTCAATTGTCCAATGTGACATTGATCTTAAAATGAAGTCTTATTTTTGAAAGGAGGCTCCGTCTCACACTTTTTGATATATTTTTGGGCATATCTTTTTTGTCTATAGTTTTTTCCATACTTGCTTTGTTTTTAGTTTTTACACACGTTTAAAAAATTTTTACTTCTTTTTAATCCAAGCTTTGGTTTAAAGGAATTTTTAATCCAAAAAGTATTACTTTTTAATCCAAACATTAGTTTAGTTTAGCTGGATCTCAAACCCACGTTCTTGAAAAGAACTTACTTACATTTGCAATGATGCAAAATATGCGAAACTATGTTAACAACTGAGTTGGACGAGTGGATAAGGTATTGGACCAGCACAACAGAGGACGTGTGTTCAAATCATAAACTGGTTAGAACATTTTTTTTATTTTACTTTAATTTAGCTAGGTCTCGAACCATTGTTTCTGCTTGCTTACTTACTTACTGCAAGCTTACTTGCATTCGTTATGATGCAAAATAAGCTTAACTTTCTTAACAAATGAGATAGACGAGTGGGTAAGGTGTTGGACCAGCACAACAGAGGACGTATGTTCAAATCATGAACTGGTCAGAAAAGTTTTTTAAGTTGATATTTATATTGCTTTTTTCAACTTTTTTCGCATTTAAAACTATTCTTTATTGGATTGAAAAATTTTTAACTTTTCCTTGGATTAAAAAGTAATCTTTTTTTGGTGTTGTCCAATATGTAATCCAAAAAAGTTTAAAATTTAGTCCAAGATTTTTAACCGTGCACTAGGGGGAAATCCCCTAACCTGGCAACACTTCTCAAATGTGCTAATATGACAAAAAGTTTTTGGATTTGTGCTATGTGTGAATCCGAATCGGATTAATTCAACTTTTATTCGTCATTTCTGATCATAAAATAAAGATTTCACTCCATTTAAATGTAAATTTTATTCGGTTCTGTTTTCTCTCAAATCACACCATTTTTTTCAAAGTCATATATAACATTTTTTATATGATATCTATCAATCTAATGATGCCAAAAGTTGCGCCTAATGTCTAGCTTAATGTACCAAAAAAAAAATCGGGAATAATTTACTCTAATAAATCTATAGGCAAAAAACTATAAAATGTCTCAATTCACCTCACATTGCTTTACATAAACATACGTTTACTAAAATCAAACAAAAATGTCTGTAGTTTAATTTTCATTTGTATCTTTTAGAATAATACGTTTTATTTGCAATTATATCTATTAATATTGATATTTTGGGTGATATTAATAGTGAAGGAAATCCATTTACCTTATAATGTTTTTATGTATTATAAGTAATATATTTTAAAATAAGAATAAAAGTTTATAATCCTTTCATTTTTTTAAGAAATGCCTTCATTAATCCCCTTTGCCTATTATATATATTTTCAATTCCAAGAAGTAAACTCCATTCGGAGCTGACACACACACTTTTTGTGGGTTGAAACAAATTTTTTCATTATATGATTATGTTTTTGATGTCATTTTTAAGACAACTAATTAATTAAAAATATTTTAAAAAAATATAGTTTTTATGCTACATTCTAAGAAAATAAAGCTTTGATATAAATTGTAGTTCTTTAAATCAAATAATTTTATCTTCACACGAAGGCAGCTCGGAAATAGAAAAGTCGAAAAAGTTCATTGATATACCGTAACAAAAATCATTTTATTGCCGCTGAAATGAAGCATAAATATTTGCTTTATGTTTACTAATTCTCTATTGTCGGTTACAATAACGTAGGTCAGGGTAGAAAAATAGAATTGACTTACTTTAATTTAAAATTAGGAAAATTTGAAAATATACCTCGCCTTCACTATAATTTTTTTTTCAACTCGATCTCCCC
This sequence comes from Dichetophora obliterata, assembly GCA_963920525.1. Lineage (NCBI taxonomy): Eukaryota > Metazoa > Arthropoda > Insecta > Diptera > Sciomyzidae > Dichetophora > Dichetophora obliterata. The sequence continues at coordinate 18,102,612 of OY986438.1, read as the reverse complement.
TTTCATCCCCTTAAATATTTGCACTCATATCTTCTACACCCTGTATAACAAAATTTTATTAAGTTTTCAATCAATCAATCGAAAAATCATAGATTTTTCTCATTTATGCATTTTCAAACATAGATACACATGACACGCACCAAACAATAATCTTAATAGATATTTTAATAAATTGATATAGCTCAATGAATATTTTAGCTATTTTTATAATACCATGTTTCAGATATTGGAGAAATAAAATATTTTATTTAATGTGGAAATTCTTATTTAGTGCGGGAAATTGTTAGAAATATACAAAACTATGTACCAAAGTTGTATAAAAAATAAATTCAAGACAAAATCTAATCGTCCTAACTTTCTTCATTCCAATTTAAAAACATTTAAGTTCTGCATATATAGAAACTGTTAAATTACAAAACTTACGGCATAATTCTTTGAGTTTCTAAACAAAATGTATTCTTTAAAACCTTGAGTAATGATCAGTGCAGCCTAATGAAAGAGAGACTGGTCCTGTGTGACTAGGATTCACGAGAAAAAAATCTTAACAGGTGCATTTTTTCATTCTGAAAACAGATTATCATTAACCCTTTTGCAGAAATTTCTTGCACGATGGTGCCAAACATTCCAAACTTGGACTATGATCAGTTTTAGATCAACATAAGCTATATGGGGCATTCTTTGTCAAAACGGCCAACAAAAATATCGACCGACGCCAATCGTGCTGATATGAATATGATACGGCAATTTAACACAAGAAATCATTTTTTTAATTTTTTCTGATTATAATTTTTAGTAGAGGTAGTAAAAGATGTTTATAAAGATTTTAATTACATAATTGTTAAGGACTTTTAATTAAAAACAACGTAAACTAACACTGATTTCGTTCAGTCTTGAGTTATTCTGGTAAATACTATCTACTGGTGTTAGACTACACAAGTATATTCGGTTATTGTTCGACAAAACAGTCCGAACTATTTGAGTTGTAAATTTTTTAAACTCAACTAAAACTTCATACCTTCTACGAATAATGCGTACGGTCAATCTACGAATGAATTTTTTAGTAAATACTACGAATGTAATGGAAGAAATTACTAAATTATTCCTACGAGAAATTGACGAATGTTAAGGAATGATATCCCTTATTAGTCGTAGATCAGTCTTTGTAGCAACAGATGGCAAGAGGCATTAAATTCAGTAACGCATATAAACTTGGACAATAAGAAAATTTCTATTTTAAAGTCATTGTAAACAAGCAAAAAACAAAGTAAAATAAATTTTATAAAAAATTAATGTTTTCCCGAAAGTGGGCTTGAAAAACTCGTTTTTTTATCATAAAGATGATCCAATTTGGATACTTTCTAATTTTTGCTAAATTAAATAAAATGACTAACAATCCTGCAGCATTTATATTTGAGGAAGTTGCAGCGATTTAGGCGAGGGCAAAGTTTCTAATTCAAAAGCGAAAGAGAAAATGAGGATATTCTGAATAAAGTAGATCAATTTTGGATCAAGGACTAATTTTAAAAACAATCTGATAGCCTATTTGGATTAAACAAATGATTTACATTAGGATTTGTCATAGTTTTTTATGACTTAAATGTAAATAGCAAACTCTATAGATTCAAACATCAATGTAATACTTCCTCAAATCCACAATTTTTATCGGCGCCCACTCAGTTTGAAAATTTTCTGGACTTTTTTTCGAGTTACGTGCTTATTAATAAGAGAATCGGTGTCAATGTGGTGTGATATCCAGTGAAAAATATCTGCCTTAGCATTCGGGAAACATTTCAAGAATAGCGACAACTCAAATTTTGAAATTTGCGGATTATATGGATTTTTATCTCCTAAATCCAAATCTGGAAAATTTCAGGCCGCTCGAAATTTGTTTAGGAATTACCCAGCTAAACAGTGCTTCCAGAAGAAGGTAAAGTGGAAGGGAATTTTTAATTCCATCCCTTCCACTTTCATACCCAGATGGCATTCTGGACTACGCACTGCTGGTAGTCCAGCCTATTCCCTGAATGTTTTACTAATGCGCTAACGGAGCTTGGGGTGGATACCGCGCAGATAGCACTGATAAAGCAAATGCTGGTAGGCAAGATTATTAGTGCAAATTTTGGTGAGACATCCACGCTAACATCTGTAGCAAAGGGAACCCCTCAGGTAGGGGTTCTTTCGCCTCTACTCTGGAATTTAGCAGTTCCATCCCTTCCACTTTCATACCCAGATGGCATTTTGGACTACGCACTGCTGGTAGTCCAGCCTATTCCCTGAATGTTTTACTAATGCGCTAACGGAGCTTGGAGTGGATACCGCGCAGATAGCACTGATAAAGCAAATGCTGGTAGGCAAGATTATTAGTGCAAATTTTGGTGAGACATCCACGCTTACATCTGTAGCAAGGGGAACCCCTCAGGTAGGGGTTCTTTCGCCTCTACTCTGGAATTTAGCAGTAAATGAACTGTTAGTAAAACTGGAAGTAGAGGGGTGCAGGGTGATAGCTTATGCCGATGACGTTGCTATTGTTACCTCTGGAAAATACATATCTACTCTTCGAGATATTATGCAAAATTGCCTTAATACTCTAGTCAACTGGGCTATCAGCTGTGGGCTGTGTTAACCCAAACAAAACTGAATTAGTGGTTTTCACTATAAAACACAATTTACCTCTAATTAGCCCTCCTTAACTGGGACAACACAAGAATTAGCTTCTCAGATCAAGCAAAATACCTGGGCCTTATACTGGATAGGAAACTAAACTGGAAGCCCATTCTGCTCGAGAGAGCCAGAAAAGCGAATATTGCCCTGTACTCACGCAAAAAGGCGGTAGGTAGCAAATGGGGTTTACAACCAATTGTTACTCACTGGTTTTATACAGCAGTTGTAAGGCAAATCTTGCTATTGTCTGGTGGCATGCACTCGATAAATAGACTCACCTAAAGTCTATTTTTACCTAAAACCTTTTTCGTTAAGTTCAAAGATCAGCGGAACTGTGCATCAGTGGAGCCTTAAGAACCACTACAACAGACGCATTAGACATAATGCTCCATCTTACACCACTTCACATCCTAGCTAAACAGATGGTCGCTAATACAGCCATCCGCATAGAAGCCACGTTCCAGTGGAAAGAATATATACTAGGACATTCTTGCATTAGAAAATTTCTCCCTCCCATACCTAGGTTCATTGACTACATCACACAAAAACTATCTTTTGAAAGGAAGTTCGATGTATCCATTCCCTCTCTAGAAAAGTGGGAAATAAGTAACTTCACCTCACAATGTCATTGAGATCTTTACTGATGGATCAAAACTAAATGGCAAAGTAGGTGGAGGAGTCTACTCAGAAGCATTAAGCATTAATTTAGCCTTCAGGCTCCCTAACCATTGCAGTGTATTTCAAGCTGAAATCGCTGCTTTACATGAAGCGTTAACTTGGCTTCAGGTGAATGAGATATCTTCCATGGATATTTGCATACTATCTGACAGTCAAGCCGCTTTGAAAGCCCTAAGAACTGTCAAACAGTTCTTCATATCTCAAACAGTTCTCAACTGCCGCAGATCTCTAAACGAGATGGCAAAACAGCTCAAATCTTTCTTTGCTGGATTTCTGGACATAAGGATTTTATAGGTAACTGCAAAGCAGATGAGCTCACTCGTACAGGAACTACCAAACAGCTATCTATAGATAAGGCAAGCCTTGGTATTCCTCTAACCACATGTAAACTCCTTACACATGAGTTATCCGGCATTACAACCAACAACAGATGGTCAGCAGGTAACACGTGTAATATAACGCGGCAAATTTGGCCCAAACTCAACCCTAAGCATTCATTCAAAGACAGGCGCAGGCAGTAATCTGCGAAGAAACGAGATAGCGAACGAGATAACGAAATAAAACCAAACCGACTTTTATCAAATTTTAGATAATATTTGATTTAGACAAATCGGATGATTTGCCTTAGGCTGCAAACAGAGTAAATACCGAAGCGGACAGGCAGGTAGACAGGCGCAGGAAAACTATGTGAACAAGCGAGATAAAAGTTAGTTTGGCTTTATTTCTATCTCGTTTATTCACATGGCACTGCCTGCGCCTGCCTGCCTTCCTGTCTGAATCGGCGTTCACGCTGTCTGCAACCTTATAATTTCACACATAAGCTTTGGTCTCAAGTAGTCAGCATATATTTGAAATTTTTCAAAATAAAATTAAAACCTCATGAAAATCTCATACAAAGTTACCTTATCAAAACGATAAAACCACCTTTAAATGCTTCATAAATTTGCACATAAACTTTAATCTCAAATATTCACTATATATTTGAAATATATCAAAATCTGCTGAAAACCACGCCTATCTCCCGTACAGAAATCCAATGTGTTTTACGTAGACACCTGCCGTGTAGGCTTAATTCTACGGTGCTCCATAGCGTGAGACCGAAATATTGCGTTGGCCAACGCCCCTTTGAGGGTTCAAAGGTACCAAATTAGCTTAATGTTGTGATGACATGTCGCAACCCTTGGTAAGGGTGGAGGCCTATCTAAAACCTCTTCCGTACTCTGGGGTACGGCACCCGGTTTGAGAATGCAAACCTACACCGAGCTGAGCAGCTCTACCCGCGATATAGGTGATAAACACACAGCCACCACGAATCTCCCCGAAGGGCCGACCCAATCAGTCAACCGGGCGCAAGCCAAGGGGCTACCGACTGCCCGTGGTACCAGCTTTCAAGTCTTTGGTCGGACCTCGTAGCATACTAAAAGCATACTACTACCAGTTTTAGCTCATCACAGCTCCGGACTGGTAACCAATCAAACAAAAAGGGACTATCTCCCGTACAATGTGACTATATAAAATTAGTTAAATCTATCAAAATTCAACAAAAATTAGTTAAAATAAATACAAATTTTGCATTTAAGCTTTGGCCTTATATATTCACCATGCATTTGCAATTTGTCAAATGTATAAAATTCCTTACTATTTTTTAGTCTATATGAGAGATACAAATGTTGGAAGTCTCCCTTGCGCCATACTTGTATAAAAGAAGATTTTTTTTATTTCCAAAAATGTAGTTTAATAGTTATCTCTTTATATCTGTGTTTTATGAATTTTTCCAAAAATATCGTAATTTAAAGAGAAACATATTCTTCCAAAACTGTACCAGAATTTTCTTAAGACTGTTCTCTTTTCGCTTTAGAACTGTGCCTTATTTCTTTTAGCTTCACGAGATAAGTCAAGGCAGCATCTCTTAAAATATGTGTTTTCCCCTGTCGTTAACTACCCACCAAAATTTTTGTTACAAATGTGACATGCATTCTTAGAGACACTGCTTCCAGAAGACATTCTTCAGACCCAATTGTGCTTCTTCAAAGCCTTATCAAGAAGTTCTTTCAAGAAGCATTCTCATAAACCACTTCTTAAAGACATTCAAATAGCATTTAATTTCAATTATTTTTTCAGGCATTTTTTATTTTCCGTGGGATTTTTCAAACCTCCAACAAGACGCAACCACTTCCTACTTTAAACACCAAAAGGCCGTGAAAATCGGGAAAAGGGATGTTTAACGTGGATTTTTTTAAGCCCCAACAAAACCCAAACACTTTCCATTTCCAACACTAAAATAGCGAGAAAATCGGGAAAAGGGATATTTTCCGTGGGATACTAGAATCCTTTCATTTAAGGGCTCAAAGAAATCTTCCATTGAAAAAATTCTGGAAGCACTTCTAGAGAAGACTAAGGAAAGCATTCCTCCCAATGACATGCATATGTTAAAAGAATGCCTTCTGGGTATGAAAGTGGAAGGGATGGAATTCAAGACTTTCCCTTCCACTTTACCTTCTTTTGGAAGCACTTTTTTTGCTGGGTAAGATCCTAATTTTTCAAATGCAGAGAAAAAATTTTCAGAGACAATTTAAAATATCCTCCATTAATTGGCCAAAACTGAAAGCAAATATTGTGTAATGCTGTGTTATAGACCTTGTAGAAATATTCAGCTCTCAATTTCATTTGTTAGGATTAAAAATTAAGCAAAAACAATTCTTAAACAAAAAATTTGTGCATATTCACTTATTTCACTTACAAATCAAATCATTATCAAAACATTTGAAAAAAGAACACAACTGAAAGAAAAACAACAAATATCTCTAATCACCACAACAATAACAACCATATCATATGTATCATTCATATTTATTATTATTTTCAACATATGTCTTTTTCTTCTTCTTCTTCTTCTTTTTCTTCTTATCATGTATTTCTTTAAGATTTTCTGATGTTCCCAGGATGTTCGATTTCGGGACCCGAAGGTTGCAATCTTTTTATATATCATCTGCCGCAGGAATTTGGCGATGCCGAATTAATGCAAATGTTCTTGCCATTCGGTAATGTCATAAGCTCCAAGGTCTTCATCGATCGGGCTACAAATCAGAGTAAATGTTTCGGTAAGTGGAGGGACAGGACCTACAAGATTAATGATGATCAAAAAGCAAACCAATTTAAACCAAAAATCTTTCAGGTTTCGTTTCTTTTGATAATCCTGCCAGCGCTCAAGCGGCCATTCAGGCCATGAACGGTTTTCAGATTGGCATGAAAAGACTGAAAGTTCAATTGAAGCGGCCCAAGGATGCCAGTCGACCTTATTAACAATCGGAGTTCCTCAAAGTTTTTAACAATATCAACAGCAACCAACACAACAACAAACACAACAGCAGCAACAATAATGCCATAAATCATTGTTCCAATATAACAGCTATAGCTGTAGCAAATCACACAACAACAACGTCAACAAACACTTATTACAACAATAGCAACAACAGAATATTTAATGCAAAAACATGCTCAATAATGCATGCGCCCGAAAATATGTTACTAAAATTGCATTCAACCACAACAACAAAACCAGGTGAGCTACTGGTTAACGTGTCGGTTTTTTTATAAAAATGTACACTTTTGCCTAAGTTTTTTCAATTTTTATTAGATATTATATTATAGTTTTTCTGTACTTTTCTGCTTGGAAAATGTTTTCTTTAACTTAAAGTGTTTTATTTAAATTTTTAATATAAAAAAAAAAATTTTAAGATTTCTTTAGTTAAAGATTGTCTTTCAAAGGCTTTAATTAAAATTTTTGAATTTTTTCTCATTGCTTTTTTACCAAGGTGGCTTGTTTTTAATTTAATTTTATAATTTAATTTAATATTTAATTTTATTTTTCTTAAAATAAAAAAAAATATTTTTAAAACCTGTTTTCATTTCTTTTTTCAGATGAAACTCCAGCCTATAAAATCCAATAGTTATATGAGTACACAAAACTGCACACAAAAGAATACAAGTTTACTGCTAAAACTAAAAATTCACACAGGATAAAGTTAAAAAATAGTAAAAAATAAATAAATACATTTAGTTTGTGGGTATAAGAAAACGCCTACTGTAGATGAAAAAAAAACCATAAAAAATTTTGCCAAAATATTGTATAAAAAAATTAAAAGTGCATAAAAAGTATCCAAAAACAAAAACAAAAACAAAAAAAAACAACGGCTGATTTAAAAATTTTTAAATATATAAAAAAAAACAACACAATTTTACACAACTAAACAAAAAAGCACACAAAAAGTATACATTTAAAAATTGTATAAACAATTCTTTTGAAAATAAAGCAGCAACTTAAATACAACAATAACAAACAACAAAAACAACAACCGACTGGATAGCGACCAAAATTAAGAAAAAAAAACCTAAAAAATAATTAACTTGGTTTTCACACAAAATAACACAAAACTAAAAAAACTGAAAAAAATAAATACTAAAGAAATAATGATTTTTATACAAAATTAATATTTAATAATAAAATTAAATGAATGAAATTTGAAATTTTGTTAGAAAATCAATTAAAACGCAGAACAAAAAAGTATATTGAAGATTATTTAATAAATAATATATATACATACATATATATTATATATAATTAAATTTAACATATATAAAATAATTAAAAACAAAAAACATATAGAAAACAAACAAAAACACACAATATAAAATCTAGCTTTAGACTATTTTTTTAGCTTTTAAGCAAAGGAAAAATATTTAACACAAAAATTCGAATTTAACTAATATTTAAGTCAAACAAAAACAACCAAAAAAGTTAAAATACTTAATATGTATAAGCAAGTAAATATATTAATGCAATTTTGAGGAATGAAAAATAATAATAAATAAAATTTATGAATATATTATTATGAAAACATATTAATTATTAACAAAAAAAAATTAAAAGGTTTTTAGAGAAAATTTATGCATTGCAAAACAACTTATGAAAAATATCAAATTGATTAAGCAAAAAACAAAATATTATAAAAATTAAATAGTTTGTTTTTCAAATCCGTTCGTTAAAAAAATAAAAAAAAACATATATTAAAACAAAAAATTATTGCAAAGTATTTGGAAATTTTTTACGCTTTATTTTGTTTCTTCAGTATTTCGATTAAATTTTTCCTAACTCAAACAATAACACATAATTGGCTTTTATCTTGTGTTACAAAAAATTTTTGTTTTTCTAAATATAAAATAATTTCAAACAATTAAACTTGTTCATATGTAATGAAAATTACTAACATCAAAAACTGCACCGAACAAAATTTTTAGTATTATTTACTAGCAAAAAAATAGTAGCTTGCTTAGTGATAAACTTAAATGAATATGGTTTTTATTATCATTATGATTATGACAAAACACAACAATAAACAATTTTAAATTTATTAGCAAAAACCAAAAAAAAAAAATGTACAAAATACAATTTTGTAAAAAAAATTTGTCAAATATTCTACAATTATTTCTTATTTAAAACATAAAAACATAAACTTATATTAACTACAGCTAAAGCCAAAAAAAAATTAACTAAAAATACATATGAATATGTAAGAGTAATTAAGTTTATTTATGGGGTCACACACACACACTCATACATTTACTTACATGCATACATATATATCAGAAGTTATGTGAACCACAAAAAACAAAAACAATCAAACAAGTTTAAGTGCAATAAATGCTTTAACATTAGTTTTTAACATACATTTTTAATAATTTAATTTTTTTTTATTTATTTATCTTTTTTATAGTAAAATTAATTTTAGTTAAAAACACTTTCTCCGGCCATTTTCTTAAGAGCTTTAACGTTAAACGCTCACAGATCTTTATCCGCTCAAGTATTTGCAAGTGATAGTAAAGTTGCTCTCCAACAGTTGGTTTCGAAAGTATTGAGTGTCACACTTTTTATAAATGTGTTATCACTGTTTAGTTTATTTACTATTATTCACTTATTTTTGTAATATTTTTAAACATAGTTTTTTAAATGAGAGCATTTTTTTTTAAAAAAAACATTAAAATTGTCTTCTAGATATAGTTTATTTTTATATAGAAAATCACTGTAGCTTTAATATCTTCATCTTAATACCAGGCTTAGTGAGCGGTATTCTAATACTAGCAAGCAAATATATGAAATAGCTTTCTATGGTACCATAAGCAACGCATGATTGCAGAGAAAGCTCTTAGAATGCCGCTCAATGACCTAGATCCAGTAAGGTTTAAAAACCAGATAATAAGCATTCGCGAACATTAAATCAGTTTTTCATACATAAAATACATACTATTTTTTACTACGAGTATATTTAACAAATACAAACAATATATCCTAAATTAGAGCATATTTTGTGAAAAAAAAAGTATTTAATTTTGATATTTAATTGTGATCTATTCTTTGAATTTTTACATGATTTTAATGGTGAGATATTTAGATTGTATTTATATTTAAGTAATTGAAGTATTTAAATTGTATGCTTAGGACAGTTTTTTGCTATAAAGAGAAGTATAATGGGGCTCAATGGCTTATAAACTGTAATCTTTTGTTCACATACCTAGTAGCAAAAAGTTTTGAGAGCAAAAAAGAGCAAGAATGCTATAATCACCCATGACAAGAAATATCCTCTCTGTCTCTCTAAGAATATAGTCGAATATACCCTTATCTTGTACAGACTTTTTAATAACATTTTGAAAGCTTGTAAATGAGTGCTTTTTAACCTTTAACTGGTGCACCTCAAAAAATTTACACTAACAGTACATCTGGTTCCAGGGACCAGACCAAATAAAATGCTAAAAAAATCACAAAATTTAGTTAGAAATTCATGTTGGTTGTTTAAGAACATCTTAAATAAAGTTATTATTGCCTATTAAGAAATAATTTTTGTAATTATTTTGAATAATTGAATGAATCGAACTGAATTATGAATAGAATTATTTGAGAAATAGACTCTTTTGATTTTTTCGTTGTGGTCCCACAGACTAGGAGTACCAGTTAAGGGTTAATCACATTTCACAACTAATACAAGACAAATTAGGTAAACAAAAGACTGTTCTCAACATCAGAAATTATTATTGAATTAATGTAGACAAATATTTCATAAATATTGTTCATTATTGATTACAAAATAATGCAGTCTTATAAAGGACACTTCAGTATTGGGCACCGTTTGCCACATAAGCTACATTAAAATATGTTTATCTGAAGTTATCAGTTAATGAAGCACACATTTTTCATATCAAACTTTTCTTTTTTACTTCACTTTCTCCATTTACATTATCGATTACAATCGGATGTTCGTAAATTTGGATGAAATTGTGTGAAGAAAACTATAGGAAGTATTAAAATCAATTGAAAAATTTGCACTCTATTTAAAGCTAGGATGCTTTAATATGCTTAAAAAGAATTTTTAATTCCAGTAGTTTGCAAAATTTATTTCTTTAGATATAACCAAAAAAACTGAGAGAACTGTTCCAATTGGATAATGATATCACTCTTATAAGTTTTTTTTTTGGTGCCTGGTGTAATACTGGATGGTTACAAAAAAGCAAAAAATTTTCTCACCAAGTTAGAACATAGTGAGAGCTGCAGTCGATTAAAGTCACATATTTTAGTTTACAGAAACACTTCGTATATCGAGTTCTTTTGAAAGTAGAATTCAAGCAAGCGAGACGAGTCTACGATTTTTCATATTTTATTGCATAGACAGTGCAAGTGAGAATCATAAAGTAACATCAAAATGACGTCAAAGTGAGAAAATCTGGTGAGAACTACAGTGAGAAAAGTTACAGAACCGAGCTACTGCATACAAATTTTCATGGTAATCAGATGAGCGGCTTAAGAGTTTTCTGCCGTTTTTTAGAGATTTGTCCTCACCCTTTGGTGTTCAAAACTGCTTTAAGCAGGTGCAATTATTAATGATTTATTTCACGCATTGTGGATTTATATGCACTTAAAAGTTCGGCATTGTTTCGTTTGGTTTTTTCTTTACGCTGCGATATAAGTGCGCTTACGTTCTCAGATGAGCGTAGAAAAGAGATAAAACAACTCTATTTTTATTTTCTGTTTGACGCTCATATTGCGCTCTCTTCTGAGCGAGAGAACTGGAGGCTAATGCATTAGTAAAGTAAGAGTGATGCCAAATTTTTATGAAAAACATATGTTTTTGACATTAAATTTGTACCAAATCAACAGAGAATGTAAGCAAAAAGGACGAATTTCGACCACTGGCAAGTTTTAGTATCGTTAACTTAACACTAGAATTGAGTCTGTTCCCTTACTTTTTGGAATAAAAATGGTAAAAGTGTCAAAATCGTGACATTTCATGTCTCAAAAATAGATAAAATTAAAAAAAGTACGGGAACGTTTTTCGGACTAAAATTGTGTAAACTTTCACATAAAATCGTTTGCCGAAATTAAAAAAAATGCTCACATTCCTATTTATTAAAATATTAAAATTAACCCTGCAAACATTTGGAAGGTGATTGGAAGAGAAGTTGATTTGGCAAAGCGCTTGCGATTCGCCCAAGGGCTCTTTGAAAGATGGGTCGCTTTTCAATCACCCAAGCGATGAATGCGCGATTCAAAAAAAAATTTCTGAAATCTTCCTTCGCTCAATTCGGCGATCTTTGGAAGATGAATTGCTTTTCAATCATCCAAGCGATGAATGCGCGATTCAAGAAAAATCTTCAAAATCTTCCTTAGCTCATTCCGGCGTTCGTTGCAAGATGAATCGCTTTTCGATCGCTTAAGTGATGTATGCGCGGTTTAAGAAAAATCTTTAAAATTCCTTCGCTTATTCCGGCGATCGTTGAAAGATGGCTTATTTAAAAATTTTAAAGATTGATTGTTGGAATATAAAGCAGGCTATTCCATATACTTCTCCACTAAAAATAATCATCGAAACATTTAAAAAAAAATTTATTGTATTGAATTGCCGCATGGAAACTGAAAATATTCATATCAGATGGTGGTCGATTTGTTTACTAGATTTGGCAGAGAATGTCCCCCATAAAAAAACTGTAACGTTCAACAAAGACACTTCGCAACAAATCACTGAGGAACCCTAAAAGCGATTCGTGTGCCACTTTTGTTGGCGAATCGCTTAAAACTCCTTTTGCCGATTCGTGTGCGACTCTTCCCGTTAATTGCTAAGAACTTCTCGTGGGTATTCGTTTGAGACTCTTTCCATCGAATTGCTTAGGAACCCTTTAGGCGCTTCGTTCGCAAATCTTCCAGGCGAATCGCTTAAGACCCCTCTCGGCAATTCGTTAGCGATTCTTCCCAGCGAATGAAAATGTTTGCAGGAAATTCTCAAATTAACATTCACTTTTAGTTTTTGTACAATTTACCATGTTTCTGATTTTCATTCCAATAGTTTCCATTTATTTCAAAGAATTTTTTATGTTTTGTAATTTCTTTGCTAACTTGTAAACAGCTGATTTTCAGCCGTTTGACACTATTACCATTTTGACCAGAACAAATTTCTCGGAGTAAAAATTGCAACTTTTGGCGAGGGGAAGTTTTTACTCTCTCAATTGCACTCTCTCTTACCATTTTTTCGAGTACGGGCAGTGTTGCCAGGTTAGGGGATTTCCCCCTAGATTAAGGGGTTTTGTAACTGTGTTGAGGAATCTTAGGGGCAATGAATCTTTAGGGGTTTTTTAGGGAGATTTAATGTTTTAGGGGTTTTTTAGGGGTATTTGATAAATTGACTTTTGGAAAATATTCTTCTTACTTTTCCTTAAAATTATGCTAAAAATTTAAGAAAAAAAGCTATTTGGATTCTTGGGTATTTCAGCAACACTTTATAAAAATAGCTGAATTCACAGCACTTCAACTTAATTACCAATCATTTCCCACTTCACTCCAAACTTGCTTAGCGCTTTAATTGCAATTGATTGATTCCGAGTAAAAACTAAAAACAAAGCAAGTCGGCCTTTGGAGTCTTGTGAAGAGTGCTCTAGACTATCAAATCAGAGGTCCCCGGTTCGAATCCGGGTTCAGGCATGGTTCATTTCGCTCTCTTTGTGCTTTACTACATTTAAGAATTATTGAAACAAAAAATCCACAACTAAATTGTGAAAAATGATAAATTAAAGAACAGGAGCAATTGAGAGCTAGAAATACTTGCCGAGGTTAAGGCATAACACTAGCCTCGGTTGTAAGCAATTAAAATTATCTTTCAAGTTTTTTCCTCCTAATCGATAATTTACGTATGGTTCCAATCAATTCTTCTTCTAAGAATCTATCCCTTTCCTTTCAGCTCAAAGACCAAACGTCTTTCTGCTCTTGTTATAGACGTCCAACAGCTCAGCCCTTTAAATACATAGGCTTGCATTGCAGTTACACTACTTTTCAGTTTCCCCGTATGAAATTTTTGTATGTTTTTCAAAAAAAAATGTTAGGGGGATTTGAAATCCAATCTAGGGGTAAATGGTGAAAGGCACCTGGCAGCACTGCGTACGGTAACGCTTCTCGGACTAAAACCTGCAAAACTGGAAAATGGGATTTAAACTTTAGAGTACGTGAACAGACCTATCAAGGCAGAGATCAAGGCTTTTAAAAGTAACTGGAAAATTAGAAACTACTTTAAGTCAGTGTGTTTGTTTTTTCTTTTTTTATCACGAACAAATATCATATTAAATGCAACATAATTGCATTAACTCAATCAGAAAAATCGTTTCTCTACGATTAACCAAACAAAACAATCTTAAGGAATGATTCTTTTATTGATCATAGCTAGCTTCCCAACTGCCCTCAAACTGAGAGTAAAATCAAATAGAAAGCTTATACAGTTCTATTATGAAAGTTATAAAATAACTGATGAAGCGAACTGAAAGCCTTAAATTACTGGAATGGCAATAGAAAAATAATGGTCAATCTTAATATATAAAAGGCAAGCACACTGCTCCGTGCCCAATATCTCTCAAACTGATCAGCCTTAAAGTATGCACATCTTGATTCGTAAAAGCCAAGCATGCTGCTCCGCACACAGTATTTCTCAAACTGTAGTTATTTTTTGACAGTAAATTACTTTTACAAGACATACTGTTCTCAAAATTGTTCAGCCTGAAAGTATGCACAGAAAATATAGTTAATACTTATCAGTGCCAATATAAGGTTTTTAAAATAGTACGTTTTTGATCCAACTACCTTTTCAAACACTGCTTCAATACGAGAAGTGTTATTTGAAGTGGTACATTTGTATTTTTCAAAAATCAATTGAATAAAATCAAGCTCTAAAAAGTGAAAAAATTGCTTGTGAATTCGTGCTATTTTCTGCTCTTTCCTGTTCCCGTGCGCAAAAAATTCGCAAAAGAGAGCGAAAATAAGTAATCCAGTCCTTGCCAAATGTTGCTATTTTCTGCTACACAAACTGCATTGTTTTGACGGCTGATGTCAAATTAGAGTACCAGCCAAATACAAACAACACAAAAAGTAACGGTTAGGCCAATTTATTCTTTTGATCCGACTTTTGTCTAGTTTTTATAAAAGAAATAAACATATGTTTGATTCTTTCATTGATTCATTATTTGATTCAAAATTTGCAAAGTTTTTGCGAAAAACCTTCCCGTACTTTTTGCAATTTAAATGCAAAAAAAAGAGAGCATTTTTTCGCTTACTCTCAAATTTAACAACTTGCTTATTTCACGGAAACATCTAAAGTTTATTTATAAAACAAACTGTCGGATATAAAAATATTTGGCAGAAAATATATCTTTATTTTTTGTCCAAAAAGATTAGCAGCAGAAAGTTACAATTAAATTTTATGTAAAGAAAATTAAAGTAAATATTACTTTGAGCGTTTTTTTTTAACCAGAAAAGTCGTTGTTTTTACATAGAACCCAAGATATTAACTTTCGGCTCTATAATTCATCGAAGCAATTTAAAAGCTTTTTTACAGGAAACATTTTGAAAATATGTAACTGAAAATTTAGTTTTTGAAGTACGTTATGCTTCAGAGGTAATGCTACCTTGTGTGCATAAAAGCAAGAGTTAGTTTCCACAACTTTTATTTAAAAATTTTATTTTATGATTATTTTAATATATGATAGATGTCAGATAACTCTTAAAGAGTAAAAAAAATTTCAATTATTTTAAAACAAAATTGCGGCACTGTAGCTAGCTAGCATATACGAGGAAAGTGCTCTGTGTTGAGTACCTCTGCGGGCGTCCACCTGGAGGCCGCAATATTTAGTCTTAAACAAAATATAAAAACGATTTTTAAAAAAGGTTTTAGAATCTAGTCAATTTAGAATTTTTTGAAAATATCAATGTTTACAAAAATGTCGTTAATTTTCAAAGGAAATTGTTTAATAATTTTTTAAGAAAAGGTTAGTTTTCTCGAAAAAATCGGAACAAAATCAGTAATTTTTTGTCAATATACCAAAAAAATCTTCCTTACTTCAATAGGCAATGTCACTGTATTTTAGAATTGATAGGTTGAAAGTTGAAGGCACTTGTGTTTGTACAACTCGAAAAATGTGGTTTTGAGAAAAACGCGTTTAAAGTTCCGAGTGTTTAAATATACAGAAAGTTCATTGTTAACCTGTAATTTGCAATGCCTAGATTATACAAAAACAATTTTTCAATCAATTTTTTATATCATTTTTGAAAAGTTCAACAAACCCTTAAGCATAGTACTCTGTTCAGTTTCATGTGAAATTCCACTCAAATCTCCATACAAAATATAACAGTTCCGAAACAAGCATGGAAATTTTCAAAATATTTTCTTCAGAGCAGTACTCTGTTCCGCTACGTTAAAATTTCGCAACATGTTTCTGAGCAACATTTTTTCACGACAATTTAATTGTACTGCATATTTATTTTGGAGTGAAAAGAGAGAAATCATATGAAATTTCCCAACTTACTCTCAGGAGTCTCTCTGAGAAACGTTGCAAACGGAACTCCTCGCAACAAAATATGTGTTAGAAATTTCACGCAACAAATAAATTAATGTTGTCAGCGAAATTTCACGCAAGGAAACATAGTACTATGCTTTATATAAAAAAATAATGTAAAAAACATAACAAGATATTATTGCCCCTTGTATTTTCTGAGAAATGTTTTAACAATTTATTGCTCCATACCAATAAAGGTATACACTTGCCTTTTTATTGTTTAATATTTTATTAAGGTTTAAAAACCTTAGTTATCTAAAAAAACTAAAGTAGATACTGGAAGAAACAGAGATTAGATTCGTAAAAATAATATATTCCTAGCCCTATAAATCTGCTATAAAGTCTGAGAAAAGAAAAACGAACTCGAATTTGCAGGCCTGGTTGAATCGTTTTAGGTAGCATTAATACGATTCCTATTAATTGTGTGCAATAAACTAGTCTCTTTTCTACTTATGCTAGAAAACATTTGAATAATAATCGCTTTACTTCGTGATCTTAAAAATTACACGTAAATTTAAATTTTGCTTCAACTTTTGCAGTTGCTTTTAAACTTCAGAATAACAATATAACATACATTTATTTTCTCTCGAACGGTCTTAAGTTCCTCTATAAAATAGTATTTGTTAGTTCCATGTAAAAATTCACAATTTTGCTAAGGCTTTGTACATTTAAACCATTTTAAAAATTTATAGGCCATCAATAAAAGATTCAAGTTTTAGCGGAAATTCTCTTAATATATATTTTGTTAGATAGATAGATAGATTTACCATTGGTTAAAAGAAACAACACAGTTGATCTCCAACTTTTACAAAACATTGCGCTCTCACCTACTTTGCAGAACAACTGTTAACCATGAAATATTTTAAACATGACGACTGAAACTGAACATTTCGCAACTTTTAGAGTCAAACATGTTAACAGAATTTGAAAATTTTTAACTATTACAGTTGTTATCAAACTTTAACATAAGTTATTGCACACACAACATAACAATTCAGTTTGCTTATTTTGTCAAATTTCCATAATTTATTCATCAAAACTAAATCAAACTACACAGTAATTTATTTACTTAACTATTATTTTTAATTGAAATATCAAATATTGCTTCCAAAGTTATTTCATACACTATCATTTATTAACTTTAATTACAATTTAACAGTATTTTTACAGAGCTTTATAAGCGTTTTTATTTATAATTTGTATGTATGTCTTAGTAGTTTATTAAAGAAATATTGTATTACATAAAGAACTACAAAAACAAAGTTGTACATATAGAAAAGAATGAAAGGCGGATGAAAGTCCCGCCTCGGATACCACCCAACAAATATATATATATATATACACACACATATATATAAATAAAAATAGTACATACATACATATTTGTAGCATATAAAATGATAATATAGTTATATAAATATATATATATAAATATATATAAACCTAGTTTTATATTAAAATAATACATACCAAACTATTAAGAATTAGTACTAGAAACGCCTAAAAACCAACTAAATTATTTAATTATTTATTGATTAACTAATGATTATACATCAAATTATTATTATTATCATTATTATTATTATTAACTTATTATAATTAATGAATTAAGTAAATTTATTATATTATTATTAAGAATTGTACTTAAACAGAAATTATATACAAACATTATATTAAACAACTAAATTAACTTTAAAAAGGAGGAAAACTAAAAAAAAAACAACTCAAGCCCTGACAACAACAAACATCCATACATGAGTAAAAAAAACAAAAACAAAAAACACATTATTATATATTCTTAATTTATAACATTAAATTAAAAATATTAAAAAAAGCGGCCGAATTTAAATAAATTTTTAAAACAAGCAGCTGCAGCAACTAGTCAAATTCAAGTTAATTAATTGCTTAAAAACATTAAAAAATTAAAAATCACACTAATTAGTAATTGAATTATTAATACAATTAAAAACAAAAAGTTTCTTTTGTATTGAAAATACATACTGCAAACAATAACATAAAACTTAAAATATTTAAAAATTATTATTATAAAATGAACAAATAAACTATCATATTTGCAAAAAAAAATAAAGCTAAAACTTAAATTACATCAAACCAAGAAAAAAAAAATACAACAGTATCATATTAAATTGAACTTTTTAGGTTTTTCTTTGGCAAAATGTAAGTTGAGCAAAAATAGAATGCGAAAAAACTAGCGCAAAAACACTACAAAATAAAAAAATAATTTAAAAATATATATATAATAAAAAATATTCAAAATATTATTAAATTATATACAAATATTTATACACTCATCCAAAAACACACACACACACACACACACACACAAACACACACACACACAAACAAACACAAAATTGATAACATTATGCAGCAGCAGAAAACTGATGATAAATTATTAAAATAAAAATATTAGCAAAAAATTTGAAAAAATTTAAAAATTTTGTTTTATTTGTTTGGGTTTTATTCCGCTAAATCAAGACGAAGCAACTGATTGGCATACTTTTAGATTTTTTGCTGAGCTGATGTGATTGCTAATAATGGAGTTGTCTCTCTAGAAATAACTCGAGTGTAGAATGTATATGTTTAAGAAGCACTGGTTAGTAATGAAGCGAGGTGAAAGAATATTGGCTTATGCTGCAAGCAAAACTAAGATGCGGTGGAGTTAAAACAGTTGTAAAGCGCATTAGTAAAAGTAATAAAATACTCAAGCGTTGGATTCCGAAGTTTAAGAAGCACAAGATACTGGTTTTTTACAAAGGCAAAAGAGATTTGTTAAAAATGTTAACTAAACTAAGATGAAGTTTAGTCAAAAAAGTTTAAGGCACAGAAAGTTTAACGAAAAGTAAAACAAGAATTACCTCAGGTGTAGGATTCAGAAGTTTTAGAAGCCCTTTTAAAGAGAGGCAATACAAATTGTCCAATAATCTAAATTAAACTAAGACACAACGTAGTTAAAGAAACAGTTTTAAAGCACAGTAGTACAGAAAAGCACTAAAACTAGATATAATTTAAGTGTAGTACTCAAAAGTTTAAGAGGCACTTCAAGTTAATGAGAAATTTAAAAGAAGCGATGGTAGATTTGCTATATAATCATTTAAAAGCACACTCAGAGAAAAAACAGAGTGATTAACAGTGAAAACTGTTAAATTCCATCCAACAGATATGTTTTTTTTTAAATTAACAGTCTGGACTGTCAATAAAATAACTATTTTACTCAATTCCTTACTGAATTTTCTTTTCTTTTATGTGAATATGTATTGATATCAGCCATCCTAGTGCAGGACAATTAAAAATTCAAATGAGAATTGAGTAAAACAGTTATTTTATCAACAGTCCAGACTGTTAATTTCAAAAACTCATCTGTTGGATGGTTTTTTTTTTTTTTGAGTGAAAGGCAAAAAATATCAAATCCAACACTCGTAAAGAACAATAACTGAAAAATAGTTTATTTGTTTCGTGCTATAAAGCTTCTAAATAAAACTATATTTAAGTAATAAGTCGCACCAGAAAATTCCAACTAAAAGAGAGCGTCAAGCAACGTCTTTTTACGTAAATTTAAGCAATTATAAAAATTACAGTTGAAAAAGCACTGAATTTCAATAAAATTATCATATTACTCAGTGCCCTCTTCAAGAGAGCTGGTGCTGTTTTGGATTGTTTTTAAAGAGAGAGAGGGAGAAAGAGTGAAGGAGGAGAGAGAGTGAGAGGAGCAAATGTTCTTGTAGGAACCTTAGCTGAAATGAGTACCCTCAAATTTTTTCTTCAGAGAAAGAGCAGTATATCACAAGAGATTGAAAGTGCTATAAAGCACATTTCTAACACAACATTACAAACCCTGCAAGAAAAAAAACGTTATTATTCGTAATGCACGACAAAAATTTGAAAAATTATTGTAACGTTGACAAATTGTGCAAATTTCTAGAAGCTCATGCATAGTTTTTTTTTTCATTACTTGAAGAATCAGTTGTACAAGTACTTGATTTAAATAGTATTTCAAATAATTTTTCAGCAAAATTTGATAAAAATTAAAAAAATAGTAATATGGGCTGTGATTTGAAGTTAAAACAAAATATAAAATAGCAAGCACTAAAATCAAACAAAAATTACAAAAATACACAACAAAGAATTACATTACTTTTCGGTTAATATTTTTCTGTTCAGTAATTTCAAGATTATTTCTTTAATTTTTTTTAAGCTACAGCTAATATATAAAAATAATAAAAACTTAATATTTAACTAATAAAAAAACTATAACAAAATTACAAAAAGAAAAACGTGATATCTACACAAAAACAAAGAAAACAGAAAAACAATTAAGCCAAATCAAAAGTCAAAACATTAAATTTCATGCAAAAGATTATTTAAAAGCAGTAAATGCAGTTAATGTTAAAATATTATAAAATGTAAAAAGGTAACTGCTTAGTAAGATATTAAAAACAAATATCAATTATCAAAATAATAATAATATTAAAAAAGTACCTTCAAAACTTTGCAAATAAAGAATTAATTACCAGAGTTTATATGGATTTCATTTCCATACAAATTTGATAATTATTTATTTTTCAGTTTAAATGATAAATTTTTAAATTTAATATCAGTTTTAAAATTAATGATTATCAGCTTTATTTATCAGTAAACAGAAAAATATTTAGTTTTTTTTTACTTTCGGCTGCTGATAACCAATAAAGGTTTTTCACATAAAAATCATCCTTAAACACTTTAAGCTTATAACAAAATTCAACTTTTCACATTTCAAATTCAAATTTTTTCACTTCGAAACCTACTTCCAAGAGAAGTTACATTTTTCAAGAGCAAGTATTGGCAGTTAATACAGGCATTTATAGCTCAGAGACATGCTTGAGGCCTTACTTTTCCCTGAAAACAGCCCTGAATTTGTCATTGAAGCCTTCTTAGCCCCTATCTAGTCCTTTTTTTACTTCACATCATGAAGTAGTCATGAAGAGTGTTAACGCACATCTACGTAACTCAGGCCCTTGTACCATTTTCCCTGGATTTTATTTTCTAACCTTCGCACATCTGCACCTAAGGGCCCGAAGAAAACTTTATGGTTTTTAAAACAAAAATTTATCGCAACTTCAATAAGAAATTACGTTTCCCTGGTAAAATGTGAATAGTGTCGCGGCTCTATGGTTCAAGAAATTTTAAGATACTGGGTATGTGATTCTTCATCCCCAATTACATTACAAGCGTTTAGCCAAAAAGTCACTCATGGTTAAATGAGACTGGCAGGATTGCAATCAGGTGCAACGACAAAGGTTTTTAGAATTGGCTTTCAAACAAAAATGATGATATTAAAACACGTCGCATTACGTCTACGAAATTTCCTCTCGAATTTCGAATTAGAGTACAGGTTCTCCTCTGCCCCAAAGTGAGCAAAAACTATGGATCATATGTTAAAAGAGTAAAAAACATATGTCTCTATCAATTCCAGCTTTTTTGAAAGATGACAAAATCTTTACTGACTCCTGTAAACAATAGTATAGTAACAGTTATGCCACCAATACCATTGTAGCTCGGCTTTTGCGTAAACCTTTTTTACAACTCCTACAGAGCAAGAGTATTTTCATATTGCAAATCTCTAGATGGTGATTTGCAACCACGAACTATCGACCTATTTCGATATGCTCTTCGATATTGGAGAGCGTTATTGACTTCAGTATGAAATATCTTAAGCAAAATGGGTTTCTCAAAATCGTCTATTCGATTTCCGTAGCGCCCGCTCTCTGGTAAACTTTTGATGGTGGCGTTTCTCATCGAATAAAAGAACCAATTCGCTTACTTTTCGGTGAAACCAAAGTTGTTTGTCTAACTAAATATTTTAAAGGCGATCGACCGAGTGTGCTTTCGTTTCAAAACTATTTGCATATGGTGCCGGTAGCAACTTTACTCAATGACCTTCTGTTGTTCATTTACAACACAATTCATGCGTTTGCGGACGACAGCAGCATTTGTCATTATAAATCTTTAAAATCGACCGAGTACTTAAGAGATTAAGAGAAAGTGACAAAATATGAATTGCACACTGCTTAATGATTTGAAAAAATGTTCTAGTGGGGTCTTAATAGAGTTGAGTTTAATGCAAATGCCCAGTGTTGTCTGTTAGTCCACAAGATAGTGAGATACCCTAAAGCATCCCTCAATATGAACGGTGTGTGGTGGCTCTTGTGGTGTCAGCTGCCCTTGACTTTTTTGGCAAATCGACAAAATCCGATCTGCGATGGAATGATCTTATATTTAATGTTTCGAAGAAACGGTGCAAAAAATATATTTAACTCCAGCAGCTTATCGAACGATCTACACCTTATAAATCAGGCCGAAAATGGGCTACAGCTCGCAGATTTGATCAGGGCTTCAAGAACTTGTATGGATCTTCTGTGGACCGCATTTAGCTTCGTGCGATATATCTAATAGGGGATAAAACACTTTTATTCTCTTTTAACTCTCTTAGGCACTGATGCAGTGCTTAAGCCTTTTGTGCAAGTACTACTATAGAAAGTGTTCAAGGGAGATACACAGCCTGACGCCACCAAGTCGTATTTTTTCCCAGTTTTGCCTTGGTTTTGCCTTGGTATCCAACAGAACCTAGCATTATCGAGATATTTCTTTCTTCAGTCGCAAATGTTCATCGTGACTACTTAATTTTCCACTTTTCAACTAAACTATTACTTTTTTTCCGAGTCAGGGGTGGGGGCAAACCCTGAGAATTGCTTTTAAAAAATACAACAAAAATTATTAAAGTGACTGACTATTCAGAACTAAAATTTAGTATATAGAACATAGATAATCAGCATTAAAGACAAATATTGAGGCAGAAAACCATCCAGAAGAATATGCAATAGTGCCATTCCACAGAAAAGTCAACCGTAGCCAAAAATTTATTTAGGGTATTCACAAGGTATTCTATCATGTTATAATGTCATATTTTCCTAAGATTTTACACTATTTTAAACATTTTATTGTTTCCTTCCATATAAAAAAGTACTTATATATAACAACTCTGAAAGCTATGTTTATTGAAGTGTCGAAATCAAACAGCTGTTTCTTATTTGCATTTATTTATCTTGTAAATTTTAGTTGTAAAATTTTAGGACAATATGACATGAAAGCACACCTTGTGAATACCCTAATTTTTTTAATGATATTGTCTTAGAGACATAAATGCATATAGCATGATGATCAAATCGTCTGCACTGTTTCACAAATATGGTTTGGTTTCTTCGTAAATGTTTTGTAAACTATTTTGTTTTAGTGAAAATGGAAGGCATTGGCTAAAGATAATGAAAAAATGGTTGAGGCAAGGAAAGAAAAATGTATTATATTTGGTCTTTAATAACGGTGTCTTAATTTTTTCTTTTGCATTTAATAAAATGTATAGAAAGTTGAAACGTACAATCAAGAAACAGAATGTTATCTATTTAATTAGACAAAAGGACTTCACTTCCAATGACTAAATTTAGAATTAGCTGTAAAACAACCTCTAAAAAATAGTTGAATTTGGCTGTACGTGACCGTGGAATGCTCCAATAGCTATTTGGGCTGGAAGTCAAATCTGACGTTCATAACCAAGAGCTGACTGATTGTCTTTACAGATCTGAAACTTGCTATTACTCTGAAAAAATGCGTAGTAAAATTTTTGTTACAAATGTGACATGCATTCTTGGGGACACTGCTTTCAGAAGACATTCATTAGATCCAATTGTGCTTCTTCTAAGCCTTATCAAGAAGTGCTTTCAAGAAGCATTCTCATAAACCACTTTTTAAAGACATTCAAATAGCATTTAATTTCAATTATTTTTTCCAGGCATTTTTTATTTTCCGTGGGATTTTTCAAACCTCCAAGACGCAACCACTTCCTACTTCAAACACCAAAAGGCCGTGAAAATCGGGAAAAGGGATATTTTACGTGGATTTTATTAAATCCCCAACAAAACCCAAACATTATCCATTTCATTCCATGGAATACCTTCTTAGTGTTCTCCTCAAAAACACCTACTAGAATCCTTTCATTTAAGGGCTCTAAGGGTATGAAAGTGGAAGGGATGGAATTCAAGACTTTCCCTTCCACTTTACCTTCTTTTAGAAGCACTTTTTTTGCTGGGCCCAGCAAAATTTTTGTTACAAATGTGACATGCATTCTTAGGGCCACTGCTTCCAGAAGACATTCTTTAGATCAAATTGTGCTTCTTTTAAGTCTTATCAAGAAGTGCTTTCAAGAAGCATTCTCATAAACCACTTCTCTAAGACATTCAAATAGCATTTAATTTCAATTATTTTTTCAGGCATTTTTTATTTTCCGTGGGATTTTTCAAACCTCCAACAAGACGCAACCACTTTCTACTTCAAACACCAAAAGGCCGCAAAAATCGGGGAAAAGGGATATTTTACGAGGATTTTTTTAAACCCCAAACAAACCCCAAACACTTCCCATTTCCAACACTAAAATCGCGAGAAAATCGGGAAAAGGGATATTTTTCGTGGGATACTAGAATTATTTCATTTAAGGGCTCAAAGAAATCTTCCATTGAAAAAATTCTGGAAGCACTTCTAGATAAGATTAAGGAAAGCATTCCTCCCAATGACATGCATATGTTAAAAGAATGCCTTCTGGGTATGAAAGTGGAAGGGATGGAATTCAAGACTTTCCCTGCCATTTTACCTTCTTTTGGAAGCACTTGTTTTGCTGGGAAGGTGTTCATTTTTTCTCAAGCAAATTTAAAAATGTTTAATAATTCACATATACATTCAATACAATTCAGCAATATTTTTAAAAAATTTTTGTCTGGAAAAAGGCTTACAACAAAAGCTTTAAATTTCTAAAAGCTTAAAGCTTTTTCATTAAAGTAAGACGATAAAGATAAAATGTATCTAATCTATATATAAATAGTCGTAGGAAAACAGTTCGGTTCCATTTTCTCCCATATTTCTCAACCGATTTGGATATTTTTTCATTCAAATGAATAAGAGTAGGGAGAAGAAGTGTACGGAATACTTTTTGTGACCTTTGACCTGAAATATAACCGTTTAAAAAAGGATTTCTCAAATAAAAGCTAAG
Organism: Dichetophora obliterata; assembly: GCA_963920525.1. Classification (NCBI taxonomy): domain Eukaryota; kingdom Metazoa; phylum Arthropoda; class Insecta; order Diptera; family Sciomyzidae; genus Dichetophora; species Dichetophora obliterata. The sequence goes on along the minus strand of OY986438.1, from coordinate 18,077,264 downwards.
CTATAAGAGATGGAAGAACACGGTGTAAGAGGAAATTTGTAAAAAAAATGTACAAAAAATATGCCAGACATTTCTCGGTATCTATTACGGATACCCTACAATAAGCATTTTTTTATGTAACATGTGCGATAATAAACTGGGATTGTGAAATATCTTACAAACAGTAAGTTTTGAAAAATTTCCATTATTTTGACATCAAAGTTATGACTATATCTTGAAAACTATAGCTTTTCTAAGTACAACGTATTTTTGTATGAAAAGTCATTGGTTGAGAAAAATAACGGTATACGAAAGCTTTTTTTGATAATATTTTTGACGGATAGTGTAATCAATGTCTTACATTGTGATTAACATTGATTGTGAAATTTCTAACAAACAGTAAGTTTTAAAAAATTTCCTTTTTTTTTACATCAAAGCTATGACGATATCTCAAAAACTCAAAGCTATGACGATATCTCAGTACAACGTATTTTTGTATGAAAAGTCGTTGGTTAGCACTGAGCGGCAAACTGAAAATAGAAATAGATTCGTTTTTTAATCCTGTTCTACGCTCATCTGAGAACGAAAGCGATTTCATATCACAGTATAGGTCGAAGGTCACAGTGAAAAGGTCGAATTTCGATCACTGGCAGTTTCTAGTATATACAAATTTTTAACCTTTATTCTGTACTAGTGTTCGACCGAATGTGAATTTCCGGCCGAAGTCAAAGTCGAATGTTCGGTAAAATGGAAATAAACGGCCGAAGCTGAATAATTACTAAATTTTTTCAAGTAAAAATTTATAAAATTTAGTCCTTGTCTACGTTATTTTTTAATTTCAGTACAAAAAACGGTAATCATTAAGTTCGAGAACAACACTAGAGTTTTTCTGTCAGATTTCTGTCAGTAATGCATTTCTGTAGCTTTGCTCGTCTTGATAGAAAATTGATGCAATGCCTTTTTTGTCATTTTGCAGGTATTATCAATTCGGACGTAGAAAATAGTTAAATCGATTTTCGATCTAATCGCGAAAAACTACAGAAAAGCAGTATTTATTGAAATCTGGCAGAAAATTTTGAGCGTTAGCTCGGTCTTTACACTACAGTCGATAATTCAGTTCATAAGAAAAACACAATACTTAACAGTTAATTTTATAGGAAATCAATGATTAACTGAATCAATGATATGATTATTAATCATTAATAGTTAAAATTAATAAGATTTGTATTATAAGCTAAAAAAATTAGCATTTTCTCCACGAAGGTTGATTCATCTATCCATATAGTTTTCATGTCATATTTTTTATTTTTGTGATTAATTTAATATTTTATTGTCAATTGAAATAGTTCCAATTGAATGCTAGTCTTAAATTACTTTTTAAAAACTCAATGTTCATGTCTAATGTAGTACTATAACAGACTTATGCTTAGTTTTCACTATGTCATTTTTATGACTACACAAAATTTTATAACCTGAAATATCACCTTAATAAAACTCTAGAACATTTTCTGCATAGCTCCATTTAATAATATATTTGTTTTTAATTTTCCAAGATTGCAAAAGGTAGAGAAAATGTCAACATGTTGTCATTTTCAATTTGATTTACAACAACTGACCACTGAAAACGACATAGTGAAAACCAAGCATTAGTCTTAATGTACACCTCAACAAATAAATAATAATATACAGCTGCTCAGCAGCGCTAAAAACTTGTTCACTGGCCACGCTCGTTGGTGGACCAGATAAATTTACAAAAAGTTAGAGAATGCCAATAATGGAATATATTCACATTGCGAAGATTTGCTTTACAAACCAAAAACATTGGTAAGAAAATCGGCCGAGTATGTGGAATACCAAATCAAACATCAATCGAATTTTCGGTCGGACAATAGTCTGTACCATCAACCTTTAAAAATAAAATCAAATAACTAAAAAATTAAACACACTCATAAAGACCAAAACCATTCGAAGTATTGAACCTTCAGCAACACAGTGAATTTTCATATCGATATGTGTATGTGATAGTGAGATATTGACTCAATATCGGGTGCGTTTTGGTACCTGACCAAATTCAATGACCCTTATAAGCAAGCAAAAAGTGATGAAGAAGAAGAAGAAGGCGGAAGAGTACCTGATGACGATGCAGGACCATCCACACATGAACCACGAGCACCGCGGCGCAAATCGATAATAATCTTACATATTTTGTTTAATTTTTAAATTTGGTCCATTTTAATTTTTCATTCAATTCTTTATTCAAGAAGATTTACTAAAATAAGCAAAAACATTACAAAAACATGAATTCACATGTTATTTTATGCAAATAAAAAAATATAAAAAAATAAAATCGAGATGTTTTGACATTTTTTGTTGAAATTCAATGAAATACATAGTTAATGTTATGTTGGCGAAACATAGTACAGAGAAAAGTTTAAAAATTTGTTAAAAAATGTACACACTAAGATGCCTCAATAAAAAAGTTACCATTGCCACCGACTAAAAGTGAACCTTGATCTATTTTATGACGATTTCCAAAATATTTAGGCTGTCATGATAACCACCAGTGGGCTAAACCATTTTGAGGGACTATGAAAAATCGCCCAATGAAAAATCACCCAAAAAAAAAATGAAACATCGCCCAAAATGTCTTCATACAAAATTGGGTCATTTTTCATATGAGATTTTTCATTTTTTTTTTGGGCGATTTTTAAAATGTCTTCATACAAAATTAGGTCATTTTTCATATGAGTGGGTGATTTTTAATTTTTTTTTTGCGTTTTTTTTTGGCGATTTTTAATTTTACTTTTGGGTAATTTTTTTTGGGCAATTTTTCATTTGTATACTTGTTACTTTTTACTTACATATAATATTACATAAAATGATCAAATAATTTGCCCTTGTACTTTGTAATTTAAATTTGGGTAATTTTTTATGGTTTTTTTTTTTTTGATTTTTCATTTTATTTTGCGCCATTTTTTATTTGGGCGATTTTTCATTTTTTTCCGATTTTTCATTTTGAAATTTTGAAATAACATCCAAAATTATATTTTTCGTAAAAATTTCATTTAATTTTTTGGGGCATATTTCACTTGGGTGAAATAATTTCATTTATTATATAAGAAATTTTATTTTCTTTAAAAAAGTTGTGGGTGATTTTTCATTTTTGGGCGATTTTTCATTTTATTTTTTGGGTCATTTTTCATATCATTTTTTGGTCGATTTTTCATTTCATTTTTTCGGCCATTTTTCATTTCATTTTGCGCCATTTTTTATTTGGTCGATTTTTAATTTTTTTTTTTTTTTTTTTTTTTTTTGTTGTGCAATTTTTCATTTTGAAATTTTGAAATAACATCCAAAAATCATGTTTTTCGTCAAATATTCGACTGGCGTGATTGTTAAAAAAAAACAATCTGTCAGAAATAATAGTACGGAAAAAACTTAATAATAGCTTGCAAACTGCATCAAAATGTTTTAAATTTTTGCAATTTAGTTAAAAATAATGCTGTTTTTCGTGTAAATAACTTCATTAATTTTAATGCGATCTTAACTATAAAGATATCGTTGGAAAGAATTTGAGTGCTAGCACTGATTCTTAATTCAGAATTCTTAAAATTGATACATATAAAAGCTAACATATTGATTATAAAGTAAACACCTACTAAAAAATATTGCAAGAAATTAAAAAATAAAATAGAAGTAATGAAGTTATTTCAATTTTGAAAGCTTTTGTACGGAAATAATATAAAAAATTATCAATAATATGCATGAAAAACAGAATTATTTTTAATCCGATTTCAAAAATTTAAAAATTTTTATGCACATTGAAATAGATTTTTCCGGCCTACAATTTCTGACAGTTTATTTTTTTATAACTATTACACCAGCCAATATATTTACGAAAAACATGATTTTTGGAGGTTATTTGAAAATGGTTTAGCTCACTGGCGGTAAAGCATAGTACTCTGTTCAGTTTCATATGAAATTCCACTCAAATCTCCATACAAAAAGTGACAGCTGCGAAACAAGCGTGGAAATTTTCCACAACATGTTCGTCAGAGCAGTACTCTGTTCCGCTGCGTGAAATTATCACAACATGTTTCTGAGCAACATTTTTTCACGAAAATTTAATTGTACTGCCCTTTTCATTTTGAAGTGAAAAGAGAGATATCATATGAAATGTCCCAACTTATTCTCTGAGTCTCTCTGAAGTTTGTTGTCATAGTTCTCTTTTACAAAATGTTCCCTTAATTTCCGACGCGATTTCAATAACCACCCATTTCAATAACCATGAAACTTACTAACTTCTCTGATTCTGTAAAATGTAATGTTTTTATAGAACCAAATTAAACGTATTCCACTTTCGAAAATATGATTTCACCATAAAAAAATTAATTAAATATAAAAATAATGTATTAAATATTGAAATACATCACTTTTTAGTATAACTGCTAAATAAAACAAAAAACTACTCAGAATATAATTGCACTAAGCAAACACTAAACTTTAAACATCAATAGAAATTGTTAATTTAAAACAAAATCATATAAAAAATAAATTAACTTTAATTTATTAATATAAAAATTAATTTTTATAAATTGCAATACATTACCTTTGTTTCTATAAGGAACACGTATATCTATCTTATACCAAAACCTTTGGTATTGGCAAATCAACAACTCAGGTTGAAAATAAATTAACATTATTTTTATTTAGTAGATCACTTCACTTTTTAAAAGACCGAACCGAATTGCACTAGCTATATATCTTATACCAAAACCTTTGGCAAATCAACAGCTCAGGTTGAAAATAAATTAAAATTATTTAACTTTATTTAATAGATCACTTCACTTCTTAAAGATCAAACCAAATTGCACTAGCTATATATCTTATACCAAAACCTTTGGCAAATCAACAGCTAAGGTTGAAAATAATTTTTTTTTTTTTAATGAAAATAAATTAACATTAATGATCTTCATTTAGTAGATCACTTCACTTTTTAAAGACCGAACCAAATTGCACTAGCTATATATCTTATACCAAAACCTTTGGCAAATCAACAACTCAGGTTGAAAATAAAATTACATTAATTAACTTTAATTAATAGATCACTTTACTTTTTAAAGACCGAACCAAATCGCGCTACATCACAAACTATGGATATGAAAATACTGAATTCAAGCCAAGCAGAAGACAGAAACTTTTTCGGAAAAATCACAATTGTCACAGTAACGGTCAACTTTGACGTCCGAAAATCAACGGTCAACGGTCAGTGATTTTGTAAGTACAGTTTCCTGAGAAGTTCTCACTTTGATGCGCTCATTTTAAAGTACCCAATAGGAAATGTTCTCACTGAGCATGTTTGCAACCGCCACCTATTTTTTTGTTATAAAAGTATAACAGACTTTTACTTAATGACTTACTTGGTTATCGACAACTGATTGTAATGCAGTGGCTGTCAAAAAAAAATTTAGTGTGTTGGTGCGCAGAAAAAATTGTGCACTGAAAACAAGTCTATTAAAATAAAAGCATTTCAAACTAAATTGAAATCTGTATTTTTATCAGAATATTTTTTTCGTAACCAAGTCAAAAAAAAAAAATTTAGATATTGTCATATGTTAACTTATTTAAGAAGTTGCCACTATTGAAGAAACAAGAAAAATTTTCAATTTACGTTGAAATTTCTTTCAACTAAAAGAAATTGAAAGCGTTTGAAAAGCGTTTCAAATCAAAATATTTTTCATACATACTATTGAAGGAACAAGAAAAATTTTCAATTTACGTTGAAATTTCTTTCAACTAAATTTTCTTTCATTTCAGATATCCAATTCTTTAATAACATTAAACGCATTGGATTTCTTGAAAAGCGTTTCATATCAAAATATTTTTCACACATACATCGTCATATGTTACCACTATTGAAGAAACAAGAAAAATTTTCAATTTATGTTGAAATTTCTTTCAACTAATTTTTCTTTCATTTCAGAAATCCAATTCTTTAATAACATAAAACATAACATAACATCTTGAAAAGCGTTTGAAATCAAAATAGTTTTCATACATATTTTCACTCGCCATTTTTATACATTAAATTTCTCCCTGTGGACTATCATAAAAAGCGCTCTCGATGTTGGCTCGATGCTGCAGTGTTGCCATGTAGTCCGACATGTCGGATTTGTTACGATTTTCGGTCTTGAATCCGATGATCCGATATTTGACCAAAATGTAACGATGTTACGAAGAAAAAGATCCAATGTTCGATTTTGCATAAATTTTTTAATAAAGCAAGGAATAAAAATTATGTTTTTATTAAAAAAATTACTTAAAAATTATGTTTTTCCAATTATGATATTTTTTACTGACATTTATATTTTGGTAATTTTTGCTGACCAAAATAAACAAAATTTTTCGGTAATTTGCTCGAAGCAAAAGCACCGTTGTTGTGGTTTTTAGAGTTTTAAAAATCTGATGAGAGCCCGACGAGCAGAGCGCAAAAGTTACGATATGCCAATTGTTTTTATGGCAACACTGCGATGCTGTCTCAATAGCGATTAAACGAGAGAGCGTAAGAATACTTGTGAAAAGAGAGAGCTCTTAAGAGCCCAAGGCAGTGTTGCCAGTATATTTATGTATAATTTTCAACAAACACATGAAAAAGTTCCCTTTCTTCCCTTTTACAATTTTGAAAAATCTATAAAAATATCTTTCAAACATAACTTTGTTAAGGTATAAAATTTTATGTACAAAAGTTCATTGAAGTATTAAATAATATAGCACATGTTCGTGAACACAAGCATTAAAAAAAATTTATAACCGAAAGAATTATAGTTTTAAAAACTATTTTCTATGGTTAATACATAAATATTTGTTATAAAAAAAAATCTTTTCCATACAATTTATTTGAAACTAAGTGGATACAATAAAAATATGTAGTATTTTTTAAATAAATTTAACATTTTGCTAAAAGTAATGATACCATAAACAAAACAATATAACGTAACAATACAGTAGAAACTCTCAAAAGTTAACCCGTTTTTTTTTTTTGGGCCTGTAAACTTTTGTGAATTATTGATTTTTTAAGGACAATAGTTTAATTTAAAAAGTTCTATATTTTAATGCATAAATTTATTAGAAATAAGAAAAAATCAATGTATTTACAAACATATTATATAGCATATGTATGTTTTATTGATATTTTAGACTTTTTTCGTATGTATTTCATACAATGGCTTATTAGATACCAGCTATCGTTACAAAAAATACATTCGGATGGCACATAATTAGTTTTTATACTAGTGAAATAATCTGTAACCTTTTTTTTGACTCAAGCTTTTGCCAAAATTCTAAGCCAAAGAGTGACAATTAATACAAAACACAATAGTGTGAAAAAAGAATTCAGAAAAGTTAACCTAAAAATTAACTTTTTAGAGTTTCCTGTGGTGGCAGAAGCCTAGTTAACTTTTCCGTATGTTTAACTTTTGCGAGTCTCATTTTTTGTGAGTCTCTACTGTATTTGTACTACTTATATTTATCGACTAATTCTAGATTTTGCAAATCAAGTTTGCAAAAAATTTTAGTTGCAAATTCATTTACAATTGTAAGGAAATTCATTTGCAAATTCATTTACAATTGTAAGGATTTCTCTGTATAAAATGATATCAACAGCTACTTGGTAAAACTGTCAACACACAAAAAGGTCTGGACAAGAAATAATTATGTGATATTTCGTGAACTTTCCAACTTCATGCCAAAAAAAGTATTATAAAAACTAATTTGTATATTAATTTACAATCGCAAATCACCAGATTAACACTTTTAGTTCTCCATTTGAAAAATCCCTTTTATTTGTACTACCAAGCGATATGTTTATTTTTTACCCTTTTTGCTCAAAAGACGATTGAAAAATCCCTCAAAAAGACAAATTACCCTCAATCTGGCATCGTTGGCCCAAGGGGACGGCCACTGTTTTAATCAGCGTTGCCGTTTTGGTTGAATTCTACCAAATGTGGTGGTTTGTTTTCTTCAAATCGATTTTTTTTATTTGGTAAATTTTTTTTCAATTTCGTTGATTTTGGTAGATATTTTGTAGACATTAAAATTTTTTGATAATTAATAGCCCTTTTCTGGTGATTGACTACTATAAATTCATTGACAAGCTAGTTTTTTATTTATTATTTTTTTGATCCATAGAGTTGGAAACTTCAAAAACGTTTCACAGAATTATATATATTGTGAATATTTTTTCTTGACCGTTTTGTCCAGTTAAAAGCTTTCGATATCTTTTTAGAATAAATCTTTACAGCTGTCAATTAATTTACAATTGTCAATCTCCAGAATAAGGCTGTAAATGTGATATTTTCTTTGAATTTTCATATGATTTTAATTAAAATCTATCTAAAAAAACAATTTTTTCTAAATAAAATTCTATGAAATTAAGTCCCGCCATTTTTCGTGTCATGTTCCATAGTTTTGCCTAAGCAGAAAGAGAGTTTTCTGACTTGACATTGTTAAAAACAAAAAGTAGGAACAAGTTATAGCATAGCACAAATAATAATATAATTCTGGCTTAAGAATTGGCAAAAATAATATTCATGCTCACTACATTTGGTCAGCTAAAACCGATTTTGAAATTTTTTAATTTTATATGGAATGACAACTTTTTCTTTATGTTCCTTTAAAGTTTTTCACAGCTTAATTATTATTTTCTAGTCAAATGATTAAAAAATATTCTATTTTATAGAAATCTTTTTATTTTATGTTTGTAAAAATTTTAATTTTTGGGCTTATTATAAAATTTTTATATTTACATTTATGATTGGTAAACAGACATTTTTATAGTATACCGAAAAGAGTATTAAAGCTTTTTTTGTTTTGGTAGTTTTTTGTTCAATTTGGTAGATTTTTTAAATGAGATTGGTAGCCAAAATTTTTTTTGAGTGACAACCCTGGTTGTAATTTCAACTGAGACTCTTTAAAACATCCGTAAAAACGTGTATTAAGTTGTGTAGGTGACATATTTGCATTAAGAGTAGACCTACCTTAAGAATTTTAAAGAGAACTAATTATTGTATCATCCCTATCGGAAATTAGAAAGCGCTTTATTAAAAAGCAAGTAAAAAAGTCTTCACTCTGCCTATGAAAAGTGCTTTTGAAAAGTACTTCGCTCCCGCTACAAATTCAGCTAAACAAAAGCTGTTTGCTTTCGAGATTCTTCGTTCTTTTTCGTTATATACTCTGCTGACTAATCGTACTCTCATCACTTACATCGCTTGTTGTTTTCTCATCATTATTCATCACTAGTATATGCAAAGAGTTTAATTCGTGAAAAAGTTTTGCAGCAAAACAAGGTATCTGGTGATCATTTATAAAACGTTAAATAATAATGTTTTCATAAAAAAGATAATAAAATTAGAAGCAAGTGGTAAGGATACTGAAAACGTAAATGTAAAATATTACATCGGGCAAAAATATACTCCATCGAAAATGAAGTCGCGAATGCAGGTGCGAACAAAGAAGGCGCTCTTTCCGAAGGGAGAGCAAAGCGCTTTTTTTAATCACTTTTCAAAGCGAGAACAAAGGTCTTCTTTTCAATGACATTCCAAGTAAACCAATGAAATTCCCAAGTAACAGCTAAGAAAAACAATATTTAAGTATGAACATGATCCAGATATGATAGGTATAGCCCTTTTAAGGAAGACATCAATGTCTGATCAGATGGCAATTCGGTTTTCCTGAGGATATTCTAACTACATTAATTCCTTTCGAAAACTGAACAGGTTATTATCAGGATCTGCCAACCTAATCGGAACTGATATTAAAAAGTGCGTCACGTAAATCAGTGCCGTAATAAAACAAGGATTTTCTGACTGTATCCTTAAGAAAATTTACACTGTGTTTTTCAAATTCAAAAAAAAAATTTATTTTTCTACACCAAGAAAAGAATACAGGGTCAATTAAAATCAAATCAATCACCATTAAAATTGCATTTGTCTTTTGTTTATTTTACCTTTAGATTTTAAATTAAACAGACAATAATAAAATAAAGCAGTAACATGAGGAAACCGTTATCAGTTGCCGAAAAAAGTAATCAATATGCAATCATGGATGAATCATTCATGAATCATTTATGAATTTATGCAAATTAACTTAATTAAATGTTTAAAACAACTTTTGTATACTTTTTGCTATTCTTATTTTAAATTTTCTGTATGGCTTTTTGTATCTAAACATTTTTTTTGCATTTTCTATTCACTGACTTTTTTCTGTATTTACTTAAATTTTGCCAAAGAAGAACACTTAATAACAAAAAAAAAATAAAAGCGAAATAAACTCAACACTTGAAAATTAAATTTCAAAATATTTTATGATCATATCAAATTAAAAAAAAAAACTTGTTTTCCAAAAAAAAATTAAAGTAAACTTAATTAATTAAAATTAATTATCAGCGATCTATTCATTTAGTAGTATTAGCAACAAAAAAACAAAAACAACAATTTTATTGCGCTTCATAACAAACCATTTTATTAGATTTTTAGTCGAAATTATATATATATGTATATATAAACATATATATTCGATTATATATATATATATATAAAGATATACATTAAATAATAAAAGTTACAAACACTTCAAATGCGTCCATGAAATCCATTTGGGAAAATATAGAAAAAAAAAATTTAAATGAAAAAACAAAAACTAAAAACAAAAGTACAGATAATGAATATATGTATTATATTTATAGAAATATGTAAAATTTATAGTATCTATATACAGACATTAAAGTATTGAGTAAGTTTTTGAAAATAATTATATTATTATGTCATAGCACAATAAATACAAGATAAAAACAAACACATAAAATATTTAAATACAAATAGAATAGTTCATTTTGAAACTAATAAGAAAACTAGAGATGAGATTAATTCATAGCATGCAGCAAGTATTATAAATAAAACTTTAGCGCAAAGTTATGAAAATGCTTTTGGTTTCTTAGATTTTAAAGCTAACATTTTATAGCAAAAAAATGTTTTACAATTTTTATTTTAATTTAAGACTTTCGAATTTGATTGCAGTTTTTTTTTAAAAAAAAAGCACTTTGAATTGGTTTGTTTAAAGCCATACATTTTTGCTAGAGGTTTCAATATATAACAAAAAATTATTTTCTTAAATTTAATTAAATAAGTAATAAGTCTTTTTTAAGTTCTTGCCTAGTTGTCTTAAAGACTTTCTGTGTACTTAGCTATAAAAAAATTGTTGATTTCATTCTTAAAGTTTGCCAAAATCCAAATACCAAAACCCCGATAAAACACTTATTGCAAAATGTTTACTTCTTAACATAAGCTTAATATCTAAAAATGAATGACATAGGATACAGGGTACTACATGCAATTATTTATAAAGTTTAATAAAAAAATATAGATAATATGATGCAAATTATATTAAGATATTTAAAAAAAAATTAAAATGTTATAAAACGTAATACACAAGTTGCAAGAAATAAAATCTAAAGCATTTCTAGAATTTTAGATATATTTACACGCATAATTACATATATTATGTGCTTGTTTATTTATAAATATAAATGGTACTAATGTATAATGTGTCTATATTTCACTTTCAGTTATTCTATTTTATGTAAAGTACACAATTTAAGGTCCTTTAAAAAGTTACAGCTAATAACGTTCCTTAATTAAATGAAAGCGTCTAATTTTAAAGACATTTCTGAAGTAACTCACGTTTTCATTTCATAAAAAATTTTCTAAAGGTACATAACTTTAAGAATATCCGGTATGATATAAGAAAACCTTGAACATCCCTTCGATTTCCCACATTTCATAAGCCAAAATATGTTTTTTAATGTTACAACACTTCATATTAGTAACAATTTAAATGTAAATTTGCTTTTATCTACCACTATTTTTGTCAAAAAATTGTTTATTTCTTTTTATTTATATGCTAGCAGGCCACTGCTGTCCGCGGCTTTTTTTTATCAATCTCCTTAACGCCTTAAAGACGCGACAATTTTTCACACATGTGCTAATTTTTACTTAATTTTGGTTTTGACTAATTTTTATGTGATACGGTTAGTTTTGCGTCATCCGACTTAGTGATGCGATATGGCATCATCGTCCTTATTGGGTTAAGACAATACATATCAAAGAAATATAAAACGGTATTTTTTTGGTTTTTGTTGTTTTGTTTTGGAGCGCCGCTCTGCATTTATATGTATCTGACTTTTCACCTTGCTCAATGCTCATCAGTTTTTTTTTTTGTTGTGCTGTGCTAGCCGAGCACGAAGAGAAGGAAAAGTAGAGAGCAACATGGAGTTTATTGAAACTCTCGCAACACAAACGCGTCAAGAAACAACGAATAAGAGCCCGAACAGAATCAAAAGTCGTTACGACCGACGATCCTCTCTGGTCGCCAGACACACAGAACCCGTTCAGAATGAAAGCGATTACGACTGACGATGTAAGGTTGCTTTTATATAGCATAGTTTTGTTAGCAGCCATGTTTTTGTTGTTGTGTAAGTGAAACAGAAACAAAAAAGAAACGTGAGAACATAGCAAAAACTATGAAATTGTCTTTGAGCATACCCAATTGTTTGCAAAATATGGCACCACTAATTGTACTCAGAGAGGAAGTCGCCGGTCGTTAGAGAATAAATAGAATAGATTCAATTCAATTTTACTCTAGCGATAAGTCGCTGCGACTCTTGCTCAGCGATTTTATTTTGGCCGGCTTCGTTAACTTACATGTGTTCCGTTGTGTGTTCGACATCACAAGTCGTTTCGTTTTTTGGTTCTGTTCGGGCTCTAAGGGTGTTGTTACGGTGGTCGTCATATGATCCCTGGTCATGACACTTTTTACTCTCTTTTTTCGTTTGATGAGCTGTGTGACGAAAGTATGTTATGCTGGTGGTCATATGATGCACCAGCACACTTTTTGCTACTTTTAGTATATTTTTCAACCGATGAGTGTTGCTATTAAGCAGGTTTCATTACTGCTTTCATACATTTCGTGCTAATAGTGTGCTATTTTCGTGCCTAAACACAAATGTTGTGAATAATTCCACAACGCAACACTGTTTTGATCCCATGATTTCATATTTTTGTCGAATCATGGCAGAAATATGCAGGTAGTGTTGACAACTGCTTATTTTCTCTTCAAAAGGAAAACATACCCTATCAAAAACAGCTGTTAGTGAAAGAAAGCGAATAAGAATTTTTGTACGTTTAAATAAACAAATAAAAATTTAAAATCATGAAAGATGTAAAAAAATCGTGTGTGATTTGTGTGAAAAGCTTTTCAGTTCGTGATGTTAAATTCTATTCAGTGCCTCAAAAGGAAGATCGCTGCCAGCGGTGGTTTGATGCCTGCGGCTATTAATTATGTTTTCAATTATTGACAATGGCCTATTGAAAGCGCTTTACTCTTTTTGAGTAAATTTTTGACAGTTTATATTTTCCATAAAAACTGTCAACACTACCTGGGTAATTCTGCTATGTTGTCGAATCATTTGGTGACTGTGGTGGTGAAAATTTACGCTCTTGCTCTCGCTCTCAAATTTTTAATTTACTCTGAAACAACAACAATCCATGACCATGATGAGCCCATGACCACCACCGTGACAGGGCACTTAGCAATGCTTGGCAGCCGGTATGATTTCTTAAACAACTTAATACCTTAACTAAATTATTAAAATTGCAAAAGAAAACTACTCCCAAATAAATCTGTAGCACAAATATGGTATTTACAAATGTTTTTCATAAAAATCGGCCTAGTACTTTTGGAGTAAAGTCGTAACTCTAAATTTTCACTTCAACTTTATATAATAGTGTAGATAGATATAGATATACATTAGTACCAGCTTATATTAATTTTAACTACCAGCTTATTAAAAAATATAGATCTATCTCTAATAAGATATATTATCTTTACACATAAAACTCATTTATGCAAGCAAAACCTTTGAATTCACAAAATATAAAATAATCTAGATTGTTGATCAGAGTGAATCGAAAACAATTTATTTCTGTTGTTTTTTTATGATATCTTAAAAAACGGATTTTAATTATTTGGTTTTTAAGTACATTTTTCATAAGTTTGAAGTAGATATAAGGCCATTTTTTACTATAATTTCATGTATACAATTTCTCGATATATTTTTTAATATATTTTTATGTTTTAAAAATATTTTTAATGTTTCAAATGTTCTTTAAAATTTAAACTAGATAAAATTTGTCCAATGGTTCGCTGATGCTTCTTTTTACTAATTGTGTACCTTTGTCGGGATATGTCCGACTCTATCAGAGCTCACCAGGCCTATTTGTTACACCCAGCGCGGCTAGATCATCATCGGCCTGGTCAATCTATCGAGAGCGTTTTCTTATTCTCCATCGTTGACCCTCAGCTTTTGCTTCAAGCACCTTCGAGTAGTTAGTTATACACTGAACTACACCAATGTCGTTGTATAGCTCATACAGTTCGTGCTTCATTCGAATGCGATAACTATGGCCAACTCAACCAGGACCGAAGATTTTTTGAAGATCTTTGCTCTCGACCAACCCCATAGCGACTGCATCTTCGTCGATCATCACCATAAATTAGCACAGGTTTAACGAGCATCTTGAAGAGTGGGAGCTTTGTCAACCGAGAGAAGGCTCTAGACCTAAATCGCTCACTGAGCCCGTAGTAGCACCTATTAGCAATTTTCCATTTTCATTTTTTCTCCAGGCCGACATTGTTCTTGCTATTTATGGCAGTGCTAAGGTATATAACTTTCTTGAGGTTTTTAAAGTTAAAGGATGCCAGTTGAAACATGACAACAAAGACGTCACGCTCCCACATTTGTAGCAGCATTTCTTGGTTTTGCCCTCGTTTACCGTCAAACCCATTTTGGCTGATATCTTTTCAATAGCGGTCAAAGCGGCAGTGATATCTCTCTTGGTCCGCCCGATAATGTCAATATCATCAGCGAACGCAAGGAGCTACCTTTGTAGAAAATGGTGTCAATGCGATGAATACCAGCTTTTCATATGATTCCCTCAATGGTGAAGTTTAAGGTAAGGGGTCGCATTGCCTGAAACCTCGTTCGATACAAAAGGTTTCGGAGAGATTATTTCCTATCTGCACGAAGCTACATGTATTGCTCAAAGTTATTATGCAGAGTCCTATCACCTTTGCAATTATACCAGACTCAGATATTGTTGCGTATACACAGTCCCGCTTCGGGCTATTGAACACAGCTTTATAATTGGCAAAGAGATGATGAGTGTTGATTTGGTTAACGTGAAATTTTTCCTATGATTTGGCGCAGTGTGAAAAACTGGGGTATGGCGAACTTTGCCAAACCAAAAGCCGCACTGATAAGATCCAATCAGTGTTTCTGTATCCAATGCTCCAATGATCCAATGATCTACGCTTAAAACCTTACATTAAACTCTTAATGTGTTGAAAGAAATTTCGTGCAATCTTCTTACACCGGAACAATTCGATTTCTTCACGCTCACGCCTTTCTTACTCCCTCTTTTTGCTTCTGAAAAGCTACCTATCTTTCCGCCTTTATTTTCGATAGTTTGAGACTGCAGCGTTGAATTTCCTGCGCAGTATCTTTAAATGCAACAATGGCCCTGTTCATTAGCATCTGTGAAAAGACTAGACTACTGTCAAATTTTGAGGAAGTTACGTCATTAAGTTTGTGTTTGACAGCCATTTAAAGTAGAGAAACTCGTATTGCGACGAAAATGGAAAAAAGTTAATTTCGTATACTCATTAAACATTCTGCATCACCGAAATCAAGGAAAGGCTTTAAAATACTATGGAAACTCTGCACCATTAATATCAATTTCAATGGTTTGGAAGTGGTTTACTGAGTTCTGTTGTGGTCGCACCTGCACACGTGACGTTAAACGTTCAGGTCGCCCAAAAAGGGTCGTCACGCCAGAATCCGTCCATAAAATCCATGAAATGATATTGGATGATCGAAGAATAAATGTGCGTTAGGCGGGTACATCACATTTCACATGAATATTTGGACATGAAAAAGCTATTCGCGCAATGGTTGCCACAATTGCTCACACTCGACCATAAGCGCAGCCGTGTGACCACTTCAAAGAAGTGATTGGCAATGTTGATGAGACATGGATACATCGCAACACACCAGAGACCAAGAAACAGTCAAAGTAGTGGACTTCTCCGGGTGAACATTCTCCGGGTGAAGGCCAAAATGGCCAACAAGTTCATGGGGTGGCAGTTTTTTTGGATTCATGCAGATTTATTCACATCGCATTGCGCAATAGATCCTATTGGTCGCGGTGCACATGGGCCCACTATAAACTAACTATTCACATCGATTACCTTGGAAAGGGTAAAATGATCACTGGCGAATATTATTCACAGGTGTTGGACAGATTTGGCATTGATTTGAAGCAAAAATGATCGAATTTTGAAAATAAAAAGTGCTCTTCCACCATGAGAACGCACTGGCGCACACGTCTGTATTTGCGACGGTAAAAATCCATAAATTGGACTACAGACTGCTACTCCATCTTCTATCAGCCCGATTCTGAATAATTTTTCCCGAAGAATCGGAAAAGGGAATTTTAATTTTTAAGATAGGTTAGGTTAGGTTGAGACGGCAGCCGCTTTACGAGCTTAAACCATACCAAACGTACCACGGCTCACTTAGACCAATATGGTATATTGTGATACCGCTGAACACTTGGCCTTCAGTCCGATGGAACCACATTGCGCTCTTGGTAAAGCTTATAAGACGTTTGATGCTTGTTTTTGACAGGTCGTCAAGCTCGTAAAAGAAGAACAACCCCTGATATTTATGGCTTCTTCTAGCGAGCGCGGGACAGGAGCATAGAAGCTGGGAGAAGATTTCTTCCCCCTTCTCGTCCCTGCAGCTTATGCAGAAGTCATTTGCTATAACTCCCAGCCTGAAGGCTTTTCTACCTATTAAGCATTGCCCTGTGGTAATGGCCACAGCGTGGCTACCTCTAGTCTTCCCAACGAGAGAAGGGCTCTCGATCGCTTTAGATATATAGTCGGCCAGATATGCCTTGCTGTTCTGCACGTTGGGAGTTCAGCCCATCTTGTATTCGCTATAGATGTGGTGTACTCCTTGAGCAGCAGTTTGACAGTGCCATCGGAATGTTGAGTGAGTTTCGAACCATTGAAGTAACCGATGTACCTACCTTTCCTAGCAAGCTTGTTTGCTTTTTCATTTCCGGGTATGTCCTTATGCCCATGTACCCATATTAAGCTAATATCAAAAAATGGCATTCTTTGGCTACTTTAGACTTGATGACTACGTGCTCCATACGATTTGATCGCTGTTTGGCTGTCCGAGAAAATGTATATCTCTCGTTTCGAGATGACATTATCTGAGAGTCATGTTGCAACTTCCTTAATTGCCAACGTTTCGGCTTGGAAAACACTACAGAGATCAGACAGCCTACGAACCAAGGATACCCCTAATGCTTTTGAGTAGACCCCATACCCGACCTTGTCATTTTATTTTGACCCGTCAGTATAGAAGTGTAGACACACTGGTTTTCACGGTGCATCTTTATTCCAGTATGTACCAGGTGGAATAAACGTGCCCTAGCTTCCATCAAAGGAAAGCAGTGGGGGTGCAGTAATCAGTCCTTGGTGGAATGAATTTGAATTTGTAGAGTATGGATGCGTGTCCTGTTCCCAGGTTTTTTTATACTTCTGTTTCCCTCAGACTGACCGCCGAGAAAGCTGCTATTTGCCTGGCACAAAGTCAGCTTTGATGGAATAAGCGTGCCGTAGTTTCCATCAAAGGAAAGCAGTTAGTTATCAGTAATCATTCCTTGGTGGAATGAAGTTGAATTTGTAGAACATGAATGCGTGTCCTGCTCCCAGGTTTTTTCATACTCCTCTCCTATTTCTCTCAGTCTGACCTCCAAGCAAGCTGCTGTTTGCCTGGCACAAAGTCGAGGGGGTAGAAGGTGAAGTAAGGTATCTAAAAGCGCAGTCGGTATTGTTTTCAGAGCACCACTGATGCAAATAGAGTCATTCTTTGGACTTTTTTGAGCTGGTTCAAATATGTGACCATATCGTTGCTCCGTATAGAAATATGGGTCTAAAGACCCTTGTATATAGCCAGTGAGCGATATTGGGGGAAAAATCCCATCTTGTCCCTATAGTTTTTTTTGCAAGTGTACAGCGCAGCTGTTGCTTTCTTCGTACGCTCAGAAATATTAAGTTTCCAACTTAGCTTTCTATCAAGAATGAGTCCTAGATATTTTGCACTTTCCGAGAGGGACATTGCAGACTCATTTAGCATGATTGGTGTGAGGGACGGAGTTTTGTGTTTCCTTGTAATATGGATCAGTTCTGTTTTGGCCGGATTTACTCCAAGACCATAGGGTTCGGCCCATCGCTCGAGTTTGCAAAGAGCTATTTGCATGATGTCGTGCAGGGTAGTGGGAAATTTGCGTCTGACTGCGATTGCTAGGTCATTGGGCTGTAACTACACAACTACCTTCCCTCTCTAGAGACAACAGTACGTTGTTCACTTCCAGATTCCATAGGAGTGGAGATTGCACACCGCCTTGTGGCGTACCTCTTGTCATCGATCTTACAGCGCTATATGCACCTGGGTCTGATAAAATTCCTCGGCAGTTGAGTAGCTTATCTATGAGATCAGTAATGATGTTATTCACACCTAGCCTTCGCAACTTTAGTCGTATAGATTGTGGCATGGCATTATTAAATGCTCCTTTTATATCTACAAAAGCAACTAAAGTAAATTCATTATGCAGGAAGGACTTTTCGATTGTTCCGACCAGTGAGTGTAAAGCTGTTTCCACGGGCCTTCCCTTGCTATACGCATGCTGTGATGCCGCTAAGAGAGCATTGGCGATATTAATTGTAGATACAGATCTAATAGCCGTTCTAACGTCTTCTGTAGACCTGAAATCTTTAGGAAAGGTATGTGGTGTCTTCATGGCGACCGTTGCCTAGTGGGTGGAGTGCGTGGCCACTAAGCTAAAGAACCGGGGTAGCCCGGGTTCAATTCCAGCTCAGACAGAAAATTTTTTCAATTGAGTTAATTTTTCTCTTCGGTCGTCACCTCTCTGCAGACAATGGCAAGCCTCAGAGAGTAAAAATTGCCATGTAAAGCTTCTTGAGAAGATAAGCCGTTCGGAGTCGGCATAAAACACGTAGGTCCAATTCTCGGTCATTTGCGATCAAACATTTAATAACAGGCACAACACAATTGATCAATAGAAGCTAGGTCAAAGTCCTTCCAAGGGCTGAAATGGCTAGTTTATTGTTTTTTTTATATGATGTCTTCCATGCTTTAGGTATAAAGACCACTCTTGCTTTGTTCCAAGCGTTGGGAATATATGTCAGGCTTATGCAGCCATTGAAAATAATACGAGGTCCAGGCAAAGTATATTTCGCAGCTTCTTGTATTTCTACATGGTAAACACCATCAGGCCCTGGTGATTTATAGGGTTTGAAGCTGTTTATCGCCCATTTTAGTTTCCTATCGTAGACTATGCCTTCGGTGTCCTGCTTAAAACAACTAGGGTTAGGCAGTTATGCACCAAGATAGCAGATAAAGACACCATATTTTTTCTGTTTACACTCATGAATATTGATAGTTGATGAACACATTTGCATTAAAAATTTCCAAAATTGTCTTGAATTTTATCTTAAAAATTAAAACTCCCTTTTCCGATTCTTCTGGAAAAATTATTTAGAATCGGACTGTTTATTCTCCAGATTTAGACCCATGCGACTATTTTCTTTTTCCAAATCTGAGAAAATGGCTCGACGGTGAAAGACTTGGGTGAATGTAACGTTTATTTTAAGGACCTTGATAAAACCATTTAATAAAACAAAATGGAGATCAAAGATTTTCAAAAAGACTATATTTGAGACATAAAACTGTGCTGAAAAAAAAGAATTTATTTCAAAAAGCCTTTGACTTAAATTAGATTGTGAGGGGAAATATCAATTAAATTTCCCTTGTAGATTGCAGACGTAGAAAACCAATGACTTCTTTAGCTGCAGTACGCATAGAGAGCTTACCCTCGGCAGTCTATTGTGATTCCAGCTTAGTGACATCTAGCTTTCGTTGTACTCCTATGCATTAGTTCTTTGCATTGCTGATCTTGGCTGCAACTAGATGGTGGTCGAAGTCAATGTTGACCCCATTAAATGTACGCACATCTAGAATACTAGGAACGTGGCTTTTGTCTTCCACAACATGATCAATTTGGTTTCGGGTTTTTTTATCCGGGGACAGTCGGATGGATGTGTGGATCTCAAGGTGTTTCAATCTAGTGCTACTAATTACCATGTTTCGCACCGTCAAAGTAGATCAGTCTTAGACCGTTGTTTGGAGTGGTCTCGCGGAGACTGAACTGACTCCTGAGTGGTGCCAAAGATCCCTTATCTTCTTCTTCCTTTGCATTAAATTCGCATAGAATTATTCTAACGTCGTAAGTCAGACAGCAGTCATACGGCTTTGAAGGCTCACTTAGAAAGCGTCTTTGACAGCATCGCCCTTTTTGTTTTTATGCTAATATAATTCGCCTTGATGCGTACTGTAGCCAATCTCTCATTCACAGGTGTGAACCGAGAAACAAGGTGGCATCTTTTCTCCGGATGGCAGCTGTAGTAGATATTGTAATGTCTTCGTTTAAAGCAGCTTTGTTCTATCTATCGTATCTCCTGAATTGCAGTGATGTCAGCCTTTACTTTTCCGAGAACCTTCGCCAGTTAAATATTTGGTCCAGACATTTTAGGTGCATATTCGTAAATCATTTTTCGTTTTTCGGTTGCGAAATTCGTCAACGTAGTAGGATTTTTTATCCGAAAATGTGGGGGACCCAAACCCTACGCACATTCCAAGTTTAAGATCGAGGAGCGACACCTCAAGTTTTCTGTCTTGAGAAGACCTGAACCTTTTGGTACGCGGTATCCATTTCATTATTTTTCTTTTACCACCTAGATGTGTTAGTTAACTTGGGAAGGTAACATTGCCTTATCTGTTATATGGGGACGCACTCTCTAGGGGTGTCAGGCTCTAACAAAGATGCCAGATTCTTTTCCAGTTTTTTATATTTACGTTAGAAAGATGAACTATGTCTCTGTTCTTTTTTAAATCAAGCCAACGAGGTCTCTTAGGAGATTCTTACTCGTAAGGGTTTATAATTTTTAAATTTTAAGTCGAATGCAGGCAGTTTTGGCTTGATAGTGAAAAAGCTCTATGAAGCACTACTAAAAGTTTCAAAAACTAGATATATATATTGGTTATGATTCTACTCAAAGGTATTTTCAAACTTTTAATAACAATGGCGTTGAATTAATGCAATTTTTTAGTGATTTAAAAAAATTCATTTTTTTAATTTCTTTACTGCTTCTGTGTTATAAAATTGGATTTTTCTATAATTACATGATGAAAACGCTTAACAGCAACAATAATTGGCGCTTATTACATGATGAAAGAGAAAAAAAAGCTCAGAAGTGCATTTATTAAGATTTTTTAGCATAACGTATATAGTATTAAATAAAGTTAGTACATAAAACTTCATGATAATAAACTGCATTAATTTATACAAACACACCAACACACACACATACACAAACGCACACAGTACAGTGGCTGCTGCATAAAGTTGTACTAAATAAGTACAAAAAACACAGCTTATTTAATAGTTTAAAAAAAATTTTCCTATCAGCAAGCTTAAATATGTATGTATGTTAATATGCTTTAAGGTACATACAAACACCCACATACACCCCAACAATATTGCGAATTTATACATATATATATATATATATATTGACTGTACATAGATACTTATTTAGATAATAGTTAAAAATTAATAATAACTAATTAAAAAATAAAGCAGCACTTTTGAAAGCTAATAATATTAATAACTGCATTGCAAATATTATGCTTGGTTTTCACTCTGTCAATTTTTATAAAATATCAGATAAATAAGAATATTATACATTTTCTGCATAGCTCGATGCTATATATATCCGTAATTTTTCATTTTCAACATTGTCATAGATTGTCAGAGCAAATGTCAAAGTGTTGTCGTGTTTTATTTGATTAACAACAACTGACCATTGAAAATGACATAGTGAAAACCAAGCATTAGTTGGAATAAAAAAAAATGTTTACTCCACAGAAAGTTCAAGATGAAATTATTTGAAGAAAAAAAAAATTAAAAATCTTAGCACTTTAATTGAACTTATACTTAGTACATAGTTTTCAAAAAACACAAAATAGTTCTAAAATTTAGCAGCTAACCACGCATATAACACACATACACAGGAATTTTCTTTAGAAATAATGCAGCAAATTTTGTAAAATTTTTCTTGCGAGCTTATATATATGAAAAACAGCAACAACTACAACAACAAAAATTGTCGACTTTTATATTGAAAGAAAAAGAAAAAGAAAATGAGAAAACCTTTGAAATTAAGTAGAACAAAGTAGCTACAAATATTGATTTTAAAAAACAAAAAAAAACAAAATAGCGAACAAATCTTAAGCCACCAACTAATTATTACAGTTCCTGCAAAACTTTTTTGCAAAACAAAAATACATAGACAACAATAGACAGTGGCGGCCATGGTAGTTGAAACATGAATGCAGGTATCTTTTAAAAAGAAAATGCCCTCAGAGCACATAATTCTGATTTATGCAGGGTGTCCTTTTTTAGTCATACAAAATTTAGTTAAGTTTAAGTGATATTGATTTTGTTAAAAATCCCAAAAGCATGTGTAAAAATCCCACTTTGTCCCATTTTATTCCACCATAAAGACCTTAAAATTCCGCACTCAAAAAATCCCATCAAAATATGTATACGATTAAATGTTTTTTTATCAGATTTTGAGTTTAACATCTCCTTAAGTTTTAGTTTCGTTGCTATAAAGCAGAATTCCAAAAAAACGTTGAATAAATTTACAACTCCAACAAAAAGGTATGGGTCATTCTAATACTTTTGTAAATAGTAAACCACACGCGCTATGTTTTAAAAAATTAATTTCTGGAAAAAGTTATGTTAACATTTTTATTACTTTCTGTAAGTCTTGAGTTTGGGTCTTGTCAAGAAACATGTAAAGAGCATTTTATTAAATTTATGCTTTAAAACCAGAGACTGTAAGGGCCAATTTCTCAGTGCTGGTTTAATCCCTTCTTAACAAGAGTTTAGTTAATCGTAGATTAAAGTTAGCCAGAGTTTAACCACACAATCACTTTTTCAGTGCTTAGTTAAGTAACCAGCACTTTTGTGTTTATTGATATGGCAGCACCATTAAACGTCATTAAAATTCAAGCAAATATCTAAAAAATCTGAAGTCTCAAAAAAAACTAAATGAGTAAATGAAGAATCTGCAATTTTTCCATTAAGAAAATGGAATTTTTGCTAGCAACAATCAACAAATCGTCACTGCGCCTACAAAAATGGTAATGCTTTAGAAAAGCAACAAATTTATAAAACAGGAAGAAGACCGAAATCGTCTACAGCAATTACAGCTTTGCTCAGTGTGAATTTTTTTGTTTTTATAAAAGAAGTAAACAAATCATTTGTCAAAATCGAACGGTAAGTTAACAAAAGTTTAACCAATGAATATTGAGCGGTTAACCTTATTTTAAACTTTGGTTAAAATTCACTGAAAATCTTATTTCTTGGTTTAAACTTAGTTAAACCGAGAAACAGAGTTAAACTTGCACTGAAAAATTGGCCCTAAATAAAAAAATTTTTAGATTTTTTTATATGACAATTAGAATTCTGTCATATTGTAGAACAGGAAAAACTTGAAAAGCTTATTTTGATAAGCCGCATCGAAACAAATGTTTGCCAGCTTCATCGTGGACAAAACATAAACACGGTGAACGAAAATTCTTACAATTAATTTGTAAGATTAATAAAAATAATAGTAATATAAAAGTTAGCCTTTATATCAACCACAAATTTCCACAAAAAGACTAAAAATTTTTTATTAAATTCTTAAACTTTCAAGAATTCAAGTTTTTGTGTATATTTTAACAGATGTTTTTTAAGATTTTTTCTGAAGACAACAAAAAATTTATTGAAAAAGTATCAGCATGACTCATTTATTCATATCTTTTTTTTAACAATGAAACACAAAATTTAATGTGCAGTGGAGCCAATCGGTTCTTTTGAATAATTAAAATCTTTCAAGACTTTGACACAGTCAAAATTCCCACCTCGCAAGTCAAAAAATTTCGCAAAACCAGCGAAATCCCATCATTTCACATCAATGGTTTGTGTTATACAAAGAGTGTTGCATTCGAAAGCCTTTTGTACCTTTTTCTTACTGTGATAAATGAAGACACTTTTTATTATTCTGTATTCAATTGTTATTTATTATTCTGTACATAATTCTAACACTTATGTTGATTTTATATGATTATATACAAATTCTAAATATATGATAGTTTAAATCATACTTGATTTTAAATACAAATTCTAGTTGTTTGATAGTTTAAAATCGTTTATTGAGCTTTAGGTCAAGGTTAGAACAATTAATTGTTCTAACGAATCTTTGTTGTTTCTTTGGAAAGAATCGTTAGAACAATTAATTGTTCTAACCTTGACCTAAAGCTCAAAAAACGATTTTAAACTATCAAACAAAAGCTCAATAAACGATTTCAAGCTAGCAAGCAACTAGAATTTGTATTTAAAATCAAGTAGAATTTAAACTATCACATATTTAGAATTTGTATTTAAATCATATAAAATCAACATAATAAATAGCAAGGTCATTTAGAAAAAACTTTAATTCTAACATTTTTTAATTATTCCTAATTTATTAATTGAGCTTATTTTAAGGGGGGGCTACGTTTGTTCGGTCAAAAAAGGCTTATTTTCAAGATTTTTTTTTCATAGCACATTGGTATTATAGATTAATTTTGAAAATTGGTATATTGTAATACAACATTTGAGGAATATTTAAAAAAATTTTGGTACAAAAATATAAAGAAATTACGGATTTATTGCAGTTATCCGCTGGTGCATCGAAAAAATTTTTTGCGGCGACCGCGATTCCTCAGCACTGGATTATATGAAAAAAAAACTAAATTGTTTTGAATAGTTTTTAATTTCTCTCTCAATTGACGCCGAGGTTTTTTATTTTATCAATTACTAGCTAAATCAATCAATTTTATCAATTAAACCCGGCGCGTTGCTGCCGCGGCCTCGTTGACAAACGCCAATAAAATGTTATCAGTGAAACTGTAAATGTAAATTGAGTTCGAATACTGAATTCCGAGGCTGTACGGCCTATAGCTCAAAAGCTATTCGACATCGCAAATTTGGGTTGTATGAGAGGTGCCACGCCCCTTTGTCCAACTCCCATAAAATTGTATCAGTGAAACAGAACGTGTAAATTGTGGTCGAAAACCGAATTCTGAGGCTGTGCGGCCTATAACTCCAAAGCTATTCGATATCGCAAATTTCGGTTGCATGGGAGGTGCCATGCCCCCTTTTCCAACTTCCATAGAATGTTATCAGCGAAGCGGCACGTGTAAATTGTGGTCGAATACCGAATTCCGAGGCTAAGCGGCTTATAACTCCAAATATATTCGATATCGCAAATTTGGGTTGTATGAGAGGTGGTACGCCTACTGGGGGTAGGAGGGTGAAATATAATTAACGACCTATTCTCATACCTACCAAATATACACACAAAATTTCATGAAAATCGGACGAGCCGTTTCGGAGGAGTTCTGTAAAAAACACCGTGACACGAGATTTTTATATATTAGATTAAATTTTTTCCATCATTTTAAAGTTGAAATCACAATTTTTTGCCAATAAAATGACCTATTTGTTATAACTCAATTATAGACTAATTGAACAATTTAAAAAACTTGACGCCACTTGTTAGTTATTTGTATGTAGAATATACAAATTTTTAAAACTCTCGGTTTAGTATTTTTCTCGGAATAGTGGTCATCGACTTTAAAAATTACTTGTTTGGGAAAATCGATTTAAAGTTTTTTATACTCGAACATGCCAGTATGAGGGCCGGTCGCTTGAAACGCTGTATCTTCATTAGTTTCGTTCGGATTTACTTGAAGTTTTGACACAATACTCTCGATATGTTGTACATTGAGAAAAAAAATAGCAAAAAAACATTTTTAAAACCATATCCCCCCTTAAGTAAGTGAACCAGCAGTCCCAGTAAAATAGTGTATCATCCTATGAGCGATCTGGGAGTGCTTCCTGAGGAGCAGTGGAGTGCTCCTTATTGATCCAAGCTAGGTGTATTTTGTGTTCTCTTTTAGCATCGCGTGTCCTAGGAAGGGTAGCGCTCCCTTTAACATCCCAGAGGAGCTCAAAAGGAGTGATTAATAAATGATCCAAATGGATCAGCAAAGGAACACTTTTTTTGGGATTTAGGTTTACTCCTTAAGCTAGGCTTCCCTAACTCAAGTGGACTCCTCAAGACCGCAAGGTGGCGACGAAATTATTTGGCCAAATCGTGAGATTTATAAGGCCATCACAAATTCGAATCTTTTTTGATTCTATTTAAAAACTGTACTTTAATTGCGTCATTCGCATCAGCGGATGGGCAAAACGCAATTACCGTTAGCTGGTCGCTTTTCACTGGTTGAAACGACGCGAATCGAATGAAAAGAACATTTAAAGAACATTTTTTGTTTCACAGAAAATAATTATAGAGTTTCCTAAAAAGCACATGCCTCACTTTATGTTTATTTTTCATTAATTGCTCGCCAATTGATCTTATAAAACAGTAAATGAGCACAAGGGCACAAGTGCTCACTTTTTGATCCTATACAACAGGAAAAGAGCGCTCCCTTGTTGCTCCTCATGGGAGCGATCACATATTTTTTTACTGGGGTGCGACACACGAGGACAGATGCAAAAACAGAGTGAATACTTATTTACCGTTGCAGACCCAGCAAGAAAAAACCGAGTTGTCGTTGCTGGCAGAACGTAGTAGCCAAATACTGCACTTACTAACAACAAATTCAATGGGTAGATGTAAAATATTTTTTCTTATTTTTTTTTTAATAACTGTAATTTAATGTAAAAATATTAAAATTTTTTATATTTTTAAAAAGTTAAAGTTCACAAGTTCATTTCTTTAATAATTTCGAGACCTGCTTATGATTTTTATGCGACATTGTATCATACATATTTATATCATGCATTATAGATATTTTTAACATTCATAAAAGTGAAAAACTTTTGTTAAAAATATATTTTTTATTCTGCTGTTTAACTTTTGTTATAAATTATAGCTGCGTTTCATTCACTTCAAAATAATCCAGATTATTTTTTTTACATGCAAAGCAAAAACAAAAATAATAATCCTATAACAAATAGGATTATTTTTGCTATCCATATAATATAGTGATGTAGCCTTTAAAAAATTTGAAACACAGGTGCCGCACCTGTATGTTTTTATGAGCTGTCATTTCATTTTTTGAATTATTTGTTTGTTTGATACAATGACTATTGGGTAGCTATGACAGCTACCTATTTTTTCAAGAGCTGAGACCATCGGACATCGGATGTTAAACAAAAGAAAACAAACCGCGTAAATTAAATAATTTACAATTTTTCTGACGTTTAGAGTAAAACACATTTAGAGAAAAACATTGTTCACTAAGGTATCGCTACCATAACAGTTCACAGCAGTTTTGAACGACACACGTTCTCATGACACCTAATAGTTATTGTATCATGATTGCTTGTTTGAATTTCATTTTGACTGCAACGGTAGTGCCCTCTACGAGTCGTTTTTCTTGCCGTTTCTTTGAGAAAATTTGGTATCGCGATTATATTAAGGCGAAAGGAACGCAGCTAATACTAAATAATACTCAGTGAATCTCTCACATGTATAAATAATTTGTTGAATTTTTTATACAGTTTCTCAAAATATTAATCGAATGTTGGCCGAACACAAATATTAAAAATTTTATTTGTTAGACTTATTGATAATTTTGCTTTTGTATGCAATTAAAATATATTTTTATTGATAACTACCATAACCATTTACCTACAGTTTAGAAAATGAATTAAAAAAAATAAATGTAAATAAAGTTTTCAATAAATTTTAAGGCCAGTAAAAACTTTGTTAAAGCAATTCAACCACTTTCGTGAGCTTAGAGTCAATACTTCGAATAATTAGCTTTTTTTTTAAATCGCTTTTATACTGGATCGCATGCTGAATAATGGCCTTATGTTGTAAAACGTCACTTCCATGTAGTTCAGCTGGTCTCAGCATATCCTTTTGGACATGTTATTTCTCAAACCTTTACAGGAACGGCCCATGTTACGAGAGAATTGTAAAGCCCATGGTAATGCACGTTGGGTCCGTTCGCCCCCTGTCAATCACATCGATGTGTTAAAAGGACGCACAAGATAAGAGGCGAGGGGCATGCCCTTACCACTGGAGATATATGAATTCTCATACCAAATAGTAGGTTCAACTTGGAACTAATGGGTTGCGATAGATTTTTTTATCGGGCAATATATTTTAAAGGACAACTTCAGTGAGAGAGAGAGAGGTTTATTTTAATTCATATGTAAATGGAATTGCCAGAAAAAATACCCCAAGTGAGGTGATTGCGTGCATTTGACAAAATAAGGTCATTAGAGTTCGAATAACAGTAACGTGAGGCTCCACCCGAGGATTGCTCAACCCAATAGAATACTTGAATTTCCTTTTCTTGCAACCACGTTTAAATTAGTCTTTGCAATATGCTTGGGATTATTATCTCGTAGAAAAATATTATTTTGAATGAATAGAACCCAACTTTTCAAGTCTTTAGGGGCCCTCAAACGATACTACATGTCCATCCGACCTGTCAAGTCATCACACATGTAGTATCGTTTGTGTGCAAGAAGTCAAGGCGGATGGACATGTCCGATGGAAGTTGAAAAATTTTGACTTTTTGCTAAGTACGTCCGACATGTAGTTCCGTTTGCGTGCGCGGCCATGCAACTTAGTACATTTTGCCATTTGTTGAAAATTTTCAGAGAGAGCACATCTCGCGGCAAAACTGCCGAACGTAAGAAATATTATATTTTGACGCGAATTTTTTTATCTTTACCTAAAATTGTGATGGTTTAGAATATTTAAAGCAAAAAACATAAAAATAAATGTTCAAAACAATTAAAATTAATATTTTTAATTGATGTTAACTCTTCGGCAGCTAACAAATAATGAAGTCTATCCAAAGTCTATCCGTCATGTGCGATGTGTGTGAGGGCAACGAAAAAAGTTGTACTTCCGTCATGTAGTATCGTTTGAGGGCCCCTTTTAAGCAAAAAATGATAACCCTGTGACATTTCACACATACTATTTTAAGTTATTCAACCGCAGTGCCTCATAGACCGTTCACCTTACATATTGATGTGAAATTATATGTATATATATATCGTTTGTTTCAAAGATTTCTGTAAACGGCCACTGTTCGACCCTTGTTCGCCCGAGATAACGTCAAAAGAGCTACTATAACTTACTGCACTTATTGATATTTCAATAGACTTTGAACAAAATAGATTGTTTGGCTGAGATTATTTCAAAACAACTGATATAACTTAATGTATTCATTGATATTTCAATAGACTTCGGCCCATAAGTTTTTTAACCTTAAAACATTGATGGGTATTCTAACACTGGCAAGCAGAAAACTTTTTTTGTAGCAATATAAAACACATGGTGGCAGAAAAAGCTCTTTGGCAACAAACGACAGCTAATGGTAGTTCACTTCGACTGTACTGAACTTCAATGTATGAAAACAACAAAATAGGTATGAACATGCATAAAACATCACTTTCAAGTAACTGGACAGTCAGCGTCAGCAACATACAGTAGAAAATGTTATATTGTTATATTCCATGAATGTGTCGAGTTCTTTCTGTGTGTTTTTCTGTACATGATTCAAAACGGTTACTGTTCGGCCCTTGTTTGACCGCTATTTGGACGAGTGAACCTTTTTGATTATTTTTATGCGATTTTCGACCCTTTTTTGGCCGTGAGGCCCTTGTTTGACCGCTGTTTGGTTTTTATATTATTATATTTATTAGTTATATATTTACTCGAGTGAACTGAACCAATCCGGTTCATTTTTGCCTCACAGTCAATCGTGTTATTCTTGTACCTTTTCCCAAATTCAAGGCCCAGTTTTCTATAACGCTCTGTCAAAAGAGATATCTTAATATTGGAATGGCCCTAAAAGCGATTTTGTCGGCGCACATTATGGTATGTTTCGCCGCAGACAACGATTGAAAAATTGTCAATTGCTCTTAAATTTTTCAATTCTTTGATCATGGTAGAATTATTGTGAGGTAGGTGCACCAGAAGCACGCTCTCTCCGACCACAAATCAACAACAAAACAATAACAAAGGCGTAGGTATAATGTCAAAATTACTTGCCGTCGATTTAGAATATGGAAAGCGTTCCGTTTCTGTAAATTTATTTGCCAGGTGGTTGGCGCTGTGTGCATTCCATAGCGTTATATCGGTATATTTTCATGCTTCGTGTGAAAAATTACAAATAATAATTAAATAAAAATAAACGTCTAATGACAAAAGTGACATTACGTCAATGTTTTGCTCTCTCGTTTATTGCTCTTCGAACTGCACCTACCTTATAATAATTCTACCATGGTTTTTATGATGTGACAAAAACAGAAAATCAAAACAACTTTGTCCAGATTAGTTTTGATGGTATTAAATTCGAAAACAATTATTATGAATATTTACAATTCGGAACATGCCATTAAGATTCAGTAAATATTTTGAGAAATTGTTTATACTCACACATTTTTCTTGTATGTCGTATATTTCTGTTTTTAATATTTGCTACCACAATTTTTGTACAACTTTTTCCGTGAATTAAGTGTCGCTAGAGTGCAATTTTTTAATCTCTTATATTATTTGAAACCACTTTTTATCATTTTTTTAAAATTTTTAATTTCATGTTTTATTTCCTTTTTGAGTCTAAAATATTTATTATGAGTTTGTGCTGCCGAAACTTCCTGTTCCAAAATTCCCTCTTAAGCACCCTTGTAACAAAATTATTTAAAACTTGTAATTATTTCGATTTTGAATAAGAAGTTTTCATAAAAATCCGTCCGTAATATTTAAAAAATATAAATGTCTTTAATGGAAAATTTGTTTGAAGAAACTTTATGCTTATATGTATAGCCAGCACTATATGTCAACTACACATAGCCGAGTTATATCATAATAATAGTTTTTTAAAAAATATCCCAAAATAAAGCATTCAACAATAAATTGAATTAATTAAAACATTAAAACAAATTTCTTGAAGAGCACCTCAAAATAAAACAATAAAAATTTAGAAAAAAAACCCAAAAAAAAACAGTCGCAGAAAATTTGTTCAGTACCATTAAAAAAAATGTAATCTTTTAAAATAAGCCACAGATGCAGCAAAAAAAAACTACAAAATAAAGCAAAATTAGAAATATACTAAATAAATTGTCAAAAAGTAAGCATAACAAAATAAAATTCACCCCTACCTCCCCACAACAAAAAAAAACCTAAAATTTATTCGTTTAGTATTTTTTTATTTTCTGTTGTTTTTAAATTTTCCAAAAAATCCTTATCTCAAAAAACATTCAAAAATTCTAAATTAATTATAAAAAAGAAATAAAATTCGTAGTTAATCATGTCAGAGTAAAACAAAAACAACAACAAAACAAATTGCATAAGTTTGTTGTAATGGTTTCACAAAAATATTAAAACATATTAATAAATAACAACAGAAGTTAAAGAAAAATACGAAATTTTCAGATTTTATTTAACATTTAATTTTTAGAAATTATATTTGTTGAATGTACATTTGAAATGTAAAAAAAAAATCGTAACAAAAACTATAATAATTAAAAAGAATGACAAACTAACTACAAATGAAGTGTTATTTAAGAATGAAACACTAAAAAATGAAAACTTGCTTGCAATATCTAGAGATTTTTTATTTTATTTTAATAACTCAGTGCACAAAATTTTTAAATTTGTTGTCCCTTATTAACTCAAACAAAAGTTAACGCTTTTGTGATACATCTTGAAAAAAAGAAGTAGAAAAAGGTCACACTGGTTACGCTGCACCATGGAACCTTTTTACTGCAACAAGCCCCTTAAAACACAAATTATTTGTTAAGATTAAGAAGTCGACCATTATTTTTTTTTTTTTTAAATAATCCCATTTAAAGTTAACATTTTTTTTTGCTTCGAATAAAGGTTTGTTGATCTTAAATCTTAAAGGAGCTTATAGTTATCACTTTCCTTTTCAAATCATGTAAAAAGTAAATGTTTTTTCAATAAGGTTTTTTGTGCCTCAATCTCATTAAGAAAGAGTTGTAAAGATTAAGGCAGATAATTCTTCGTTCAAATAAAACAGTGATTAATTTGAAAATAGCTGTATCGAACAAAATCAACAAAAATAATTATAAATGAGTATGTCTGAAAAACAAATTCAAGCGTTTCCGATTAAAGCAGTTTTTTGAGCTGATAGAGTTTATAGTGCTTGCTTATTGCTTGCGTTTAAAAAAGCTCATTGAGCTAATGAAACAAAAATTTAAAGAGGTGTGAGAACAAGCGAGAAAGATATACGAGCGCTTCAACCAGCGCTGAAACCAGCTTACGTTATAAACACTATGAGCTTTGTCCTTGTGATTCTACATGAAGCATTTTTCAACTTTTGTAATCATACTGGGCTTCAGCGCGCACTAGAAACGCGGCGTTATGAATTAAGAAAAGAAAATATCACTTCAAAATACATAAGTGTTTTTAGCAAATGTATATTAAAGTATGCTAATTTTACCGTTATCGCTAATTTCTTACACATTTCAAATTTCAGCAAAAATCTCTTTTTGCAAATATTTTGTTAAAATTCGAAACACCTAAAATATTGTTTTTATTGCAAAACACTTACTTTTTTTTTATTTTTGTTGAAAATGTCTTAGAAGAATTGTTTTTCTCTTCCACTTCGTGGAATTAGCGCAACATGTTTCAGAGCAACATTTTTTCACGACAATTTAATTTTACTGCCCTTAGCAGAATAACTATTTACACTGTTTTTATAATATGTTATTTTATTTACACTGTTTTTATAATATGTTCACTCAAATTAACACAAACTTAACACACGTGTCCGCACTATTTAGAATTTGAAAACACAATATTCTTATTTCATTTGACGTTTTTACGAACTTCGTCACTTTTTCAATTTTCACTCTTCATTAATTTTCGTAAAATTTCGTGGAATTATCGCAACATGTTGCTGAGCAACATTTTTTCACGACAATTTAATTGTACTGCCTATTTATATTGAAGGGAGAAGAGAGTTATCATCTGAAATTTCCCAACTCACTCTGAATATCTCAGAGAAACGTTGCAAACGGAACTCCTCGCAACAAAATATGAGTCAGAAATTTCACGCAAGCAAACATAGAACTATGCTTAAGCCTTAAAAACACATCGGGCATTTTTTTTTTAAATTTATAAAAAAATCGGGCCAATGTTAACTCCTTAACGCCTTAAACACGGGACAACTTTTTTACACATGTGCTAATTTTTACCTTTCATTTTGACTAATTTTTATGTGGTACGGTTAGTTTTACGCAGTGTTGCCAGGTTAGGGATTTCCCCCTAGATTTAGGAGTTCTTATCTGTGTTGCGGGATTTGAGGGTTTCTGAATCTTTAGGGCTTTTTTAGGGAGATTTAATGTTTTTTCGAGGTATTTAGGGGTATTTCAAAAATTGACCTTTGGAAATAAAGGTGTCGTACTTTTCCTTAAAATTATGCTTAAAATTTAAGAAAAGAAGATATTTGGCTTCTTGTGTATTTCAGCACCACTTTATAAAAACAGCTAAATTGGCAGCACTTCAAATAAATTACCAATCAATTCCCACTACACTTCAAACTTGCTTCGCGCTTTACGTGCAATTGATTGATTCCGAGTAAAAACTAAAAACAAAGCAAGTGTGGGAAAAATTATAGACAAAAAGTAAATGCCCAAAAATATATTAGAAAGTGGGAGACAGTAAGTAACCCTTTCAAAAGTAAGACTTAATTTTAAGGTCAATTTCACATTGAACAATTGAGAACTATGAAGCAACTTTCCGCCTTTCGAAGAAGAAAAGAGAAATATGTCCAAAGCAGTGTTGCCAGGTACCTTCAACGGAGGTTCCTTGTGTTGAGGGAAATTTTTTTCGCTCAGCGAACTACGAAAACTACCACGAAAATTCCCACAGTGAATTATTTGAACAAAATAAAAAAAAAACCAAACAACACTTTTTCATAATGATTTTATGGTTTAGTTTTGGATTTCAGTGCAAATTTTGATAAGAAGAATATACATAAAAAACATAAATTAATTATTTCAGTATAACCTTTAAATATATATTATATATATACAGTGCAAGCTCCCATAAATGG
Source organism: Dichetophora obliterata (assembly GCA_963920525.1). NCBI lineage: Eukaryota > Metazoa > Arthropoda > Insecta > Diptera > Sciomyzidae > Dichetophora > Dichetophora obliterata. The sequence goes on along the minus strand of OY986438.1, from coordinate 18,042,805 downwards.
ACACCGATGGTTACCTACTTTTTGTCCACAAATGGGAGATGTCCACTTATGGGAATGTCGTAAGAAATAATATTAAAAATTAATATAAAAAATGAGCATTGCGACATTTTAGTTTAAAATAATTTTTATTCTTCAATAGACAAAGAGTAAAGCTAGTACAAAATAAATTAAAATTTAAATATGTACATTAGAGTGGTCCTTACTTTTCTCTCCAAAGTAATGAATTGCAGACCGGGGTTGTGTTCCTTCACAAAACAAAAGTAAGCTGCAAAATTTTTAGAAAAAAGTATTGATATTTAAACGTGCCGCTTGCTACCTTCAAGTTGAAATTTTAATTTATATCGGAAAAAGTGCTCTTTTTTCAAAAAAAAATCCCAATAAGAGTTTATTTAGTGCAAATTTGAAGAAACCGACACCGCACACCGTTTTTAATTTAATTTTTCTTTTAAATGAGCTATCAAACATTAAAATTAGATAAAAACTACTAGCGTTGTAATCTTTTCCTTGTCGTATTAAAAAAAAAATTGCAAAAACGCTAATTTTAAAAAAATTTCATTGAAATGTCGTGGAAATATTTTCTTTAACTATATTTAAAACAGATACAAAAAATTATTTTTTGCTAGAAGTGTACCTTCTTGGAAATTTCGAGTTCTGGTATTTTTGCGGAAAATTTCCCAAAAAGTTAAAAATTCTGGTTTTGAAAAAAAAAACACCGAGAAATGGACATAGAATAGTTGTAGTTTTAACATAAGCTGTCAATAATAAATTATTATGGCGTAAGTTTCTTGGACTCTGATTTCTCATTCAGAGTAAAACGAATTCAGAGTAAAACTCGTAAAAAGAGGAAAAAAAACTCCGAACTGTCGAAAACACAAAAAAAAACAAAAAGCAGTAATGCTTGTGATCTAAAAGACAAAACTTTCCGCTTATTAGAGCTTCGCGTCAACTTATGGGAGATTTTTTTTCATAAATAGATATGTTTGTGTGTCCGCGTCCGTTTATCGGAAAGTCCGTGTATGGGAGAGCATTTTCTATTTAAAAAAACCAAAACTTTAACGTTCCAAAGGATGTGTCCGCTTATTAGAGGGTCCGTCTATGGGAGCTTTCACTGTATATATTATATATATATATATTAGGCCGGGTCGATTTGAGGGGAGGCAAAAAAATCGCCCATTGCTCAGGGAAAATCGTATTCTAGGGATCAAAATAAGAAACTCTCCCCGAAGAACAATACCTCTAAAACGAATTCTAATGCCCCAACTTTTGACTTTTGTCCCGTAGGGTCAAATTTTGAAAAATCCCTCTTTGACCCATTTCGAGTGCTCCAATCTAAGGCCAAAGGGCCGATCCACCCATGCCAGTGGCACACCCCTTGGAACCCCCCTGGCTGAAATTTTCATGTAAAGTGCCAAAAATGGTGATTTTTTAAACGTTTGTATGGGGAACCCCCAGGGGGGTTCCAATGATGTGCCACTGGCATGGGTATATCGGCCCTCCAAAGTTAGTGGGGGTCGGTTACTATTATAATATTTTAATATTATTTAATATTATTTATTAAAAGGTGCATATAAAAGTTCTTAAGGGCAGTATGGTTCTTTTGGGCATAGTTTTAAGATATTTTTCATCGAAAAGTCTATTTTGACAATCTGCTAATTTTAAACATAAAAGTGTATGTATTTTTGTGCACAAAAATATTTTTTATTTTTTAACGTAGATATGGCAAAGATAGTGCAAACTGAAGGCAACCCTGTTTGAAACTGGTTGACATAATTTTTCAGTTCTGGAACTTCTAAAACAAAAATTAAAAATTTTTACTTAAATGTTAGTTCCTGATTTTGTCCGTTAGTGAAATCAAGTGTTTTGGGAAACCAAAATTTGAATTTTTTCACATTCCTTCATGTTAGATCGCATCAAAAAAAAGGTTGAAAATTAATGAATATTTATAATTTTACTACAAGATATAAGTACAATATGTGCAATAAGGCTCCTCACGAAAAAAAGTTGTTCGGCACAGTTGCTCAAGATAATCCTTGGCTTATGATATGATGATTCCCCAAAAATTTCAACTTTAGCGATAGCCATCTGTGAGCTGGAATGGTTTGAAATAACCTCTGGAAATCGGGTTTTTTGTCACCATATTGGCTAGTGCAATAGTTGTAAAAAATAAACTGTCAGAAATTACAGCCCGAAAAAAGCTCTTTCAATCTGCATCAATGCCATCTAAACGCGCCTACTAAATAAATTTCTTATACATGTTTCTCCATCTAAATTAAAAAGTTAGGTCTTTTATAAAAGTGATTTTTTATAAAACTAATATTTTTTAAATAGAACCAGACTGCCCTTTAAAAATACTTAAATGCTCTGGTATATCAATGAAATCAGTAAATGTTTTATTTTTACAAGCTGTTCTAATTCTTCAGATGCTACTTAGCATATCGCTTCCCATTCAATTTCTCGTCTTTTTTTTTTTGCATCAGTCACTATAGCCAATTATTTTTGGACTCAAGGCCCAGTTATAATAGACGTAACGTAATGTAGTGAAATGTCACTGCAGCAGTGTGTTCTGTCACTTACTGTTTCAATCAATACTTTTCTTATACAAGTGATTATAATAGAAGTAACGTAATGTAACGGGACGTAAAGATCCGTTGGATTTCGATTTCTACGTTACTTTACATTACGTCTGTTCAAAGAACAACTAAACATTGAGGTTAGATTTGATTATTGCGCTATTTATATTGTTGAACTACGCTTTTTGTTGAGTTTTCGTTATTAAGGTGATAGTTTTATGTATCCACAGCTATGGATGACGAAGTTTTAATTGTACTTGTACAGGATCGTGCAATTATTTACGACAAACAACTGCCTGGCTACTGCCTATTATAATTGCTACAACGTTTTCTTACATTACGTCCCGTCACGATGACAGTTGACAACATTACGTTACTTTACATTACGTCTATTGTAACTGGGCCTTCAGGGTTTGAATGCAAGGTTACAGCAATTTTTTGGGATTGGCGATATATATTGACAGTGTTGAGACTTTGACTAATATCTGAAGAAGTTATCGGATGAAAGAAATCCCCATTTCTTCCTTCTGTAGAGTAAAAAATTCCTTTTTTGCCAAAAATTACGACAAAATTTCCCTCAAAACCTTTCAGAGTTTTGCAAATCCGACGAAAATCCGACGAGCTGAATGTAAAAGTTACGAATTGTAATTCTTTTGCATGGCAACACTGAGGCTCATCATTTTTTTTTTTTGCGCTGTGCTAGCTGAGCATAAAGAGAAGAGAAAAAAAGAGAGCTACATGGAGTTTATTGAAACTCTCGCAACACAAACGCATCAAAAGACGACGAATAAGCAATGCATGGTAGCTGAGATGATTTCTTCAAAACCTTAATACCTTAATTAAATATACTTATTATTATATGAAATCGATTGCAAAAGAGTAAACTCTAAAAAACATAGCATGAATTAAAATTAAAGCATAGCTGATATTTTCGCTTTTGTCGTCTGTCAGAATAGAAATGGATTTATATCGATGACAGCAACAATTGTCATCTCATCCTTTCAATTTTTCAATTTAATGTTCGTCGCATGTTGCAGTAATTGTGTTCAGGCTTTAAGGAAAGCATGTAAAAAAAATATGACTGATGTATTGTTGCTGTCGTCGCCCAAGTCTTCCGTGCAATATATGTACTGAACACATTGACGAAGACTGCAACAGTGCGAAACAACATGAAGAAATAAACAACAATCTGGAAGTATCATTAGATTGTTTCATTAATGTATACACAAACACGTCAAATTAGGAAAAATTCTAAACCGACGACAGCGACTTTGTTGCAATCACTCGTTGTCGTTGCAACATTTTCACCACTTCACCTCCTTAAGAAAAGCATGTAAAAATAATTTGACATTTGACGCACTGTTGCTGTCGTCGTCAATGTGTTCAATGCAATATGTACTGGACGCATTGACGACGACTGCAACAGTGCGAAACAACATGAAGAAAGAAACAACAATCTGGAAGTATCATAAGATTGTTTCATTCATGTAAACACAAACACTTATATTGCTCTGTTGTCGCACGTCAAATTAGGAAAAAATTCTAAACCGACGACAGCGACTTTGTTGTAATCACTCATTGTCGTTGCAACATTTTCACCACATTCACCTCCATAACCCGGCGTCTCGGCAGGCAATAATCCATTGCTTACCATCTGTCAAATTCCATTGCAAGCAATGGCAATATTTCAAGGGTGGGTTTTGTCATGTTACGAAATCAACATATAATTTTATCATTTATTATATAAATTTATTATTTTATAAATTTATTCTGCACGCTACTTGATTTTTATAGATATACACATTTAAAATTTTGGAGAAAAATTAAAAATGGCTGTCAAACAAGAAAAAATACAGCTGATTGCTTGGCAATACATGGATAGCAATATTGCCATGGAAATTGAGTGGTCTTGATTAGCAATAATTGCCAATTGACAGATGGAAAGCAATGAATTATTGCCTGTCGAGACGCCCCGTAAGAAAAGCATGTAAAAATAATTTGACATTTGTCGCACTGTTGCTGTCGTCGTCAATGTGTTCAATGCAATAGCTTGGACACATTGACGACGGCTGCAACATGGCGAAACGACATGAAGAAAGAGTCAACAATCTGGAAATATACGCTTGTTTCATTCATACTCAAAACCCTTACTTACTAAAACTTTGTTGTAATAACGCATTGTCGCAGCAACATTTTCACCTCCATAAGAAAAGCATTTAAAAATAATTTGACATTTGGCGCACTGTTGCAGTCGTCGTCAATGTGTCCAAGCTAATATGTTTGATTTTTGTCCGCCATTTTCACTGTGAAGACTGAAATTTTGCAGTTTGTATTTTTGTATATCATGATTTGAAAATTGTAAAAAAATGTTGTAAATATGAAGTACTTCTTCAATATAAAAAGTCTAAGACTATTTTGATAAATCAAAATATAATGTGAACTATGATACTATGTTTGCATATGTTTTCTTAAAATTTCTGAACGAAGATAAAATTATTTACAAAATTTTTAAATTTTGTGTGCTACGCCGATTGCGTTTTTGATTTAATTTTTTTTTTTTTTTTTGTAGATTTAGTGCTTATAACAAAAACTAAAAACCTATAATCTAAAAACTGAACTATAAACCGTATAAATTAGTAGCAAAACCAACAACTTTTTCAAGCAACAATTTTCGAGGAACATACAACAACACATCTTTATATAAAAACTTAAAGCAAAAATTATATTAGAAGCAACAACTTAAAACAAAAAATTTACAAAACTGGATAAACTACTAAATTTAACATTTATGTATAACAAAAAAAAACTTTATAAATAAATTAAAAAAAGAACAAGAACAACAGCAAGATTATATATTGACTTTAACACGAACAACAAAAAATTAAGTGCGGCTATTTTTAAGCATATCAGCTAAAATTAAAATATTAAAAAACAAAATTTTAAATAAAAAATGTTATCAAATTTTACGAGTAAGAATTTAAAATATGTACTCGCACTTCATTCACCCCCACACACGTATACACACACACAACCATACATTCATAGATGCATGAATAGTATTATGCATATGTATATAGCAAAAAAATTTGCTCGTAAGAATTCATTTAGTGGACTTTACATTAAAAAAACCACTGCAAATCTTAACTTCATACACATATATATATATTTAAATATGTATATGAACATTTAATTAAAACAAAATCTTAGTAAAAATTATTACTTTATACAGTTCATAAAAATTTCCAAATATATTTGCAAAAAAAAACATAACCAAGAAAATTATATACACATAAAAAATGCGCAAGGGATAAATTGTTTAAGATTAAAAATAAAACACACTAATACAAAACACACAAACTGACATACTTATTTGCATATAAAAATAAAACTTTAAATTGGAAAGTCTATTGGAAATTACAACAGACAATTCATAAATTATAAAAATAAATTTGGTTAAATTAGACAGTAAAATGATTTTAAAATGTTATAAAAACAATTTAAACGTGTCAAAGGAAAAATAATCACAAATTAATAAACATGTTTTCGAAATTAAAAATATAGTTGCATATTTAAATAATTAAAGCTAGTGGCAATGCTTTTTGATGATTAAATTTAAAGCATATCTTTTATTGATTTTAGTAAGATAAATAAGTTGTTTATTTTTTTTAATTTTTTTTCAATTTAATAAACTTTTAAAAACTTTTCATTTAACAAAAGAAAAAGTGACCGTTATGTATATGCAGCAAGTATAAAATGTTAGGATTTAACATATTTTTTTAAAAATAGCAGCAGTTTTATAAAATTTTCATTGATTTTTATTATCTATCTATAATTTTTATGTTTAAATAACTGCTTAAATTTACTCGTAAGCATACATATTTATTATCACAATTTTATTTTTTCGTTTATAAAATACTCAATCTATAAATAGGGAATGCATAAAGAATTTATATATATTACAACAACAACTACAAAATATACTTACTTATCCACAGATACATATATTAATTAATAAACAAAAAAAAATACAGCAACAAATGCGTTTTCATTGTAGAGAAAAAAACAAAGCATTTGTGGAAAAAGGATGAAAGCAAAACACCGAAAAGAAAAATATATAATAAACAAGAGAAAATTTTAACAATTTTCGCGTTTTAAAAAAAAGAGCAGCTATGGAACTATAATACAAATAGTGAAAATTAAAATAACAAAAATATTGGTAGAGCCTACAAAATATTATTGAAAACCTATTTAACTGACATTAAAATTACTACAAAAGAAATATGTTTAGATTTATCATTAAACCTGGAGGTATTTACATACTCTTACTTAAAAATGTAATATAACTATGTTTAGAAAACAATTTCTGTTCAACTTTATTTTAGTTTGATACAAACTATAAATAATTTGCTTGAACTTATTGCAAACAAAATAATTGTTTAAAGAATTATCAACTTTTGCTTAAAATTAAATAATTTTATTACAAAGATTTTTAACTAAAGATACAAATTTTTAAAAGATAAAAAAAATTTGTTTTATTTTATCAAAAAAAGTATAGAAAAAAATACAATAATTTATAAGTAGCGCTTAAAAAAATACATTATATAACAATATAGCCAATGCGCAGTCAAGAAAACAGGAATAGCCTAAATCACAAAAACAAAATTAAAAAAATAATTAAAACAACTCTATAAACTAGCAAGAATAATTTATTAAATAATATTTTAATTAAATAAATAAATAAATAAATAGAAGAAAGTAGCAGAAAATACAAAGCAAAGCTGATTAATTTATGCAAATAAAATAAAAAGTAAAGAAAAAAATGTATGGCAGAGCGTGAAAAATAAGTAGCTGTAGTAGCAAAAGTAGCGGCAGCAGCATACCATAAAAACTTTAAATGCATTCATGCAAAAAATATTTCAAAAGAAATAAAAACAAATTGATAACTATTAACTATTATATTAATACAACAAACACAATTATAGTTATTATTATAATTATTATTATTATTGCAAAAAAAATATTATTAAAAAAAATTATGATTATTATTATTATTATTACTTAAAAACATTATGAACTATTAAGAAAATAAATATATTATAAAATTATACATTATATAATATATACTAAAAAAAATAAAAACATAAGAAAATCTCAACAAAAAAAAGATATATATTATATATACTTTATAGACATGAAAAAACCATTATTAAAACTGAAAAATAAAGTTACAAAAAACTTTTAACAAACATATCGAATTGTGTTTCTTTTTAGTAGCTTTTAACAGTTTTCAGGATTGCCGTTACTACAACCCTTTCAACAACGTAGAGCCTTAAAACATTGGCGTCGACAGCACCACACGAGATATTACATATTAGTGGTATTCAATGAACGCCGTATTGGCGATGTAAACAGCGTAAGTTCGGCAAATTTACAGCAGCGTAATTGGCAATAGAAAAATTTAAGGGATTAAAAATACGCAGTTTCCCAGCAAAAAAAGTGCTTCCAAAAGAAGGTAAAGTGGAAGGGAAAGTCTTGAATTCCATCCCTCCCACTTTCATACCCAGTAGGCATTCTTTTAACATATGCATGTCATTGGGATGAATGCTTTCCTTAGTCTTCTCTAGAAGTGCTTCCAGAATTTTTTCAATGGAAGATTTCTTTGAGCCCTTAAATGAAAGGATTCTAGTATCCCACGGAAAATATCCCTTTTCCCGATTTTCTCGCGATTTTAGTGTTGGAAATGCGAAGTGTTTGGGTTTTGTTGGGGGTTTAAAAAAAATCCACGTAAAATATCCCTTTTCCCGATTTTCACGGCCTTTTGGTGTTTGAAGTAGGAAGTGGTTGCGTCTTGTTGGAGGTTTGAAAAATCTCACGGAAAATAAAAAATGCCTGAAAAAATAATTGAAATTAAATGCTATTTGAATGTCTTTGAGAAGTGGTTTATGAGAATGCTTCTTGAAAGCACTTCTTGATAAGGCTTAGAAGAAGCACAATTGGATCTAAAGAATGTCTTCTGAAAGCAGTGTTCCCAAGAATGCATGTCACATTTGTAACAAAAATTTTGGTAGGTTACGGCACAAATAAGTTGTATATAGCACGTATTATGCAACCGTGTTTTAATGTTATTTTTGACAAGCAGTGTTTCAATTTAATTTAGCAATAGGGCAATTCACAAACTTGTGTGCTTGATATTGCAAATTTTTGCAATTGAAAAAATTTCCTATAAATTGTTAACAGTTTTTTTTTTTAGCTTACTTTGCTACACTTGTTGCAATAACTTGTTGGAAAACATAAAATTCACAGCTAATTGTTGAAAAGCAAAATTATTTTCTACTAGAAATTTTGCTTACTAGATCAATTTTATGTCGAAAAAAGCTTTAAAACACAATTAATTCGTTTTTAATTTGCTTATCTTCTCTATCACTTTTTTTTTTCATCTCTACATTTTTTCATTATCAGCTGTCAGTTTGCAATTTAGTATTGCATATGTATAGTATATAGAAACTATGGCTTTTAGTGTTGCATATTTCCAATAGTGTAGTTAATGCAGTCTTTTATATTTTGTTCGTGAAGAGTAAAAGTATGATCTACTATTATGCAAATACTATGATGCAAAACCTTTTGCACCGGATTGTGAACAGCACTTATTTAAAAAATTAAAAATTCACTTACCATCATATCTTATAGTATACAAAACTATTAGTTAGTTAGTTTATAACGCGGGCCCATGTGCACCGCGACCTATAGGATCTATTGTGCATGTCCGTAATTAACACTCCAGATTTAGGCTTTTTATATATTTTAGCACTGTCTCTGGCTTGGTGTTACAAATTGTTGACGGGGGCACTACTTCACCTCCAAAAAGGAGGCATCTTAGGCTGTGGATTGTCGGACATTCACATAGAATGTGTTCGGGCGTTTCTTCTTCCTCCTCGCATAGTCTGCAGACGTCTGATTCAAAAAGACCCATATTTTTAATATGGTATCTGAGTGGGCAGTGACATGTGAAGAAACTGGTGAGAATTCTTAGGTCTGCTTTGGTAAGCTTAAGTCAATCAAATCAGCATGCGATCCAGAATAAAAGCAATTTTAAAAAAAAGCTAATTATTCGAAGTATTGAGCTCTAAGCTTACGAAAGTGGTTGAATTGCTTTAACAAAGTTTTTACTGGCCTTAAAATTTATTGAAAACTTTATTTACATTTATTTTTTTTAATTCATTTTCTAAACTGTAGGTAAATGGTTAAGGTAGTTATCAATAAAAATATATTTTAATAGCATACAAAAGCAAAATGATCAATAAGTCTAACAAATAAAATTTCAAATATTTGTGTTCGGCCAACATTCGATTAATATTTTGAGAAACTGTATAAAAAATTCAACAAATTATTTATACATGTGAGAGATTCACTGAGTATTATTTAGTATTAGCTGCGTTCCTTTCGCTTAATATAATCGCGATAACAAATTTTCTCATAGGAACGGCTAGAAAAACGACTCGTAGAGGGCAGTACCGTTGCAGTCAAAATTAAATTCAAACAAGCAATCATGATACAATAACTATTAGGTGTTATGAGAACGTGTGTGGTTCAAAACTGTTGTGAACTGTTATGGTAGCGATAACTTAGTGAACGATGTTTTTCTCTAAATGTGTTTTACTCTAAACTTCAGAAAAATTGTAAATTATTTAATTTAATTAGTAATATTATGCAATTATATACATAATTTAAGTGCAATTGTTGGCTCCGCTGAATGCTTCCAATGTGTGTGACACACGCGGTTTGTTTTGTTTTATTTTGTTTAACATTCGATGGTCGCAGCTCGTGAGAAAATAGGTAGCTGTCATGGCTACCTAATAGTCATTGTATCAAACAAACAAATAATTCAAAAAATGAAATGACAGCTCATAAAAATATACAGGTGCGGCACCTGTGTTTCAAATTTTTTAAAGGCTATATTACAATTTTATATGGATAGCAAAAAAAATCCTATTTGTTATAGGATTATTATTTTTGTGTTTGCTTTGCATGTAAAAAAAAATAATCTGGATTATTTTGAAGCGAATGGAACGCAGCTAATACAAAACAATTACTTCTTCCAATTTTTTTTTTTCTGAAGTGCTTGAATCAGTTTAAGCTTATCACTTCTTTTTGGAATTTTAAAATAATATTTTTAACTTCGTTCCGGGGAAAAATGCTATACTTCAGCACAGTTGTCATATAAAACATTGTCATATAAAACATTGCACAGCACATTGTCATATAAAAAAAGATTTCTGTGTAGTTTCAAATAATTTTGTGATAATTTATTTTTAATACAATTACGCAATTTACTCGGTATTTATTAAGGGATGGTTCATGGGAGCGTTTAGCGTAAACTTATAGCTTTACGCTTCCAGTATATATACGTCGTTCATTGAATACCATCATTATAAATAAAAGTAGCATAAGTCAATTTCTCCATACATAAGTATTTTTCAGCCGCATTTTCGAAAAAGAGCGCGAAATTAATTTTTATTTAATTTTAATTAATAATTTGGCCCCAGCCTGAGAGTAAAAAAAAATTTTAAAATTGGTTTAAATAAAAATTTCTTATTTATTTTATAAGAATGTAATTTGATTTATTGCTATTTTGAATGTATTTTTCTTTGTAAGTTCTGTAGCTTAGAGAACAGGGCGCTTGCTTTATAATCGTGAGGTTGTGAGTTCGAGCCTCAACAATGTCAATGGATTTTTTTCGGTATTTTTTTTTTTGTTGTTTCATTTAATATTTAATATTTATAGAACAATTTCGGTTTTTTGAACAAATTCTTTTGTCACCTTCAGTAGTGAGTTTTTGAAAATTCGAATTTTTAAAGTTTTTGACAGAATATAAAAATCTATCAGAAAAATCAGAATATAATTATTTAACCCTCATCGGTCCCTTATTTCTAGAAACGAATAGGTTGCTTGTGTGTAAATTGTACACACTTTTTTCAGGCGCAATATTTTCATCGATGAATGAAATGCATGCAATTTACTCGTTAAAAGAATTTACTTATTCTTATTTTATTCAATTTAAAATCAAATCAAATCGATTAATCGCGTAAAAAAATTGTATATATAAAAGTGGATGTATGTATGTATGTATACCACGTATAGACTCGAAAACCGCTGAACTGATCCTTATGAAATTTTCAGGGAAATTGAACAACATCTTGAGAGTGCTTCTGGGAAGTTTGGTGTTGATTGGATAAGGGGGCGTGGTACCTCCCATACAACCCAAATTTACGTTATCGCCCACTAACCATAAAAAACGCTATATATCAGACGGTTTTGATCATTAAAAAACTGAAATTTTGTTTAGATGATTACTATCGGCAACTCCACTAAAAATGGGCGTGGTCGCACTCTATCTACGACTACTTTTTCGAAAGCATGCCAATTCCTGAGTTGTACAAGTTTTGATAGTGAACTAACTATGTATATAAATGTCACCACGCCCATTTTTATTGGAGTTGCCAATAGTTTTTTTAAATTGAATAAAACAATGAATAAGTAAATTATTTTAGCGAGTAAATTGCATGCATTACATTCATCAATGAAAATATTGCACCTGAAAAAAGTGTGTAAACCGCTCACAAGAGTGCGACAAAGTTGCCGCGATTACGGCAAAACCTCGTAATTTGAGTGGAAAACAAAATTTAAAAAATTAGTTTAAATAAAATTTTTTTTATTTATTTTATAAGAATGTAATTTGATTTATTGCTATTTTGAATATATTTGTTTTGTAAGTTCTGTCCACAAATCAATGGAATCTCTTTATATAAGGCGGTTTTGATCGAATAATACTAATATTTGGTAGTTTAGTTCATATGTTTAATATAAGCGCAATATATCTACGCCCGCTTTTTCGAAAATATTCTAATTCGTTGTTCACGTTTTGATAGTCAAAATTGGTATGTAGGTGCAATGGGACCAAGAGGTGGTCACTATATATATATAAATGTTGACACGCCATTTTTTCCGCCAATTAATCTTTAAAAAAAATTAATATATGTATGTGACTCCGAAACCGCTTAACCAATTTTTATGAAATTTTTAGGGAAACGATTGCAAAGTCGGTTTCGTGAAACTTTAGCAAGTTATAAAACGCCTACCAAGGATGGTTTTTGCATTGTAAAAGGAGCCGTGGCACCTCCCAAACAACCTAAATTTTATATATCGAATAGCTTTGCAATTTTAAAGTGCACTGCTTCGGTATTCGACCACAATTTACACATGCCGTTCCACTCAAAACATTTTATGGGCCTCGAACAAGGGGGTGTGGTGGTAATGCACCGAGTTTCAGCTAGTTAAAAAGAAATGAAAAATTGGGAAAATATCAAAACAATTATTAACAACTAAGCAGAAGCACAGTGACATAGGCGCGAAAAGATTATAGTGTGTAAATTTTACACACAAGAACCTATTAGGCATTTTTTTCTTAAGAATTCACACTTAATTTTTGGAAATTTCAAAAACTTTTTCCTTCGAATTCAAAAGTTGCCATACCAGAAACCAAAGTAAAAAAGCATACTCAGCAAGGATTTGGGAAAATTTTGAGTTGAAGTTCCATTTAATAAAAAGTTAGTTAATAAAAACTTACCTTGTGAACCTTTACACGGTGATCCTGCTTGTGTAATGCCAACTATGCAACGGAACTTTCTGGTTGCGTTAAAATTACACTCATAGAAATCCATACAAAGATGTAAGAGAAGAAGACCTTCTTTATACAAACTCTATGGACACTTAATGCGTCTGAGCCTTCGCATTTTTATTAGCACTTTTAGCTTTTAACATAAGCCAACAATAATACCGGAAAAAACACATGCACTTTTTCGCGGAGCACCAACTTACTGCCGCATTTCAATCACATTCATTAACGCACGTATTTCTAACACGATTGACGCACTTTCTTATTTTTATCTTAAATATCTGAAAATATAACACTTCCGAACCGATTTGAATGTGATTTTTTTATAAAGAAAAGTACACAACCGGCGATATCGAAATTTTACTTATTTTCACTTCCGTTACCGTTGATTAAAAGCGTGCAACTACAAGATCACATTGAAAAAATGGCTGTGTTCACTACGCATATGAAAAGGTTTTTAAAAGCTTAGATTTGCTTTAAGCAGCTTACACATTAGCGAACTTGTTCTTCAAACGGCGGCCATGTTCGAACCATTTCGCTAGTTAAGAAGTTAATTCTTCTAATTGGCTTGTTGGCAAAAGTTATTAATTTTCTCCTTCAAGCCAGGGGCCGAACTACAGCATCCGTCATCGAGCAAAATTGTACAAGATTGATAGGCACTGATCACGTATGTTGTAATTCGGACCCAGGGTTGTGAAACAAAATGATGGCGAAAAACAACAAAACTTAATATATTAGGGGTATTCACGGGTTGATGCGAAACGCGGTTGCGACGATGCGAAAATGCAAGATTGCAAACTTTCGCATCACTCCAACAACAAACACATTAGAAGCAATTTTGCAACTCTTCTTGAAATACGCACTGCTCAAGCCAATTGTTCTCAAACATAGTTGCCACCTGGGTTAAACTTTAAAAAGCTTAAGTTTGTACGTTGATTTTTACAACTTTTTGTGATTTTGAAATGAGATGGCAATATATTTACTGTTCATTCGACATATAATTTTTATAGCATAATTAAGTTGCAATATTGATGTTCACGCGTTAGTGCGCAAAATATCTTGAATTTTCACACTCTTGCAATTCGCAACAACCCGTGAATACCCCTATTGTTTTTGCAAAAGAAAAATTGCGTTCTAAAATTAGGCTTGGTCGTTAATGTTTATATATTGTTATATTCTTGACCAGGACAGTTTAAAAATATGACCAACTAATGTTAATATGATGCGCATAAAGCAAAAGAAGAAAATATTTTTTTTTAACAAGAACACAGTATAAAATTTGTGAAAGCAAAAACTATTCATACCGTGCTGTGTAGAACATCGAACTTAAGTCGAAAGGTTGCAAGAGACATAAGACGCGTGTGTGCTAGATAAAGGGGTTACAGAGAAGATCATCTGTAGCTTGTGTCCATGAAGTTGGTTTGATCGTGATAATAATGCCTTGGCATACTCAGAGTATGCGTTTGCGAACAAAAGCGAAAATAAACGATGAGAGATCAATTGGATAAATGACTGGATAAATGATAGAAAAATAACTAATTTATTATTTTGATCGGCCTGTAGGGCTGAAATTTCAATATGTTCTTCTACAGCCAATGACTCTAGCAGATAAAAGAATTGTTAGTATTTTTTCGTAGTATTGACCCCGATGAATAAACCCTGATATTTGTAAATGCCTGCTTAGAAGTTCGCCATTTGTTTATTTTTTAATAATAATGTTTAAATCTACACCTGTCAGAAGGACAACCCGCAAAACATTAATATATTGAAGTTTTTTTGCTTCAATTACTTCAAGGGCCGTTATCACCAGTGCCAGCAATAGAACTATTTGTTAGGTGTCCATTTTAGACGTAAAATATTTTTATGAAAAACAATTTAAAAAATTAAAAACAATTAAAATGATTTAAGCAATTCACAGTTCGATATATTTGGGCAATTCACAGTACATGCTAATTATTGTTTAATGTGCTAATTCGGAGATGTACTATTTTACCTGTTCATTTTTGTTTTTGTTTTTCATGTAAACACAAGTTAAAGCGGTGTGTTAAATGTTGCCACTTTTGTGCATGCTCTAAGGCATGCTTTTGTAGAGTTTTATTGTGTTATTTCGTAAACAGTTGTTTTACGTAAATCAAAAAAGAGTTGGCTGGAATATTAAATTGAATTGTTTAACATTTAATAGAATCCAAAACATTTGATCTGCATATTAAAGATTCGAGCGCTGTTTTGAAACTACAAATAAAGTCTTTTCACTTAAGTTGTGCTCACAGTTGTCAAAAATTAGTACATTAAAATAAAAGTATATTAAAACATTACAATAAACTGTGAATTGCCCAATTGTAATCTGCTAATATTCTAATGTAGATAATTTGATAACTGTGAGGGCGACATTCTAGGACGTTGTAATTTTTGGTGTTGAATCAGGTATTTTCATGAAAGAAGCAAGAAGAAGATAACAAATTAGACATTTGTTTTTGTGTTGGAGTCAACAAGAATAAAGCTTGAATCTGAGTACTACGAGAACTACGCTATTATGCATCAATCAGTCCAATTTACAATAAAACTGGCTAATAATAAATTGGCTAATTGTATTTTATTATATTATAACTGTATGCGCATGTAAGTATATGTATGCATACATGTATGTGAAGCATTATAGAACTGGCACTAGGAAAAAATGTTGTGGCAGCATCGCATATCATCATGTCAGCTGATTATCAAATACACACATACTATGCAACATATACAATAGGGTTTCAGCATTTCGTATTTGGTATTTATAGTGATGGAAATTTATTTACTTTGTTTTTTGTTTAAAAAAATTATTAAAAATTTATTACACATATCATGTAAATATATCAGAAATATAGAGTACCCTACAATAAACTCCAAATCGTGAATACCAATTATTTTATAAAAACACTTTGACAAATGTTGATGTCGTCGTTAATAGGTTTGTTTCCGTGCTAACTTTATATAATTGTAATGGAATACCCAACTAGAACTAAAGGTCCACATTTGGGTTGCAGCGACGTCGTAGCGTTTATTTTTGTGTCAAAATTGACATGATGTTACATATTGGTTACGTTACAGAGACTACTATGATTCGAAAGTGGTGCAACACAATGCCGACATTGTGTTAGTGAAAATTACTAGCTAATTGTTACAAAATGTACATCTTGATGAATGATGAGTGATGTATTTTTTAAAGGTAACACTTGATAAATCGTTACCACATTCTGTGACCTAGTGATAAAGTAGTATCCTAGGAATTTTTACAAGCTTTTCCCACAAAATATTTTCCAAATCTGTATCGCTGCAACGTCGTCGTCTAAAAAATGTGTCTTAAGTAACCTGTGGTCGCAAAATTCTACTTGGGTAGAGAGAGAAATTTGAAGGTTATTCTTCTCTCTCGAGCTTCAAAAATTTCCAAAATAGCGCAATTTCAAGTTACTTGAATCGAGTACGAAAAAAGACCTAATGTGTTTCGACCTTTCATATCAAAGTATTGATGCGTACAGTACAATTAAAAAATTACATTTGTAAAGCAAAAATAAACAGCTGTTTATAAAACATCTGACTTGGTCGGCTTCATCAGTGCAGGGATTGGACTAAATATATTCATCATTAAAATAAATTCTTGCACAAATGCTCGACAACGTCAAACACGTTATCCTTGTGCTCTCTGGCAAAGGCGGCGTAGGCAAGTCTACCGTAAGCACACAACTGGCGCTGGCTCTGCGTGGACATGGTCTGAAGGTGAGTGAATTTCTGCACCATCAATTCAAAACCACTTGGAAGAGTTAGATATGAACTCCTTACAGGTCGGCTTGCTGGATATAGACTTGTGTGGTCCCAGTGTGCCCTACCTGCTTGGGCTCGAAGGGCGTGATATCTTTCAGTGTGACGACGGTTGGGTGCCTATCTATACAGATGACAGCAAAACATTGGCCGTTATGTCTATTGGTTTTCTACTAAAAAATCGCAATGATCCAGTTATATGGCGTGGACCAAAAAAAACAATGATGATTCGTCAATTTCTAAGCGATGTTAAGTGGGATGATTTGGATTACCTGATTATTGACACACCGCCTGGTACATCGGATGAACACATAACAGTCATGGAATGTATGCGCGATGTAAAATGCGATGGTGCAATCGTAGTTACCACACCACAGCAAGTGGCGCTCGACGATGTACGCAAGGAAATCACATTTTGCAAGAAAACTGGTATAAATATTATTGGCATCTTGGAGAACATGAGCGGGTGAGCGAGTATTAATCGAATTTATTTTTTATATTTTACTTGTTACATACTTTAAACATAATTTTAAATTTTTAGTTTTGTTTGTCCACACTGTACCAACTGCACGAATATTTTCTCTTCCAACGGCGGCGTTGAGCTGGCGAATCTAACGTCAGTCCCACATCTAGGTACACTGCCAATAGATCCTCGAGTCAGCGTGTTAAGTGGAACAACACATTCTGTTATCACCGAATTGCCAGATTCAACAACAGCAGCTATTTTTAAGTCATTAGTTAAACAGCTGACTTCTAGTGCGGCTTGAATAAATTTGCCGAGGAGGTGATTATTTTGGAAGCTGTGGTATAGTTTTTTGCATTTTTTTAAAAATAAAAACAATCGCTTTTATGGAAAAATATAAAATTTTATTACAAATTTAAAAATACAGTGCACACTCGATTATATACACAAATGAATGTTGAGCTTGTAAATAAAAGCAACAGAGGGTATATTTTTTCATATAACAGAAGGTATTTTTTTTAAAGCTTTTTCTGTATTGAAACTCCAAACAATTTGTTGTGCTCTTCAAATTCAAACGATGCACTACTTCCATAGAAGTTACCATTCGTGTGAAAACAAAAACAATGATAACGCCGTTATTTCGTTTTTCCACCATTTCTTTACAAGAATGTATAATTGAGGGCAAAAAGTATCTTTGGTAAATATAACTGAGGGCTTACATAAAATTTTCGAAATTTACGACTAAATATAGTCGCGTGGTCAACATAATCAAGTGTAAATATAATCGAGTGTTCACTGTAATTGACAATTCAGTAAATGGCATGAACGCGCAATAATGGTTGACCAAAATCTTCATAGTCTCACAAGTTTTCTAAGAAAGAAGGGTCTTTAGTTAGTTGATGGGGCATTTTTTCATTTCTTACTTTGAGGCTTTTATTTATTATGCAAAATAACCCCAATTCGGAAAAAAATTCAACAAAATTTAAATGGGCCAACCTTAATTAAAATATTTTAAAGAAAACAAAGATGTAACCTTGCGTATTCACTGACAGAAACTTAAAGGAGAAAGATTTTTACATAGATGTGGCGTTATTTCTACTACACCTCCCCGTAAAATGTTACCACAAATGTAACAATTTTTCTGCATTGTTGTGAAGGTATAAATTTGTCTTATACGAATTGAGGACAACTATAAATTTCATAACTTAATTCGACCCCACAAACAGAAATAAATTTTGAACTCCATATTTTTGGGCTCCATACTCATTCTTATTTGGTGGCCCGAAACTTTCCCCTCTGTTGGGGCCATTTCTAATTTAAACGACAGCCAATATTTAGTCAATGAGTTTAAAATATATTTTACACCATCGCACTAAGTTATGAATACTATTCATTAAATTTCATAACTTAGTCTAAAAAATTCATAGTTAATGTACAATTCACTAAAAATTTCTACAAATAGTTTAAAAAAAGATCCCATTTTGGGTCAAAAATTTCCATTTTTTTCTGGGAAACAAAGATAAAGTCGTATTTAATTCAAATGTTGATCCGTTTATGTATTGCATCATACCTTTCGATTCCCCTTGAGGCAGTTTGATGCATGGGTACTTCTTTTATATAAAATCGGTGTGGCCCATTTGTTATCTGAAGGGGTTGAGGCAATAAGGTGCTAATCCACATAAAACAAGTTGGGAGATGAACGCATTTGAAAGTTTGATGGCTACCAAAAATAGCAATTTTGAATAGTTTATATTTTTTAAATTTGCGTTTTTAGAAGTCCTGCATACAATGGTATCTAGACAGAAATTTTAAATCCTTAGTCTGTCGGTGGTAGGAAATTAAAGTAATATGTGTGTGAGTTAGCGCCTTTTTGGCGAAAAATACACAAGTAAAACCTTCAATATCGCCTGTCAGCCACACCTTTTAACTACTTAACTATATTTTTTTCTTAATTTTAATTTTTAGAAGTCCTGCCTCTAATAGTTAGTATCTGTATATTTAAAACAATTCTGGCAACGCTATGTTAGAGTAGAACGTGAAATTGTTAGCCGTCGATCAAGTCTCTTTAACTATATTTAAAAAAGTAAAACAATTCTGATATTATCAAAACATTGTTAATAAAGAATTGGTGGTTTCGTGGATATTAAAAGTTCTTAAATTTATAACACATAACTAGCCTTTATTTGTAAAATAAAGTTTGCCTCGCTCTGAACACAAAAGTAAAAAGGAAAAAACTTGAGTTTACGGTTATTATCGCTGTTGCTGTTGTTGCTGTTTGCGTTTGGTGGTTTGGTTGTCTTTGTTTGCTGCGCGCTTAAAATGGCTCCTAAATCTTACAATTGCAAAGAATGCAACAAAAATGTCGGAAAGCAAATGCCTAGCGTTGGATGTGGAGTCTGCGGTAACTGGTTCCATACATCATGCATCGATGTTACTCAGGAGCAGTACGGGTTTCTATTAAAAAATCGTATGTTTTCCTTTACATGCAAAGCCTGCACTGAAAACCCTCCGGCTCGCGATGATGGTATAGTAGCTCTTCGTACCGAATTCCGCGAAAGCTTCGCGGACATGAAGCAATGGTTCGTTTCAGCTATTGATAAAATACAAGCAGAGTGGTCAACAAAACTAATGGAGGTCAAATCGGACATCGTGCATTCTAACAATCTTATAAAAATATTAGATACTGAGGTAAAGGGAAAAATTAAAGACCTGGAAACTGAGAACAACGTTCTTCATCGCAGGATGAATCGCGCTGATATCGTCATTAATGGCTTGCCATCTGGTATGACAGACTTATATCAGCCGGTGCTGCAATTGTCTAAGTTTCTTAAAGTCGACGTTACCGAGAATGACATCAATCAATGTGTCTACATCAACCATCAAACGGCAATACTCGTCAAGCTGAATAATGTACGACTACGTGGTAATATATTGTCCCAATATTTTAAGCACAAAAAACTAATGCTTTGTGAAGTTATGGGAGGTGACATACGCTCTAGGGTCTACTTAAATGAGCACTATACTCCGACTGCGAGCAAACTAAATTACATCTGCCGAAAACTATTAAAAGAGGGCAAAATAAAAAAATTCCAACTAATAAATTCTGATACGCCTAAATCGAGGATTACCACGCTAAATGGCAATGAAGAAATTTGCAATATGCAGCAGTGCTCATCAATGTTTACCAGTGCTGAATTTTTGCCTACCCGTGCTGCTCCAAGCTCACCTGTCGCTGTCTCAGGCCCCTCCTCACCAGGACAATAATTGCACAGCCGTATTTATAGCCATATTTATATTTTCTTTTTTACTATATACTTTGATTCTAATTCTTCTTTAAATTTTTATTTTTTCTTTGAAACTTATATTTTTGCTTTTTGAAATACTCAGCAAATAATTTTTATCCTATTAATCTTGATCGACTGTTAATTGCATAATTGGATAAATCTGAAATTTTTTTTTTTGCATATTTTGTTTCTTTTATTTTGAATTATATAGCTTTCTTAGATATTAAGTCATGATTTTTTTACCAGTTTTAGTACAGTTTTCCTTTTCCTCTTTTTCTTATGATGTCGTTTGACAGTAATTTAGGGCCCATTGTGAGCGACAATTCTGAGTTAAAGTTTAATCTCTCATCTCATAAAAATTATTTAAATATTGGTCACTTTAACTCACAAAGTCTTAAACCTTCTTCACCATCAACTAAACTTGAAGAAATAAAGTGTATTTTAAGTGGAGGCTTTCTAGACATAGTTGGAGTGTCTGAGACATGGTTAAAACCGAACATTTCTACACAGACTGTTGATATTCAGGGATACGAGTTTTGTAGAAATGATCGACCAGATAGAAGAGGGGGCGGTGTTGGTCTTTACGTTTCTAAACAGTTGAAATTTAAAGTTATATTTAAGTCTTCAGACTACAATGTGTGCGAATCATTATTCATTGAAATTTCCAATAACACTGATAAAATTTTAGTTGGAGTTGTCTATCTTCCATATGGGAACATTGTTTGTTTTGAGGACTTGATGTCAGATTTATTTGTGCGATACTCGAATGTTGTTGTTGTAGGCGACTTTAATCATAATGTTTTTGATGTTTCCAAAGCTGCGTGTCTGCATTCCTTGTGTCAACGGTGTAATTTGCATTCGGTGCATAATTCTATGCCTAGTCACTATGATGTTCATAATAAAACCACATCACTTATTGATTATTTTTTAATCAGTGATATTAGTGCATTAAAACTTTCAGGACAAATGTTTTCGCCTGCTATTTCACATCATGCGATAATATATGCTTCGATTGACTTTCCTGTGTCTCGCGAATATGAAATCATTGAATATCGAAACTATAATAATATTAACTTCCATGATTTATCCTTGTTTCTTAATAGTTTTGATTTCAGTGATTTATACTTAACAAGCGATGTGGATGAACAACTTTCAATTCTAAATGCATTTATGACTGAAGCTTTTTCTTTTGTTCCGATCACTAAATTTTCAATTAAAAAATATCAAAATAATTACCTTAAGTCAAAGGCAATTAGTTACGCAAAGTCTTTACGCGATCTTGCCTTTAAAGCTTACTTGCAAGAAAAAACTGCGACAAATTGGAACATTTTTTGCAAGTATAGAAATCGCGCAAAGTCAGCTATTCGTAAAGCTAAGAGACAATTTGGAACTCGTGTTTTCGATGGTCTAGAGAGCAAGCAAATGTGGAACACGCTTAGAAACAATGGTTGCCTAAATTCACCAAATATTATAGAAGATTATGATGCAGACTCCATAAACCTTCATTTTCTTAATCACCAGAGTTCAAATTATTCTGATATATTTGACTTCGACGCAAACCAAGATGTGGTAAACTGTTTTTCTTTTAAAAATATTTATTTGGATGACCTTGAAAAAGCCCTTTTTGGTATTAAATCTAATTCTATGGGCTGTGATAATATTCCTATCAGATTTGTAAAACTGATTTTTCCTTTTATCCAGAATCACCTTCTTCATTTGATTAATAGTATTCTTGCTAGATCTCATTATCCGCGTTCATGGAAAAAGGCTAGAGTTGTGCCTATACCAAAAAACCCTTCATCCACTTCTATCAATAATCTTAGGCCAGTAAGTATACTGCCAGCACTTTCGAAAGTTGTGGAAAGTATTATGAAGTCACAGATTTTGCAATATACAAATCAATTCTCTCTAATAGATGACGTTCAATCTGGATTTAGAGACGGTTACAGCACTACATCGCTTCTCCTTGGGCTTACTGACTCCATAAGAGATAATATAAATAAAAACAAAATTAGCATTCTTGTCTCTCTGGACATAACGAAAGCATTTGATACGATTAACTATTTTAACTTAATAAATAAACTTAAATTTCACTTTAACTTCTCGAACTCTGCTTGTAAGTTAGTGTTATCGTATCTAAGTGATCGTGAACAGTATGTGTCTTATAATGGGTATGAATCGAGTTCACTGAACAATATATCTGGTGTCCCGCAAGGTTCTGTCCTTGGCCCTATTCTTTTTATGATGTATTTAAATGATGTGGTTAGTGTTGTGGATCATGATGTTTGTAAGATGTTTGTTTTTGCTGATGACATTCAAATTCTGTTTTCTGGTGAAAGCCAGTTTTATGACGTGCTTGAAAATGTTATTAATTACAATCTGTCCAACTTGTCAATGTGGATGTCTGCTAATATGTTAGTTTTAAACCCTAATAAATCGAAAGCAATGAAATTTAACCCTTCAAGGTCTAACACTCCTTCAATCGAAATTAGCATCTTGAATAATAAGATTGAATTTGTTGACAGGATGAAATGTCTTGGCGTTCTCCTCGATAGTAAATTGAGCTTTGAGCACCACATTGATGCACTCGGTTTTAGAATTGGCTTGACGTTAAGAAAACTATATAGTCTAAATTTATATCTACCTTTACACGTGAAGTATAATATTGCTCATTCTCTTCTTATGTCTTGTTTGTCTTATTGTATCGAAGTCTATTCTGGAACCGTTGGTTACAATGTCAAAAAGCTTGAAATTATTTTTAATAAAATTGTTCGATTTGTTTATGGTATTCGATGGCGTGATCATGTCTCAACTTACGTGTCTAAGTTTTTAAATTGTTCCTTTCGAGATTTCATTAAAATAAGAATATTACTTTTTTTCTATAAATTAATTAAAAAGGGGTTTCCAGACTATCTAGTGAGTAGATTTTTGTTTTCACGCTCGACAAGAAATCCACAGATACGTATTCCTAAAATTGTATCGTCTGTTTTCGAACGTTCTTTTCTCATACGTTCTGCACGTGGTTGGAACAAATTACCAATCTCGTTAAAAAACTTTGCGGCACAACCTCACACTTTTAGAGCAAAACTTACACAATATGCTTATAACAATGTGATTTAAGAACTCATAACTCATAACTATTAAATACATATGTCGCTGCGCTAAGGGTCTTATTCTTCTTATTTTCTTATCTTCTTATACTTTAACTGTAAAAATAATGTATAATTTTACATATGTTGGAAATTGGAAAGCTGTTATTGAAACTGGTAAAAGATAGTATAATTTTCTTTCTCTTTTTTAATTTTTTTCTTTTTCTTCTTTAATTTTTTTAATTTTGTAGTTTTAAAGCATACACTAAAAAAATTGTATAGTAGTTCTAAGTACTCTAATACAACCACTATAATATTTATTTTTGGCCAACAAGGCTTCTTTATATTACATGAATAAATAAATAAATAAATAAATAAATAAATAAAACCTTTTTTAAGAAATTTTATTAATGTACATATCAAATAAATACTGCTTACCCAAGAAAATCTTTTTTACATTTTTACAGTCCTTTGAAGTCCACACCGTCGTAAAACATTTTTAACAGATTATAATTTCGGTTGAATAACTTCTAATTTACCCTTCTTGTCTTATGTACTTTTAAAAGCACATTGTTGAATATATGAACATTCATATATTCATTCAATTTTAATCAGCCCTATTCCAGAATCCGTCGTAATGAATTTCCGAACGTAAAGCTACGCTACGAATACGACAAATTTGCTAATCCAAATTCCGAACGAAACTTTCTCTTTTCGAATTTACTTTCGGGAATTCGAAAACGACTGATTTCAACAGCAGACAAATAAATAAAAATAAAATTTTAAAAACTGAAGTGTTTTTGATCAACATTGTATTTTTTAGCTGTGATTGCAATTTTAATTTTGGCACAATAAGAGGAAGATTTCGTACAAACAGAACCTATGAAAATTCATCGAAGAAAATTGCGAGATACCGTCAACCCTTTGGAAATGGATTACGAAATGCAAGAAATGCAATTAATAAATTTCAACTAACATATTTACAACAGGTTCTAAAAAATATTTTACTTACATTTACCAAAAATTAATTATAATTTTTATTTTGCGGCCTAATTCTATAAAAACTCAATTGTTTTCTTTTGTCGTAAGCAAATCCGTCGAGGCAAAGCTTTCGTGAAAAATCCGAACAAAAATCCGGAATAGCAATGCTACGAATGTTCGAATACGATGTAATGGTTCGGATTGCAGAATACGACATTGCAAATCGGAAAGAAAATTTACGCAACGGCGGATTCTGGAATAGGGCTGAATATGAAAAATGTTTGAATAAAAGATTAATGAATAAATAATGAGTATCATCTGTTAATTTTATATTTCTTCCGAAGTGTTTTCCTGATCGTCTTCCGAACTCTCTAAAATGTTATAAAAACTGTGATGAATCGGCGAAACCCAATCCAATAACAAAATTAAAATGATTTAGTTTCATTTGTAGCTTGTAGAAGGCTGGTAAATTCGAATATGAAGAAATAGCTGGTTCACCCTTTTTTATATTTACCGTTTGGTACTCGATTTCTTCATGGTTATGCGTAAATGCAATGTATAAATTGGTCGGATAAAAATTTTATATTTAAAAGACAGCAGCATCAGAAAAGCAGTTTTTTGTAGGATGTGTTCTATTTTGGTATGTTACTGAGCAGAAAAGTAGTGACTTTAAAATCCGACTGTGCCATTTTAGTAACAGAATTCCTTTTTTCACGTTTAAAATGCAGCTTTCCCAGTTGTCCAATGAGTAGATTTTCGACCAGTGTCCCTCACAAAATTGAGCGTACATACAGCAAAATAACATAGTTTGATTTTAATTTAGATATTTATGCACAACTATTAATAATTCAATTTTAATATTTTTAATTTTCTTTATTTAACTGAAGAAAACCAACCACCCTGTACGTGCTTAATACAATAACGGAACAATCGAACGATTGATCAAGTAGAGTAAACAAGCAACAACAACTAACACATAGTCACGTAGGCCATACGCTGATCGCCATGACAACGATAAAATAAGCGTTGGTTGGACACGGTAGTATAAAAGAAAGGTACAGGCATGAAATTGGACAGTTGCTAAAGACCTGCAGAGAAGTGAACAGAGAAGTGAGTTGAGTCACAGGAAAAGTCGACAGAGGTACTAACCGCGACGTCAAGAGCCATAACAGAGACGTTGGCAGAGCTAGTACAGAGACGCAAGCAGAGCTCGCAGCAGAAACACCGACAGAGACGCAGGCAGAACCAGTGACAGAGACGCTGGCAGAACTAGTGGCAGAGCTAGTACGAGACGCAGGCAGAGCTCGCATCAGAGACATCGACAGAGCACGCAGCAGAATCAGAAGCAGCAATTCGTGGCAGAGGAATATAAAACACAGTGACGTACAGAAAGGTAAGAAAAAAACAAACTATCATAGCTTGTTTCGGTTAGATTAATGCTATATTGATTTTTAGTTTTCGCTTGTTCATCCGTTACCTAGTCTCTACTGGGCTAATGAAGAAGACTCCTTGGTCTTACACAGACATCCATAGATCTTTAGTTTATTTTTTTATATTTAGTTTTAGAAATTGCTTGCTTATCAGTTTTCTAGTCTCTACTGGGCTGAAAAGGAAGACTCCTTGGTCTTACACAGACATACCTGGATCTTTAGTTTATTTTTATATTTAGTTTTAGAATTTGCTTGTTTATCAGTTTTCTAGTCTCTACTGGGCTGATAAAGAAGACTCCTTGGTCTTACACAGACATACTTGGATCTTTAGTTTATTTTTATATTTAGTTTTAGAATTTGCTTGTTTATCAGTTTTCTAGTCTCTACTGGGCTGATAAAGAAGACTCCTTGGTCTTACACAGACATACCTGGATCTTTAGTTTATTTTTATATTTAGTTTTAGAATTTGCTTGTTTATCAGTTTTCTAGTCTCTACTGGGCTGATAAAGAAGACTCCTTGGTCTTACACAGACATACCTGGATCTTTAGTTTATTTTTATATTTAGTTTTAGAATTTGCTTGTTTATCAGTTTTTTAGTCTCTACTGGGCTGATAAAGAAGACTCCTTGGTCTTACACAGACATACCTGGATCTTTAGTTTATTTTTATATTTAGTTTTAGAATTTGCCTGTTTATCAGTTTTCTAGTCTCTACTGGGCTGATAAAGACGACTCCTTGGTCTTACACAGACATACCTGGATATTTAGTTTATTTTTATATTTAGTTTAGTTTTCGCTTATTTATCAGTTTTCTAGTCTCTACTGGGCTGATAAAGAAGACTCCTTGGTTTTACACAGACATACCTGGATCTTTACATTATTTTTATATTTAGTTTAAGAATTCGCTTGTTTATCAGTTTTCTAGTCTCTACTGGGCTGATAAAGAAGACTCCTTGGTCTTACACAGACATACCTGGATCTTTAGTTTATTTTTATATTTAGTTTTAGAATTTGCTTGTTTATCAGTTTTCTAGTCTCTACTGGGCTGATAAAGAAGACTCCTTGGTCTTACACAGACATACCTGGATCTTTAGTTTATTTTTATATTTAGTTTTAGAATTTGCTTGTTTATCAGTTTTCTAGTCTCTACTGGGCTGATAAAGAAGACTCCTTGGTCTTACACAGACATACCTGGATCTTTAGTTTATTTTTATATTTAGTTTTAGAAATCGCTTGTTTATCAGTTTTCTAGTCTCTACTGGGCTGAAAAGGAAGACTCCTTGGTCTTACACAGACATACCTGGATATTTAGTTTATTTTTATATTTAGTTTAGTTTTCGCTTGTTTATCAGTTTTCTAGTCTCTACTGGGTTGATAAAGAAGACTCCTTGGTTTTACAGACATACCTGGATCTTTAGATTATTTTTATATTTAGTTTAATAATTCGCTTGTTTATCAGTTTTCTAGTCTCTACTGGGCTGATAAAAAAGACTCCTTGGTCTTACACGGACATACCTGGATGCTTAGTTTATTTTTACATTTAGTTTTAGAAATCGCTTGTTTATCAGTTTTCTAGTCTCTACTGGGCTGAAAAGGAAGACTCCTTGGTCTTACACAGACATACCTGGATCTTTAGTTTATTTTTATATTTAGTTTTAGAATTTGCTTGTTTATCAGTTTTCTAGTCTCTACTGGGCTGATAAAGAAGACTCCTTGGTCTTACACAGACATACTTGGATCTTTAGTTTATTTTTATATTTAGTTTTAGAATTTGCTTGTTTATCAGTTTTCTAGTCAATACTGGGCTGATAAAGAAGACTCCTTGGTCTTACACAGACATACCTGGATCTTTAGTTTATTTTTATATTTAGTTTTAGAATTTGCTTGTGTATCAGTTTTCTAGTCTCTACTGGGCTGATAAAGAAGACTCCTTGGTCTTACACAGACATACCTGGATCTTTAGTTTATTTTTATATTTAGTTTTAGAATTTGCCTGTTTATCAGTTTTCTAGTCTCTACTGGGCTGATAAAGACGACTCCTTGGTCTTACACAGACATACCTGGATATTTAGTTTATTTTTATATTTAGTTTAGTTTTCGCTTGTTTATCAGTTTTCTAGTCTCTACTGGGCTGATAAAGAAGACTCCTTGGTTTTACACAGACATACCTGGATCTTTACATTATTTTTATATTTAGTTTAAGAATTCGCTTGTTTATCAGTTTTCTAGTCTCTACTGGGCTGATAAAGAAGACTCCTTGGTCTTACACAGACATACCTGGAGGCTTAGTTTATTTTTATATTTAGTTTTAGAAATCGCTTGTTTATCAGTTTTCTAGTCTTTACTGGGCTGAAAAGGAAGACTCCTTGGTCTTACACAGACATGCCTGGATATTTAGTTTATTTTTATATTTAGTTTAGTTTTCGCTTGTTTATCAGTTTTCTAGTCTCTACTGGGTTGATAAAGAAGACTCCTTGGTTTTACAGACATACCTGGATCTTTAGATTATTTTTATATTTAGTTTAATAATTCGCTTGTTTATCAGTTTTCTAGTCTCTACTGGGCTGATAAAGAAGACTCCTTGGTCTTACACAGACATACCTGGATCTTTAGTTTATTTTTATATTTAGTTTTAGAATTTGCTTGTTTATCAGTTTTCTAGTCTCTACTGGGCTGATAAAGAAGACTCCTTGATTTTACACAGACATACCTGGATCTTTAGATTATTTTTATATTTAGTATAAGAATTCGCTCGTTTATAAGTTTTCTAGTCTCTACTGGGCTGATAAAGAAGACTCCTTGGTTTTACATAGACATACCTGGATATTTAGTTTATTTATATATATATAGCTTTAGTTTTCTCTTGTTTGTCAGTTTTCTAGTCTCTACTGGGCTGATAAGGAACACTCCTTGGTCTATTAGGTACCTAAGGAACATTATAGCAGCATTATTAGTTTACTACTGAATATATGAGTATGTCACCCGTCACTGTGTTTTGAAGTAACCGTAGGATACGCAGCTACAAGTAATTACAAGCACGCAGAAAAATCCAAGGATACGGTGATATCAATAATTGTATATGTAATATATATAATATTTTAGTATCTTTTATAACGTTTAAGAAAGAAAATAAAGAATAGAATTAAATAAGCCTAAATCAGTGTTTCTATCTAAGTAAATAATTGTGCGACCCTGGACACAGGCTGATCTATCCCAGCTATAGATCCTGGAAAACAGGAAGTCGTTACAAGTGATGCCGAGAATTCAATTCAATTCTTCCAAAATCTCGATGGCAAGGAAGCTGTGTATGGCCGGCCACAGGAAAGTGGTGATATATTTTTTCGAATAGTTTGTTTTAAATGAGGGCAACATAAAGTACAATCAATGTCCAGTTTTTGTTTTGACCCTTACAGTTGTCACTTATAATATGGAGTTCTTCTGCTTGTACAGCATATTTTTCAGTATATTTTAGCAGGCAGCTGGATATTTCCAATGACCCCCATCGTGCATTGTTTGCAGTCCATAGAAACATGTGATCAACTCCCGTCACGTAGTTGTGGATATCAAAATTGTAAGTCCACAACTTTTGTTTATAAAACGCGGGGCCAACTGTACGTTTTGGAGTGGGAAGCTCTGAAAAAGGATTTCATGTTTTTTTCATATGCAAGAAATATTATTGAAGGACCCTCTTAAAATCAAAATATTAATAGTATTCACTACATTTGTAAGTCCTGCTAACTTGCTAAAATGAACAAATTTGGCAAGTCCTGTCAAAATTTTGTATGCGAAAAAACTTAGCAGCTTGTTAGGAAGTTTATAAGCTCAGCACCGTTTTTTTGTTTAGCAGATCCCTTTTGTTAAGTCGGAAAAGTCAAAATTATTCGGACCAATTTTGATTAATTTTTTCCGGAAAATCGGAAAAGAAAGTTTGCATTTTTAAAATCAAGTTTAAGAACATTTTGGAAATTTTTAATGCAAATTTGTTTATTTGTTTTCTTAAAAACTAAAATTCCTCGTTTTGGGGATCATTTCTAACAAGTACCAAATTATTTTTGATTTGCAGCTTCAAAGTCTAAAAACTGCCCTTTATTATTATATGGCGATTGAAGCAAGATTTCTCGAAACTTTGAAATTAGACTTAAGTCGTTATTGTTTATGGACACAGATGTTGTTTTTTTTTGCAAAAGTAATTTTTGGACAAACAGATAGATAAGCACAACCAGATAGATAAGCACAACCAATCCATTTGAATATAATTTCCAACCACCACTGAAGATATTTCGCCTATCCCGTATTAAATTTCATGTTCGATTTAATTTTAAGTTATTTATGCAAAAATACATTATTTCAAAACTTTAAAGTAGATTTTTTTTATGTGGCACATCATGTTGCTGTAATAAGTCCTTCAATTAGGAAAACATTGTTTCAGGTGTGATTTGAAACAGGGCTACCGCGGTTCTATAGCTTACGGGACCAGAACTCTAACCAGTATGTCACGACCGCCACTGAGACATTTCACATCAGACATTTTTAGCGGCTACCGGAACACATATGGGTTTGAAATCCGTTGTCATTGCCAAATTCTTTACTAAAACATTCCAAAAGCATTTTGGAAACCATCACAACTTTCATTTTGCATATTTTATAACATCAATTTGAAACTGGCCATATCATGTATGATGAAGTAAATTGTGTTTCTGTTAATCTCATGGAAAGTATTGGTTTTCATAAAAGTAAGACTGCTTTTGTATCGACGATGTGGCTTCTTCTATTAACTATTATAGTTTTCTGCATTTAAGTGCTTTATCAGCACTATCAGCCAGAAAAAAATACCTGCTCAAAATAGATGATTCCTGAAATTCATAGAAAAACCATTAATATACACAATAGAAGTTCTGCAACAACATAAAGAAACATTAAATTCTACATATATTTTGCATTTGCAAATACACGATAAATGAGTAACATCGAAATTGACGTAACGCAAGTGTTGAGTGTTTTTTTTTTGTTATTGATTGATTGATGACTGTTGTTGTTGAATTGCTGAATTGTTGCAAGTTGACGACGAAGATGAAGAGTTATTATTGTTTATGGCTAAGTTTTACAATAAAAGTCATATGTTCTTATTTTGTTTTTTTTTTACATTTCAACATTTAATTATTAAAATAATTAAATTAGATATTATTTTTGTTCATATATAATATATTTATTTTTTATTTATCACAAACAAGAAACACAAAAATGAAATTTCAATTTCATATAAAAATTATGAGAAGAAAAAATTTTAAGTTTTTTTCTAATTTTTCATTTAAGTGAATTTCTATAGTATTCTATAGAATTTCTATATAAATAGTTTGGCTTTAAAGCATTGCATTAAGGTTAAATCAATGACTTAAAGTTATCATAAGATAGATTTTTTCGAAATTTCATCTTAAAATATAAGCAATTTAATTTATATATATATATATATATATATATATATAATTCATATTCGTTCTCAAATAAATAAAAGTTTATTTAAAAACAACGATTGAGACGGTGTTATTTTAAAAATTTAGTTAAGATGCTTATTTTATTTTGATGCAGAAGCTTAAAAAACCAAAGAAAAATAATTAACATTTCATATAAATAAATGCATCATGATACATTTTAATATTTCTAGAAAAACTTAAATTGAGCTTTCATATTGAGTATATTATTTATTTTTTAAATCATGTACATATTTTTAGTTTATTTTAACAAATAATATTTAGGTATATATTTTTTAATATATTTGATTAATTCAAATTTATTTATATCAGTTTTAAAAACAAAGATCAGTTTTGTTGCTATGGCTGTTCTCAGAGTAGTTTATTTGGGTATCTAACTTGAAAAGACACTATCTTCTGTTCCATCACTTTTCTCGCTGTATTTCTTGTAGTTGATTTGCACATGCAGTTAAGCATTTTTTAAGATTTTTTTCTAATTACTTTGATAAATTGACTTCAAAAGACCAAGAACGCCTTTAAAAAAAGCATTGGTTAAAGTCTGCAAACCAACTTTGAACAATCCCAAACTCCCACTGAACCACAATTGTTCACAAAACCCCCGAAAAGCTATAGAATGTGCCGAAGTGTGAACAAACCAGTTATTTTGGTAATCTCAAGCCTAGGCTAAACTTTTTAAGTACAACGTATGGATCCAGATCACATTTACGTTGATCGCATGCCTTCGACTCTGGCTGCAGCTGCGACTGCTTTTTTTCTTGTTTTACAATCGCTTTCTTCTTGTGTATCGCTGTTTGTGCCTCTTTCTGACTCTTGCTATTGTCAACATATGGCTATCTTCTACTGCGCCCACTTGCCGCATTTTTATTAGCTTTTAAGGTTTTCTCATGCTGCTGCTGAACTCCTGCTAAGCTGTTGCTGGCTTTCATCTCCTCTTGCTGCTTGTTTTTTAGCATCTTCATTTTTGCACCTTTTACAGTCTTGATGATGGGTTTTTTTTCTTTGGTGGCGGATGTGATGGGTTTGGTGCTGGAAGAACTTGTACCTGCTTTTGGATTCAATGTAGCGGCGGAGTAGGAAGAGGGAAAGGATGTTAATGCATTGTTTCGCACGTTCTGTGCAGCTGTAGGTGGTGAAGTTGAACTTTTTGAGTCGTTTTCATTCTCAAGATATTCTTCTATCTCGGGTGGCACAAAAACATTCTTGACTATGTTATTCGTCGAGTAGGTGTGCTTAATCTGTTTTTCTATCAACTTGGACGAGACGCCGGGACTGCTACATTTTATTGCACCTGCATCATTGGCATCATCTGCTAGCTTTGACAGCTGAGGCGGAGTGCTGTTAGAACCACTACGTTTTCCCTTGCGCTTGGAGGTCGTCGTTGAAGTCTTTGGTGGTCGTCCACGCTTACGCGTTCCTGATTTATCTACTGTCAGTGTTGTTGTCGACGGTGAGCTGGCATGTCCTTCTGTTCCAAGAACTAGAAAACTGGCATCCGCGCAAATAGTCTTCCGTCGCTTGTGCACAGGTTGATGGCGCTGTTTGTTCTGCTCTTTGCCAGCAGCGGTGAACATTTCATCGTACGTTGAAAGTTTACGCGTTCGACGTCGCATGGGACGGCTGCTATTGCAGGAAGTCGTTGTGCTTTCGGGTAAATGGTGGGTTGTGTCAACTTGGTTGTTCTGCACTGCAGCACCAACTAGTGCCGCGGATAGTGTTGTTGAAGTCGACGAGAAGGACATCCTTCTTGCTGATAAATTACCATTCGGCGAAGAAGTTTGCAGCATAAGCGCATTAGAGTGATTCGTGCTACGCAGTTGTAGCGCTTCGCACAGTGTTTCTTGCGTCGAAGAGACTTCATGGTCAGATGTTGACGGTGTTGTGTTGGCAGTTGCGGCTGGCAGCGCATTGGCGTTTGCACCATGACGTGTAGCTCCTCTTTCCCCCGGTACATGTGTCGAATCTATTGACGCTGAAGTCGGCGCTGTTTCTGTTATTGGCAAATCTTGTGAGGGCGCTGCTGCGTGAGCTGCTGGCAGCATTTGTTGAGGGGGCGTCGGTGTCGGTACATCACGACTTTCACCATTGAAGAGATATGCTGGAACTGTAGGTGTGGCCTCAAAATTAATCAAGGTTATATTAGACTGATTTCCTAGAGCATGATTAATGACAGCACCTGCTGCAGCAGCCAATTCAGATATGCGACAGCAGTTTGGTAATTTTTGTGATGGCGGGATACATTCATCGTTCTCCTCGAGCTTTTGCTGGCTTGGGCCCACTTCCTTTTGTGTAACTGCTGTAGCTGCTGCCGAAGTAGACGGCGTTATATCTGCCAGCAATGTTGTTGGCTCACGTGTCTCTGCAATGGCAGCTGTAGCGGCTGTATTGGCCAACATTGCTAGACCGGAAGCTGCGGCAGCCGTCTCAACAAAGCTGGGAGTTGCCAATTCTTTCATTTCAATTCTTTCAAGCGCCTGCATATTGCTGCGTTCCTTAGCACTTAGTTTTGGTTTTGATTCTATCTTTGCTGGTGTAAGAATCGATTCTTCTAATACAATTTCAACATTTTGCTCATGTTCATCACCATCACTGTCATCGTAGAACACATCTTTGTCTAGCAATTGAGATCTTCTTTTATTTTTTGCCTCCAAGACTAGGTTTCTTATACGCTCCACTTCCAAGTTAGTCTCAGCTAATTGATTAGTGCTTTCGAGCTCCTGTTTTTGTGCTTCTTCTTTGGCCAAGGCACGCATTTCATTGGCAATACGATTCTTTTCCCAGATGCGCTTTATGCGTACCTTTACAGGCTTCGTTTCCGACTTGGGAGTAATCGAAGCATTCAAGATACGTTCGGGCGTGGGGGTGCGCAGTAGATTTCTTTCCAGCTCCTCCTCGTTCTCCTTCGCCTCCTTTATTTTTTCATGTGGCATATCTTTTGGTTTATTATTAGCACTAGAGATAGCCAGTTGATGGCCTGAGTGGACAGATACGTCGCTGTCACTAAAATACCCGATACCACAGCCGAGCTGTGATCTCTGTATGGTATCAACGTGCATGTTGCTGCGGCCATCAATAGTCAAGGTATGCTGTTGCATTTTTCCTGTTTGCTGTTCATTTGCTTTCTGTAAACGCATTGCAGACTTATTTTCTTTGCGTTTGGGATTTTCATTTCTTCGACGCATTGCCTTCTTCTGTTTTTGTTGGCGTTTTAATTCGGTGATTTGTTCTTTCAGCATTTTTTCCTCCAACATTTTCGCTTCCAAAACACGTTGGCGCGTTAACTCTTGCCGTGCTTGCTGTAGCTTTTCGCGTTGCATTTGCAATAATTTATTTACCATTTGAACCGTTCTGCGATCCAATTCGTAGTTACGTTCAACAACAACACGGCATTTTTTTTTTAATTTTTGGTCAATACTCTGGTAATAGTTGGAACAGTGGTCATACATACTGGATGCATTTGCAACCAGCCACATTTCTTTGCTTGCCATATTTGTAGGCGCATACGGCGAACCACCTGTGCTGGAGGCAGATGAACTATAGGAAGCAGCAATGTTGGTGCGACCTTTCTTTATATTTTGCAAGTGGTAGGGCAGACATTGCCTATGCAACACCTGCCTTTTCTCCGCGTCTATATAATGTTCCCTAAATGCACTCAAGTGTTCTGTGCGAAAGGAAAGAAGATAAGAAAAAAGAAAAATAAGTATTTTTTAAGACAAATTTCTTTATAATATGTTAGTTGAAAAGTTAAAAAATCAAAATATATAATTTATTTATTTATTCTTTATGGCCACATTTTGAAGCAATTGCATATCAAATAAAAACTAACTACATTATTGTTGTACAGTTCTTGCTAAAAGATCAGTGAAAAGGTTTTTTTTTTAACATTTAAATGAAAACACGTACTACATAAACAAATACACAATTACTTTAGTTTTCTTTACAAAAATTATATCACTTAGGCGTTTGTACCTAATCAAGAAGACAAATTGAGAAACTTAACCTAACAAAATCAGGGACATAACAGTTATGACCAATGCACTATGGTCCAGAAATCGGATTTGGCGGCATAAAGTCGAACATTTTTTATAAGTTTTTATAAAAATAAATAAGCGCCATACAGAATTTTGCGCCAATATCATAATAAACTGCAATGCCAATAATAAAACAAAAATTGTGTGCTACATCTAGAAATTGTCTAAAAGTAAATACTTTGTTATGGATAATAACAATAAAGGTATTTTAATAAGAAAAAATTGAAAAAGTTTATGTTATTTGTTAAATTGTTTTTATAATTTGTGTAAGTACAAAAAATTACAAATTATGTTTGTGTTTCGTGAAGTAGGAAAGCGGGATTGTGGAATAGTTATATATGTGGTCAATGGGTCATACTGTGTAGTTTCTTGTGAATATAATTTTAGCTACGCCAACTTGCGCCTAAATACTAAATTTGATTGTTTTTATGACCAATAACGCTAAAAAATTGCGATATTTTTAATATTGGGTCGAGAACAGAGACGCTGGCGCTGTATATGATTAGGTTGCTGCAAAGTTTAAAAATAGCAAGCGTAAAGGCGAAGAAATGGCGCAAATAAAAGCAAAAGTTAAGCATTTTTTTTTTGCATATGCTAGTCAAAAATGGCAGAAAAGCGGCCTAAGCTTCGCGAATTTACAAAACAGTGAAAAGAAGTGGTTGGAGTGCTAGGCAGAATTTATGGTGCAAAAACTGAAATTAAAAGGGCACCCACAACTTCCGTATAATGTAGTATGTGAATGACAAAAACGAAAAATTGCATCTGAAGTGTCGTCACAACAACAAAATAATACTTCGTTGTTGCTCCATGCAGCGTCAATTTCGGCGAGAGCTTCGAATGAAAATTATCTTCGATATGTACTGAAAGAAGCAAGATCATCTCAATTTCGGCCAACCAAAATTAGAAAATTACTCTCTTCAGATGTAGGAGCCCCATTACCATTGTCACCTGAAGAAGCTTTAGCACTTTTTTTAGAAAATGATTTAAGCAAGCAACAGTATATTAATATTCGGCAGCTTAGTAAGTCTCGCAACTGTGATATATACCCCACTTACAATAAATTTCTTGAGTGTAAAATGCAATGTCCACCAGACAGAATAAAAGTAACAGAAACATTAGAATATGTCCCATTACAAAACTTGGTCGACCACACGGTAAAGAGAATCTTGTTGCATCAAGAAGACGTTTTATTTCAGTTAGAAGGGATCAATGAAGCTAACTTTATATTAAGTTATGGATTCGACGGTTCAAGTGGACACAGCTTGTTCAAAAAAAAAATTTTGCGAAAAACCTCCAGAGTCGTTCGATCAGTCCTTATTTGTAACATGTAAAATTAATGGCGCCAACATAATCATATAATTTGGTGTAATCGCGCTCTTCAATCAGTGAGATTTTGCTGGCCACTTAAAATAGAATTTGCTAAGGAAAGTAAGGATCACATCTTAAGTGAAAAAAAAAATTTGGATCTTGAAATATCGAATCTGAAACCATTACAATATAGCCTGCCAGATGGTACAAATTTTGTCATAAGGTACAGCCTCAACATCACTCTGATTGATGGCTAAGTGATAAATGTACTGACACAAACAAAATCTACACAAGTTTGTGCAATATGCGGAGCTGGGCCCAAAAAATTTTGTAATAAAGGACTTGAAATCAACAACCTTTCAGCCTAAGCAATATGCTTTAAAACATAGGTGTAAAATCGCCTAGCGCGATTTGCTCAATTGCAACAACTTCAATATTTTCGTGTGTGTTGTAATTCCGAGAATTTACATCATCGAAGAATTGCGCTGCGACAGAATAAAAAAAAATGTGTATGACATTCAGGCCTGTCCCAGAATCCGATTTGGATCGGAAATAGATTTTATTCCGACTGTTGGTGTTCTGCATTCCTATCTTCGGAAATTATTTCCGATGCAATGCTGTTCTAAAATCCAAACGAGTTCGAACGGATTTCATTCAACACAGTCGGGCAAAAGATCTTAAAGGCTAAAATCATGTTGAATGCCGATTTATTAACGCGGTACAATGCAACAAATCTGCAAGTTCAAAATTTTCAAATGAAAAACAAAACTTATTGGCACTACTCACGCAGAATCCGGCAATTGCAAAGGATTGCTACAGTCCCGCAAAATTGTCCGCTTTACTTTCTCAGTTGCCCGTTGTTCCCTTTCCACCAATACTGCTAGCAAAACAAAAGAACTCATTTCATTTAGTTTTTGTTTATATATTTATTTTTTCGCTTTTTGTGCAAAAAATTGCAGTTGTTACTTTTGCAACAAAACAAAACAGCTGTTTCGAACTTAGGTTACAATCGGATTCGAAATTAAATCCGAATAGGCAATTCCACACTAATTGCACAACACCACTTTAAATCAGAATTGGATTTCAATTCCGATTCCGAAGCAATTCCGATTCGGATTCTGGGACAAGCCTGATTGTTTTATTTTGCTCACGTCATTGACAATCAACGGTGCTGTTATTCGTTATTGTATTTTCTTGTAGCGCACACAAGTTTTGCCAAGTCTTTTGTTCTCATTTATTGACTGCGCATCACACTTAAAAAATCAAAGTAGAATATTTAGATTTTATTTTTATAACGTGTTTCATATTTAAAAAAGGATAATTTTCATTCTTCTTAATAATAATATGGCTAAGTCTCAGAAAAATGGGGAATATAACTATTTTTTACAAATAATATAAAATTGCAAAAACCTCAATATTTTGTATGTAAGAATATCTTATCAGATATGAGGTCATTCAACGTAAAAAGGCATTATATGATGCAACATAGGGAGCGCTATATGCATTAAGAAGATATTCTTCGAAGTGACCTTGTAAAAAAAATTAAAAATCTTACTCCATAGTGAATTAAATCCCAGGCTGAAAACGACAAGTACTGCCGAAAGAGCCCTTCGTGCTTTATAAAGGGTGTTTTTTTTCGAGGTTTGTTTTTCGAATAGAGATAAAACTGGCATTTTGTGGTCAAATCTGGCAACTCTAATGTCATTTATGTTCAGTTTGGTTTGCCATTTCATCATGAACAGGTTGACAAAAGAACAACGCTTGCAAATCGTGCAAATTTATTTCGAAAATAATGGTTCAGTTCGCGAAGTTTACCGCAAGCTCCGTCCATTTTATGGTCGACATAATCGTACATCAGAGTAATTAATTCGGTTAACCATGGGTCGTTTTCGCACTACGTTTACTCTATGTGATAATACGCATCCGCAGAGACGTCGAACAGTGCGCACCGAAGAAACAATTGCCGTTGTAGACCAAAATGTTGAAGAGGACCCGAATGAATCGATTCGCCACCGTGCACAGCAATTGGAGCTTTGTCCATCAACTTTATGGAAGATTTTGCGCAAAGATCTTGGCTTGCGACCTTACAAGATCCAGCTTGTGCAAGAATTAAAGCCGCGAGACCATGCAATGCGTATGGCATTACACATTAATGGCATAAAATTATCCTTCCAATAAAGCCAAATTGATGGGCATTAAAACGATTTTCTTGTGTTTTATTTCAATTCGAAGTTCTATACCTCTAAAAAAACACCCTTCATAAGGCGCGCTACAATATTGGAAGAGCATAAAAACAATTGAATGATGGACTCTTTTTAAAATCCACATGTAAAGATATGTTGGCTTGCTCTGGTCCTGAACACATTAAAATGTCTACACAAATAGATACCGTGCCGCTGTCAAGGTATATGGTCACGAAAAATATTAACAGCATTAGTAGGCAAATTCCTGCAAAACAAATATTCCAAGTAAATTGAAGCCGGATAAATTGTTTATCCTGTATATAAACAACAATTTTAATGTCAAAGAAGAAATTTTAAATATGATACCACTTTATAATACCACAATGGAAGAAGATATATATCGACCAATAGAAATATTTGTGAAAGATGTAAATGTTTTCGAAAAAGTTAGCTCGATATGCACAGATATGCGCGGAAAGCAAGTCGGATTGTTGGGTCAGTTGGAAGAAAGAGGCTTAAGTATTCCTTTTTACCATTGTCTCATACACGAGGAAGCACTTTGTGTAAAAACAATGGGATTGAACGAAACTAGGACGACCATTATACAAATTGTAAACAAAATTAGGGCTGGTCACAATTCATTAATAACCCGACAATTTCAATAATTTCTATTAGAACTTAATGCAGAGCATGGAGACTTAACTTTTCACTCAGAAGTCCGTTGGCTAAGAAAAGGGAAGTGTCTAGAAAGATTTTTTTCATCGCGAAAAATAGCCTTAGTATTTTTGAAACAAAGTGTAAAAAAACTCTGAAGATTTTAAACAAAAAATTAAGGATAGCCAATTTCTTGCAGAGTTAGCATTTTTAACTGATTTTACCGGAATATGAGATCACTTAAACATTTAACTTCAGAAACCTAAAAAAGATATAATAAACATGATATCAGCACACGTTTGCCAACTTTATATTTCCGTGGGAAATGGGAATTCCCATGGGATTTTTTAATTGAGTGTGGTTTCTTTTAATTCACGTGGGATTTTTTTTTTTTGTTTTGTGGGAATTTTGTTTTTTTTTAAGGATTTATTTTTATTTTTTAGTTTAAATATGTAGAAATATATACATAAAAGTGTATATTTTTCATATTTTGTTCATTGTTAAAATCGTTTCAACCCATCTTTATGATTTTCGCAACGAATTCGTTAAGACTTCGGTTACTTTGGTTTGGTGGGAAGTTCTTCCACTCTTAACATAATTCCATGCATTGGGAAAATATGTTTCAGTGAATTTTTTTCTCTTTTTTTATCAATATATAAAATTAGTATATCTTAAAATTTATTTGTTATCGGCCCTTATTACGAGTTGCTTACGACGTAATCTTCGCTTGTTATCGAACAACGAGCATCGAACGTCAAACCCTGTCGAAATGTTCGTTGTTCATCGAATTTTCAGTCGAATAGAATTTTTCTTTGGATGCGGTGCGTGCTCACCAATAATTGTTAAAAAGATAAGAATTTTGTGATTCAGTCCCGTCTTGAATAATTTTTCACGCGGAATCGGAAAAGGGAGTTTTAATTTTTAAAATAAAGCTCAAAAACATTTTGAAAATTTTTGACGCAATTTTGTTAATCAGCCCTATTACAAATTCCGAACGTATCAACTTTTGACAGCTGTTTTTCCGATTTTTTCACGAAAGCCTTGCCTCGAAGGATTTGTTTACGACAAAAGAAAAAAATTAAATTTTTGTAGAATTAGGTTATTAATTTTTGGTTAATAAAGTTCAATAATTATTTATTTAAACCTGTGAATATGTTAGTTGAAATTTATTAAGTGCATTTCCCAAGTTTCGTTTTCCATTTCCAAAGGGTTGATGGAATCTCGCAATATTCTTCGACGAATTTTCATAGATTCTCTATGTGAGAAATCTTCCTTTTATTGTGCGAAAATTGCAATTGCAATGAAATCCATTAAAAATCACAGCTAAAAAATACAATTTTGATCAAAAATACTTCAGTTTTCCAATTTTTCTTTTTATTTATGTCTGCTGTTGAAACCAGTTGTTTTCGTACTCCCGAAAGTAAGTTCGAAAAGGGGAAGTTTCGTTCGGATTTTGGATTAGCAAATTTCTCGTATTCGTAGCTTAGCTTTACGTTCGGAAATTCATAACGACGGATTCTGGAATAGGGCTGAATAAACCATTGATGACTGAGTTTGCATTAAAAATTTCCAAAGTGTTTTTGAGCTTTATCGTAAAAATTTAAACTCTCTTTTTCGATTCCGCGTGAAAAATTATTCATGATAGGGCTGATTGTGTTTTGCTTTTAAAAGACTAAAAAGTAATTTGGAACTCTTTTTGTAAACTTTATACAGGACTAAGGTGGCTTAAACAAATATTTTTTATTAAATATTATTACTAAAAGACTAATTAAAACACAGATGGCGAAATATACTAGTTGTTCTTTTTAATTTTTTGTTTAATTTTTGACAATTTTTTATGTCTGTATTATTTACTGTGGTAATTTTTAATAGAAGAGAGATTTTTGTGGTTTTTTTTAATACAAATGGGATTTATCGTGGTTTTTTTAAATGTAAATGGTATTTTTCGTGGTTTTTTTTATTTGCGTGGGATTTTCGTGGTTATTTTAAATGTTCGTGGGATTTTTTGTGGTTTATTTTAATTACGATGGGATTTTTTTTCAATTTTATACCATGGGAATTTTCGTGGTTATTAATTTTTGCTATTGTGGGAAAAAGGTTTTTTCGTGGGAATTTGAGGTGGCAACCGTGTATCAGCAATTGATGGGTTTAAAAAGAAACTTGCCTATCTTCAAGTGGAACTTAGAGCTGGTAGGCTTCGCAGTTTTCCCTCTTGCGCTGTTATTCAAATTGAGCATTCTCATATCAATTCTGAATATTTTTTAAAGCATATTATAGACATGGAAAATGAATTTAATAATAATCGTTTTAAAAATTTTGAAAACAT
This sequence comes from Dichetophora obliterata, assembly GCA_963920525.1. Classification (NCBI taxonomy): domain Eukaryota; kingdom Metazoa; phylum Arthropoda; class Insecta; order Diptera; family Sciomyzidae; genus Dichetophora; species Dichetophora obliterata. The sequence continues at coordinate 18,000,528 of OY986438.1, read as the reverse complement.
CAAAACAAAAATTCATCTTTTTCTAAAACCAAAAAATTGTGAAATTTTAAACCAAGATCCACGTTTACACTTAGAACTTATGTGCTAACAAGCTAACAACATGCATTTGTTGGCCCTGGCCGAAACAGGTGTTTCATTTTGGAAGCAGGTCCCAGAAAAAAAATATCCTATTTTAAAGAAATGCTTAAACTGCTATGTTTGCAAGCACATATGTTTGCGACGCACTTTCTCACATGAAATATATAAAAAATAAATACCACAGCAGACTTACAAATAATAATCTTTTAAGTTTATTAAGGATTGATCTCTTAAATGAAGAGTTTGATTATTTATGTGTTTAATTTTTTTTTAAATTATTTAAACTAAAAAAATAAAAATAAAACACATAAAAATAATAAAAAATGAAAATCATTAAAGATTTGGCACACAACAAAATTGAAGCTAGAGCGAGTGGAGGTGGACCTATTTCTAAATTAGCACTTTTCAAACGGAAGAGTGCCTTGCAAGAATTTCTGGACTATTCACTGAGTGGCACACCCACACAACTTTCTTCGGGCCACCACAACAAAAGTTCCGGATTTTGATGATGCAATATAGAAAGAAACAATAATGTGACACGACAGCTGACATTTGACGTTTACGAAGTGCTTCCCCGAGAACGAGAAAATTTAAAAAGGAAAATACAATGGTTAGTTTAATAATGGAAAATATTTATTTTTAATAATTTTTTATTTAAATAAAGTCCTTAAGTCACTACCTTTTGAAAAATCTTACAAATTTGTTTTTATTCCAATGAAAAGAGCAGCTGATTCTGATATATTCGAATCCGATTTAATTTAGTTTTGAACATCCCAATTCAGATCGGAATACAGAACACTTTTTCAAATCCGATCGGAATTAAATTTCAGGCTTAAACCGAATTTCCAAATCGGAATTCAGAACAGGGCTAATATTTTTTTAAAAAAAACTCATAAACTTTAGCTGCTACATACAAAAAAATCATATATTGTTTGATATATACAAATATCCCTCCATGAAAAATTGGAAGGCTTCCATCTAAAAGTCATGAAGAAACATTCCCCACCGTATCTTTTGGAAGTTTAAGAGTAGTTTTGTATTTATGTTGTTTCCAAACTGCTTCCCTCTCGTAAAAATTGGAAGACTTACATATGGAAGTGATGAATAAACATTCCCCATCATATATTTTGGAATTATTTTGGTAGTTTTGAATTTACGTTGTTTCCAAATCGCTTCTTTAAGAATTCATGTGGAAACTTTTACTTATTGTCAAGCAATGACAACACAAAATATTAATATCATTGTTTCCTAGCCGCTTATTATAGAATTCATGTTTACTGTTTTAAAAAAATATGTTTTGCTGGGCGACCCCGATAGTCTAGTGGTAGCGCGCTTGACTGTCGCTCTAGGGTCCCGGGTTCGAATCCTGGCCGGGCATTTTCATAACAAGGGAGAGAACTATTTCCACATTAGTTTGCAGAACAGGGGAGAATACTGCTTCCAATTCACTTTTTAAGACAGCGGAGAGGAGTTTTTCCACTTCACATTTTAACACAGCGGAGAGGAATGTTTCCCTCTAATGACATGATATGTAAATAGAGCAATGGAGTGTGCAACGAAGGGGAATGCTTCCTACATTCCATGGAATGTTTCCTGGTTACATCCGGGAATGCTCACATTTCCTGGAGGGATTTATATCAGACAATGTTCATATAGGTAGGGGTAAAGGCTAGGTTGTGAACCATTACATATTTTTCTTTCCCTAATTGACATATCGCCAATCTTTCAACTGTCAAGTTTGTCTTTTGACATGACACAGTTTTTGTAGTTACAACTTAGTGTACAGACGTATTGCTTGTGGCAATCGATTGCAAAAACTTTTTTGATTTTTTCAAAGTGCTATCAAAGTGAGTAAGTTATTCCAAAAAGGTGAGTTAATGCATATTTATTTAGTGTTTTGATTCTATTTTACGATCCAATATTTGGCTATGTCGAAATATGATTGGACGAGACTAGATTTGTACTAGAACTGTCAAATAGCATCAGGAAGCACCAGTGTTTTGTCACTTATGAATAAAATTGGACTACTACAAGCAGCCACCGCAAAGAAACCATCAAAACGTGGTCGAAAGGCAATGGAGCTGCGAGCTGACTTCTCCAGACAAATTTAATGATCTGAAGCAGAAAAAAACAGCTAACAAGTCAAAACAACCAGCAAAAGCAGCACCGAAGAAGACACAACTAGCATCACCCAAGCGTCCCAAGGCAAAAGAAACATATGATGAGGACATTGATTTTTGCACTTTTTGTTTGAGGTTTTTGCGTAAAGAACTGACCCCCAAAAACTCCAATATGGGAGCGCGTTCGTATTTCACATGCAAACATTGCGACACCGATTTGGATGAATATGAAGAAAATTATGATTGCACACTTCTATTCATTGCGATTTTTTTTAGCCTAAGGCCTTTTTCACACTTGGTCAACGCAACTACAACTCAAGTTGCTAGCCTGTGTATTTATACCGAAACCTTCAGATTAAGCAACTTGCACGCAACAAGTTCTCAACAGGTTCTCAATCTGTTCAACCCAAAGCGGCTTTCCGCAATTTTTACCGAAGACTTGTTGTTTTTTTTTTGTGAATTCAATTATTTGTATTGCAGAACGCTTTATAGTAATATTGTCTTATTGTTATAATGTAATATTATTATGTAATATTGTCTTATTGTTCTTCTCTTATTGTTCTTCACTATTTTATAATAAGTACGTTTGCATAATGCCACTTTTTTCATTTATTAATGTTTTTTCAGATGTCTTACACATGTTGCATGACTTTTGAAACAAGTCTGAATGCATTCAGTTTAAAGTTGCATTGCTTTTAAATTTTTTCGTTGTTGCGTTGACTTTCGTTGACCAAGTGTGGAAAAGGACTAAGTGGCGGCATGATAACTCGTTTTCCCTCTTGATGCCTTCTGAATAAATAAATTCTTAACTTATTCAGCCCTATTCCAGAATCCTTCGTAGCATAAATTTTCTTTCGGATTCGTAAAGAAGTATTCTACAATCCGAATCGAATTCGAACATTCTTACATTCGTAGCATTGCAACTACACATTCCGAACGTATCAATTTTTGACAGCTGTTTTTCGGATTTTTTTACTAAAGCCTTGCCTCGACGGATTTGTTTACGACAAAAGAAAACAATTAAATTTTTATAGAATTAGGTCGTAAAATAAAACTTATAATTAATTTTTGGTTAATAAAGTTAAATTATTATTATTTAAACCTGTGAATATGTTAGTTGAAATTTATTTAGTGCATTTCCTACGTTTCGTAATCCATTTCCAAAGAGTTGATGGAATCTCGCAATATTCTTCGACGAATTTTCATAGGTTCCCTATGTGAGAAATCTTCCTTTTATTGTGCGAAAATTGCAATTGCAATGAAATCCATTAAAAGTCACAGCTAAAAAATACAATTTTGATCAAAAACACTTCAGTTTTTCAATTTTTCTTTTCATTTATTTGTCTGCTGTTGAAACCAGTTGTTTTCGAACTCCCGAAATTAAGTTCGAAAAGGGGAAGTTTCGTTCGGATTTTGGATTAGCAAATTTGTCGTATTCGTAGCTTAGCTTTACGTTCGGAAATTCATTACGACGGATTCTGGAATAGGGCTGATTATAAAATAATGGGTGTTTTAGTTCGTATATTCCTACTTTTATTGGTTCACAACCCATCCAGTCTTTTAGAAGAGCCAAAAATCACTTCCTTAAAAAATTGGCCATAGATTGGCCAATAATTGGCGTTTTATGTTCACCTTTCCAACGGTATCTTGGATTAAACGATATCTTTCTTCTGTGAAAAGTTAAAGCCCAAAAACAAAACCCGGTTCACAACCCAGCTAATCCAACTAAACCCAAATCTCCTACTAATTTGATAAGCCAAAAAACTTCATTTTTAGTTTTGAGCGAGATTTTTGTAATGGAAGTAATGAATTGCCCGAGTGCAACAGTAGTTACAAAGCGGGGTGTAGCAACCAAGGGATAATAAATCCTTTTATGACAACGGCCTTGAAATGGTTAATATTTTTTATATTATTTTAATACATATGTATTAGTAAACCAAAAAAGCTTTCGTAGCAGATCAGTTATATACACCCAATAATAGTTTTGTATTTGTAATATTAATAATTACTATGCTACTATTTATATAATAAAGCTAAGACGAGCGAGAAACTATGTGGTTTATTGTTAGTATAAATAATTTTTTTTTGTTATTTACAAAACTACGAAGTTAAAAATAAAATTTTTTGACACCAAATTGTATAACATACGGAATTAAAAATTTTATTTTCACTTTCAGGGAAAGTCTAACACATTGATTAGGTATTGATTGAATACCCAGCGAACCATATAACGATAGTTTAATTAAGCGAACTAATATTATTGAAACGATATTTTATTAGAGAAAATTCAATATTGTCTTTGATACTTTATGACTATACTGCCGTCATAAGGAAGAGTGCGGCACCTAGCATGAAATCAAAATTCGTTTTGTTTTTTTTTTCTTAATCATCTTTCTTTCATCTTCAAGAAAATAAAATAAAAATTGAGTTTTTTTTTTTTTTTGCTCAGTTGCTTAATATTTTAGCCTGAAATGTCATATCAACACAAATGTGATAATTTTAATTTATAGAAAAAACAATCAAAAAAAGCGGCAACTGCAGTGTTTCATCCAGTTTTTTAAATTTTAATGAAATCGGCAAAATATCAATAATTTTTAAAACAAACTGGATTTTACTATCCTGAAGAACCAATTATTTATAATCATCCAAACGCTAATCTTCCTTATGTAGATGCCGCCCTCTTCCTTATGACGGCAGTATACTATTATATAAAATTGAAGTGAGATGCTTTGTTACAGGTTAATTCCAAAAATACTGGGCTGATTTTTATGAAAAAAGTTTTCAAATATCATATTTTTACAACACCTGTATTTTCTTTTCGATAATAATAATAGTAAGTACAGTAGAATCTCAAAATAGTTAACCAAAATGTCCTAGGTTAGGTTAGGTTAAGGTGGCGGCAGGTCTTTAGATTTTTAGGTCCCACTTAGACCAAAGTATTGGTCCGTTGTGATACCACAGGATGAAAGAAGTTATCAATTAAGTGGAACTTTTGTGTAGGATGTTCTTTAATGTGGCAGAAGCTTTAGAAATATATTAATATCTGTCAAATCAAGTTACTAAGCGTTCCTCTCCACAAACTTTTCTACCACCACCAACTAAAACTTTTCGTCGTATTCGATTTTAAAAGTTATTTTGAAGGTTAAAGAGTAAGAGTATAGGCCCAGCCAGGATTCGAACCAATGACGCATGGTTGACAGTCAAGCGCGCTACCACTAGAATATCGAGGCCGCCAGAGGAAAAGTCCTAAGGGTAATTAACTTTTTCGAACTATTTTCTAAGCTGTTTTCAAAACTTGTTTCTTCATGTTAGAGTCGTGCATAATTCTTCAATGACTTCTTGTCATTTTCAAAGGTTGCCTTGTCATGACATACATACTATCCAAATGGAGGGAGGTAAAGGTAGTATTTATCTCTAAGGCAGGTAGGATATCGCAAACGAGCCCAAAGGTCCTTAGACCCATTAGTCTATCAGCTTTTCTGCTGAAAACACTTAAAAGATTGATTGACGCTCATATTTGTTGTAACACTGGCTCAAATTTGCTTTCAGCTTTACAACATGCTTACAGGAAAAGTAGGTCTGTAGAAACTGTTGCCACTTCCTAGTAGGCTTTATAGAAAATGACTTTCTTCACAAGGAATACACAATGGTAGCTTTTCTAGATATCGAAGGTGCCTTTAACAATGTTTTTCGGTGGCAATCACTAGCGCACTCATGAAGCTTCGGGTGAATGAGTCACTCTATGCGCTGATAAGCAACCTGGTGACCAGCATCGTCGTCAGTGCATCTCTAAGTGACTCAAAGGTCAGGAGATTTGTGAGTAGGGACACTCCTCAGAAGGGTGTTCTATTACCTTTTTTATGGAACTTCGTAGTCAATGAACTACTGAGGAATATAGGAAAGGTGGGCTGCACGGTAATTGCCTATGCGGATGACGTAGCTATTGTTGCTTAGGGAAAGTTTCTTAACACTCTCTCGGAGCTGCTTGGGTCAGCAGTCTCCAATCTCAATATTTGGACCAAAAGCTGTGGGCTGGGGGTAAATTCCCAAAAAACAACTGTATACATACATACAATACAAAATCCCGCGGATTATTCTTTCATGTCTTGATGGCACTCGTCTATACTTTGTAAAAGAGTATACTTGGGAGTTATTTTGGATAGAAATTTATGCTGGAAACTGAACCTTCTTGAGCGAACTGGGAAAGATAATGTTGATTTATATGCCTGTAAGAAAGCTATAAGTAAAACATGGGGACTTACCAGAACTGCGGTCGTATGTATCAGCGGAGCGCTTAGGTATCATCGTAGGCACTAAATGCATTAACACCCCTCGATTTTATGGAAAAAAGAATGGCACAGGATAACTCGTATATATCATTCCTCTATTATCGATCTTGCAGGAGCAGTTCCTAGCAACATCGACTACACTATTGCCACTCCCTTATTCGAGAAAGGCTTTCCTACAGTAATCCCTACCAGAGTAGAATGGGACGGGTTACTGCCGCTAAACCAAGTTGGCGCGAATATTTTTACTGACGGCTCAAAACTTTACAGCAAAGTCGGGGAGCCGTCTCTTCTACGGAGCTGGACATCAGAACCTTATTTAGACGGCAAGATCATTGCAGCGACTTCCAGGCGGTAATAATGGCCATTTATAGAGCTGAGGAATGGAGATACAGTGAGATATCAACTAGAGATATCTGCATTTTTACCGACAGCCAAACAGTGATAAAATCAATTGAAGGTGTGTTCCTAACATCACCAACAGCACTTAAATATCGCTCGTCTCTTAATGACATGGCTGTTAAGTTCGACATTCATCTGGTCTGGGTACAGGGGCATAACGATAGCGTTGCTGCCTGACTTGGAAACATTAGGCATGCCATTTGCGTCGTGCAAGCTGGCTTTAAGGCAACATGCCATAGAAATGACTACTTTCGGGTGGAATCACTGCACCAGCTCCAACAGATCCAGACAGATAAGGCTCAGTTTCACTGACAAACGCTAGAGGAAGCTGACTCAAATGGCAAGGGAAATCTCTCCATTTTGACAGGAAACTGTCCTATAGGTAGGTAGGCATGCCCTAAGAATGGGAGTCCATGCGAATGATTTCTGTAGGAGTTGCAGGGATGAGTAAGAAGAGGTGACGGTATCGCAGATCCTCTCTTCATACCCTGCTCTATACCTCAGAAGACATAAGCATTTAGGTAGCTTCTCTTTTGAAATCTTATGGATCTTGAGGAGGTAGACGTTAAGCGTATTATTTATTATTAGTTCGGGTTGGTTTTCATAACGGTATCTAGGAGTAGGCGTAGATGATTAGATCCACTGTGGTGTCACAACGGACCAACTATTTGGTCTATGTGGGCCGGTCTTTGACCTGTCGCCACTGTAACCTAACCTAACCTAACCTAGAGTCGTGCGTCTTCAAGAGCTTATCAGAAAGCTATTCCAGCCAATCTATAAAATTTCGAAAATCGTTAATACAAATTATCACCTTTACGATATAATTTTGATGGTGGGATTCAGACACAAGGTCCATGTGCATACTGTTCATGAATTGAAATTTACATTATGACCGTTTTTGCCCTTGTAAGGAATGTTGCTGTTGTGATAGCAATATTCCATACAAGGGCAAATCAAATTTATTTTAATACGGACATTAGATAACCTCACCGGCTTTATATATTTTTTAAAACTCCTCGTCGAAACCAATTTTTCTGGATCCTTATTTTTTTTCTGCGCCATATCTTTCGACTTTGACCGAGGGATTTTGGAAATTATAGATCAGATAATTATCTTCAAAAATGCCCCTTACAATGTTAACGTAAAACCAAACTTTATTTATATATATATATATAATATATGTATATATATATGTATAATATATATCCTATGATACCATAGGGAACTCTTGACAGGTTTTTAAATATGCCTTAATTAAGAGGTTAGCATCAAACAAAGTGGGGCGTACATTTTTCGAATTCAGATTAAAAAAAAAGAAAAAAAAATCACACTTGGAATGAAATACAAAAACCTTCCGGCAAAGTCAAAATTTATGTCGCAGAAAAAACTAAGCATGCAGAAAAATTTGTTTCGAATAGGAGTTTTCAAAAATATATGAAGCTGGTGAAGATTTTTTGCTTCCATACATTTTGTTTCAATCTACATTTTGTTTTGTTTTGGACATTATGTCCATTTGCGAAGTAGACATAAGGTCATGAACACTAGAACTAACAATCAAACGGTCAATGGACCTTATAACCGTGGATGTTATGTCAACCCACCCATTTTGATATTAAGGAGAGGTTATTTTTGGTTTGCTGGGTATTTTGACAGCAATATTTACATTTACTGAATAGTTATAATTAAATTTGAGTTAATGATCAGGTTGAAACAGTGTTTAAATGTGTAGAGCTACTAATTTCATAGTTCTAGTATTTTATTCGGGGTCATTTTTTCAACTATGATAGGCTGCATGCAGTATTTAAAAAAACACAAACGACATTTAAATTGTCTCTCTTAGATTCAACCACTAAATTGATTATTAAGAAAAGAATGCAAAGGAAAGATTATTTGTTAGTTTATTAAATAGACAACATTCGCGAATTTAATTGTATATTCTTAACGTTTTGTTGTTAACTTTTAACAACAAAAACGACTTCATGCTAGTCTCAGAAATTGCTAACTAACGCGGCAAATCTGAAGAGTTTTTTTAAGCTATTCTACATGTAGTAGTTAAAAAGGAACACATACAGCCATCAGAGCTGTAGAATAAAAAAAATACAATATCATTGTTAGCAAATTTTGTATACCGAATTTTTAAAATAGTATTAAATATATCGTGTTATTGTGTGCAATATATAAATTTTATCTTAACTTTTATAAAAATTAAAAAAAAAATAAATCTTTTTATTTTGACAACTCTGTTAGCGGTTATGCTTTAAGCATAAATTTAAAGTATTTCTACTCATATCCAACCTTATTTTTTAATATTAACAAGTAGATAGATATTTCATAAACCATCCATTTAAAACATTTAAGGCAAAAATTTTAACCATATAGTTAATAAACACGATTATTTTCTTATTCAAATACAATTTCAATATGTAAAAAATACAAGTGCATATAAAGAGCAAACAACAAATTCTGCTAACATACACCTAACAAATAAAGCCTATTGTTAAAAGGCGTTTTGCATAAATACGAAATGCGTTATCTTTAAAATAAAATAACTTATTTGGAAAAAGCGTGTGAGAAAACAGTGAAGAAAAGTTGACATTAGAAAAGATCAGTTATTAATATACGATACGCTTAACACTAATGCGAACACAAAATATATAGTTAAAAACATAGATATGTTCTGTTTTCCGAATATTTGTCGATAAATTAGTATAATTTGGAAGTGTTTTTTTTTTGCCCAAAAAGATTTAAGATAAAATAAAAAATAATAAATATGTATTGAAAATAGAAGGCATTCAAATTAATAAAAATAAATAGCAGAGCATCAAATAAGACTTGATATGTATTTACCCCAATGGAATTGTTTCCACGTTTGTTATTTGAAGCTGCGTATAAGTCACTGTTTTTTTTTATACATAAACTCTTTTTTTCAAAAGTAAACGATTTAAAAGCAAATTCACAGTTATACAAGTTAATTTTAGTCATTTTATGAAGAGTGAAAGAACGAGTATGAATGTTTTTTCAAGTTTTCACTTAACTGAAATACATAGTTTTTCTAGTTTAAATCTTAAAAACGACAAATTACTAATAAATAAGTTTTTTGTTTTATAAAACAAAGTAATTTAATAATTATTTAATGAAGCACTGAAATTATCAGTTTTATTTTAAACATTTCAAATTATATTTAAACTTTTAGTTTTTATATAACATTTAGATATCACAATTAATATTGAAACATTTAAATACTGAACATTTAATTATTGGCTTTTAATATACTATATCTTTGTATAAATATAATATAATTCAGCTATAAAAGTTAAATTATAGTAGTCTTGCATCAAAGTAACGGTATGAACTTGATTGTTGAATTAAAAATAGTCCTATTCTAAAAATATGAATGACGCATTATTTTCCTGTCTTAATGAATAGTCTTTAGTTCGAAATTGTTGTTATCATTTCAAAATTGTTCACGATTCAACATAGTAATTAAGAAAGTTTAAAAAGGAATTTAAAAACAAAACGAATTTGGCCTTTTCAGGCCTTAAAAGAATGTTGACCAAGCTTCTTATGATCCAATGTGTTGTGCATGTTATGTTTGTACATAAACGTCGGCCGATCGAGAACTAGACCCACGTGCTGAAGTGAAGGCCGACAGAAAATTAATTTCAATTGAAAAAACATATGACAGAAGATTTTGACGCCTCTACTGCAAAAGAGTTTACCACATTTAAAATTTGCTCAAAAGTTCGAGCTATTTAGGAATTTATACAAAGGCGATCTATGCACTAATTCGTTTAAATATGTGTCAAATTTTAGAGCAGTTGTTGGTTTATTTATTAATTTTTGTAGTGCTATTGGTTGACGGACGGTAGACACTTTGCAAGATATATTTTATATTTGAAAAATTTATCCTAAGGTTTGATTGTCAGTGTCATTTTTAAAGCTAACATTAAACTTAATCGTCAAAATATCAGATAATTAACAACTTGTGTGTATAACATGGGTCGGGTCAAAAGGTTTTAACAGCAATGTTATCTTGAACGAAAATTCTTTAGCTTATATATAAGTACATATTGACTCCCCAAAATTGTTTAATTAGTTGGGAGAGAAAATAGTAGCAAAAGGGAGAAATTGATGCATTTTAGAAATTCAAATTTAGAGCATATTAAAAGCCAATATATATCAGATAAAATACTAATGGCGTGACTTTGACCTGTACTAATGACGTGACTAATGTCTTGGCTTTGATATTATTTTGCCATTTTCTTATATTTTGTAAAATTGAAAACCCAGACAATTTAAGATTTAAAGAAATCGTGTGACTGAAATTGATTTCTTTTATTTGACCAAAATGTCAAATTTTACTATCAGCTTTTTTCTTTTGAGCATTTGTTGATTGTTGAAAAACTACTTTGTAGTTGTTGGTTGATGGTTGATGCTTGATGGTCAAAGTTAGGGTTTGCTGTGTTGTTTTTATAGCGTTGATTGCTGTTGTTTCAATATCCACTTGTTGTAGCATTCAAATAATTTTAAATTGTTGATTGATGAATATGTTGTAAACGTTGATTGTAGAAGTTTGTAAAACATTTTTAATTACTTTGCCACTATCTAGGGCAGCTGATGCTTGAAACTAGTGTGTATGTGTGTGTGTGTGTGGGTGTGCCATAATGTTTTCTGTTAAGTATTTTTTAAGTAAACTACTAACAAAGTCTTAGTTTTGTACATATACAACTAAATATATAATATTTTATTTGTAGGAACATTAAACAATATATCAGTTAGTTTTTTATTTCGTAAATTTAATAAACATCTTTTAGATATAAATATATATATGTGATTTTTGATTATTAAAAATATGCTTTCATATATTTTCGAACATTTTTGCTTGGACAAAGAAAAAGTTTGACTAAAAAAGTCTTAAGCTTTTTTACTACTTTATACACTGGCTTACATGTGTAAATAATAAAAAAACATAATTCTAGAAAAATAAAACCCCTTTTATGCTTACCTAAAGCAAAATGATGAGTTTCATCACTTAATACTATTAAAAAAATGTATACAGCAATTAAAGCCGTTTTCAATCACAATAACACGAGAACAAATAAATATATCTGATTTTATAATTAAGTCTATACATAAATATGTTTGTATATAAAAGTTAAGAGAAATATCTTTAAGAAGACTTAAATTTGTCAGTCGAATTGAACTAAAGCAGCATTTTTAAAAAAATATTGTAATAAATGATATAAATTCGCAACATTTAAGCATCAAAATAATCGAATCAATTCCAAAAGTACATCACGTTTGCGTCTTGTGGCGGCAAGTCAATATTTTGACACTCTATACACATACATCAGATATTTTGTGACAAAGGTAGGATATCGCCACAGGCTGATATCATTGGCGGTACATCTAAGCTTATCGGCATACCTGTTGACATCTTTGGAGACAGTTGCGAAGATGTCGTAAAATTGACTGGTGCTGAAAAAATGCCAACATAAGGATTATACATTCCTGCTGCTGTTATTGGTGTGTTATTGGCATTGGTATTGATGGCTTTAGATGGCGGATAAAGCAACATATTTGATACACATGTTTTGGGCATGGCTAATGTAGTTACTGCTGCAAGTGTTATTGGCGGCGCTGTTGCTGTCAATTTCCTGGCCGCTGAGTTATTATTACAGCGCCTATAACGTCCTCTACCTCTTGTAGTTGGTCTACCTGATTTAGCTATTGGTGTCGCTTCCGTAGTAAGCGGATATTTACGTGGACGTCCACGACCACGTTTTGGTGGCGCAACTGTAATATTTTGGCTACCACGATCAGCTATGGATTTTGCTGTTTTATTCATATCAGTTATCATGTTGAGAGTCAAATTATTCGAGTGACATTCCTCCAAACGTCTACGTTTTGCGGCCATTTCAGCTGCTGTTTCTGTGGACGGCAATGTTGAAGTGCTTGATGACGTTGCCACCGAATTTACTGTGAGATGTTGTTGAAGTTGCCGTTGTTGTTGTTGCTGCTGTTGCTGCTGCTGCTGTCTAGCTGTAAACTCTTGCAGCCACTCGTATTGCAGTTTCTTGCGTTGCAACTCTTCAAATTCATTCTTGGCTTTGTTTAGCTTTTCGTATTGCAGTTGTTGCTGCTGCATATAACGCTGTCGATGCTGACTTAAACGTTGATGCTGTTCTTTGTTACTTTTTTGCATTAAATCGTCCTTGTAGCTAAGGCAAAACGCTTCATAATCTGCCGTTCTTCGCTGCTGTTCTTCAAAATCTCTTTGTTGCTGTCTCTGCTGCATGCCAATATCGTGTTGTTTTATTATTTCTTCAAATTGTTTACGTTTCTCCGATTCTCTTATCACCAGGTGTCGCTGCTGTTGTTGCATTTGTTCTATAGAGGATCGAAACTCTCTCGGAGGCTTATCTGACGTTATGTTTTTTAAACTCTGATAGTCACCAGCTTTTGTATAGGGCAGCTTGAGCTGTGATATATCAATAGTTTCTGCCACTTCTACAGCTAACTCTGGCATTGAGGGCGATTGTAAAAGAGGTGACAACTGTATTTGTTGCTGTAGGTTGGCAAAATTGGAACTTTGCACATAGGCTTGTCTGTGCTGATAGCTTTCTTGATAGCTGCTAGCCATGTGTGACTGTTGTTGCAGCTGTTCTGCACAGAAATTGTTGCTAGCATAATTTTGAAATAAGTCCTTTTGGTGCAGCAACACACTCTGCATCATGCCAACACCAGTGCCAGAACTTTTATCCGTTACCTCCTCGCCGCTGCTGTTGTGTCGAAAATATTTTGATGAATTCAACTGTACCGCATGTTTGAGCAGCTGAGTAGCGCTTAGATTTCTGGATGGACAGTTGAGATTAAGTAGATCTCTGTTGGCCAGATTAGGTGAACGCATTTCATCTGGCGCATATTGAGGCATATGTTTAGCTGCCGATAAGAAGTCGGAATTGGAGGAGGACGTGCTGATGCCGTCATAGAAGCGCATGTTCATACTTTCCAGATCGTTGGGAATATTTTTCGGGTTACCACTGATGGAATTTCGTGCATTTTTATTTTGATTAACTGCGTTTGAAAGCTTTTGAGCCTCAATGATTTGAGCAACGTGATGATCGACAAACTGATGCTGCCCTGTTGTCTGTTGAGCATTTTTTGTAGTAACAATTGGGTTAGCATTAGTTGAAGCAATAGTGAGCAACTTCGGAGCTGGTGTTGGGGTTGGTGTTGGGGTTGGTGATGGTGCTGGTGCAGCTGATGCAGAGCGCGTAGTTAAAGAATTTTTTTCTGCTGAAAATTGTATTTGTTGAGTTGGTTCGTGAGGCGGCACGGCTGCAGTTTGTACATCCTTATATACCGAAGTGCTATTGGCAACGTTGGAAGTATCTTTAAAATTCGAAAACAACGAGGGCGCATATTGAGTATCCTTTAAATTAGTTACGCTCACATTTTGAACATCGTTTTGATGTTCTTGCTGTTGCTGCTTTTTCTGTTGTTGTTGCTGTTGTTGTTGCTGTTGTTGCTGCTGCTGCTGTTTGATGCGTATTTCTGCCATTTGTAGATCGAACAACATGTTTTCCTTTTTCGGCAACTTGCGTTGCCCCGGCAATATTTTGTTGATTAAATCGTGTGCGCGAATTTCCAATACTTGTTCGTTCTCATCTTCAGTTGGATTTCCAATGGTTTTGGACAAGTCTGTTTTTTGGTTTGATATTGTTTTGTTATGCTCAATCTGCTGCTGCTGTTTGTATTTTTCCCACTTTGACAGCGATTTGGCTGCTTGCGTGAGTAAAGCCGCCGTAGCAGGTGGCAACTTTATCCATTCATTGACATTATTGTTGTCGACTAGTATTGAAATTGAGCCTTCCAGGTGTATTTTTAACAAAAGTTTGCCATTATCTCCTGGACAGGAGGCGAGACTTGCTTCACCAGCAGACGGAGTTGACGGCGCAGAAAGCAATTTTTCAATGGTTGCTATGAGAGTGCTGTGTGAACCCTGTCCAGAAAATTCTTGGAAAATATGCGTCACTGCCAGAGCCGCATCAATGGTCTTAGATATGTGTGTCGAAGTTACGAGAGTGTCCAGATATCTTTGAAGATGAACAAGATTTTCAAAATTAGCAATGCTAAGCATAGGTTCGGCGGGATAGGATTCGGCCAACGGCGTTAAAAAAACTGGCGCATTGTTGCTAGCGGTTGCATCAATAGGTTTCATGAGCTCTTTAATTTGTGGCGCAACTATTTGCACCTGTTTGTTTTGAGGTGGTGATGAATTGATGGGCAATAGTATCGGTTTTGGTTGAGCTGCGGACGACGGTTGAGGATTTGAAGTTGCCTCAAGTGGCTTGACCAATTCCGCATCATTTGATTTAGCCAGATCAATCTCTGCCAGCTCCGGCTCAGAAACTGTATCACTTTTCACTAAAGCAAGCACCATCTGATTATCACAGCCAATACTGGAGGCAACACTTGCATTAGCAGCAGTTTTATTGATATTTTTCTCAACAGTACCTGTCGTGGGCTCATCTTCCTCCTCTTCTTCTGTAAGCGTTGCAGTTGCATTGCTGTTTGCTTCAAGTTCATCCTGAAACTCGGAAATTTTCCGACGTTTTTTCAGAGGCAACGTAGTTTCTGACTGCTGAGGATCCGAAAAGGCCGAGCCATTGTTAGCACTCATTAAATTGCGCATTAAAATGCGACGCGACATTGCATAAGCTTCATCTAGACTTTCTTCAAAGTGGCTACTTTCTGGGCCGCTTATTGATATTTCTTCCAATGTTGCAGTAGTCTCCTCTGCAGCCGAGACTTCACTTGCATCAATACTGTTGGTGGGCAATGAAAGCTTATCTATCTGAAGTAAGTCGTTTTCTTCTATATCAGGTTTATTGGTGGTGATGATATCTGTATTTGTCACATTAAATTCATGTTTTGCTGACTTAGTGCTCACTGTAGGAATCATAATAAATTGTTGAAGCAGTTCAGCATTATCCAAAACATCGTTACTAGCACCCAGTGATGATTCGCTGAGATTTTTGAGTACACAAATGTCATCCTCCTCCTCCCCGTGAACTTTTTGTTTATAACTACTATTTGAGACTACCTCGCCTAAAGAAGACTCACTGAGCTTTTTGTATTTCTTATTCATTGTTGAAATGGTGACGTAGTCTTCAAGCAAGTCAGAGGCATCCACATTAACATCAACATGTTTATTGTGTTCGTTAGTTTCAGTTGTTGGTTTTGGTGATTTTATAGTCATGGTGGGAATCGTGACAAATTCCTTGAGCAGCTCAGCATCTGTTATAAGTTCGGATGGAGGCAACAAATCATCATCTGCATTAATTAATAGCTCGTTGTCCAACTCAAGTGGCAGCTCAACGTTATCCTCGTCATCTTCGATGTCATCAGTTTTAGCTCCTTTGATAGCTATAGATTCTGATGACGATGATGTTGTGGACGAAATGGCCGAAGTATTATTGCTGGCTGAAAATGCATTCATGCTGTTGCTGTGGTTACAAGTTGATGTAAGTGTTGGTGATGATATTGGAGGTTCTTGCAGTTCACTTGTTGATAGCACTGTTTCAACAACATTTTCGGTGGCAACATTAAATTGATCAAGTAATTTATCAGCTTCAACATTATAACCGTCAACATATTTGACATTTGTTGAAATATGCATTGGTTGTGTAATGGCTGTGGCTGCTGCTACAGTAGCAGCTGTTGTTGGGGTCATGGCATCAAAATCCAGGCCAAACACAAAATCGAAATCAAACTCTATATCCGAATCAAGTTCACAATCATTGTTTGAGGTATTTGTGGGCACACTAGAGACATTATTGTGATTAACAGATGCAATATCTTGGCTTTCTCTGCGCTTGTGAAGTATCAAAAATTCTTCCAAGTCATAATAGTTGCTTTTATCTTCCTCTTGCCAATTTATGGAAGTTTCTGGAGAATTAGATGTCGCTACAACTATTGAAATTTCATTCTCAATATCTAGTGGTTCTTTGGTTGTTTGTTCTGCAGCCAGATGATCCAAATGATGACTATCTGCTGCATCTGCTACAACTGCTGCTTCTGTGTTCGTCGTCACAACTTGACTTGCCGCACACAATTCATCACAAGTACTTGTTACACTTAGTTCATTAAAATTGGTTGATGAAATATCTACTGCTTGTGTTAAAGTAAAATTTTCTTTATCTATATCTTTATTAACAATCTTTTCATCGTTATTTGAAACTGACAAATTATTATTATTTTGGATTTCATTTGAACTTAATTTAAAACTACTACTAGTTGGTTGAGTAGAAATTATTAAATTATTATCGGTGTCAGTTTTATTTTCTACAATAACATTACTATTTATCGTAATATTCAAATATGAATTTTCTTGCATACCTTTTTGAAACGGCCTTGGAAGCGAAGTTGTTGATGATGCTGGCGATGCAGAGTCAAAACGCGACAATGCAGTGTTGATTGGTGTAATTTGGTTGTTATATGTTGAATTGGTGTTTTTGATGGCTGGTTTTATAGGATAATTTATTGGGTTGCCACATGTGCGTTCCAGTGGCTTGTTGCTAAACTTTACTATTCTTTTGTTGACACTGTTGCATAGTACGCTCTGAAAAGTTCAGAAAGTGATGAGTTTAAGTGAAATGGTTGAGTTTTTTTATATATATTTTTTGCGTAGTGAGGTATTGTATTTTGTATATCGGCCGGACAGTCTTAACGCAAAAAGTGGTGAGACAATTTGCACACCTAGCAGAAATGAAGCTATTTCAAAGTTTCATAGATTTGATAATGTTATTAAAAAAAAGAGCAACATGTAGCACTCTTACTACAAAAAAAAATACATCTCAGAATTTATTAAATTTTTACTCTCTTATGTTAAATTATTTGCAGCGATCATTTTCATTGACTGCCAGAATATCTTCTTCCTCTTTGTTTAAAAACAAAGATTGTCTATTTTTGTGTTTGCTATATGTTATGTTATATTTGTCAAATAAACTACCCACAAGATAGGGTGGAACAAAACAAATTGAATACAAATCATCTTTACGTCAATATCACAACGAAAACGAAAGAAAATCCACCGAAAAGAAACAAAGACAAGTAAATTACACCACAAATTATTTTTAAATAATTTTAAAAATTTAATGAACGGATTTATATTTTCCTGTTTCAAGCATAAAAACTAGCCTGGCATTAGTGCTGCATGAAAAATTAATAAATAAAGGGAAAATAATAGCTTTTTCGGGCTCATGAGGTTACTCAAAAAAATGATTGACCCAAAATTTTTTTCCGATCGTAGGGGTATAACACCTGCCTTATCGGACCTAAAGAGGGGGAATTTAGCAAAAGTTAAAAGAAAATAATTCACAGCTTGCTCTGGGTGGCTCCTAGAGGAGTCAAATGCATGAGAAGGAGCTATTATTTTTTTACTCCCAATATTTTCTCTGAAAATACCTATGTTGTATTTCTAGAGGCTCCCCTATAAAATGCATATAACTCATATTAATACTTTGATATCTTCTGTTAATCTCACTTTAAGGAAGTTGTATAGCCTTAACCTGCATTTACCTTTACGGATCAAGTTGAGGTTAGCTCATACTCTCCTTAAGTCTAGAATTGCCTATGGCTTAGAGGTTTTCTCTGGCACTTTCTCTTACATTATACGCAAAGTACAATTACTATTCAATAGAGTAGTACGATTTCTAAATAAATGTTCGAAGGAGAGATCATATTTCTAGCTTTGCAATCCAATTTTTAAATACCTCCGTTTCTGACTTTGTCCTCATTAGAATGATGGTTATGTTCTATAAAATTCTCAAATGCAGATCCTCTGAGTACAGCGCTAATTCCTTAATATTCTCCCGCTCCTTTCGAAACCCTCAGATAGTTTACCCGAAAATCTCCTCTTCGCAATTTGAAAGATCATTTTTAATTAGGACAGCCAGATTCTGGAATGGTATGCCCAGAATTTGGAAGAGTTTCTCTACTACCGGGAACGTCTTTAAAAGAAATATTATTTGTCATTTGAGTAATTAATTGTGGTTTTGCCACCTTATCCTGGCATTTGTTGCTTTCGGATCCTAATCGCCGTTAGTATTGAGTTTCGTTTAGGGAAAGCTGGTTCTAATCTACACTTACAGCCCTATTCTGGTTGTTAGCTTAACAAGAAATAGTTTAGGAGCTCTTGTTAAGTTGATTGTTATGTTATGTAAATGTTGGTATTCTTAAAAATCATTAACAACATAAAAGCTTAAAAAGCTTTTAAAGTTCACCATTAGGGTGGGGCGATTTGAACATCTTAATGGGCGCGCTTCTGATTCTTGGGATTGTACTGAGCAAAAAAGTCCACTAGACCATACGTCTACGGTGAAAATCGAGCTTCCAGATTTTGACTTGCAGTTTTTTCTCAGACTTTTGTCACTTTTTTTTTATATTTTGGCCTATAACAGCCAAACCATTGAGATTTTTGTCTTAGTATTGGATCGAAAATATCAATGGTCCAAAAAAAAAATCCAAGAAATATCCAAAAAAAAAAAACGTGACAAAAGTCTGAGAAAAAACTGCAAGTCAAAATCTGGAAGCTCAATTTTCACCGTAGACGTATGGTCTAGTGGACTTTTTTGCTCAGTACAATCCCAAGAATCAGAAGCGCCCATTAACACTTTTTTCCTTCCATACTAATCGCCCCACTCTATTCACCATGCATGGTGAAAATCGATATGTCTATTGAAAGAAGAGATGCGCTATATAAACAGATGCTTCGAGTGCAGCTTGTGACTTTGCAAACGCTTGAAAAATTTGCCACGGCTACTGAAAGATTTCATTATCAACACTTAAAATAAGTAAAAAATTCTTCCATTTTTCAGTTTAATGTATTTAAACTCAATATTATATTGTAATTTGTATTTTTTTATTATTTTCACAACAATTTTCTATCTAAGCACATACATTTCATTCATTGTTAAGACTCTTTCTGTTATTAACAAAATTGTAAGGAAAAGAGCTTTTAAATTTGCAGCAGAATACGAAACCTTAACAAATTGTTAATATTAACTATTTTGTTAATCTGGTGAGCTTAGTTAAGCCTCCAGAATAGGGCTGTTAGTTTTATTATGCATTTTCAATTTAATTTAATTTCATTGAAATATTATTGAATTTCTACTGTTTTGTTTTTTTTATTAATATATTATTCTTTATATAATTATTATTAATATTATTTAATTTAATACTCGCACTTTACTTATATATATGTACATTAGGCCGGGTCGATTTGTGGGGAGGCAAAAAAATCGCCCATTGCTCAGTGAAAATCGTATTCTAGGGATCAAAATAAGAAACTTTGCCCGAGGACCTATACCTCTAAAACGAATTCTAATGCCCCAACTTTTGACTTTTGTCCCGTAGGGTAAAATTTTGAAAAATCCCTCTTTGACCCATATAGAGTGCCCCAATCGAGTTAAAATGTATGACCGATCCCCACTAACTTTGGAGGTCCGATCCACCCATGCCAGTGGTACACCCCTGGAACCCCCTGGGGGGTCCCCATACAAACGGTGATTTTTTTAAATGTATTAAATACAGTTACGCACCTTTAAGCTCCTAACTCAACTCAATTCTCTCTTATGTCGACTTAAGCTTCCATATGATCACAGATTTATAAGGTAAATATTATAAAAGTGAACGTCTTTCTATAAGGAGTGTTTAGTTTAAGCGGGAGAAGGATGGTTCCATTTTCAAATTTTTTGCAAGTTTCTACACTTCTCCCGCCTTAACGCAAACACTCCCAATAGCCAGACGTTCACTTTTATAATATTTTGATGTCCAACAATGCCAACCATAACAAAAAAAAAATCGTTTAAAAATGGGTGCTGTTTTTTGTCACGGCCCTCCGTCTAATACATTTCCGCCGATAGATTTTCAAAAACTGACATATTGAAGGATAAGAATAGAAAACCTGTTATCTTTAATTTTTAAAGCATAATATATTTTGCTATCAAAAGCCTCATAATAGCAAATAGCTTTTGGGGATCGACAAAGTGATTTATTTGCAATTTTTCGAAACAAAAACGCATTTTATTTTTATTTTAACCGAAATCTGTTGAAATACGTTTGTCAGGAACTGCTGCATCTACACGAGTCAAATATCTTTTTAAAAGTCCTTAACGGTAAAACTATTGACTTAATCCTAGAATGGTAAACATATTTTTTAACTCTTTGATGGTAAGCATCGCCTATTAGGTGACTAATAAAAATAAAAACAAACACATATTTAAAACGTGTTTGGTAGCAAAAATAGACAAAAAACAATTCATCTTCTTTTACATATTACGCAAACGCAAATTTTATCCGGCGTAAGGCTTTTTAAGTACAAGTCCAATCTTAGTAAATTTAGTAGGTAGGTTTAGTCCTGTAGATGACAAGCTGGACTTCTTATTTCTTAAAAATTTATATTTTAAAGTTATAGCGAATTAAAGTTTACATACAATTGTTGTTGTTATGTTGCTTTTTCTCTATTAATTTCAGCATTTGCCTAAAAATATGTGAGGTATTTATTTAGCGCCACCTATCGGCTAATAGCTATGAAACTATTATACTGACGAATAATCTTTTATAATTTCACAGCTAAAACTATGAATTAATATATTCAATATCAAAGTGAATGATTTCTTACAGTTGAAAAAAGATTTCTAAACTGTTGGACGGAAAATTTTTAATTTTTAAAAAGTTACACAAAAATTTAAATAAAAAATTGGAAACTGGTAATGAAACATTTTTGTTCAAGCATTTTTCAACTGAAAATCAAGAAAAATTCTTACTCCTGTAAATTTAAAATAAATTTAGGTATGAAATTAAATATGTAACATTAAATTGTCGTTGCGTGTGCAATACCGCGTATCCACCACTTGCAACACCGCGTATATTGCGAAAAGACCAAAATTAATTTCATTACAATTTTGATCATTCCTGATTGATTCATTCATTTTAATTTTTCATTAAATGCTTATTTGACAACAAAACAAATATCTTATTTTAATAAATGTTTAGTTTAGTTGAAAATCTATTCAATAGCTCATAATAAAATCAGTTTTTCTGCACTCCTAAAAAATTCTACTATCACCGTCTGTGTGTATGTGCAAGTGGTGAATACGCGGTATTGCACGCGCAACGGCGATATATTATTTATAATTAAAAACTGCATAGTAATGCCTAGACGAGCACGCCCAAATGTAAGTGGGAGGACAAGACGTAGTATACATCGTTCTCAGATGCTAGAATTGCGAGCTTGAAGAAGACGTAAAACCAATACATATGTATAAGTTAGCTCTCAGCAATGCATGACCAGAACGTAATGACGTTGGACAACTCAGGAAGAAATGCATTCATTGTCGAGCTCTTCATTTCGATAGTCAGTTATTAAGAAGCGAGCTCTACTCATGTTGTCACAAAGTTAATCCTGGAAAACAACCCATTTATGTACAAATCTATATGCATGATACGGAAGCAGCTACCCGAATCTTGGCCAATTTGTAGGAAAAACGAGAATGTGACATTTCGATCATGCGTAAGCTATCAGAACACCTTACAGCTCAAAATCCTTTTGCTCAAATTTTTGGCAACGTTACAACTTGCATCTGAGATCAACTTGAGATGTTGCAACACAAAAATGTTAGGATGGTAACTTTCGCTGATAGGTCATGTAAATTTCGCTGATCAGCGACATTTTAATTTGCCGTTTCATTTGTAGCTGACGTTTAATTTTTGGGAAATGATGTTGCAGCAGTTTTTAGAGCACGCGACGGATGTCCAGTTGGGGAGAGCGACCTAATTATATATCCTGTTGATGGAGGTCTTCGAAGCTTAGGTTGCCTGCATTCAAGTGTTGATCCCATGGCCTTTTATCTTTCCGCTTAGTGATGAAGGTTGGTATCGTTATATGGTTCATGATGGAGACCACGCAACACAGTGAGAAAAAATTTAACTAAACTACAATATACATATCGTTTGGCACTACGGGAAGAATTAAGTACTCTTCATAGATCCCAAAAGCTTTTCTTGGCTTGGGTTGTTGATATGCACAACAGCAGCTTCTTCGAGCTGAGCAGTATTTAAACCTTAATGATGATGTTATATAAGGACCTCTCCCCACCATTTATTACCAAACGAGGTTTCAGACAAGGTGATTCCTTATCGTGCGACTTTTTCAACCTAATGATGGAAAAGATCATCCGAGCTGCTGATCTGAGACGTAATGGCACAATATTCTACAAGAGTGTTATGCTGCTTGCGTATGCTGATGACATCGATATCATTGGCCATAATACGCGCGAAGTCAGTGCAGCATTTTCCAGATTAGAAAGAGAGTCAAGTCGAATGGGTCTGGCAGTGAATGCAGATAAGACGAAATACTTAGTGTCAACAAACAAACAGTCCCAGCGTCTTGGAACCCACGTTACCGTTGACAATACCTCCTTCGAGGTTGTGAAGAACTTCGTCTATCTGGGATCCAGCATTAATTCAACCAACGACATCAGCATTGAGATCAAACGAAGAATAACTCTTGCCAACAGGTGTTACTTTGGGCTCAGTAGGCAATTAAGAAGCATAGCCCTCTCTCGACGAACGAAAATCACGCTCTATAAATCGCTCATCATGCCCGTCCTACTTTACGCATCACAAACCTGGACGCTGAGCAGTTTAGATGAAAAGACTTTAGGAGCATTCGAGAGAAAGATTCTTCGTAAGATCTACGGACCAATCTGCGTCAATGGCGAGTACCGAATACGGTGGAATGATGAACTGTATGAGCTGTACGCTGACATCGACATAGTCAAGCGCATTAAAATCGAGCGGCTTCGCTGGCTTGGTCATGTTCAGCGCATGAAAGACGATGCTCCAGTGAAGAAAACATTCGATTCGGTACCCAGCGGCGGTCAACGCAGAAGAGGACGACCGCATCTTCGTTGGAAAGACCAAGTAGAGGACAACCTGACGAAGCTTGGAATTTCCAACTGGCGCCAGCAAGCGAAAGACAGAAATGGCTGGCGCAAATTCTTAGATGAGGCCAAGACCGACATACGGTTGTAGCGCCAACTAAGTAAGTAAGTAAGATGATGTTAAATCCAAAGCTCAAAACTGAGGACTTCGTGTGGGTAAACAATTCATCTTTCCAAAAACATTCCAAGGCAGATATAGACATTTACATTTCAACTATTTAAACGCGATGAGTATTGTTCGTACAATTGAAAAGCCTAATTTATTCTTCACTTTTACTTGCAATCCCAATTGGGTGCATATCAAAGCAAATTTGAGCCGTTGAACAGCCATGCTTTAGGCCTAATCTAATTTCTAGAGTTTTTCACATAAAGTTATTGTCTCTTGGATGATATAAATAAAAAATCTATTTTAGAAAAATTAAAAACATTTTTTTTAAGAAAGTAGTAGGCAGCGCATCCTAACTAACAATGTCGGTTTTACAACTTCGAATATAGTTTACACCGAAATATGTTAAGAAAAAATAATATTGTTCTAATGAATACCAAAAAAATAAAACGAGGTATGTTTGATTTTGGCGTTTTAACGTTACACGGGGTTACTAGTTTTTTTAAATATCTGTATCATATTATACGCATATTTGTAGTTCACATATTTTAATTAATGGCAAAAAAAAGTTACTTTCTCTCACAGGCGATGTTTATCGTTTTAGGGTTATTTGTGGTGATTATTGTTAGTAATTATTTTACGAATATAATAGCAATTTGTGTAAACTGAACATAGCGAAAAAAGGTTGGGTTTTTAATAAAAGGTTCAGATAAATAATGTGAAAAATATAGCAATAACACTTGCCTGCTGCTTGATGTTTGGAGAATCATCATCAGATATAAAATCTGTGTTTTGTAGCGGTGGACATGTTGAAGCAGCAACAGAGTAGATTACTTTGCTACTACTATTTAATGCATCAACTGCCATTTTTGCGCCCGTTCTTGAATTTGGAGTATTACCAAAGAAGCATAACTCATTCTCGTCGTCTTCATCATCACCATCATCATCATCATCGTCATCATCATCATTATTATCCTCATCATAATCACCATTATCATCATCATCACCAACATTTTTATCATTAGTATTAATATCTGGTAGAACATTAGTGTCGTTATTTTCATTGCTAGTTCGAGAAGATCTTATAGGAGATGGTGACAGATGCAAACTATCACGACGACATAAGAAGCCATCATCAATGCGTGTAGAACATATTTCACTGCGCATACTTGACACCGCCAACTTGCTGGACTCAGTAAATAAGTTAACATTAAGACTTTTAGATATCTGCGGATTAATTTGAGTAGCTTCCAGTTCAGTGGATGTTGCAAGTGTTGTGCAGTTGTTGTTATTTTGAGTTTTGGCAATCGAACGAACTTCAGTAATAGTAGGTTTCGATGGAAGCAATTGTGCGACGGCATCAGCAGATTTTTCAAGTACACTTTCGATATAACTGTTATCAGTTTGTGTCGCTGCAAACGAACGAATCTCTGTTATATTCGGTTTAGCTGGTAAAAGTTCTGGAATAACTTTTGATTTGCAATCGACGACGGAGCAGTCGTTGTAATTGTTTTCAGTTTGTGTTGCTGCAATAGAACGTACTGAAATTATATTTAATTTCGTGGGAAACACTTGAGTTGGTTGCTGCGAAAAGCTCATTGATGATGCATCATTATTAACTTCTTCCGTTGTTGGCTTGATGTGGTCAGTGTTTTTATTTGTATTCACAGTGATTGCATTTTCTTCCTCCAAACTGTTATCATCTTGACCAGGTTCTTCGAAATCTAGAAAATTATCTGAGAGCTGCTCCGGTTCTTCTAGCAAAAGATTTTCAGGCTCTTCCAAATCATCGTGATCTTCCTCGCCTTCGGTGTCAGAATCAATTACGATGACTTCACATCTTGTCGCTAAGTTATCAATGGGCGAAATTGAACCCCGGCCCGCCAGCGTATACAAAGTATTTGGCGCTGGTTCAAGCTTATTGACATTTCTTTGCAGTTCTTGCAACCACTCCAAGTCATCCTGTCTATTGTCCTCCAGAGTTAAGTCTATAGTTGCAATAACAATTTGGTTTTCCAGTTTAACCATGGGCCTGAATTTAGGTTGAACTTCGGCATTTTGCACTAATTCGGCGAAATTAAACGATTTTGGATGCTCTTCATTAGAAATGTCCTAAAAGTAAAATATTTAATTAGATTTAGAAATACAAAAAAAAACATTTATTATGATTAAGCGCTATACTCAGTATTAAATATTTTGTCATATTTCTAAGGAACGCAACGGTGCAGACAAAACAAACATGGCTACTAACTGCGCAAGTAAGCAGCTGCAGAGTGTTTCAACATAAAAATCGAACCTTTTACTTAGACATCACAGTATATTAATTGCTTCAGTACTAGTACAATTTACTTGGCGAAATACTTACAATAACTTCGGTGCCTAGTGGCAGGCGGTGAGCGTAAATAGATGCCTGCAAAATAAAACATAGTCGTGTCATGATAGAGAAAGGATCGATCTCCAAATGAATTAACATACATTTCTCAAGTCATGAAAGAATTTTAAATCGTGCAAAATAATTTTGGTGGCCATTTGAGTGCAAGTGTACTTAGGCAAGTGATACGCATAGTTAGAGTTGGTGCATAGCGTTTTGGCAGGACGCATAAACTTGTTTGCGAATTCAATAACGCGCATTTGTTCCTCATGATTTTGCTCCAATTGTTTCCAGTGAAAAAATATAATTATATATTGTATATACAAATTATCTGGAAGTTCACGTTGTAAAATGACCTGCTCTTGTGGTATTAAAGTTCTGCAGATATAAAAGAATTTAGATATTATTGCGATCTTTTTGTGAAAACAAATAAATTCAAAACTAACTGAAAGATTTTGGTCATCACTTCACGTTCACGATACATTCTGGACATATGTGCAAACACGCGTAATATATACTTCAACGTTTCATCCTTGTTCGAACCTTTTACATACTTGTAAATGTTGTGCAGTATACGATTGGCAATAAGCGGCTTGTGTTCTTTGAACTCCTGGGCATATATTAGCTCACACGACAAATAAATTGCAACTAATTCAATCATGCGATGAATGTATTCAGTTGTCTAAAAATACAAAATGGATAGATAATAAGTATTTCTTTTCATTTTCATTTTATTTTAAAACTCATCGAGCTATGTATAAATAATCGAGAGTCGTAAAAGAATGCATTCAATTTGATTTTATTCACAAAAGAGTGAATCAGTGAATAACGAAATAGAAATGCATTCAATGAATGCAAAATAGATGTATAAATAAAATTTTTAATTTACATTCATTTTAAAAAATTATTAACTTTTCATTTCAATTGTTCATTTTCGTTTAGAATTTTTTTTAATTTTTTTATTCGTTTGAATGGCATTCACAAAGAATTTCAGCATTTTCTATTATTATAATTGTTTTTCTATTCACTATTACTTTTTTAGACGTTATTCAGTTTTTATTCATTATTCATTTTTTAATCCTCATTTGTTATTCATTATTAATTTTGTATTCATTATTATTTTGAAATTCATCATTAATTTTTTATTCATTATTAATTTTTTATTCATTATTCATTTGTGATTCCTTATTAATTTTTTATTCAATATTAATTTTTTATTCATTATTAATTTTTTATTAATTATTAATTTTTTATTAATTTTTTATTAATTTTTTATTAATTTTTTATTAATTTTTTACTCATTATTAATTTTTTACTCATTATTAATTTTGTATTCATTATTAATTTGTTATTCATTATTCATTTTTGATTCACTATTCATTATTAATTTTTTATTCATTATTAATTTTTTATTCATTATTAATTTTTTATTCATTATTCAAGTTTTAAATTCAAAATTAATAACGAATAAAAAATTAATAATGAATAAAAAAGAAATAAGTAATAACAAATGAATAATAAATAAATAATAATAATGAATAAAAAATTAATAATTAATAAAAAATTAATAATGAATACAAAATTAATAACACATGAATAATGATTAAAAAATTAATAATGAATTGGTAATGAATAAAAAATTAATAATGAATAACAAATGAATATTTTTTGCATTCATTTCAATTTTGCATTCATTGAATGCATTCTTCTAAAATTCTGAATATTAATTCAGATTTTACAGCTCTTGCATAATTTTATAGGTGGAGTTGAGAAAAAAAACTAGTTCGATATTCATAGTTTTATTCCTTCGATTTGATTTCCTGTAAAGCGTAACTTAGTTGATAATAGTGTAGAGGTGACACCTTTTTATTTTGAGTTTTTCCATAGGATTTCTATGGAAGGTAAGTGCGTTGTGCTGTATAGCCAATATCTAAGCCATGATTATTGGCCAAATTAGGAAAGAAAACATAAGTGTCACCTAAGCTTTCATACTTTCCAACACTTTTACATTACATTCCTTTCTTATTCCTTTACTTAAAGGTATCTCTCAAAATACTTCATTAACATTATTGTATTTAGTATCAATATGTAGGCAATGAAGACAGAAATGCAAACAAATTAAAAACGATAGAGTATTTATAAATTTTATTTGAATTAATAGAAAAATTAGTGAATTTTTTATTAAAAAAAAAATAACATTCTGATATAAATGCAAATACTGATATAAATGAAATTATAACCATGTTCAAAAAGGATAACATTTTAGTGGACACGTAGTTTTTATTGATCTTATTTGGCCCACAACCATGGCATTAAAATTAGCTCTTTTCTCACCAGACACAATTCGTGTAGAAAATCAAAGGGTAAAAGCGCCACTTCTAAACCTTTACCAATTTGATTGTATTTCACAGGGGTGCTACTTAAGACCACCAAGAGCATCGAGGTATGAGAAACACTTTAAACAAATCAAGGGATTGGTGTTCGAAAATAGTTAGTTAATAACGAGAGCCCTTGATAATACTCTTAATATTTAAACTGGATTTGTTTAAAAAGATTTAAAAGAGCACTTGTGTCTCAAAAGAGTCAAGTCTGGTTTGGTGACAAGAGAACTCAATTTTTTTCACACTTCACTCTTTCGCGACTTTTTTCGCATCCACAGTATTCGAATGCTCCATAGCTCCTCACCTCTTGTAGCAAAGTTAAATATGATAACAAGAGAAATAAATTATAGTCAATAATTGTACAATAAAACACAAGTGAACTGAACGGGCCACGACTAACGTAAGTAAAATAATTGTAAACAATAAATATTCATAATAATAAGATGTTATTGATAGGATAAAATTGGATTCCTCGAAATTTTGTTAAATGTCAAAACGAAAGATTTTATTTATTTGTTTTTGTAAGTGATAAAACTGATTCAATTACTCCCCCAAGATTATTGGAAATCGAACGAGGAATAGCATAAGCAAATAAAAAATATCATACAGTTTGAATAAGAACTGAGGTTGCAAAATATTTTTGGAATAAAATTTTCAGAATCCCCAACATATAAGGTCTGCTGAGTGTTGAAGTAAACATAACTATACAAATAAAACCTACAATATCTTTGAAGAAAAAATACGGATGCAAAGAAACTCTATTGATTCTTGAGTTTAGTCCGATGCGGAGTTAGAGCCGGGACATACTTAACTCAGGAGATACTATCAAAATCCCGAATTGATATAGCAAGAATCACAGAAATCGTTATGGGGCACTTAAATGAAACTAGGCAAATGAAAAAGGAACACTTACACACTTGTTATGCACTTGTAACATTGTGCTGTTATGCACCCGTAAGAACATTATGTCGTATGGTGTTGTGCGTGCTCGGTGTTCTTATTTGCTTGCTGATGTGTTGTGCAGTGTCTTTATAATAAACACACTAGGTGCTTCGTCAAATATCTCATCTGTAAAGGGACTCCAGAAGGGTGGAAGATAGGAGATGGGTATAATCGGAAGAATAGTTGGTGGTAAAAATAGAATAGGACCAGCTCATATATTTGGCCCATTTGGGGGTCAATTCGGGAGAGATATAAACTGTTTTCTTAACTGTGTTGTATTGAAAATTTGTTGTAATTTCAAAAGTACTAGCGGTCGTATATGCTTGACAAGCATCACTATCAATGGAACGAATCGTACAT
Organism: Dichetophora obliterata; assembly: GCA_963920525.1. Lineage (NCBI taxonomy): Eukaryota > Metazoa > Arthropoda > Insecta > Diptera > Sciomyzidae > Dichetophora > Dichetophora obliterata. Next base: position 17,970,470 of record OY986438.1, on the reverse strand, counting down.
TTCATTGGTTTGTCTATTAGGTGCATAGTGATATCTCAATGGCTCGGTTTTTGAGAATGACAAATAATTACAGATGAATGCATTCATGCCTTTCTCCGGTCTAGATTAAGTACGCTAGGTAAGCCTGTTTCAACAATCTAGATGAAAGCTCTAACACAAATATAAACAGCGTATTGACATCATTTTGGTGTATTTCTCACACAAATATTTAGTTACATGAGATTATGGCATCAAAACGGCTTATAAGCGCTAACGACCGTTAGTATCACCATCCAAACCAATTAAAAAAAGTTTAATTTTGAGCTACCCTAATATTTAAACATCATAAAAAAAGCAATTATTTTTAACTATTTATGTAAACATACTTATACTACTTACATCTTCAAATGATGCACAGAGTTCCTGCATTAAATCCATTGTTCTGGTCATGCTGTGTGCTAATCTGCGACACTTATATGGTGACGATGTACCTTCTTCATATTCATTGCGGCAACCACTACGAAAAATAAATTTATTTTTATGCCATTAATTTAATTAAATTTTATTTAAATTCAAATTACGCTATGTATGCATTGACAACATTAATAAGTTGTTGTTGTAAAGTGATGCCAATTGGAGATGCAAGTAAGATACGTAATTTTTGATGTTGTATTGATATATGTGGAAAGGTTTTCTCAACAGGATTTTGTTGTCTTAAGCGTTTTTTTTCCTGTAGAGTAAGTTGTCGTTGTTGTTGTGGTTGTTGTTGTTGTTGTTGTTGTTGCTGTGGACCAGCCACTTTCATAAGTTGTTTGTGTTGTTGTTGGTTGATCGTCATAATTGCTTCATCTTTCAGTGCTTTTGCTACACAAGTTGAAGTGCCTGAAACAGCAGCATCAGCTTCTGATGCACTATTTATTATTGACTCGCTACTAAATGTTTCTGAAGATTCCATTGCTAATTCACAAGGTTCATCATCATCATCATCATCGTCATCATCATCATCTACTACTAATAGCACAGGGGGACTTAATAATGCAGGTGGTGTAGAAATCAATGTTGAAAGTGGCGTCAAATGAATGCTGGGCGCTATTTTTGTGTGTATTATTGTTGTTTTAGTTGTATCGCTCATATTGGCTACATTATTCTTATTATTATTTGTTGTTGCATCCTCACTGCTTTCATCCAATTCAATGCACCGCTCGTTGTTATTTTTCAACATTTTGCTGCAATGAATTAAAAAAGAAATGCTTACTTCGTGTATTAAGCAAATTTAAAGAATTTAAAGAATTTATTAAGGAGATTCTGTTAAGGCTTTCGCAGAAACATATTTAGTTTATGTCTGAGTAATATTTAAAATGGGTTTTAAATTAATTTAAATTAAGAGTAAGAAAACTTCGTAATAAATGACATTGACTGAATAAATGCCAGTTGTTTTTTGTACCTTTTTTGTAGGTCTTATTTTGGCGCTTTAAAAAACCCGAGTACAAAATAACTTTAAAAGGCGTCTTTGAAAGTTAAAATATTTTATGAACATATTTATTAAAAATTTTTACTATAAGACTCTTTGAACAAGATTTGTATATCTATACTAGGGATCTCGGGATCCCGATCTTTTTTAAGACCCCCGAATATCCCGGGATTATGCGATTCGAATTCCGGGATTGTTAAAAACAATTTTTTTAAAAGCTAATAAAATTTTTCAAACTACCATCACAAATATCTCCCTTTCCACGATCAACGATCGAACTAACAAGCGTTGAGACGGAGCGGTGCTTCTACTCTGCAAGTCTTATATGCAATAAATTAAGGTCTTAGTTAGGGAATAATACCATTAATTAGGGAATAATACCATTAATGCTTTAATTTCTTAAAGATCGTATTTTGATCAAATGAAGGAATAATTTTGCTGAGCTCTAAATAGAAAGAGTGTTGTATTTATTTTTTACTTAAATGTATTGACTTTTTTATTTTAATTTAAATGTACTATAGCATATAATTAAAGGGAGGTTTTAGCCCAAAGCAGTTAAAATTAAGGCATATTTTAGAAGATGTTTTCTAAAAAATATGATTACATACAAAAAAAATTTAATTTGCATGTTAGTTTTACATCATCAGCATCTCCAGATCGTCTGAAAATAAGGTTCAGGGAAATAACGGCCAAAATAAGAAATAAAATAAAGCCCAAAACATTTTGGGCAAAAAAAATTAAATAACGCCCAAAATAAAAAATTAAGTAAAGCCCAAAAAAATTAAAAAACGCCCAAACTGAACATGAAATAAGACCCAAAATATTTTTGGCTTACAAAAATGAAATAGCACCCAAAATCAATAATGAACTAAAGCCCAAAAAATTTAATAACGCCCAAATCGAAAATAAAATAAGACCCAAAATCTTTTTGGAAAAAAAGGAAAAATTTTATCGGCTCCGCGAAATAACTCCTAACGAAATAAGTTTTAACGAAATAACTCCTAGTGAAAGAACTCCTAACAGTAAATAAAAGAAGTCCTAACGTTGAAAGATGAAATAACTCATAACACCTGATAAAATAAGACCTACAGAAAAGATGAAATAAAACCTAACATTAAGGAGTATGTTCATTATGAAATAAAACCTAAACGGACATGATGAATAAGGTCCTAATTTTCAGAATATTAAAAAAAAACAATTGTGGTTCTTCTGGCTGCGATCATAAAGCGAGCAGGGAAGGCTCTAGACCTCTGGAAAAATGTACACAAACGAAAAATTAAATAAGTGCCCAAATTCAGGATATTTTTTGCGTTCAATGTCAAAATAAGCTAAATAAATTTTTGTTTCATGTCTGTATCCATAAAAATAAAAATAAACTGGCCATTTCAGCCCTTGGAAGAACTTTGACCTAGCTTCTATTGATCAATTGTGTTGTGCGTGTTGTTAAATGTTTCATCACAAATGACCGAGAACTGGACCTACGTGTTTAATGCCGACTCCGAGCGGCTAAAGTTCTCAAGAAGCTTTACATGGCAATTTTTAATTTCTGAGGTTTGCCATTGTCTGCAGAGAGGTGACGACCGAACAGAAAAATTAATTCAATTGAAAAAACTTTCTATCTGAGCTGGAATCGAACTCGGGCTACCGTGGTTCTTTAGCTTAGGGCCACGCACTCTACCCACTAGGCTACGGCCGCCACGTCTGTATCTATATTTGTACGTAAACGAATATAATCGAATGTACTAGTTTTTGAAATTTAATAAATAAAAAATAAATAAAAATTATATTTGTTATTATTTCATACACATGTGGTGAAATAAAAATCTTATTTATTTTTTAAAAATTCATTGAGATCAACAAACAACTTATACCATAATAATACAAAATGATAATAATACTTATAAATTGAGGTGCCTCGGCTTGCATGTGGAGGAAAAAAGTTCCAATTGTACCCCTCTCAAAATTAACCATGATCTGTTTTATAATGATTTCCAAAATATTTTGGCTGTAACGAAAGCCGTCAGTGAGCTAAAACTTTTTGCAAAAACCTACAGAAATTATGTTGTTCGTAAATATATTGGCTGCTGTAATAGTTGGAACAAAAATAAACTGTCAGAAATTAAAGGCCGAAAAAAGCTCTTAAAATCTGCATCAAAAAACTTTAAATTTTTGCAGTCGGATTAAAGACAATGCTGTTTTTCGTGCATTTTTTAAAATTCAATTAACTTAATTACTATGTTTCTAATGTGATCCTCACTTTCAACATATCGTTAGAAAGATGCTTTGTTTCTTGGTTACTAAAAAAGATAGTAAGGAATTAAAAAAAAAAATAATGATTTTATTTAAATTTTCAATGTTTTTATTTGGAAATCAAATAAAAAACTATATAAAAATATGCATGAAAAATAGCATTATCTTTAATCCGATTTTTAAAATTGGAAGAGCTTTTCCCGGCCTTTAATCTCTAACGGTTTCTTTTTTTATACCTAAGGCTTGCGCACGATGAAACTAGTGCACACATTATTACTTGTCAAATTCAAAGTATTCAAAAAATTCAAATAAATTTAATCAGGTTGCCTTGAAAAATATGTACAAATCTTCATGTAAATTTTTAAATTCATTCGATAGTTTTTGGCTTAACCATGAGCAGCGAAGTAGAAGTGCGTGAACTAATTTGTAAATTATTTAACGAAAATCCAAATTGGGCTTTCAAAGCTATTGCTAGAAAACTCAAATGCTGCGAAGAAGGTGATGGCGCTTTTTAAGAAAAATCCAAATATATCTGGTAGAATATTTGCTAAAAAAGTGCAATGCTCTGAGGCTTTTGTCAGAAAAGTGAAAAAGGAGGAAGGATTTAAGTCATTTAAAGTCCAGAAAGTTCCGGACAGGAATTCTAAAAATAATGTTGAGGCAAAAAACGCGAGCCAAAATACTTCACCGGAATTTCTTAAAAAAATTCGATTGCTGCATTATGGACGATGAAACATATGTACTTGGTGGCTTTTTGCAGCTGCCAGGTGTCGATTATTATGTTGCCGATCAAAGAGGAAATGTCCAGCAAGAAATTATGACCCAAAAAAAAATCAAAGTTCCCGAAGAAGTTTTTGGTATGGCAGGCCATTTGTAGCTGTGGAAGACGAAGCAGTTCATTTGTTTTACTGGGACGAAAAACACCAAAATTTATATTCAGGAGTTTCTGCAAAAACGCCTTTTACCATTCATAAGGCAGCAAGAGGTCTCTACTTTTTTTTGGCCTGATTTGGCTTCATGCCATTACAGCAAATCTGCTATTGAATGGTATGAAAAGAAAAATGTTACATTTGTACCCAGGTATGCAAATCCACCAAACTGCCCGGAGCTCAGACCCATCGAAAGATATTGGGCTCTGGCAAAAAGGATAATGAAGAACACTAAACAGGTTGCTGAAAACATAAAAATATTTTCAAGTAAATGGTCAGTGGCAAGTAAGCAAGTCTCTGAAGACACCATTGAAAGTTTAATGGGAGGTGTTCCAGAAAAAGTCAATCATTTCATGAATAATTAATAATGTTTCATATATTTGTTATTAAAATAATCATGAATAGAACTGTTGTTAATAAAACGTAAATTTTTTTTTTAATATCAATTTGTTTAAAAGTTATTTAAGTTTATGTGTGCACTAATTTCATCGTGCGTAAGCCTTATTACACTAGCCAATATATTTACGAAAAACATGATTTTTTGAAGTTTTTGCAAAAATTTTTAGCTCGGCTATCTTACAATCTGAAATATTTTGGAAATATCCTAAAATAGATACCTTAGGCACCTTAGCATTGGTATGAGATTAATATCATAATATTGTATTGATTCAAGGTGATCCATGAAAGAAGCTGAATAAAATTTGAATCTAAAATGAGGTAAAAATCAGGTATCAAATCAATTTAATTTAAATTTATTGAGAATTTTTTTAATCAATTACAACGAAAACTCAAAAAAGCACAAAATTGAATCGGAAAATGTACAAGATTACAGGCAAAGTGATGCCAAATCAGTCGTTTTAAACGATTTCAATCTTTCAAAATCTTGACACAGCAAAAAATACCGCCAAAAAAATCAAACGCCCTCTCGCCCTTTTATGGTTTAAAAATCCCACAAAAAAGGCAAAATCCCACCAAATCACATCACTGTTTCAGGGTTGCCGTAAGACAAAACGATGATGATCTTTTTTTTAATCACTTGGGAGGTAGGAGTGACAGTTAACTGATCGAGCGCATTTTAAGGTACAAGTTTTTTAGTTGTTAGATAAACTAAGATATCGAATTTGATCCAAATAGCATACATAAAATCAATATCTAATTTTGCTATCATTATGTTGATCTCCAAAATCTTTGTGAAAATTATATTATACCAAGCTGGAATGCTATTTGCGATATAAGTTTTGTCCTCCTCACATTCTAAAAAAATTTCACTGTGTGGTGATCAGGAGTATCACACAACCAAACCGTTTCCAACAATTCATTTGTGCAAGTATGTGTGTCTGTAATATGATGATTTCGAAGAATTTAAAATTCTTTATTGCAATACAGTATTTTTGTTTACGCCATGCTTAACCAATTATGTACAAGAAAGTTTAATCGCTTTTTAACGATATATTTTTCCTGTGTTGTTGTTAGCGATGCGAGAAATAATCGAAGCTGTGCAGAGCATCATGTTCTGAAAAATATTTCAATTAATGTTAAAAAAATAAACACTCGACAAAAATGTTTTGCGCATTGCAATATAAGCATATGAGCCTTTCCAGAAATCAGTCAATCATGACTGAAAACATTAAAAATGCTCAAAATGCTTTTTCTTTAACTTCAATAATAATAAAAAATAATAATAAAAAAAGCTTAATGGCGTCTTATGTGTAAAATAGCTTCGTCTCAAGCCTCCTCGTTCGTTTGCCAACAAGATCGGACCAAATTAGTTTAGTGTATTTTTTCCTGGCGTTGCACAGTGCACTTTTGTTGCACTTTTTTGGATATACAATCTAAAACTTTTAAACCGTTTAAGATTTTTTAACCCATTCTTTTATATTGCAGAAAATTCATTGCAAAAATTTTTGGGGTTACTTGACGGAATGGTTCGAAACATGATTTATTTTTTTGTTTTTTAATATGATTTTATAAGCAGTTCTTTTGGTACTATAATTTCTTTAATAGAGCTAATAGCCCTATTACTGTTCACAACACAACAGTAATTTCTGTCTTCTTCAATATGTAAATTGCTATTACGGTATACAGCAATAAAACTGAATACATTCCACTGTTGTCTGTCAGCAAAGTCAGCGTAAGGCGTGAGCCACCGCCTACGGCCTCGTAGCCCTCAGACTTTTGACTGCAAAATCCGTGACTGCACTCAGCAAACTTTTTATGAGCCCTAGAAAATATGACTCTAAAATGCGTAATTTTTGTGAGTGTTTTATGAGTGTTCATAAAAATTAGTCATAAAAGAATCTATTTTATGCGTGTTTTATGAGTGTTCATAAACAGAAGTTATAAAAGAATTCTTTTAATGCGTGTTTTATGAGTGCTCATAAACAGCACTCACAAAAGGGTCCTTTTTATGCGTGTTTTATGAGTGCTCATAAAAAGCATTCACAAAAGAGTCCTTTTTATGCGTGTTTAATGAGTGTTCATAAAAAGGAGTCATAAAATAATACTTTTTATGCGTGTTTTAAGAGTTGAATAGGACTCATAAAAGAATTTTTTATGCATGTTTTATGAGCGTTCATAAAAGGAACAGTTTTTTGTAAATTCTAACTTTAGATGACAACAGCTCCGCTAAAATAAAAGATACAAAATTGGTTGATATTTCGTTGGATAATCTGAAAATTTTAGCTCCGATACAGGAAATGGAAAAGTTGATATTTTTCTAAAATACAAAATATTATTTTTAATTCGCTGAGCACGAAGAGAAAGAGACAAATAGAGACTAACATGGACTTTATTGAAACTCTCGCAACACAAACGCGTCAAAATACAAGGAATAAGCAATATGTGGCAGCTGGCATGATTTCTTAAAAAACTTAATACCTTAATTAAATTGTCTCTTAAATTTTATATAATATACCTATAGATATAGATAGATTGGAAATCGGTTTAATATATCAAAAGTTATGCTTCGTTGGAAATGACACTATTTTAACTAGTGCTGATGTTTGCCACGCCCTTGTTTGGAAACGAGTGCAATTAAAAAAAAGAAATAATGGCTCTTAGCTATTCCTAAAAGAGATTAACAACAGTTGCTGAAAATTTCAGCCTGATAGGAGAAAATGACAAAAAATTTGGGAAAAGTATCGTGGAATCCTTTATATATGAATTTAATATTAATACATACTATTATTTTTATTTTGGGCTGCAAACAGAGTGAACGCCGATTCAAACAGGCAGGCAGACAGGTAGGCAGGCAGACAGGCGCAGGCAGTGACCTGCGAAGAAACGAGATAGAAATAAAGTCAAACTGACTTTTATCTCGTTTGTTCACACAGTTTACCTGCGCCTGTCTGCCTGTCTGAATCGGCGTTTACTCTGTTTGCAGCCGTAATCTAATCTTATACTATTAAACGAGCAATATTTGTTTGTTTGTAAATTAGTTTTCGAAAACGGCCCGAGTAATCAGTACAGGGGCTTATGGGGGCGAAAAATCGATCTAACTAGGTTTCATTTCTGATAAAATTCGTTTAGCAGCGCACATTGGGGTATTTGACCGATTTAGGCAGCCAAAATTAATTTATTCGGTAAATAGTTTATACTCAAATTTGTTTTTTGATTGCAACCCTGTACGACCATTAGGACATATTTAACATTGCAAAAAAAATTCGTTTAGCAGCGTTCATTGGGGTATTTACCGATTTAGGCGGCAACGATTTTTTATACGGTAAATAGTTTCTATTCAAGTCTATTCTTTGATTTGAACCCTGTACGATCATTGGGACATATTCAACCCTATTCCAAATTTTAAAAAAAATCGTTTAACGGCGCACATTGGGGTATTTGACCGACTTAGGTCACCAAAATTATTTACTTCGGAAAATAGTTTCTATTCAAGTCTGTTATTTGGTTTTAACTCTGTACGACCATTGGGACATATTCAACACTACTCAACATTGCAAAAATTTGCTTTTTTTTATCAAATCTGTGTTTAATAAAATTGACTTTTGGCTGAACAAAGTGTTCACACCCGAAGTTCGATTCCAAAAATCCAGGGATTGGAGTAACTGCTGGCATCCCTAATCTGGGCATTAGGAAAATTTGTATCCCGAGACGATTTCGTAGACATTTTTAATATAGGGGTTTACGAGGACCAAAACTCGATCTAACTAGGTCTCATTTCTCAAAATATTCTAATTTATCACGCAAATAATTTGAATTACTTTTAATTTCATTTTGCTTTTCTTGTGTATCGAGGCGTTAGTCATAACTTTTTGCATGCTGTTTGCACTTTGAGCTCAGTCGCGTTTAATTTTTCCGCGTATTTTAATGTGGTAGCGTAGAAAGTATTGAGCAGCCCACTTTGCGGTGTGTGACCGATTTAAGCGGCCAACATTATGTTATTCGGAAAAATGTTTCTATTATATTACAGACTAATAATTTTTTTTGCGGATTTACGTACATTTAAAGGCGCTATGCCTTTGCACTTAGACCATATTATTGGTCCGTTATGATACCACGGAATAGAAGAAGTGATTAATCGAGTATAACTTTTGTGTAGGATGTTCTTAATGTGGCAGAAGCTGTAGAAACATGTGATATTAAATCTGAAGCAAGTGTTTTGCCCTGACCTCATTCCAATCAAGTTACTAAGCGTTTCTCTCCGCAAACTTTTCCTACCACCGCCAACTACTGCTTTTCGTCATAAAATTATGTGTTTTTAAAGTTCTTTGATTAGAAATAGGGAAAGAAAGGTAATCGCCAGGATTCGAACACGCCCTACGATGCCCTTTACTTTTCTATAAATTTTTTATTAATTTTAAAAATATATATTTATATTAACGAAATGATTTTGGAGAAAACCGGTTATTATTTAAATATTCGAAAAACCCGTTTATAAAAAAATGGTAATTTTCGGGTTATTCGAGAAGAGGGTTTTTATATTATGGCGAATATTTGACAACACTAATGAAAATAATCAATTAATTTTGTCTTTTTTTGTTAAATTTTTGTAATACATCAAGGGTGTTCACGATTCGGAGCTCTTTGCTGAGCACTTGTGCAAAAAAGCGCAATTGTAACAAAAACGAGCTTTACAATAACAAAACATACGTGCTGTGAAAATTGCGCATTAGCTTCGACTATGCCCATTAATCAGTGCAATAGAAGAAAAAATTATCGGATTTCCTGATTTTACTGACACATCTGCAAGATATTTAACTAATGCAATACCAAGATACGACAATGCACAGTGGTAATATCCGGCAAAAACCTCATAACTTCTTTATTCCATTTTTGAAATTTATGAAATTTGTTATGTGGATTAAATAGCTAAAGATGAATTGAGGTATGTTGTTTAAAAATATTTGCCACGGCCCTTAATACCGCCCCTATCGTTATTTGCAGACTACGTCGCCATTTCATGTTCAAAATTATTACGATATATATAATTTTAAATGGTGTTTCAAGCCTAATGTATAATTCAAGTTATTTTAAAAACCCTAGTAATTTTTTTTTATAAAAGTTAAAATTTGATTTTTTTATTAGTTAGCTTTACATTTTTATTTAGTACATAAATGCATACAAAAATAACTAAAAATAACTAAGTTACCATTTCCAAGGCTTCTGGCAGCAAATCTAGTTTTATATTTTCGTTTCTTATTCTTGATTGACTAATTAAAGGATCAGATAATACTAAGAGATAGTGTAGGATATCTTCATTGCTCAATTTTCTTGAAAAATTTCTGCTATTGTTTAGTCTTGCAGACTTGAATATTTTCTTTGAGGCCTCTTGAGCTTCGAGCAACGTTTCCATCATTTGAGTGGCAGTGTCAGATCTAGACATATCCACACAAATTCCAACTCTCTTTCTGATTTCTATTTTAATCAGGCATGCGATAGAAATCGTTTTCGTACGAAATAGCTAGCGAAACCGATTTGAACTGTGATGTGTTTCGTTTTCATTTTCGAATTTTAATTCGTACGAATTGCCCTGTGTAACACAAAGGCATGCAAGTGGATGGAGAAAGGGAAATACTTTAGGAAAACATTAGTTTTGGTTATAACACTTGATTATATGCAGGTGTGGTCAGATTGGAAGGTGTGCATCCGGAAGAAACTGGCTCTCAATAAGGTAGAAAGAAGAACAACCGGAGGTGGTGCGTACAACCAGTGCATCTTAACACAAACTGAGGAGCGAATTGCTGCTATTTGTGGACTGCATGTAAGCGTTAAAGGCATTTCAAACGCTCAATCTTATGATAGTGGCATCAACGTCCAGGAAATAGTATCCGAGCGAGTTTAGTCAGAAGTGACTGCGCCTGCGGAAGAAAATTCTGTAAATACGCCTCCAAATTTGCCCAGCTCTACTAGAAGTGCACGGACAGTTCAAATGAATTACTGAAGATTCCAAAAGTAAACGGCTATAATTTAAGGCGCTTTTGTAAGGCACTTGAAAAAAACAATCAACTTAAAGCTCATCAGAGTGGAGAACAAAAAAAGCATAATAAAATCCTTCAAGAATGCGAGAAAGCAAAAGTTGAGCTTAAGCGGAAAATTTTGAGAATTAAAGAAGAAGAACACAACTTTACCAAAATGATCAAACACACTAAAGACTGATGTGAGGCTTTAATTTTTTATTTTATTATTTTTCTTGCTTTCGAGAATAAACTTTTTGAATTTAAATTTTTTATTTGTTATTTTTAAGACATCTGAAATGTTAATGTATATTATTTTTAAAAATAAAGCAATATTTATGTTATACGTCCATGGTAAAGTGCCTCTACACTATATGTTTCATACATATGACTTAGAACTTTACGGCTTACAAAAATTTCAAAAGCAGTTTTTTATTTTTAAATGACGCACAGTGTTGCGTCTAGTGGACAAAAATCAAAAATTTTTTTCATTAAATCATACAAAATGGGTATCGTTGTAAAGGAAATACTCCAATTAAGAAGAATTTAAATTTTTAGTTCCATTAAATAATTTTTGGAGACGCTACACCTGTTTAAAATCAATACAATTTCATAGTTTTTTATGGTACAATTTTCGTTTCCGAGCACTTAGGCAAATTTTTTTTTGTTAACTCATTTTTCAAGATATTTTAATATTTTTAATTTTCATTTAAAGTTAATTTATAGTAAAAAATAAGGTTTTTGTTATTGGGAAGAAAAAAGTTAAATTGAATTTTTTCAAAAATTTCAAAAATTAATAAAACTATGGAAAAATAAAAAATTTTGTTAAATTTATTAGTCAGCTTCTTCCAAGTTCCGCTGAGATCATTTTTGAAACCAACAAACATTGTAAGTATGGTTTATTATCTTTTAGAATCTATAAAAAACTTTTCCGAATACGTCCGATTCTTTGAGTAATCGTATTTTTAAAAATGGTCCAAAATGCAATTTTTCATAATTTTTCGAAAAATTGTTATTGTTTTAACAGCAATACAAATGTAAACAAACATGTTTCTTATCTATTTTATTAAAAAATGATCTAAGTCTGTTTTTTTAGATGTTTTTTTTTAAATTATAGGACATTTTTTGAATAATATGTATTTTAATATATACAAGAAATATATCATACCGGAAAAAAAACTTAATTCATTTTAGAAATAAGCGAACAATTTTAAAAATTTGTACCCTACAAGTTAAAGAAGGGCTTTAAAGATCTTGCAATAATTATTGGGCACAAATTAACTAAAAAATAAAAGATTCATATTTAATTAATTGTATTTTTCGGAAATATATATTTTTTTTTTTTGCAAACATATATTAACGTAATAGTTTTTTAGGCAATTACTGGAAATTACGTAAATTTTTTTTTAAGTAGTGTACACCTATGATTACTATTGCCACCCACAATGCATTTACCGTTTTTAATTAAACATTTTACATAAAAGTTTAACGCGTGATTTGTAGTAAAAATGTCATATATTTTTAATAATTGCGATTTATTTAATAGTTGGATTAGTGCTGGACCACGAGATAAAGTATCTTTCATCGTAGCTTTTGTTAAAGAAAAAATTGATGAAAGAGTATTTGATGAAAATCAAGTAAAACAAAAAGTACGCGTTTTTTGTCAAAAACTTCAAAGAAAGTGGATTGAGTGTGGTTACAAAAAAGAATATTTTTTAAAAAAAATTCGAATTGGCTAAATCTCAAAGCTTTCGAATTTCCACATCCAGATGATGTAAGTAAACAGCTTTAAAGAAAATAAAATATTTTTAATATAAAAAGTTAAAATTAATCTATAATTTAGCAACCTAGCACAAGTCGCGGAAGGCCTCAAATGCAATTTCACTTGGCATCAGAAAAAACAAAAAAAAGGAGAATAGCTGATATAGCTGGTGAATATTCTGCGGAAGAGTTAGATTTTGCTTCCCAATTTGCTAAAACAAATAGCAATCCTGAAAGTGAGCCTAGAAAAAAAAAAATTTGTCACCAATGGAGGCATTAACGCTGTATATGGATTTGGACCTTTCTGTAGAAAAGTACAATATTTTGCGAAAAACAGTGAACAAATTGCATGAAAATTGCTTTCCTAGTTATTATGCTATACAGAACTTAAAAAAAACGTTAGTACCGCCAGTAATAGCTTCAGAAAATTCTGCTGAAGTTCCTTTAAAACCTTTAATGCGAAAGACAGCAGAAAGCGTTTTGAGTTTATGTAAACCTAATTTACTCCAAAACAAAGTTACACTTATCTGCAAGTGGGGTATGGATGGAAGTTCTGGTCATAGTCGGTATAAGCAGAGTTTTTCTTCAAGCGAGTTCAACGATGAGTTCTTATTTTTAATTGCTTTTGTTCCAATAAAATGAGTAACCTTTGTATAATTTTATATAGTAAAAAAACATTTTTATTACTTTAGATTAATTGACTCAACATCCAGAAATGAAATTTGGGTCAATGAAAAATGCTCTTCCACTCTTTTCTGTAGATCTGTGAAATTTATCATGGCAAAAGAAAATAAAAATATTATTATTGGAGAAAATGCTGCTATGAAAAACCAGATAAATGAGTTAGAATGCGACATAATCGATCTTGATGGAAGACCTATTGAGGTCTCATACATTATGCACTGTACAATGATAGATGGTGCCATTGCAAATATTCTAACTGAAACCAATTCAACAAGTAGATGTTTTATATGCAAAGCAAGTCCTATTGAAATGAATCGAATTGATTTGGTTAAAACTCCAAATATAAATCATTATGAGTCTGGACTTTCAACACTACATTGTTGGATAAGGTTTTTTGAATGTTTACTGCATATAGCCTATCGATTGGCATTTAAAAACTGGCAAGTAAGAGCAGAACATAAAACGGTTTTTGCTGAAACTAAAACACGAATACAAAGAGAGTTTAGAGAGAGACTGGGCCTGCTAGTGGATTATGTAAAAACAGGTTATGGCACCACAAACGACGGAAATACGGCTAGGAAGTTTTTTTAAACTATGAAGTATCTGCAGAAATCACAGGACTTAACAAAGATCTTATATACAACTTTGCATTAGTGTTAAGAATCCTCTCATGTGGCAAAATCAATAAAATTTATGAATTTAGTAAGCTGCTGAGAAAAACGAGGAACTTGTACATAGAGTGCTACAATTGGTATTATATGCCTTGCTCTGTACACAAAGTTTTAGTACATGGATGCGAAGTAGTAAAATGTTTCGATTTACCAATAGGTGACTAAACTTTTAATATTGTAGTTTGAAGTAATTCGATCTAAGATATATTTTTTTCACAATAATTATTTTCGCAGGAACTTTATGTGAAAAAGCTTTAGAAGGAAGCCACAAAAATATTCGATATACTCGTCTTAATCACACGCGGAAGTGCTCAAGAGAAAATTCCAATACAGATCTTATGACCTATTTGGTAATCTCATCAGACCCTCTTTTACCTTCTCAAAGAAAAAGTAAATATAATAAAAAGATAATTGATGAAGATTCTAACATCAATTTGTATATTTATAATGAAAATAAAGATGAAGATTAGCACTTTTTTAATTCAAATAATGTACATAAAGAAAATATTAAATAATTATTAGTAAAATTGATATTTGTATTTAATTATTCAAAGCGAATATCTTTCAAAAAGAAGAAAACGTCAATGTATTAAAAATATATAAGTTTTAGTACAAAAATACTCTTACAAAAATATTTATATCTTTTAAACTATATAACATATTTCAAAGAAATAATTTTTTTTGATAAATCATAAACCATATATTAAACCAAAATTAAAAAAATTGTAAATTTAAGAATTTTAAATATGGTAATAATTTTTTAAAAAACTTAAAAATCTCAAAAATTGAAATTTATAACCTTAATTTAGACATGATGGAATTAATTTTTTAAAAATTTTTTTCATATTTGATATCAGCGACCTTAAATAATTCACCACTCCAAATTTCATCCAAATCGGACGACTCCTTCTATTTTTGTCCAACTTTTGTATGTGCTCGCAACACTGTGTGACGTGTCAGATAGTGTGGAGACAAAAGAAAAAACTGTCTGACAAAATTTAACTTTGACACACAGATTAAATTCAGTACGTAATTTTTTTAACATGTCATCTGTACGAAACATATAGTCTGGGGGTAATTTTTTTAATACTAATCATTATGTCATTTCTGTTAGTTAATCTTATATCGTGGTATCTGCAGCTTTCGTCCAATAGTTCAGGTTCTTGTAAATCATTGTTATGACTTGAAATATCGCTGTTTGAGTACTCCACCGCAAAATCCTCCATGTTATACGATTTACATATATTGTGTTTTGCACAACAAATATTTGTTTTTTGAACAACTCGTTGTGGAAAATAAGATGAAACTTTATTCAAGCATCTAAATCGACTTTTCAGTACATTTCAATCGACATTTCGTGTGTTGTATATTGAACTTTGGCTTGAGATCCTGCACATGGACCCCTAAATGGAGTTATAAGAAACGGTTCAATACCATAACCAGAATCTCCAAGCAGGAATTACGTTCGCCTGCCACAAAATTTTCAACAAAATATTGTTTTGCTTTGCTCATGTTGAATATAAATGCATCATGACTAGTTCGAGGATGACATGCATCGATGGCTCTAATTATTATTCTTTGATCACATATCTGTAAAATCCAAATTTATATGTGTGTTTGTGGTACAATAAGGATTTATAATTTAGATTTTATTCTATACTTACCACCATCGCATTAACACTGAAACATCCCTTTCTATTGAAATATAGATGTTATGATTCACTTGGCTTTGTCAACTTTATGTGGGTCCCATCAACGCAACCGACAACACCAGGAATGCCAAACTTTGTAGAAAAATGTATTTCACTTTTCTTCCGGAGTCATTCTTAAACGGATCCACTTTACACAGAGCACTTTTTCCATAACATCAAGCACCCTCTTTAGAATTTTGCTTACTGAACTTCTTTCCAAGGCAATTTTAGAATCCAGTCCTACGGCGCGTTGATATCCTCCTTCTCCCAAGAACCTCAGCATTGAAGCCTGTTGCAGTGTTAGTGGCACAGATGTTACATTCATATATAGCTTTATTTATTGAAGAACATATAAAAATGCCTCCTTCTTCAACCGATAGTAAGCAATGAACCTGTAAGCAATGCACCAGTAGAAGTTTATTCTTACACTAGCGGCATTGAAAATATTTACGTGGAATCCGCGGCATCCAAAGGGTTTGAGTGGTCTCTAAGTCTGCGCCGTTCCAAATTTTCGGATTTTCTTGCTTCCTTTTCACTTTCAAAAAACTTGCTGGGGCAAAAAATACACTAATTTTTTAATTTTTTGACAATTTTTTTGACAAATTTTGACAAATTTGTGAAGTTCAATTTCATTCGTTCCGCAAATCAGCTGTTTCGAACATGTCTTCGAATTTAAATCAAATCGTGCATTCTCCATCACACATAAAACAAATTCGTACGTTTTGCAATTTCGTTTTCGTTTCGAAACCGTACGATTTCCATCACATGCCTGAATATGTCTCTTTCTATTTTCTTTAAGTACTTTAAGTATTTGCATTTGCAGCAAACGACTTTTTAAAATCCAGGTTATACAAAATGTAGAGCAGACATTCCACGAATCGTATCCAACAATGAAGAGTGCTGAGACCAAACTGATAATTACTTTCATTGGGTATTAAAAATTTCACATACGCAATGTTGTTCATAAAACTCAGCTTTGCATTGCAAATATTGCATGACCTTGAAGATTTTTGTGCGGTTAAAATATTGACAACTTTACCATTGACCAATGTGCACATAAGATTGCAACTAATTTTTAATTTGAGAGTATCATTAAACTTAACTTTAGTTGGCAATAAATTTTTATTTGTCCGCTCAGATATTGAAAAAAGGTGAAAAAAAGGTGAAAAAATACATTGAAATTGTAAAATTTTTACAGTTATTCTATTTTTTGGCGGGATACTGTAGTCATTGAAAATTTATTAAAAAAGATTCAATTCATTTGCCTTCCCGCAGCAGAGAATAGCTGAATGATTCTTTGATTAGATTTTATGGAACAAGTAGAAATTATGCTCGATTTGGTTAAAGTTTTTTGGGATGGTAAAAAAAACCTTGAATTTAAAATTAAAAAATTCTTATTAAAGCCTTTACTGAAAATTTATTAAAATAGTTAATCATAGACGAAGACATAAGGTTGCAAATTTTTATTAATCGCACATCCGATTATCATTAAAAATTTTAACAAGCTAAAAAATGATTTATTACATTTATGATTAGAAATTTTTCAAAACATTATTCAAACGAAAAATTACCAAAAATACTACTTCTCATTCAGTATCTGATCTTCTTCTTTCTGGGTAACCAATTATTAGTAATTTAGCAAACCGATAAATACGAAAAACATTGCGCATCCCATCAGCAATACATTTCATAATCTTTTCTGTTGAGAAGATAAATTGAAAAATAAAAGTGCATACCAAATACTTGAGTACATTTCCCCCTTTACTTTTCATGTTCAATAATTTTGAATCTTATTATATTCCCAAAAATTTAACTGCTTTCGAAGTTTTTTTTTTAATTTTATCTCCAATATCAAGAAAATTCGAATTCAATTTATACAGTTGGTTTGAAAAATAAATTTAACACAGCATTAACAGTTGTTAGCTCAAATTACAAATTAAGTAAAGTAAACCTTATTTTTAATCATCGTTATATTTTTATGACTGAAGCTTAAGCGATTTTAACTGGAGTTAGCTTCTCCAAGGTGTTCAGAATAAGTTAATTATTACACTAACTCTCTATCGGTTATTCAGATTTTTAGTTTTAAACATGAAAATATAGTTATATGAAAATTAGACAAATACTTACAACATCTTTAAATGAATGAAAACTGTTGTTTTTACATTCTTTGTTTAAAAACGTTCTTCAATAATAAATTGTTTATTATATTATTTATTGATTTAAGAATTTGATATTTGTTTAGAAAATGAAATATTTCTCATTCGCGATTTCAAGACTGAAACTGGCTGTTTATCTTTCATTACTATAAGGTTATAGGACCAGGCATTTAAGTTGAGAATAGCAATATACGCATAAACAGTTTTTTGTTGTAAATATTTATACGGCTGGCTTTAAATTGCTGGCATTGCAAAGTTGGAGAAATTTGAGTAGATCTTTTGTTTAGCTAATTGGGTGACGTAACGTTTTGCGATTCAAGCGCAATTGGGGCTGAATGGACTTTGGAAGTGCGTAGCGAATTCTAAAGCAGAAGTCAGTGCACCCCAGCGAGTGCATCTTTAGGAACTGTATCCGGATGCATAGTGAGTGCATCAGAGAAAGCAAAGGGAAGATGCCGCTTGAAATTATCGTTAGGTAAATCGTTTTACAGCATTGTTCGAAATGAAGCAAATTTTTCCATTGAAGTGATTAAAGTAGATAAGATAACTGCAAAAGCCTACTTGAAGTCTATTTCAAGTACTTGCTTAAAATACAAGTTCAAGCTTGCTTGAGCTTGATAATTTTCAATCAAGTATAACTTGTACTTGAATCAGTGATCTGCAAGCGATGGCATTTTCGCTACTTGCAATCTACCCTCAACAAATACAGTGACAGTCTGACCGCACTACGCAAGCGCTGCGATTGTTGTGTCGAACATACTTGCAACATTGAAGCCAACTGTGTATGAGCGTGTCGTAAGACCACAATAATGCATGTTCGAGTTGTTGGTTTGATAACCAGCGCAGGGTCTTTTCAACTTCTGGTATGCAATGGTAAGTATGGTTATTTACAAGCAACAAAACAAAGACATAAAGCGTAACTCCTGCATAAAAAAACCAGCGCCTATTTTGTTATCCGAACACAAAGTATTTGCAGTAACATTGCAGTAACACTGCAGTTACTTTGCGTAACTTTTGAGAGCTTGTAGCTCATAAGCTAATGGTTCAATTGAGCTGATTTATTTTTTAAAATAAATTCTAAAGTTTAATTGAGTGAATTGTTTAGTAAATTTTTAAAGATATTTATTCAATTTAGTTTTTTAAGAAATTATATCAGATGCCATTTTACTATAAAACACCTTTAATCACTGATTTTGATAAGATTTTGTATGCATGCAGATCTTTAATAAAGCTACAACTTTTGTTCAATTGTTCAAAATTTTGAAATAATAAGGTCGCCACCTAATAATATGTCTTTTCAAGAGTTTAAAACTGATAAATGACGTTTAAAACTCTTGAAAAGACATATTATTAGGTGGCAACCCTATTATTTAAAAATTTTATAATTTTGACCGAAATTTTATAATTTTGAAATTCTGACAATGGATTCAGATTCAGCGACCCATTTTTGGCGTACCATTTCTTTTTTGCCAGCCCCGAATTAACAAAACTACAAAAAATTAAGGTGGCAACCCTATCCACCATCTTGAATTTTAAAATTCTGACTTTAGATTCGAAATCAACGACCCCTTAACACTGATAAATAATGTTTAAAACTCTTAAAAATACATATTATTAGGTGGCAATACTGTGGTAAAAATTTAGGTGGCAACCCTAACCTCCATCTTAAATGTTAAAACTGTGACATTATATTCGAAATCAAATCCGTTGTCAGAATTTCAAAATTACAAGAATTCGCAAAAATGAATAAAATCTAGGTGGCAACTCTATCCGCCATCTTAAATTTTAAAGTTTACACATCATCTTCGAAATAAGTTACCCCTTAAACTTCCTAAAACTATTTACTCTATTCATACTGAAGTAATCTACAAACACTTGAGTAAAAATGCAGTGTACGCGCTGATTTCATCGTTCGTAAGCTTACTTTTGTATCACTGCTTAGCCGAAGTTGAAATTAACCTGCAATGGTACACGAGGCAGTAGCTCAAAATAAGGGCTCATTTATAGTGGCGACTTGTTGCTGGACCGGACCGAACCGAGAAGGAAAGCTGGAAAACACTGCACATACAATCATATGAAACAAGCTCAAAGTGCGTATAGTACCAGCCGAGCTTGCAACTTCAAGTGACTTGTGCGCTGGTTTCCATCTTCCCGATTGTTGCTTTCTTGCTCGCTCGCACGGTTTGCTTGTGTTTTGATTCATTTTACACGTTGCTTGCTTATAACTTTCGCTAAATAACATGAAATGGAAAAAGAAACAAGGAAAACAATTTATTTGTTGTTTTTGCTGTTGCTCCTTTTCTTCGCCTTTTCTTTGTTTTTATTGTGCACAAAGCAAGTGTGTAAAATTAACAAACGAATAAAAAGGGATTTTTCCCACAAAGTTGGTAGCAAACTAAATTCCTCGGAAAAATATTGATACACGAAAAAACAACAAATTGCAGCACACTTGACTGCCAGCGTCGCGATCGATTGTGTACTTCCTTGAATTCATTCATTCAAAAAAACAAAGAACCACACGATAGCAACAAAGAAGACCAACAAGAAAAGTAATAAGCATACAAGAACACGAAATTGCGCTCAGTTGTTATGCTGTATTTTCTTGATCGCAAAAAATACACACAGAAACAGAACTTTAAAGAAGCAACGAAGATAAATTTCTATCAACTGTTGTACACAGAAAACAAAAAGAGAAATAGTGAAAAAAGCTAAACCAGCAATTCGTCGATTAGACCCCTTTTCCACACGGCAATTTTTCTTGCCGGCAAGTCGAGTTTGGTGGCAATCGGAACGAGACGAAAGGGGACGAGTACAGACTTGCTCGTACCGGCAAGTTTTCTTTTGTGCTGTTCTTTCTTTGATGCTTCTTTTTAATGTTATTCGTCAACTTAAGATGCGTGCGCATTAGTGTAAAACCATATATAGATAAATTTAGCATTGCCTTCGTGTGTTTGTGTTGAAAATGAGCTTTTCAGATACAAATATAGAGTTTTTTAAAACAGTTTTACTTCTTTTTGTAAATATTATTGAATATTAAATGTTATTGAACCTTAACAAAAACTATTTCACAACACGAATGTCAGACAAGTAAAATCGGAATTGCTCAAGAACTCTTGCTGAGTGGAAAAGCAAAGCGCGTTTCATCTAAAACAGAGAATCGAAGATTATCAAATTTTTTTATGTGCGCTCTTCCTTTCCATTTGATTTTAAGCACAAAAGTAAACAAACAAAAATAGCAGCAACAAGATATAGCAACTTTGTTTAGATTAGTTTTGTATTGCTTTGTTGCAATATCAAAAATAATACAACAGAATCAAAACCTAAAGAAAAAAGTTAAAAAGTTAAAACCAGTTGGATGATCAAGTGGCTTCATGCGGCTTGAAGTGCGTTTTCGCTGAGTCATAGCATCAAAAAATCTTGGGCCAGCAGCTGATATACATTTTTTTTAATGTGCGTTCTTTCTACGATCTTCTTTTTTCTGAAAAAAAATTTGAAATAAAAACACAACAAGCTGGTACCTCAAGTGACTTGAAACGACTTGCAGTTGCAGGAAGCGCGTTTCAGCAGCGTTTTTCGATTTTCGTCTCTGCACTTGTTGGTTTGAGGTAAGCAAAGTGAATGAACGAAATCATGTGGCTTTTTTGATGCTTCGGTTGCAAAACTAAACAAAAAAAAAAACTAATATATACAAACAAACCCAAAATAGTCAAAAACCAGCTGAAAAAAGTTACCAGCGACAAGCGAGCACTGTACGCAATTCCAGCTGCTTTTGGCAGGACGCGTTTCCAGCTCGGTCCGGCCCAGCAACCAGCTGTCACTATAAACGCGCCCTCATGCATAATTATAACGATTGCCGTTCGTGCGCTGTGGTTTATACACATAATTATTTTATGCAAACATCTATACTTTCCACTGAAGTCGAAGCACACATCACACAGTGTTTGACTTTGGTACAATTGGCTAATGCAACATGCTTGATGTTGTAAGTGAGCTCGATGGCGTAGAATATGTTGCATGGTATTAATGATATTGAAGTCATACAAAAACCAAGTATGTACTGAGTGTAAAAGCAGTTGCAGTTCATCGCTGCAGGTCTCTGACTTGAATATAAATAAGCCCACGACAGTTTGCGACTTGCAAGTATGCCAGCTTTCAAGCGAACGGCACGAAGTCCCAAGTTAAGGAAAACTTTATGACTTCGGCAAAAAGCTTGAAATGCTTGAAATTGAAGGCAAGTACCCAATTAAAGCAAGTATCCAAAAACTTAAATGAGCTTGTGTAGGAAAAGCTGAAGCGTATTAGGACTTTTAAGGGCTCTGTGAACTCCGTGGCTGGCAGTTTTAGAGGGTAGATGATTTCGAAATTGATGTCAAAATTTAAAATTCAAGATGGCGGACAAAGTTGCCACCTAGATTTTTTGTATTTTTGCGAAGTCTTGTAATTTTTCTTGTAAGTCACAGTTTTAAAATTTAAGATGGAGGTTAGGGTTGCTAAATTTTTACCACAGTATTGCCACCTAGTAAAGAGTATTTTTAAGAGTTTTAAGCATCATTCAACATTGTTAGGGGGTCGCTGATATCGAATCTAAATTCATAATTTTAAAATTCAATATTATGGACAGGGTTGTCCCTATTTATTTATTTTTAGGAATTCGGTGCTGGCGCGAACATTAGGTAAAAATTGGTCGCTGAATCCGAATCCGTTGTGAAAATTTAAAAATTATGTAATCTTCGTTTAATAGCGTTGCCACCTCGTATGTATTTTTAAGAGTTTTAAACATCATTTGAAAATCAGCGACCCCTTACACTGTTAAATTATGTTTAAAACTCTTAAAAATACATATTATTAGGTGGCAGCCCTATTATAAAAATTACATAATTTTGAAATTCTGAAAACGGATTCGGATTCAGCGACCCATTTTTAACTGACTTCAAAAAGAAGGAGGTTCTCAAGTTGTTTGGTTTTTTTTTTAATGTATGTGCATCGATAACTCTTAAAGTACTTGCCCGATTGCCACAATTTTTTGTCAACAGATAGAGATATCAGACGCAGAGGTGCCGTCTAAAAAAGTGAGCGGTATTCGACACACGGGCGTGGCAATATAAGAAACACTTTGTATATCGAATAACATTACCACTAGAGTACTGAACTTTAGTACAAGGGTTGGCACAATTATTAAAAGCTATGTTAAAAAAGTGGGCGTTATTTGATAAAGGGCGTGGAAGTATTAGAAAAACACTGTAACTCGAATAATATTGACACTAGGGTACTGAAATTAGGTACAATGGTAGGCATAGTTATGAAAATTTACTGTGAAGAAAGTGGGCGTTGTTGGACAAAAGGGCGTGGCAATATAAGAAAATTACTGTATCTCAGTTAATATTGACACTAGGGTACTGGAAATTGGTACAAGAGTTAGAACTATTATTAAAAATAACGGTAAAAAAGTGGGCGTTGTTCGACAAAGGCGTGGCAATGTAAGAAAAACGCCATAAATCGAATAATATTCACACTATGATACTGAAATTAGGTAAAGGGTAGGCATAATAATGAAAATTTACGGTCAATACAGTGGGCGTTACTGGACAAAAGGGCGTGGCAATATTAGAAAAATACTGTTTTTCAGTTAATGGTGATACTAGGGTACGAAAATTCGTTACAAGAATTATCATAATCTCTAAAAAGGAAGAAATAAAAACTTTTTATCAAAAAAACAACCAACTTCAAAACCACTACAAAGTAAAAAATAATTTTAAATTACTTCTCACATTAAATCTTGGTCAAATTTTTCAATTTATTTATATATATTATTAGATTGGAAATCTTATTGCTATAAATTTTTTCTATTTTGTATTATTATCATAAATATATGCATTTCGCCATGAATATAAAACCTTTAAAGCCGGAGCGTTTATTTTACAAAAGTCTGATTATATAAGCGCACAACTTTAAAGCTTTTATATTCATGGAGAAATGCAAATATTTTTGATAATAATACAAAATAGAAAAAATTTATAATAATAAGATTTCCAATTTAATAATATACAGTGTTGCGCAAAACAATAGTAACAAAATCAGTACGCTGCTACAAAATTGTGTATCTTTTAAATATTAGGTACACACAAAAATGATTACAGGAACCAAAGCATATATTCTACATCATATTAAAAACAAATCATATTAAAATTTGGTTTTGTTTTCTTTATTAAATTAAAAATTAATGTGATTTCATTCAGTTTGTCTGAGAGCAAAAAAAAATTCAGTTCTTCTCTAAAATTAGGCAGAGACTGGACTTGAGCAGTGCAATTAGAATTTATAACATAATCCTAAAAACCTCACTTTGAATATTGTTCAACTATACTTTTAACAGCCAATAATGAAATGAAAAGCAGAATGCAAGAACTTCAAAACAGAGCTATGAGGATTATTTTAAAACTAGGTAGATACAAAAACATCAAATTCATGTTGAATGCGTGCAAATGGCTAAGTGTAAATCAAAGAATAATAATGAATGCATTAATTGCAGTTTTTAAAATGAAAAATTATTTTTACCTAAGTATTTATGCGAGAGCATAGTATATGTAGGTAATATACACAATCATAATTTAAGAAATGTATTTAGTTTTAGATTAAATCTTTTCAGAAATGAAAATAGTAAAAACAAAGGATTAAAATTATTCAATGAGATGCCACCTTATATTACAAATAAAAACAATTTAATGAAATTGAAACAAAAAATTTTTGCATATATTAAAGATAAGTTTAATTAACTAAGTTTTTGCTTAAATATATTATAAACATTGTAAATTAAACAAAAAAATTGTTATTTTGACTAAATAAATATATATATGAAAATAATAATAATAATAAAAATGTACAGGTGCGGCACCTGTTTAAAAATTTTTAATTTTAAAAAAAACTCACAATTTTATATGGATAGCAAAATAATCCTATTTGTTATAAGATTATTATTTTTGTTTTTGCTTTGCAAGTAAAAAAACTGAATTATTTTTAAGCGAAAGCAGCGCAGCTAATGTGTGTGAAATACTGTGGTAAAAATTTAGGTGACAACCCTAACCTCCATTTAAATTTTTAAAACTGTAACATTAGATTCGAAATCAAGTACTTGAAAATTCCTGAACTTCAAGTAGGCTTGTGCAGTTCTCTGTTACAAATGACCCAAACAAGACGCTTACAAGAGACAATGGCCGCATTCTAGCCAAAAAAGTGCTCAAGTAGCGAAGTAGCATAAAATATTTTCGCTATATAAATTGTGACATCTCAAGGAACATGTTCTGTGAGAGCATACCATTCAGCCCGAAAGTTGTGGAACAGTTCTTGAGCACTTTTTCGGCTAGAATGCGGCCAATGTCATTCTGCGATAATGCAAAATCATTTACACATTCAATGGAGCGTTAAATTTTAAGATCGTCTGCAAATAAGAGTTTTTAATAATTTTAGGGATATCATCGATGGAAATTGAAAACAATAAGGGACCAAGATGACTACCCAAGATAGAAGTAACAAATAAAGGGTCTGATAGGAAATTATCTATTTTTACTTTTTGAATATGATTTTTTAGATAGGATCTAATCCAATCTAATAATTTGAGTGAAAACCAAGACGATAATTTTTTAACTAAAATATTATTATCCATCTTATCAAATGCGTTTGCAAAATCTGTAAAAATTACATCAGTTTGCAGTCCTTCAGTGAAGTTTTCAATTTAATTCAATTTAATTCAATTTAATTCAATTTAATTCAATTTAATTCAATTTAATTCAATTTTATTCAATTTAATTCAATTTAATTCAATTTAATTCAATATAATTCAATTTAATTTAATTTAATAACATACTAAATACATGGGTGAAAAAATGTACTTAGAAAACCAAGCAGTTATGTATTAGAAGTACATACTTTAAGAACTTGTTGACAAGATCCGAATGTTTGCAGAACTTTTTTGCAATTACAAAGTATTTTTTTGAAATGTTTTCTTAGCTTTGAGGTTTGTATGTGCCGTCAAGTATCTTCTTTTGTGTGTTGTCAAGTATCTTCTTTTAATAAAAAAATGCTATAAAAGCCATGTATAGATAGTAAAAGTATGGTAGTAAAAAAGGCATAATTGAAGAATAGTGAAAACTAAAATTTTACATTTTTTTAATTATATGTATTAAGACCTTCTAAGTCCAAGTCCGGAAAAATGTCAGGCCGCTCTCAAGTGGTTTAGAAGTTATAGGGGTCCAAAATTGTAAAAATTGGCCTGAAAACCTTGTGATTTTTTGGGTATCGAAGGAAAGGTTATGCTGTTACCTATTTATTCAAATTAAAAGTCCAAGCAGTATTTTTGGAGTTATAACATTTTACGTATTATGCACACTTGATGGTTCGCCCTTTAACGAAATATATAATTATATCTTCAAAAGTAATGCATGTATTTTTAAGATAGATGGCTCGTCGAAGAGGCAAGAGCATAACCTTTGTTTTGATATCCATAATAATTAGTTATGTTGAAAAAATCACAGGTTTTTAGTCCATTTCAGACAAAAATTTAACCTGAGTTTTCATTTTTCTTCAATTGTTCCACATTTATGTGTATCTCAAAAGAAATTTTTTATACACACTACATATTAAAACACAAGAAAAAAAAACAATAAACAGACAGAAATAGACATTTGAAAAAGTTGTTATAACAGAGCCGCCGCGTAACAAGAGTTGATAAACAAAGCAAAGAAACTCACCCAGTAACTCAAAAATTATGTAGCAGCACACGATATCAAATAACTAAAAATTTGTTTTTTTAACGCATTTAATTGTTTTTCACTTTTTTTTTAATTTTAGTTGTAATTTCTTTGGTATTCAGTTAGTTAACGGAAAATTTATCATTACATTACTTCTTTTGCCGAAGCTTCAGCAGCCTTTATTTTTTCTGCATTGCTTTTCTTGATTATTCGTTAAATTATTTTTTTGTGCAGCCAAATAAGAGGAAGAAGCAGTTTAGGAATAATCAAATATGGCGTCAAATTTTTTCACTTTGCGACAAAATTTTCAGCGCTAACTTTAAACGAAAATTTGAGCAATTCATGTAAACTTTGATGTGTATTTTCATTCGAATGCAATACTCTATTAACTTAGGCACTAATTTAACGTAGAATTGAAAGTTTGGTGCAACTATTATTAGATTTATTTCCAAATTTCTTGACCCGCGGACGCAAGGAATGTACTCCAATTGCTTTCATATCTTTGCTCTTACTGCTTGCCTTTTTCAACACACGGGTAGAAATGACGCTGCAGTTGAAAAGGCTGTTTTTTTTCGTACAGTACCATTGTTGCAAAAGTACATACTTTCGTACCGTTTTGGATACGTTTTTGAGCTGGAAGTCGGGGTTCAAAAATATTTCGGATTAGTTTTTGTGATGTAATGTATTACATTTTATACTAATGTATTAACATTTAATACTAATAACATGATATATGGTGTAATAAATCAAGGTGCGAATGACTTCAACGTCGTTTACTAAAGCTGTCAAACTTGTGAATGAGTGAAAGAGACAGAAAAGTAGATTTTGTTTGGTTTTGTAAAATTAAAATTCGCTGTCACCTTGTTTTCTTACACATTGGGTTTGTAACATACATAAGTCTTAAAGACTTTAAAATAGTCTTATTATTTCAATCACATGTAGTTTAATTTTTCAGTTTTTACATGGTATATTTATGAACATATTCTTTAGATTTATAAAAAATTCAATGTAAGGATTTTTTGGTGTTAAAATATTTTGCATTTTCTGTTGCTTTTTTAATAAGTAACTATCAAAGGTTAAGGTAGGTAGATGGTAAAAAATTTTTCACAAAAATTATTTTTGTGTATTTTAATACAATTACTGTACAATTGCTGTTCATTTTAGGGTAAAAATTCATAATTACTGTATCTTACTCACTAATTACTGTTTGCCTGTACGGGGCTCAAAATTACTTTAAATTGAATGCAATCAATTCTTTAAATCATTGATTGGGAATTAAATGATTTTAAATCACAAATGAATGCATTCTTTTACAGCTCTGTTGTACGTGTAACATCAGTGGATATACATACAAATACATGCACAACTATATATGTACTATATATGTACTATATATTTGCATGTTGCAAACACATATTTTTTATTGATTCAAACTGGTCGCAAAAACTTATGTAAAACCATAAAATATTTTTTATTGCAATGACAGCTTCATCTGACTTTCTTCTGTTTCAACGCTTTTTCTACCACAATATACGGATTCATGGGCCCCTGATACTCTAAATTTTTATAACCAACAGCAATGCTTATGCCCATATTACACGATGTACGTTTGCTCGGCGAAAACAATTTTGTTGCTGCTTCCAATGCGAAGCTTTCGACAATTTTTGAGATTTAAGCAACGGACATCGTGTAATATGGGCATTACATATTCCAAAAAGATCACAAAAATAACCAAAGAAATGTTTGTTGCGAATAAATCGCAGTAGATTTTAAAGAACCGAAGTGACGCAGTAGAACACTAAATTTTGCTAAAAATCGCAGTAGATCTACTGCAATTACAGTAAAGCCCAAACACTGCTGGAAGTTCAATATGGGGTTTCAGACGAACGTACATGTACGCTGACATGTACGACGACAAGCTAACGGGAATATTTTGTTGAGCTTTCAAACAATCGTACATATGCTACGACTTCATTTCATTGCGGGCTTTCAAATAGAACACATCGAAGTAGTGGCTGAAAAATTTTTTATGACCTTATTTTTTAGCAGTAATATTCCATATTTAGAGAATTTTTTATCGATTTTAATTAATTATAAACAATTTGAAAATGTTTTTTGTGCACACGGGACAGTGCAGGTTCGAAAGTAAAGCATACATATTGTCTTCGAAAAAACGCGCAAAAACTTTAAATTTTCTGCAAGTTGCAAGCGACTACAAAAGCAAGTGCAAGTTGATTAACAAAATGTCGTCGAATGCAAAGATTCTCGCTGCAATGGCGGTTTTATTTAATAATTATTTTTATATAATAACATTTTATAAATTTATTAATTATAAATATTTTATTTACTATGTTGACTTTATTTGATTTAAATACAAATTTTAAATGTTTGATAGTTTAAATCATACTTGATTTCAAATACAAATTCTAGTTGTTTGATAGTTTAAAATCGTTTATTGAGCTTAAGGTCAAAGTTAGAACAATTAATTGTTCTAACGAATCTTTCCAAAGAAACAACAACAACAACAAAGTTTTTTCAATATGAAAAGGAAAAAATCACTAGCTGATCTGATTGCACAATTTCTGCCTGGTTAAGGGCGTCATCAGAAATCTTTGTGATACCCGTGCAAGCGCGCACTAACGCACTGCACCACCAGGGCGATGAGATTTGAAGTGTCAATTTCTCAGTTTTTCTCAATTTTCATAATTTCACATTTACTGTAATATTTGCATTGTGTTGAGCTGCACGTACATTTTTGTTTGCAATCATAACCAAGTTCTTAGTGTTGCTTATTGTTAAAATAGCAGATATCCCAAAAAATTCGATATATATCCCCGAAAGCACAACAAAAGCAACACTTTAATCCCTTTACTGTCTGCAAGTGCCAAAATTCACTGTCTCTGAAATTTATTGAACTGTAGCGCTCATAGTGAACTGTGAACCGCGAATCAAATGTGAGTGTGTTAATAAAAATTTTTAAATGTTTTGAGTTTTTCGCACTTTTTCGTGTAGACGTTGGGTTAGTACTCACTTATATATATGAAAATTTCAAGCTGACAGGTACGAGCACCATTTTAACCTTGGTACTCTTTGCACTTTTTGTTTCGGTGCACTTTATACGTAATACTTCTTTTCCACACGGCAAGTTTTCTTGCTAGCACGTCGAAAATACAAAGGAAAGAACAGCACAGTCTCAAAGAAAGAACAGCACAGTCTCAAAGAAAGAACAGAACAGAAGAAAAACTAGACAGTACAGACTTGCCTGTACCGCAGACTTGCTGGCAAGAAAACTTTTCGTGTGGAAAAGGGGTTTAAACAAACATCCAAATGCTAAAACTGCTGCCAAATAGCTATAATGCAAGTTAAACTAACCGAGTTCGGCCACACCAAGAAAAAAACACAGAAAAGCTATGAAAATAAAATTGTAGTAGTACGAAAAATGTGGTATATCGTAAGTGAAGCCAAAATGAAAAACGTATCCAAAATGGTACGAAAGTACATACTTTTACAACCTTGGGCAGAACTGCAAAGAAAAATATTGAACTGTCAAAACCGGCTGCAACAAAAAAGACGACTCAATTACCTGCAATACAACGTAATTTTGCAAAATTGTATTAATTTATTCTAAAATAGGCGGCTATAAAGACATTTTTGCAACATGCCAGTTATGCCGTTGCCACCACTGGCACAGGTAAGCAAATATTTGCAAAATATCAACATAATCGGCAACTTTTTCAATGTGCCCGAAAATGCACAGAACGCCATCGAACCGATGCAGGTCGACGCTCAAATTGAGGACAACGAAAATAATGAAGAGCAGCAGCTTATTGTGGAGAACCCAACGCTAGATCTAGAGGTGTATGCCAACTCCTACACCGGACTGGCCAAACTCTATCGTCTTATATTTGTCACCGATGTCTGTCCTACGCTGCGTCTGGAGGCGCTCAAGATGGCCATCAACTATGTTACAACCACCTACAATGTGCAGTTGTATCAGCTGTTGCACAAGAAGCTTAACGACATGCATTTGGCTAGCGCCGGTGGCGGTGGAGGAGCAGGTGCTGGCAATGGTGGTGCTGCTGGTGCAGGCGGTGGGGCTGCTGCTGCCGGTGGTGCTTTACCCGATGTTGCTGCACAATCTACGGCCCCATCTTCAGCAGCCGGTGCTGCTGATATGCCTGTCTTTGACCCAAATTGGGTTGAAGCTAAGAGCAAGAAAGCTGCATTAAAGTTGGAAAAGCTTGATTCAGATCTCAAGAACTACAAATCGAATTCAATCAAAGAGAGCATAAGGCGTGGACACGATGATTTGGGTGATCACTATCTTAGCTGTGGCGATCTCTCCAATGCGCTGAAATGCTATTCGCGTGCACGCGACTACTGCACTAGCGGCAAGCATGTTGTCAACATGTGCCTGAATGTCATCAAGGTATCGTTGTATTTGCAGAACTGGTCGCATGTGCTCAGCTACGTGTCCAAAGCAGAGAGCACGCCAGACTTTGCTGATGGTCTAAAGGACAACAACCAGGTTTGGAATCAACTACTTCTGTATAGATTGTGTGATATAAAAATATAGTTGTTTCTTTATCCAGGGTGTTGTTACACGTTTGAAATGCGCTGCCGGTCTCGCTGAGCTGCAAACCAAGAAATACAAATGCGCCGCCAAGAACTTTTTGTTGGCCAACTTTGATCATTGCGATTTTCCCGAAATGCTCTCACCCAACAATATCGCCATGTATGGCGGCCTCTGTGCTTTGGCAACTTTCGATCGTCAGGAGCTGCAAAAAAATGTCATCTCCTCGAGTTCATTCAAGCTTTTCCTCGAATTGGAGCCCCAGCTGCGTGACATCATCTTCAAATTTTACGAGTCCAAATATGCATCATGTTTGAAACTGCTGGACGAAATACGCGACAATTTGCTGCTCGATATGTATATTGCACCGCATGTCAATACCCTGTACACAAAAATACGCAATCGCGCACTTATTCAATACTTTAGCCCCTATCTTTCGGCGGATATGCGCAAAATGGCCACTGCTTTTAATCGTTCTGTAGCGGCGCTGGAGAATGAGGTAATGCAGCTGATTTTAGATGGTCAGATACAGGCACGCATCGACTCACACAATAAAATACTCTATGCAAAGGAGGCCGATCAACGCAGTACCACTTTTAGACGCGCAATTGCCTTGGGCGAGGAATATCAGCGACGTTCGCGCATGTTAGTGTTGCGTGCCGCAATGCTCAAAAGTCATATTCATGTGAAGGTGAGTTGATTTAGAGTTAGAGTTAAGCAGTACTTAATTTCATGTTTTTCCTTCGCCTTGCAGAGCATTCCACGCGATTCAGGAAATGATTTGTGCGTAGCTGCTGGTTCGAGCACCACAACAGCAAGAAATTAATTTAAAACACATTGTTTCTCCCATACAAATTAAAATTATTTTAAAAACTGCATCGTGAAGAAAACATTAAGAAAATTTTTAAATGTATTGCCCAAAAGAAAATATTGATGTGATTTAGATAAAAAAAGAAAAATTAAAATAAAATGCCTCAACCAGCGGGTTAGCCAAAATAACAGATGTTACACATTACTGTAATTCACGATTTTGTTGCAATTGCAAAATTAGCTGCTTTTACAAAAACTAAAAGCAGTAGGGCTGTTCACAATCCGGTGCAAATGGTCTTGCATCATAGTATTTGCAAAATGGTAGAGTATATTTTTACTCTACACTAACGAGAGATGCATTTACTACGCCATTGGAAATATGCAATACTAATGCCCATAGCTTATATTTACTATACATATGCAATATTAAATAGCAAACTGAAAGCTGATAATAAAAACAGTAAAAGCGAAAAAGAACTGATATGAAAGATAAGCAAATAAAAAACGAATTAATTGTGCCTTTAAGCTTTTTTTTTTGGCATAAAATGGATTTAAACAAAATTTCCAATATAAAATAATATTGCTTATCATCAATCTGCTGCGAATTTCATGTTTTGCAACAAGTGTAGCAAAGTAAACCGAAAAAGACCGTTCACAATTGATACGAAATTTTTACAATTGCACAAATTTGCATTCTCAAATATACAATTTTATGAATTGTCCTATTATTATTAATTTGCAATCTTCATGCATTTGCTATAACAAAAGACTATTGCATATTCAAATCCAATAATACGCGTCACGCTGTTGTGAATGAGTTATTTGAACATTGAGCACCACCACAGATACTCTTTGAACGCCACTGATTGAGCAGCTGCTTTCTTTGCTAAAATTTTTTGCTGAAAAGGTTAATTTATAACAAAAAAGTGGTAAAAATATGGGGAATTTTTGAAAATAAAATTTAAAGAGAAAATTCCAACAAAAAATTGACGAAGGAAGAAATCCGAAACAACAGAAACAACAAGTGTTGTAAAGCATGTTCAACATCATCGTATTAAAGATGTGCACACAAAAATCTACTATTGCAAAAACGCGTTTGCAACGATGCAACAAGATTGTGAAATATTCAGCCATATTTCAGAATGCGTCGTTATTGATTTCCGAACGTCAAGCTACGCTACGAAAACGACAAATTTGCTAACTCAAGTTTCAAACGAAACAGTGTAGCCTTACCCGTTATGAATTTATTTTCGGGAATTCGAAAACAGCTGAGTTCAAAAGCAGACAAATAAAAAGAAAAATTGGAAAACAAGCGTTTTTTATCAGCATTTGGGGTATTCTCTATGTCTAGGATATGCCGTTGCACGGTCCAATTAGCAAATATACAATCCGTGCACCGCTGCAACAACAAAATACAAGTAAAAAACCGTACACTATTTTCTATGTATGCTACACTATGCATAGTAGAACTTGACAAGGGAGTGTTAGGGCGGAGAGCTGGGGCCATATTCTATAACTGTGAGTTTTAAAGTGTACGCGTGCTGTCACAAAAACTCACTGCTTTTAAGTCGGTGAGTTCAGTCAGAAAAAGTGTACACTTTAAAACACACAGTTAGAGAGTAGGGCCCCTGGTGACCGAAACTGTCAAAAGGAAGTTGACGGCTCATAAAAAATCTGCAACCGATAAGAATGCAATAAGAAATCAAAAATAGGCAAGAACAGCAAAATGGTAGAATTTGACAGCTATAGCCACTACCTTGTCTAGTTTTACCATGGTTGGAGGTATGGAAATTCATCAAAGAATATGGCAAGATTCGTTCAATCCTTTTGAAATGAATAACGAAATATAGGAATTGCGATTGATAAATTTAAACTAACAACATATTCATGGAATTATTTTATCTTCATTAACCGAAAATTTTGCTTTTTCGCTAAAACAATTGTTAAATACTTACATATATTTATTTTTGCTGCCTAATTTTATAAAAATTCAATTGCTTTCTTCTCTATTTTTTTGTGCCTTAGGTTAGCTCTAAAAACTAGGGTTAGCTAACTTTAGCAGAATCCTCGAAGAACAGTCGCAGTTCACGACCTTTCCGTTGAAATCCGAAACACTAGGTTAGCAGGATACACAAAATTTCAAGGCGACGAAAAAATTATTTGCCCACATTCTTCTAAAACTGTATTTTTTACTGTTAAAGTCGCATCAGCGGATGGACGATTGCAATTATTGCTGTCTGGTGGGGCACCCCGAAATAGACCCCAATTGAAATAAGCCCCAATGCAATAACAGTAAATTAAATAAGTCCCAACGAAAATGAAATAAACCCCAAACGAAAAAAAAAATCAAAGAATGCCCAAATGCAATGAAATAACACCCAAAAGTTTTGCTTTATTTCATAATGAAATAACAATTAACGAAAAAAATTAAATCCCAAATTTAAAATATAGTCCCATGTTGCAACCAAACTCCGATGGAAAGACAACAAAACCCGCTTGTAAAAATTTTTCGGTGATGACATTGTAATGCAGAGCTGTAATCGGAAACAAAATCTTGTTTGTGCCTAGGTTGTGTTTGTGCTCACATTATTTTCCTTTCATCCCAGTGGTAAATAGACACATGACGTAACCAATTATTTCTTAAATACAATGTAGCGGCGAAGCCTCAAACATCTGTATATAATTCTGAATTAAATTTGTTCGGATATGGCGGCTAACACACTGATGACATCTACCTTACTCAATAAGCGACGATGGGAGTAGGTATGCACAAGATAGGAGAGAACAAAAAAATTACGTACAACAATTGAGCGAACAAAACAATTAACGAAAATCCTCTCTGCGCCAAAAACACAACGAAAACGAAAGAGAACACACGGAAAAAAACAAATAATTTTTACAATTCAATAAACAAATTTATTTCCTTTTATAGAGCATTCAGAATTAATGTTTAATAAAACCTACACCCATCGTCGCTTACTGTGTAAGGTAGATGTCATCAGTGTTCTAGCGGCCATGTCCAAATAAATGTAATTCAGAATTGTATACAGGTTTTGGAGGCCTCGCAGCTACATTGTATTTAAGAATTAATTGGTTACGTCATGTGTCCATTTTTCACTGGGAAGCTACAAAATAAGGAACAGAGATGGTATCATTAAATGTAACAAACATTCACAGATTATTTGGATTTTGGATACGCGTAATAGTGATGGACACAAAACAGATTTGAGGTGAGTTTGGGTGAGTTACTTGTTTTAAAAAATGAGGTTTTAAAAAATTTGCATTCAAACCGTGGCCTTCTGATCCACAAGGAGCAACAACAACTAACAAGAAGAAGAAATCGGTATTGTATTAAAATCGCTTTGAGTTTTATTAAAAAATTCATATGGTTTTTATTTTATGCCTATTAATTTTAAATACTTAAATGTGTAGTCATAAAATTATAATACTTTGAATGATAAAAACACAAAATTTTTAATGTTACATTTGAGCTGTGTGAAAATTTGAGGTGGTTCAATGTACTTTTTTGAGGTGCTGATACAATTAATGTTTATGTATGTGACATTTGAGGTACCTTCCTGTCAGCATTGACGCGATTGTCTGATGAGCGCGATTAATTTGGGGCCCTTTTTTGCATCATATAACGATTGCTATGCGAGTTCACAAACAAAAAGTGTAGAAATCTAAAACGACGCTTTGAAGGATGAAATGACGATTGTTTAATAAAAAAGATATTTGCTTTCTGCTGAGTTCCAAATGGAACAAATGCAAACATGCAATAAACGACGATTGCTTTTTCCGTTATTCGAAGTCTGAAAATAATTTTTTGTTCTTTTGCTGTTTTCAATGCTTGTATCATTTAGTTGCGTCGTAAACTTAAAGTTGTAAAGTTGTGGAAGTTTAATATTTTTTGAAGACAACACAGTAACATTTAGTTACTAAAGTTTGCTTAAGTTTTTTGTTTGGAAAAGGATCAGCAAATAATATTTTTACCAGAGCTACATCATGGATGTTAAAAAAGGTAAGAACTTTGTCTACTTCTTAATTTTAGGGCACTTTAGACCTTTGCAACAAAAACTGTAATGCCTGGTTAAAAATGAAATGATTGGCATTGTAAAGAGTAAGGCTGCCCGCAGAGTAAACGCCGAAGAAGGCAGGCAGGCGCTAGTCCACATAGTTTTCCAGCGTCTGTCTGCTGCCTGCTGAATTTACTCTGCGGTCTGCCTAAGGCTGTGGACAGAGTGAACGCGAGTTCCGACTGATTAGAAGACAAGTTGCTTATTGGCACTAGTGCAAAAGAACAAGAAAATTAACAATAAAACAAACAAATAAGAATAAGCGTGATTGAGAAATGCTTATCCAGTAACCAGTCTGCAACGGCGTTTACTATGTCCACAGCCTTAGTTTTTCAGTAAGTATAAAAGATTTTTTCAAATCTTTTACTAAACAGAAAACGAAAGTTTCGCATAATTAGTTTAAGGTCTATTAACGAATGGAGCTCAGTACGGTCAGATTTATGAGGGAAGTGAAGGAAGAACCAGTGTTAGATTGTTGTATTGAAAACCCATATTTATTTGAAATAAATATTTTTTAAAATTTTTTAATATATCAAGAAGAACATCAACAAATATGATTCCATATACATATACGATTATAGTTTTTTCTTGTTATGTTGACAATAAAACCTTGTAAATGAACCTGAATCCACCATGATTATGTACTATATAAAATGTATAAAATCTAATAAATCTGTTTAACATTAACGTCTGTCGTCGCGTCGATCGTTGCGGCGTCTGCTGCTGCGTTCGTTTGAGCGCGAACGACTGCGCTGCCTTTGCGCCCTGTCATAACGTTCATCGTTACATGAATTGCGTGAGCCTAACGGTGAACGATTATGTCTTCGATCACGTCTATCACCGGAGCATGAACGCTCACGTCTTGATGATGGACCGTTGCTGATATGCCGCCGATGACTTGTTTCTCTGTGATTTGTTGTCGATACTTTTCGGATGCCTTGTTTTCTGCTAGTCTCGCTATCTTCTTTCGTTGAGTCATCAGAACTGGACGACGAAGAACTGGATGTCTCAACGCTGGCAGCTTTTTTTGATTTCTTTGCTTTGCGTTTTTTCAGTTTTTTAGCAGACTCCAGTTCCGATTCCGAATCGCTACTTTTGCTAGAACGCTTTGATTTTTTGCTCTTCTTTGCTTTCGCTCGCTTCATTTGTTTTTTTTCTTTTTTCATTTTTAGTTTCTCAATCTTTTCCAGCTTCTTTAGCAACTTGAGCTTTTGCTCCTTACTCAATGACTTCAAAAATGCTGTTTCCGGATTTTGAAACTGTTGTTCCTCTGTATCCTCATTGTCGATGGGGAGCAGCTTGTGTTGCTGATTGGTTTGTTTGATATTCTGCAACTCCATGGCCGACTTCTTCATCATCAGCCCATCTTCCTTCATCTGTTCCTCTAGGACATTTTTCGACATCATGCCATCCACCTCAGCCTCTGAATGTATCTTACGTGCTTCGCTCATGGATATGCTGTACATGCTGCATTCTTTATCGGTATTAATATGGCCCCATTTGTGACATTTGATGCAGCGCACATTGCGCACTTGTATGCCAAACGGTTGGTCACGAATTTCGGTATCGCCTTTGCAGTACGACTCACGTGGCGCATTATACTTGCGTTGCCACTCAAACTTATACTCGGGTTCATTGTCGTCTTTTTCACGCTCTTTGCGCACTCCAGGCGGCGGCTCGTACATAAAGTTGACACTCAGCTTGTCCTTGCTCTCCTTGCTGAGCATCGCCTTGTTATCATGTAAATCCTGTTCCTTCTCATACTGATTACGCAGCTCCTCTTGCTTCTTTTTGTATGCATCCGCTTGCTGCTCAGCCATCCAAACCTAGATGTAAAATAAATAGTAGTAACTTTACTGACCATTTATTCATGCAGAAACTTACCCTCTTCAGATTGTCCCTTGAAGCGGGATGAAAGAATTTTTTGCACATGTAATTGTTGAATCCTTTACCCATTTTTTAAGTCTTATTATTTAGTGTTATTATGTAGAAAAACTATTTTGGCAATAAAAAATCTAGATTATTGTTAAATTTTCAGTCGACGAAATTGTTCACTTTATTTTGACAGTTGATTGTATAGTGCTGCCGTCTGAAATTGTTTGGCCAAAGCTTAATGTAGTTGCCACCTACTGAAATTTTTGAAAAACATGTGATGCTTACACGATACGAAATTAAGGGGTATGAACAGTGTTAACGTGTAAAGCGCTGATTATAACAGACGAAACGGAACGTTACAGAATGTTGAGAAATGCCACTTTGCAATCTATTACATGAGTTTATTAGGAGTTCAATTATAATAAGACTGAACGGAGCGGCACGCGACGTTGAGATTTATTAATTTTTGATTTCTCCGCTGCGTTCCGTAACGTTGTGAGTAAAATATTTAAGTCGACAGATGCTACTATTAATTTTTTTTATGAAATTTTATTTTTATGAATTTTAATTGAATTCATGTTTTAAAATAATCAGAAAAGAAGAATTGATGGAATTTGTTAAAGAAGATGAAATTTATTTCAAGGACTTAATTTAAAATATTTATTGTAAAAAGACTATAATACATGGAGACTTGAAGTTTTTTTTAATAAATAATAAAAAAAACAAAATATTCTAAAAAGTTTTTTAATGTATCTTCTTCTCGCTAGGTGGCGTTGAAAAATTTCAACTCTCTAGGTCTTTTCACAATAAATGTTTTTTTATTGAGTGCTCATTTCCATCGTTCAATGTCACAGTATTTTAGCGCGACCAATTAATGCATTTTACCGAATTCCAAACATTGAGTGCATACTAAAATTAAAACTTATTTGTAAAATTTTAAGCCATTGTACTAATTTTTGTGGAATTTAAGCATATTTTACCGTTTTCATAAAATCACTTCGTATTTTATATTAAAGGTAGGTAGGCGTGGTCTTTAAGGTTTTTTTATAGACAGACAGATATAAGGACAGACGGACATGACGAAATCGACTCAGGTGATGCTGATCAAGAATATAAAATTTTTTTACCTGTCTTCTAATCTGTCTTCTTATAGGCGTTACAATCGTAGTTAATATACCCGTAGTATATAATATACGTAGTTAATTTCGCAGTAGAAATATCAATAGCTGCGTTCCTTTTGCCTTAATATAATCGCGATAACAAATTTTCTCAAAGGAACGGTAAGAAAAACGACTCGTAGAGGGCAGTACCGTTGCAGTCAAAATTAAATTCAAACAAGCAATCATGATACAGTAACTATAAAGTGTCATGAGAATGTGTGTCGTTCAAAACTGTTGTGAACTGTTATGGTAGCGATACCTTAGTGAACGATGTTTTCTATGAATGTGTTTTACTCTAAACGCCAGAAAAATTGTAAATTATATCATTTAATTATTAATATTATGCAATTATATAAATAATTTAAGTGCAATTGTTGGCTCCGCTGAATGCGTCCAATGTGTGTGACACACGGGGTTTATTTTGTTTTCTTTTGTTTAACATTCTATAGTCGCAGCTCGTGAGAAAATAGGTAGGCGTCATGGCTACCTAATAGTCATTGTATCAAACAAACAAATAATTCAAAAAATGAAATGACAACTCATAAAAATGTACAGGTGCGGCACCTGTGTTTAAAATTTTTTAAAGGCAATATAACAATTTTATATGGATAGCAAAAATAATCCTATTTGTTATAGGATTATTATTTATGTTTTTGCTTTGCATGTAAAAGAAATAATCTGGATTATTTTGAAGCGAATGGAACGCAGCTAATATTGATAGATTTAAACGAGTGAAAATAAAACATCGATGATTCCATACTCGCATCGATTCGACTAATTTTGAGCAAAATTTGACCTTTGTGTTTCCGATTTTTTTGAAACTTTGTATTTTAGTTTTGCCTACAAAAATAACTTAAACTCAAGGTATATTAACCCAGGTTATATAAGACGCGACTGCGCTGCCGGCTTTTAGGAGTCTTATGTCAAAACCAAGTAATGTAAGCCCACACAAACAAATAAGGAGATTTTTTAAAATTTAACTCCAACTTTTTTAAATTTTTTTTCTAAGTTTGCTGTTTTTTTATTGTTTTAAATATTGAATTTATCTTATTGTTGTGCTTGATGTGCTAATAGTGTGAAATGTTCAATTTCACATATTTGCAACTGCATTTTGCATTAACCGTTACTTTGAGTAATGAAAAAACTATTTTAAATAATGAAAATATAGATTGCTACAATTATTTTTGTTTTTAGTGGTTTTTGGGTTAGTAAAATTTTATATTTGCAAATGTTTTCTTTTAACGAGTTAACGAGTGTGAACACTCATCAAATCGTTGATCAAATCGTTTGATGAAAATCAAAATTTTTTGATTTTTCTGCTGATTTGACGAACGATTTGACCAGTGTGAACACTCGTCAAATCGTGTAGTACGATTTTGTCAGTTCAAAAAAGTTTTCAACCTGTGCACATCGCGGCAAAAGAAGGAGCGGAAGAAAATAATAATAAAATAATAATAAATAACTGTTGCAAACAATTTATAATAATTTATAAAATAATTTCTTCTTCTTCCAATACGATTTTAATAACAAAAGGTATTAGAATTTATCCGTCATCGCGATGTGCTTTCTTCGGTGTTCAAGATATAATGAAATTTGACGAAAAATTTGAAGAGTCAGAACACTTCTGTGGTCAAACGATTTGACAAATGATTTGATGAGCGGTTTGAAATGTGAACAGCCCTATTTGACGCACTGTTGCTGTCGTCGTCAATGTGTTCAAGGTATAATTCTATACCGGCGACAGCAACATTATCATGTCGCTGCTACATTTTCACCTTTATATGAGAAGCATGTAAAAATAATTTGTCAGTTGTCGCCAAGTCGTTGCCGTCGTGAATGTGTTCGTGCATTATTCTTTTTATTTTTTTCTTCTATTCTCCGGACGGTTGTACAATCATGGCAGAACTAGAGAAGGTAGCTGCCATAGTAGAACTACACAAGGTAGTGTTAGAGCGGAGAGCTGGTGACCAAAACTGTCAAAAGGGAGTTGACAGCGCATACAAAATCTGCAACCGATGAGAATGCGATAAGAAAGCAAAAATAGGCAAGAACAGCAAAATGGTTGAATTTGACAGTTATGGTCACTGAGAAAGAGAGCACATTCCGTCCTAACACTACCTTGTCTAGTGTTATCATGGTAGCTCCATTTCGGACTGCGTTCCATTTCTCATATCCAAAATTGTCAAATTCAGCTTTTTGCGAATGCGAACAAAAGGAAATCAATGGCCACATTCAGCGGAATCAACGGTTGTAACGGACTATTGTGTTAAAATTCTTTGAGAAACCTTTGCAATCAAATTATTTACATAATTAAACAATTATAATAATCAAATGAAATAATTTTATTTAGCTTTATCATAATTTTCAGATTTTCTATGAGCTTTCAGCTTCGTTTTGACAGTTTCGGCAAACTGTGCCTCCGAAATGCATATACCATCTCTAATTCTGCCATGTGTACACCGAAACTTGAGTTCGAAGAGCATTCAAAGTCGAACTGGGACTTCCGTTATATCCATCTCTGTGATTATAGCTATTTGAAAAAATTCACTAATTGTATTTTTTTTTTAAAGATTTTTTAAACTTTTTCACAGTGTATATCTTAAAAAAAATTTCAAATAAAAAAAAGTACGAAGATATAATAATTTTCAGGAGAACTATCCACCTAGAGAGTTTAAAAATTTTCAAAAATAGTAATGTCAGAAACGTAGGCGCTTTGACATGGAATCACCCATGGTAGAAGAATACAGATATATGCACCAGATGAGAGCATACTGCCGGAATTGTCAAAAGGAAGCAAAATTTTTTCTTTTGTTTCCATTCGCCACACAGCTAAATTTGGCAGACATGGCAGTATGGAAAGAGAGCACAGTCAGCGCTGGAATCACCGATATAGTAGTTATACTAACGAAAGAATGGAGCTGAATTTTTACACGAGTCTTGTCGCCCCCACTTTGCAATCATTCTAACCTTCTTATATTGACCACTGTTGTAGCTCACTTGCAACAACTTCAATATTTCCGTACGTGTTCTAATTCGAAGAATGGAAACACTCGATTTACCTCCCTATACAATTTTCCTTCTAGGGGCTATATATGAAATTGATTCTAAAGGAGTGAACTCTTACAAACTGCTCAAAGGATCTCGTCAGACGTATAAAAATATGTGTTTATAGAGCTAATTGCATTAATTGGTATGATAACCTCTTTTGGAAATCAGAGATGACATTTTTTAGAATACACCTTGTTTCAATACACTCTACTCCCGACTAATTCGGTCACACAAAAATGTGAAAATCCTTTCAAATCATATTATTTTCATGGCTTCAATAGATTTTTACTTCTACTTTTCGATATAACTCAAGCCAAAAAAAATTTTTAAATATTCAAATTTTCAAAATTCCAAAGACGTCAAAATGTTTTCTTCCATAAATTTTTTATTTTTAACTTCGTTAGCAATAACTTCGTGGATAATTTTGTGTTATTTCAAGCAGATAGAAGAGCAGCGAATGGAAGATATCAATGAACATTTTAGAATGGGTAAACTTAGGGGCCTCACATATATTTCATTCTTCTATCGATAAAAAATGACAAATTTTTCTGCAACTTCTAGAAAGGTCTTTTGAGGAACCTTTGAGGGCTTGTCGCGAAAATTATGATCTCTATTTAAATTTCCTGTGCATTTTTGCTTGTATCTATGCATTGGCAAAAGTTACACACATGACTGAAAGCTTTATAGCAAAACATGTGCATGCCAAATTCCTAAGCAAAATGGATAAAACCTATGATACGAGCACTGAAAAGCATATTCTAGAGGAATATAGGGCGCAACAGGAGAATCTGGTGTTGCAAATAAACAATTTAAAAAGATCAAACAATCAGCTAGAGCAACAGTTGCAGCAGTCGAAGGAACAGTTGGAGCTACAGTTGCGAGAATCGAAATCGCAGTTGGAACAACGATTGCATCAACTACAACAGAATAGCAAGGTTTTTGTTATGGGCAATAGCCTGCCAAATGAAGGTGAGGAAGAATCGATGATTGAGAAGACATTGTTTAAGAGCAGCAACAACAATAGCAACAACAGCAGCAGCAGCAGCAGCATCTCTAACAGCAACAACAACAATAATAACCACAACATTTTTATTTCCAATCGTCACATCCATGTAAACCGTCAGGTTTATGTCAATGAGGGAAATGTCAAACTCAATTTGCCCCAACATAAACAGAATACCGGCGGTTTCTCCCAGATTTGGTCGAAGTATTTAGAGATGCAAAAGTTTGCCATCAAGACGCCAGTCATGAAGAATCAGTCGCCTCAAGCAAATGCAGTGCCAATAGTTGTCTCCACCGAACAGTTGCAAACGATACAAGGTAGCTTCGATAGAAATTTAAATGTTCGCACATTAGCGTTGTATTGTAATAAATTCTTGTGATTGCGATTCTGTAAAGGTGTAAATGTTACACTTTTACATATTGTCAATGTCGAAAGTCGTTTAAAAAAGTAAAAATATAATTTGTGTTATAAGTGAATTTTGCATAGTTTGCACTCACATGATATATTTCTATTCTAGGGCTTTACTGAACTTAACGGTTGCATGCATCAAAATTAGAAAAAAGTTGGATCTTCAGAAAAAATAAAACTTAAAAGGACTAATAGAACAGAATCCGCATACCGGCAGCTATAAAGTTGGGCATAATACGTTTTAAGACCAAAACCCTAAAAAAATTTTTAAAATGTCAGAAAAGTGTCAAAAAAGTTGTCTTTTTATATGTTTGATTGTATATTTTTTGAAAAAATTTACTGTGCGTGTCGTCTTTGTATATAATAATTTGTTTTTTGATGAAAAAATTAAAAAAAAAATATATGTATTTACGAGATGTACCAACGTAAGTTTGTAGTTTTGAAATTTTAAGACAATTGCGCAGAGTTGTTTGCACTAGATATCCAAGCAAAAATTTAAAAAGATTTCCATGAATTTTTGACACTTTTCTGTCATCTTGGATTGTATAGAAAATAACTTTGAAAAGTTGCGTAAAATCGATTGCTATAACAAAGTTTGGTGTTAAGAAAAAAAAATATAGTTAGGCGCATTTTTACGTTGAACACTGGAATTTTTAAAAAAGTTTATTTCCAAATTTATCGCTTTCTTTCGGATAATTTAATTTGATAAATTTTGCAGCAAGTAACAAATTATTTTCGGCAACAATTTTGGTGTAAATTTATTTATTTGTAAAATTTATTGTGACCACTTTCTAGTTGTTCTTCTGTGTACATATATTTGAATAATTTATATGGGTAGAGCAATTATGTATATTCTTTAATAAAATATTTCTGACTACTTTAAAGTTCCGTGTTTAATTTAGTGTAACAATTTGATACTTAACGGTGAACGTTAGTGTGAGTGCAGATCGGTTATTAAGGCCCTATTCTCTTTCAGCAAAAAATTTTTTTCGATTTTTTTTTGCATTTTTTTATAGCTTGGACATTTAAGAATATAACC
Source organism: Dichetophora obliterata (assembly GCA_963920525.1). Classification (NCBI taxonomy): domain Eukaryota; kingdom Metazoa; phylum Arthropoda; class Insecta; order Diptera; family Sciomyzidae; genus Dichetophora; species Dichetophora obliterata. Next base: position 17,925,735 of record OY986438.1, on the reverse strand, counting down.
CTAAAAGGGTTTTTTGAAATTCGAAATACTTTAGAAGATATGGCCATTTTTGTGGGGTCATGTCTTCGCTAAAATGAGTAGTTTTTATGTTGCTTAGTTTTTGAACGCAACGGCATCAATTAACCACCGAATTCCGTTGAATAGTTAATGGACAGGCAAAAACAGGTTTGAATACACATTTGCAGAAACATATGAATGAATATGAAATCAAAGCCGCATTTAGTTTAGTTTCGATTGAGTTGAATAACGGACGCACGCTTGCGCTTACGGTTTGCGGAAAAGTACAGTTTTGAAAAAAATTTATTTTTGTGCGGTAAAATGGATAAAAAAAGTAATAAAACACGTCAAAAACCCGTAAACAAAGTGAACTATGTTCGCGCCGGTCGAATTAAAAAACGCAAATTTCGTGGAAATAAATTTGATAGAGTAGAGGACACTGAGTTTGCGAGTACTTCAGCCAAAAAATTCAAAAATAATCCCACGGAGGATATTGTCATCGAAAACAATTTGGAGAATTGCATCTTGGACTTCTATTCAGTATTCACAACACTTGCTACTTTCGTCATTTGTGCCACATGCAACGAAAAATTGGAATTCAAAAAAGCATCGCCGAATGGAGTTGCATTCAAAATCGCTGTGAACTGCGCTTGCCCAACCAGACTTATTCCTTCATCACGTTTCGCCGGCAAATCGTATGAAATAAATCGCCGCTTGGTTGTTGCCATGAGACTTTTGGGCATTGGTCCCAAAGGCATAGATATGTTTTGTGGCATTATGGACATAGGAGTAGGCCTGAGCAACAATTTGTTCTACAGCAGCCTTCAAAATTTGCATTCAGCTGCAGAGGCCGTTTATAATTTCGTTATTTCCAAGGCCGTTCGTGAAGAAAACGAAGCCACCATGGAAGAAAATGAAGGGTGCGATCCAACGCTATTGACTGTGTCGGGCGATGGCACGTGGAAAAAACGCGGCTTCGCATCTTTCTATGGTATAACGACATTGATCGGCAAGTACACCAAAAAAGTTGTTGACTCTGTGGTCAAGTCTGCTATTTGCAATAGCTGCAAATATTGGGAATCCCAGCAATATATCCATCCAGAGGGTTTCGAAGCTTGGAAGGAGTTGCACGAAGAGGAATGCCGTAAAAATCATGAAGGCAGCGCAGGAAAAATGGAAGTCGATGCGGTTAAGGAGATGTTTGCAAGATCAATGGAAAAACACGGCGTCAAGTATGAAAAATATATCGGCGACGGCGATTCTAAAACTTTCAAAGCAATTCTCACCGAAGACCCCTACGATGGCGACCCCACTGTGGTAAAAAAAGAATGCGTTGGCCACGTTCAAAAAAGAATGGGGTCCAGGCTGCGCAAAGTCAAAAAGGAGAACAAAGGTATAGGTGGCAAGGGCGCTGGAAAGCTGACAGATAAGCTTATAAGTGAACTGACGACCTACTACGGTTTGGCGATTCACCGTCATCCGAAATCCCTAGAAGAGATGAAGAAGGCGGTTTGGGCTACGTATTTTCACAAAGTATCTACCGACGAAAATCCCCAACACCAAAATTGCCCGACCGGTGAGTCAAGCTGGTGCACGTATCAAAAGGCCGTGGCGCAGGGTAACGTGGATGACTTTAAACATAATTACGATCCGCTCAACCCAAAGGTCGCCGAAGCGATAAAACCCGTCTACGAAGCGCTGTCATCGGACGAGTTGTTGAGTACATGCCTCGGGTCTGAGACTCAAAACAGCAATGAAGGTTTCAACAGTATCGCCTGGACCTTTGCACCAAAACATATGCACGCTGGAGCGCGGACAGAAAGGCACTATGTTTTTAACGTTGACCCCTGCCGCGAAGGCTTAATTCAACGGTGCTCCAATGCTTGGGACAAATATGAAGCGTCGGTCAACGCCCCTTCGGAATTCAAGAAAGACCATTTTTGAAAGGTTCCTCTAACTACATGCCACAGAACCCCAGCACTGATGTCAAAAAGACACTATACATGACCGTGACTCATTCAGTCACTCGAATTAAAACATGACTTGGTTATTTTAATAACCATGGGTCATCTCAGTATACTATACCAAGTAATACAACCCTTTATTTGATCCGCACAAAATCATCCCATTCATATCAGAGGTCATCATTCTCTGACACGAAAAATTAAGGCGGCAACTAGGCCTGTCACTCATGCAATCAAATTCCTCAATCTCAAATGGTCACAACTCAGACTATTTAGGTTTCCCCATCGCCTGTACTCAAATTCCAAAGGTAACAGTATATTGATCCGGTAGTTGCTTACCTTCCTAACATTTACTATTTGAAATTGGCGAGATTCAATCTACCATCATTCTCTTAGTAATTTAAGGAAATCACCAAACCGAGTTCAACTAAAGTGTAACTCACACCGGCCTTTCTGGCCTAACCACAGCCAGAGCGTTATTAAAACCCCACGTGGGCCTAACCCATATGATAGTCAAAACCCGGGCAAAAGGCTCCACCTGACAAGGCTCTTCAACATCCCGTCTACAGACCAAAAGTTCTTAGAACATTTATATCTGACTGTGACACCTTCAGCCACTCGAATTGTACTTGGCTAGGTTAAAAAAATAACCATAGGTTTCCCAGTAAAACCGGGTAAACCTCAATTCTACTTATGCAACGTCGTTATCCTAAATTAAGACTAATAAAAGCCTTAACAGAAAACTAAGAAGCATGAGCCGTTGTATACAAATTTGCTTATACAACGGTCCGAAGGTTAAATGTTTCCTACATAATAACCTTTATTCTAAGATAGGTCTGCAGAACAACGATAGATCAGGTCTCCTCATCATTGATGGATGACTATCCCCGCTCTTCAAGTTATGTTGGATTGATCGTCCATCGAAAGCATATTACAACTACGGTGTTATGATAACTTAATATCAAAACAATGCTTTCTCCAAGAATTTGGCAGCAACATCCAAGGCTCTAGGTAAACCTTTTCTTTTACAGTTATCAGACGAACATTCAGGAGCCGTGCCTCCAGAAAGAACTCATTATGAGATCAGTTCATGGGCCGTGCCCCATGAACTGCCCATCCAATAACCAACCCTCACCCTTCCATTCCTGGCTTGGGACAGGCAGATTCCCCAAAGGTCCTCTGGCGGGTTTATTTTGGAGCGCGGACAGTGGAGATCGCAAATTACATGGCAACCGCCATTTTCAACGATGGTTTTCAGCCAATACTCAAAATTATGAGGTTGATGGGAATCGCCATTGGAAACCAAGCCTACAATTTTGCGTTATCACGTGATGAACTTCGCCTCAACCGCTCGGAAGCTTACGCTGTGGATGCATCAAAGGAGGGCAGAATTGCTCGCAGAGCTCAAAGAGCCAAAGATCAAAGCTTTTTTGAAGAAGAAGAAGGTGGTTTATATGGACCTGGCATCGCTGAATAATTTGGGTAAGTATTCCAAAAACAGTTTTTTTCTTTCATAAAAGAGTGAGTTTTGTTTTGTCCAAATCGCGTCTTTCCAACTATCAAGCCACTTTTCTCCGGTTCTACTGAACCGATTTTGATAAAATAATTTTGAACTTTGAACGCGTTTATCTCGAAACCACGTTTTTCGAGCTGGCGGCCACGATTCCGCCAGTTCTACTGAACCGATTTAGATGAAACAAAGTTTAATCGACGTAGAATTGTCACCATTCTGGCCCGTAGTAAAATAAAAATTTTGCGATTTTTTTTACTATTTTTTTTACACTAAACTACAAAAAAATGGGTCCAAATTCGATTTGTCAATTTCAAGTGGCCGCCATTTTGTCAAAAAAAATCGCAAAATTTTTATTTTACTACGGGCCAGAATTACATCTATGCTGATCATAACCCTATATTTTTTTTTCAGACGCTCCTGAGGGCCGGAATCGTGGCCGCCAGCACCATGCCTTTTTTTTGAGGGCCAACTTTGACGGTGCCATCATCTATGGACAGCCCCTATATCGCGGCGAAAAAAATTTTTTTATTTTCTTTCATTCATTACTACTTCAATAAAAAAAACAAAATTCAAATATCTTTTTGCGTTTTCAAATGAGAATTTCTTCAAAAAGGGTCCAAAAACAGCAAGCTGAAGGAGAATAGGGCCTTAATGTTTTGTTTAACTTTAAATTCAGCCTGTCATACTTCAAATAAATTTTAACAAAACAAATTAAATCTTTCGCACTTAAAATTCCACTTTTTGTAATGCAAATTGAATTTTATACATTTAAAAACAAACTTTTTAAGTTATTTTTAAACGTTAACATTGATAATTAATTGTGATCTTATTCTTTAAATTTTTAAATGAATTTAATTGTGAGCTTTAGAGAAAGTCACACAAAGAAAGAGTCAATCACACAGAAGACTAGACAGCCTGTTTCGGAAATTGCTACACTTCGTCTTCAGTAGTCTTTAGCTGTAACCAACCCACTGTTAAAGTCTTATATGATTTGACAAGTGTTCGAACAAATACGTAAGAACTTTAACGTTCTCATCGGCCACTTAATCATATGACATTAAAGCAGTAGCTATTTTTAGATCAAGCCTTGAAATCTACCAGAATTGCCGTCTGTTCTATATGCTTCTTATTTTTTCTTTTGATATTCATTGGAGTTCGATGAGTCTGAAATGGCATTTGATAACTATTATATTGTGCTTATTTAAAATTTTGGCAAAAAGTTTTGGCAAAAAAAGATGTTCTTCTCGCAGAAGAAGAAAATCATGCTGGTAGTAACTCCAGTGATGGTAATGATGTCGTGCTTTTGCAAAACCTTGAAAATCAAGGAGAGACAGCACAAGTGAGGCAGTTGATTTGGAAGCTTATGAAGTTTCAACAGTCTCCAAGAACTGACGCCTTTTCTACCACGCTTTCTGTTCTATTGCCAGTCGAGTAATTTGAGAAAAACTACCCGGAGCGTCGTTTTGTTTAAGCAGCGAAGTAAACAAATATATCGGTCATTCCATGTCAAATCGGACGCTTTTCGAAACTCACATTTCTGTAAAAATTTCGTACTTTGCACGTGGATAGTACGTTAAAAAAGAAAAATATTTGCATATTTTTTTTTTTTAATTTAAAATTTTTTTTTGCATTTATACACAGTGCAAAATTATAAAGAAAAACAAAAATTGTCATTCGGACATGAACTCAAACAACTATATCTTCTAAACCGTTAGTCCTACAAGAAAATGTCTCATGCATATTTAAAAGATATTGAATTGTTCTTTAGTATGGTGTCCTTTTTTACAAACTCTTTCGTAAAAAATTATGAATTTTTTGACCACTAAAAATTTCTTTCACATTTTTCATAGTTAGCACCACTATTTTTTTGGAACTTTGAAAATATTATCGTATTGAGGCATTCATTCTTAATGCATTCTCAAAATTTGATGTTGGAGAATCAATGTTTACTATTTTTAATTTTCAAAAACTGACTACACAATTTTTAGGTACAAAATACTTTAATTTTTAATTAAAAATTGAATTTTTAGTATTTTTTGCTAAGCTAGGTACATATTGTCGCTCCGCCAACAAAAACAGTTATATGTATTTCAGTAACTTTTCAGGAGAGCAAAAAAAACAAATTTTTTTCAGTGCATTTCTAGTACTGTGCGCAATAACTGTTTTTGATCACTTCTAAATCATAAGAGATATATGTACATTCTCCAACATCAAATTTAAAATTCAAATTCAAAATATGTGTAAAAGATTTTTTTGTAGGACTAGACAGGATTGGACAGTTAAGAAGATATGTTTGACTACATGTTTGAATGACAATTTCTGATTTCCTTTTTAATTTTTCACTGTGTTTAACTGCAAAAAAAAAAATAAAATAAAAAATTATGAAAAGTATGCAAATATTTTTTGTTTTTAAAGTTCTCTGCACGTGAAAAATTTGAAAAAAATCGGAATCGTCAAAATTAGTTTTTGGACAAAAACGTCAGATTTGACATGGAATATAATTTGACATGGTATATCGGTCAATACAAGTTATTTCAAGCCTCTGGCAAAGAATAAGAAACTAATTCCACTGAAATTAAAATTCTTTACTGTGCCTACTTGTATTTTGGCCATGTTAAGATCATGTATACAGTGTATTTATCCACCATTTAGTGGAAAACATTGGCCAATAGTTGGCCAAAATTGGCCATTTCCCTAGAAAGAATTTTGACCGAGCTTCGTTTGATAAATTGTGTTGTGAGTGTTATTAAATGTTTAAACAGAAATAATCGAGAACTGGACCTGTGAGTTTATTGCCGACTCCGATCGGCTTATATATATATGTTCTCAAGAAGCTTTACATGACAGTTCTTACTCTCTGAGGTTTTCCATTGTCTGCAGAGAGGTGGCGGCCTAACAGAAATATTAATTCAATTGAAAAAAATATTCTGTTTGAGCTAGGAATTGAACCTGGGCCACCACGGTTCTTTGGCTTACAGGCCACGTACTCTACCCAGTAGGCTGTGGCCGCCACAAATTATCTACTGCACATTTTGGGTGAAAAAAGTGTGCGCGCGCACTTGTTGCGAAAAATACAACGTCAAGGATTTTTACTTGCCATTAAACAATTGATTCTTTAAAAAAGGCAAACTTCCTTCAAATTAAAAAATATATTTTTTTTTATGATATGTCATCTTTTTTCTGCTGCTTCTAAGACATTTCCTGCTTGTTTAAAACGTCCATTTATGTTTCCTAAATTCCAAATATGAAAAGTTTTTACGACATTTTTTCGTCATTTTTCATCGTTTTTAGTTTTCAGGTCATTTTTACTAGATTTAGGGCATTTATTGGTCATTTTTAGACATTTTTAAGTTATTTTATTGTCAGTTTTGGACGTTTTTAATTTCTAGAGCATTTTTCGGTTTTTTAGGTCATTTTAGTGTAATTTAAAAATTTTTTTGTTTTTTTTCGTACTAAAAAATGTCAAAATGCAAATGTTTAAACATATTCCTTTAACACTAGAGTTCCTTCAATCAAAAACATTACCTCTCGACAAAGGAGTAGCTTTGTTTATAGACTTCGATGGAAAAAAAGCTCTGCGCGTGGTGAAACTGACTAAAGGGTATGTACAGTGGGTGATCATATTATTAGAGCCACCTTAAAAAAAACGTATTTTCTAAGTTTCGGGTTAAATAAAAGGCATTATAGTCGATGTTTTTGCATCACAATTATTTTATTAGTAAAAAACATGTAATAAAGCATAGAAAAAAATTTAACATTAAGCTTTTATAACTGCAGAAAAATATATAAAAAAATATTTTTGTCAATATTTGGTAACTCCACCTTTTGCTGCAATGACTGCTGCTACTCGTTTTGGCATAGATTCTATGCATTTGATGCAATTGAATTTTATGGATTCATTTCGGTGCCACACTTCAATCAAACGCTCTATTAATTGGCGTTTGCTGGTCACGAATTCTTTGGAAATTTCACGCTTCATGAGTTCCCAGAGGTTCTCAATAGGGTTGAGATCCGGAGAATTTCCAGGCCAGTCAAGAACACAGACTTTTTGGTCATTAAGAAATTTTGTGACTCTCTTAGCCTTATGACAAGGAGCAGAATCATGCATGAAAATAAATTTGTTGTTTGGGAACCATTCCTGAACTTGCGGTAGCATTTTTGTGTCTAGAACCTTGATGTATTGATCCTGTCTCATCGTTCCTTCAACAATGTACAGGCGACCTGTGCCTTGGCTGCTGATGACTGACCAAACCATGATGCTTAAAGGATGCTTTACTCGCTTCACAATGCAGTCATCTTTGAATTTCTCACCAGCTCTTCTCCTAACGAATTGAGATTTGTCAGATAAAATCTGAACTGAAGATTCATCGGAGAAGCAAACCTTGAATAAATTTTTCAAAAATAGTATACTGTCAAAATATGGTAGCAAATATAAAATTTTTAATTTACATACTTTTTTCCAGTCTTCTATTGTCCACTTTGCGTGTTCTTTAGCCCAATTTAGACGTTTTTGCTGCATTGCCGGTGTAAGAAATGGTTTTTTTGCAGGTCTGCGACATGCGAAGCCCAAGTCCTTTATTCGTCGACGAGCTGTCATAGGAGATATTTGAATCCCAGCAGTCTGCATAATTTTTGTGATATCCTTTAGAGATGCACTCCTGTTTTCCGAGCAAATGTCTCTAATTTTTCTTTCGTCACGGCAGGTCGTAATTTTTTTTCGTCCACATTTCTTTAAACGTTTCGGTGCTAAGTTCATTTTTTTATCAAGTTTATTTTTTATTCGGTCCACTGATGCTCGTGAGACAGAAGCAATCGACGCTATCTTTCTTTGAGAGTGCTCAGTATTTTTTAGGAGTGTTTTTATCTCCGAAATTTTACTTGGAGACAGGTCTTTGGACTTTCCCATAGTTAAAAAAGAATCTTTCAATAGACGATTAAAAAATATGTAATACCACACCGTAAAAAGGCAAAAGAAACAAAAAAACATTTACATACCTTCACAATGTCAATACAATATTAAAAAAGTAAAACAAAAACTTCAAAAACTTGAATTAAATTTAATAAGTCACAAATGAACCACGTGGCATTGAAGCGCTTCTTCGAACGAAATAACGGCTACTCTTACAAAATTGCGTCGACTTGCCACGTTATGAAATTAACAGCGTTGCCAACTGTATATTTTTTTTTTAAAAACATTGTTATGTCTTAAAAATATCATAAGCACATGCAAGTATCCGTTTGTGTTCAACTATAACTTTGGAAAGTGAAAAATTGTGAAAATATGCAAGTGGCTCTAATAATATGATCACCCACTGTAGGTATTGAAATAAGTGTTAGATAAAAACTCAGGATATGCTAGTATAAAAGAAATTTTAATTTAGTAGACGTTCAATCCGTCATTGGAACGCTCTACCAACTGATCTAAGAACAATTACCAATGCTGTGCAATTTAAATTTCGATTGAATATTTTTTCTCCTCATTGCAATAATTGTAAATTTTCAGTTTTTACACAAGCAGAATTGTAATTTAAGCTATCAAGCAATACTTTTATTCGAATTTAAATTCAAACATTACTGTTTTATGTAAGCTTTATTATTAAGTTTTCTTATTAGTAACTTGTATAATTAACCCTGTTATCACAAATACTGATGAAATTAGAGGCTAGTGCTTTAATTATAAGACCGGTCTTGTTGCATTAGTATGTCAATAAAATATATAAATAAAAAAAAATAGTAATGTTTTATTTTTAAGGCTATATTTTTTTGTTTATTTTTTATGCAATTGTTTGCATTTTTTAGGTAATTTTTGTCAGTTTTTAGGCTATTTTCTGTGGTTTTTAGGTAATTTTTGTCATATGTAGGTAATTTTTTGCAGTTTTTTAGGTCATCAAAATCCGAGCCCTGGTCATAACATTATATGGATTTGATAAGTTTGTGTTGTTTTTATAAGGATGCTTAAAATAATGCTGTAAATCATCTTTTTTTAAAATATCCTTTAATTATAATGTTGAATTTTCATATATTTTAAAATAAAATGAATTCTTATCACGCACGATATTTCAGTTAAGGCCCAACCCACACAAATGTGTATGTCCTCTTTCCAAGGATGGAACAGTTGTAATCCCTTGAAAACATTATTTTTGGCATTCAGAGACCTAAAATGGCTAGGATATTAAAACTCAAATAAATCCTCCAAAACAAAAGAACTCTGGGCAAGCGCGTCGGAAGCGAATTTCATCTGGGGGGACAGTACAAATGGGGGGGTAGTACATATGGTGGTGCAAAAAAAGTTTACCAAAATTTCTTCACATGAAACATGAAGAAGAGAGAAAGAAGAGGAAAATATATAATACAAAAATATTATCGTTGTAAAAAAACTGATATTTTGAATAACTTTTCCTTTTAAATTTTTTATCTAGCTAAAAAAGTGGGGGCAATTGCCCCCTTGCCCCCCGTTTCCGACGCCAATGACTCTGGGCCCGAAAGGGATAAGAATATGTTAATAATATTGTACTAATATTTACATTCGCTGTAAATAACGACGATGTGCAAACAAGAATTCATTCGATGAATGCGAAGTTGATTTATAAATAAAATTTTGAATTCACATTCATTTTTTAAAAATGATTAATTATTCATTTCAATAATTAATTTTCGTTATTCAGATTAATGAATCAATTTTTTTATTCATTTGAATGCTATTCACAAAGAATGCAATTCCCAAAAAATTAACGAATTTTCAATTATTCATTTGTTATTCATTACTCATTTTTTTCATTATTCATTTGTTATTCATTACTCATTTTTTATTAATTATTAATTTGTTATATATTTTGTTCATGGCTTAGAACTCGGGCTATGTTTTTCTTTTATTAATTTGACGATAAAGATAATAACAGCAAAAAAAAATCGAGTCCTAAGCCATGAATAAAAAAATTGTTACCAAATGAATAAAAAATTAATAATTTAATTAAATAAAAAAATTTAATTCCAAGACTGCCAACATATCAGACCCTGGTTTTAGGATAAAAAATATTAAAGAAATCCCAAAAATTAACAATGTTCATTTTCACGCAATATGTGAATTATCTTTTTTCACCATTCTAACAAGCACAATATATTCAAAATCGGATCAGAAACCAAGGATGACCAAACCGGATCACACCGCCATATTAGAGTTAAAAAAGATTAAAGAAAAAAATCGGAAAAATTTGCTTTATTAAATTTTTAATTGATTCAATGTTGCGAAATAAATCTACATTAAATATAAGTTAATTAACTGCATTATTTTGTATCACGAGCAAGCACACCAACGATGAGAAAGACACGAGAAGTAATACAATTTTGTATGGAAGAAAATATTGCTTCTCGTGTTTTTCTCATCGTTGGTGAGCATCTTCGTGATACAGAATAATGCAGTAAATATTTTATTTCATAAGGAAGTGTTTTTTAATCGAGCAGCACTTTCGACACCAACGGCAGTGGTAAAAAATTAAATTTGTTGATTTTTAGGATTTTTTTAATATTTTTTATCCTAAAACCAGGAGGGTCTGATATGTTGGCAGTCCTGGAATTAAATTTTTTTTAAAGAATATTTAAAATATTTTTTTTTAAATTATTGAAGTAATTTTGAATGCGAAAAATAGTTTTATCAATTTTTTATGATTTTTTTTGTGTGTTTGAAATGCCAAAAACAGGAACTTTAAGAATTTTTGAAAAAAAAATCAACTTTCAACAGCAATAACTTTTTCATACGAATTTTGGTTTGTGTAGTTTTTTGCACAAAGTAGCTTAAGACTATGCCAGAGTCACCCGTTAAGTCGTTTTTTTTTTTAAATTACTCGAAATTTACAAAATGTTACAGTTCTAGTAAAAAATTTCCTAACGACCAACGATTATTCAACGTAATCGCATAATTTTTTGTATTTGAATTAAATGTTTTTTCAGAAAACATTTCAACATAATTTTATTGCAATGTTGTCAAAAAAGAATTTATAAGATTTTTTTTTTACTACAAAAAGAAAAAAAGGACATTTTTCAAAAAGCAAAATACCACAACTCTAGCAATTTTTATCCGATTGTTAAGTCTTACATCTCATTTTTAGGGACAATTAAAAAACAAACAAAGTGCATACCAATTTTAGGCACAAAATAAGGTTTTATGTGCAAACAATCGAGTTATATGTAAAAAGTAAAAAAATGTTCATATGTTTTTCAATTTCAAATTTAATAGCATCTTTCTGTAAAACGAACTTAACGTGCATTTCACGAAGGCTTCGTTCAAAAGCCGAATGTCAACTGTTTTTGCTTGATGTAAAAATAATTTCTTAGCCCAACGAGAACAGCTGATTCAGAAATGAACGACAACGTAACTGTAGTGAAAATTTGGCTTGATGTATTAAAAAAATTTGAAACGAAACGTTAAATATAGACGATGAAAATTTTCTTATCGTTTAGAAATTTGTTGACATGGAAGTTGCTGAAAATAAATCGTAAGTATTATTTTATTAACAAATGCAAGAATTTAGAATCAATTAATTTATATTTTATTTAGCACACAAAAAATCATAAGCGAGCAATTTGGAGTTGGATTGGATCTTGGAGTTTTACCTGCTTTGCAGATTTGCCTGCCTTGCCTGCTTTGCATCCGATTCATTAAAATTGTATAAAGCGATCGAGGAAAACATTATAATTATTAATTTTCACAAAACATTTTACTATGATCAAATTTGCAGCAAAAATTAATCATATATGTCAAAAAAAAAAAAAAAAAAAAAATAAAGAAACAGCTGATGCAAAAAATGATGCCACCTATTAAATATTGCTTTGAATAAGTATAACATATTTAAGGTTTTTGTCAGTTTTACGCAAATGATGAACTTTTACAATCTGGTAATAATGTTTTTGACAAATACTCAAGTTAAGAGTATTTGAGCAACGTAAGCAATGTAACAGTGGACGACGACGCAAGGAAAAAATACATCAAGCCAATTTCGTCCGATATCGTCGGAAAACGAACGAAGCTTAAGACGAAGGCTACGTTTTACCTAAAGATGCTATAAATCGCTTTGATGGTCGGGTAAATAATTTCCGATAACTTATAATTTGATATTTTTATTGTTTTTACACAAAAGGAACGATTTTTCAGCTATCCATCTTAAGAAAATTTCTTTTAAAAATCTCCCTATTGCTAAGGCCACCCCTATTGTGCACTTGGTTTTACAATTAAACAATTATTTTAATGTTTTTAAGCACTTTTTGTGTTAACACGTTTCTTGCGAAACGATACTGATCTTGATTTCGACCATTTTACTTTACGAATAACGGCTACTGAATGGACACGTGTAAAGCTTCCAATAGAACAAATAAATTTAAGCATGCACAACACATTAGGCTACATGATGCAAGAAACCATTGCCCAAAAACATGAAAATAACAAGAAGCCTATAAGTTCAATGTCAGGCATTAAAGGGTTAAACTAGCAATATATGTTTGTTTATTTGTAAATAACTTCTCGAAAACGACCCATGCGATGAAATTTTCTAAATACGTTTCTCATATCTGAGAAAATTTGGTTTCTCTATGTTTTAAGGCGCAAACGTCCATGGATATAACGTAGAGAAAGAGAAGAATATATACACTGTTTATCAAATCCACAGTTCCGCGGCTAAGCATGTGCACAAACCAATTTCAAATAAATTTTTAACTTTGCAGTAGTAGCCACTAATGATTTCGAGACTCGAGACTCGTTTCGTTTAATAAGTATACTTTTAAGCATATTTGAACAGATGATTGAAAAAGTAAACAGCTGGCTAAATTAGTACATATTACAAATATATGCTATTAATCAGTCAAACTATTTTATCGCAGAGTGCCTACATTGTAATTGAAAGAAATTATATATGAACAAATAAACAAACAAATATTGCTCGTTTAATAGTGTAAGATACAAATGCGACGCTATAATTCTTTAATATCTCACTTACCACAGAAATTCATACTTGAACATGAAATTTTTTAATAAAAATCGCGCGTTTTTTTATAATATTTTTATCTCCTAAGCCATAAGAGACAAACATTGTTTCTCCCATTTCATTTAGGAGACTGAAATTCATTGACAACAACCTGCATCTTTCTTTTTTCGTAGTACAACATAAGAGATAAACCACTTGTATGTTCTCAACCATAAGAGACTCCCAATTTTAGGAGTCCAAAATACATAAGAAAAAAGATTGGGCCGTGCGACTTACAGAAAATATTATTCCCTAACTGAGGTTGGGAATCAATATTTTTTAATTATTTAAATACTTTTTTGTGTTCACATTTTTAAGAATTTATTAATAAATGCAATTAATTTTTAAAAATTCAAGAAACTTGCTGCTATGCAATGCAATGGAGTTAAACACATGTTGCTAGAGCTATTGAGATAAATATAAAAGCAACTTTAAACAAAACTGCAATAACAACACAGCACAACAACTCATTGTACCATAAGAACAACAACAAAAACAACAACAACAACAATACATCTTTATACTTAGCTCTGCGCACTGTTTAACACGTCGCTTGATGAGCAAAGTTTAGCTACGATTATGCTCAGTTGTAAATTGTGTCTCGAACGTGCTGCAAGCAATCTACGGAACAAATTTGACGAATATAATTTCAAAAAGAGCCAAACTTGAATAAAAAAAAAAATTAAACTAAATGAAGAAACAACAGTTAAAAATAATTAATAAATTATAAGAAAAAGTGGTTTGTAATTTTTGGCTACTGGTTTTAGAGCTAAAAAAAAAAATTGTGTGTGTTTTGAAAAGTTGAACGTCTGAAAAATTGTTGAATTTTTCCACATCTTTGATTGTGGTTATTATCACTGATAAAACAAGAGTGAAAAAATAAAGAATAAATTAAAAGCGAAGAATAAGAGCAGAGCAGAGAAAAAGAAAGAAGAAAGAAAGAAAGAAAATATATTTAATTTATTAGCTTTGCATTGAAAACAAACACAAAACGAGTAAAAATTGACAAAAACCGATCGCATGAGTGAAAGATAATAAAAGAAGGAGAGCGAGAGAGAGTGTTAGAGTGAGCTGCCGAAGTGATCGTGTTGAGTGCAAGTGCAAAGTTGATAAACAAAGGGAGCGTTAGCAACATTTAAGCCACCGTGTTGTTGGAATTTTTGTTGCAGAGTTGCAATTGAGTGAATTTTGAAAGAATTTAAGCAGATATGACAAAACTAGATGGAAAATTTTTTAAAAAAAGCAACAAATGTGATATGAAATAAACAAATTTTTAAATTTTTTTTAAAAAATTAAAAAACACTATCGAAAAAAACAGTCAGAAAATCATAACATCACACTATTTATTTGTAAGTATAAAATTGCTTCTACTTAATTTTTTTCCTCCCACTTTACGCCCTTAATATTTGAGCGCGAAATATTTATTCAAGCCATCATCGGACTAGCTCATGTTTTCAATTGGTTTTTGCCTTGTTAATGAATGGCTTATAACTTTTGTATAGCCAATAAATGGCAGCTACGGCAAACAAATATGTAAAGTTAATAAATATAAAGATTTATACTAAACACACGTGTGTTTAAATAATGTAAATTGAAAAAGGAATGAAAAAAAAAACCCAAATTGATTGTTTAAGTAAATATGTTTGCTTTTGAGCGATTTACGTCTGGTTTTTTGGTGCATTTTTTATTCTCACGGTTTTACCATAATTCTTTAATGTGTATTATTATTTGGATTCATTTCACGGTAACTTTTGTTCAAATACACGGCAGTTAAAAATGGTCAGGGGCGTGTGTCAAAGCATAAGTAGAGAGGATATGTGTGCTCTTGGTCTTACGACACCTATCTTTCCAAAATTTCTCCAAAAGTCGAAATACATAGCAGGACCTCTTTTTTGTCGCTGATAATGATAAAGTCTTGCTCTATGAACAGCTATCCGCTTCTGTTTTCTCCAAGCATGAACTTATATTCCTCGCCTATGACTTTCAGCTGCTAATACAAGTGCAAAAAAATAACTTACCGCGATCTCAAAAATATTGATTATAATTCTCTTCAGGCGGAGCTTGTTCTTATCGACTGGACAGAATTGTATTGCATGCTATCTGTTAATGATCAGTTACAGTTCCTACAACGAAATGTCAATGCTTTATTCGAAAAATATGTTTCACTTTAAACTGAAATTTTGAAACATTACCAAAAACCATGGTTTCCTCTGAGATATAATCGAGAATAACATGGGAATGCCTATCAAAACTCAATTTACCCTTACTATACTCTGGGTCCCAGGACACAAGGGAATACAAGGTAACGAAGAAGCTGATGGTTTAGCGCATCAGGGTGCAGCCACAAATAGGACCATAATTTATAGAACCAGAACCATTCTGCTGATTGGGCACACATTCTATAAAAGAACAACTAAGCAGGGAGGAAGACACAAACGTTCAAACCTTTGGAAAAGCCTCCCAAAGCTAAGACAATCCAAATTGCTCCTCAGAGATATTAATATTCTGAGAGCAAAATTGTGCATAAGCTTAGGTAAACTAAAGCTAAGAATTCTTACGGGGTTCTTTACAGGACACCGCAAACTTAAATATCACCTGATTCTGTGAAGAATAGGCATTAATACACCTACTTTCAAACTGCGACGCTGTGGCTCGCAGACGTAAACTAGCACTGGGGAACTATGAGCTGAGTCTAGAGCAAACTTCATCCATTGAACCAAAAAACATTCTCAAATTCATCAGAGAACTTCGTCTGAATGAAATTTTGTAATTCGTCAACCCAGCGGAGCATTGAGAAGTAGGTACAATAGATCTTATTAGGTCGCAGCACGCATCTCTACCTTATAACATTAACATTAACTGCATCTTTATGTAAAACGAAACGAACGCTGAACGTCATGAAAAAAACGAGTGATATTCTTTTTTGATATGGAAAAATGTATTGCTTACCGTGCCTTGCACCTCGTTCAGCCTTCGTTTCGTTTTACATAAAGATGCAGTAACATGGTTTTTAACTACTATTAAGAGTCTCATCAATAACCCAGCAAACATTAAGACTCTTTTAAGACTCTTTTTAGACTCTTATTTATGAGGCTTTTTCATCATTATGCGCTCAAAAAAGACTCCTTTTTAATCTTTTTTCCTAAATTGAGGGCACCCCGATATGCCTCCGTTTAGTGATTCTTTTATGACGCAAAAAAAAAGACTCATTTATGACGCTCATTAAATACTCTTTTAAAACTCATATAAAAGACTATTTATGACCCTTAAAAACCCTCATTAAACCCTCACATTAAATACTCTTTTATGACTCATATAAGTGACTCTTTTAGTATTCATATTAAAGAATTTTTTAAGATTACTATTAAAGATTCTTTTAAGACTACTATTAAAGACTCTTTTAAGACGCATGATAAAGACTATTTTATGACTCTTGAAAATCCTCATTAAACCCTCACATTAAATACTCTTTTCTGACTCAGATAAATGACTCTTTTAGGACTCATATTAAAGATTTTTTAAGACTACTATTAAAGACTCTTTTAAGACTAATATTAAAGACTCTGTTAAGACTACTTTTAAGGAATCATATAAAAGACTATATTGTAAGCCTTCATAGAAATATTATGGACTCTTTTATAACATAAATAACACTGTGCAACACATTTTTTAAACGGAAAAGTGGATAAAACAGGATGATAGTATTAGTGTATAGTAAGAAAGCTCTAAAAGGAATTTGCAAAGTTAGCTCGCTTTAAAAAGATATAGGCACTGAAAATTTGCCTCTTGCAGAGTATTTTTAAAAATAAAGTGCTCATTAGGGCGTATCGAATTACAATTTTTTTCGAAGTTCACATTCTAAGAGGTCTCAAAAGTTTCATGGTGGTCAAGATCTGAAAAAATAAAAGAAAAAAAGGATGTCTTCCTCTTAAACAAGGACAAAGTTGTTTTTTGAGAAAAATAGTACAAAATACCGACCTAAAAATGCTTTGCTCTTTGTAAGAAAAACTACATATGTCCTAAAGCAAAAGTAAATGCAGACTTTAACTAACAATACCTTGCCAAACAAGATGGAACTCTCTATATCTACTCATTGTCCTGTGTGAGAGATATTCGAATCCAAAGGTACACTCGAAAAAGCACGGAACTTTTGGTTGTTATCTGATTGTCTAAATGTTGGTGTTATTGATTGAAGTGTTTACGTTTTCCTAAAATTTCGCGAATTAAAAATTTGCATATTTTTCACAAATACATTTTCTTGTTTTCGAGAAATGTATTTTAATTGCAATTATATAACTTTTTCAAAAAAATTAAGGTAAGGTTGTATATATTTTGGGCATTTGAATTTGGATTCTAAAAATATTTCTGAACGAAAAACTGTCTGAAAGTATTTTTTTAAAACACCAGGTTAAGACCACGATTCTTTTTTGTATTTCGATTTTTTATAAAAGTTTTTCTTCCTAGCATGAAATTTATCATTTCGTCAAAACACCTCACCTCATCATTTACCAAAATGTTAAACTAAAATTTTGAGTTTCTGAGCCTGCCATTCGTTGAGCCTCAATTGATTGAAAAACAATTGTTTTTAAGATATGTTTTCCTAACCTAATACTAACCTTAAAGGAGATATTTGAAGAATCCAAATAGCGAAAATTATTTTCGGTACCACTTCTGATGCCTGAGATCTAAAGTCTTATATTTATTTTTTTCAAAAAGTTGAAAAATTACGTTCAAATATGCTTTACTCAAAAAACAGTAAATGCATAGGCAAAAAAATGTGTAAATTTTAAATACACCAAATATAAGGAAAACGTAAACACTTTAATAACTACCACCAAAATTAACACAGTGTACCTTAAGATTCGAATATCCTTCACACAGGACACTGTGGGTAAAAATCAAG
Source organism: Dichetophora obliterata (assembly GCA_963920525.1). NCBI lineage: Eukaryota > Metazoa > Arthropoda > Insecta > Diptera > Sciomyzidae > Dichetophora > Dichetophora obliterata. The sequence continues at coordinate 17,907,345 of OY986438.1, read as the reverse complement.
AGTGGCATCTTGTTTGGCAAGATATTATTAGTTTAAGTCTATATTTACTTTTGCTTTAAGACATATGTAGTTATTATTACAAAAATCAAAGCATTTATAGATCGGTTATTTTTACTGTTTTTCTCAAAACACAACTTTGTCCTTGCGAAAGAGAGAGACATTCTTTTTTTTCTAAAATATTTGTGGGAGAGCCACCCTATGGAACTGTGGAGACCTCTTAGAATGAGAAAATAAAAACTTTAAACGCCCTTATAAGCAATTTATTTTTAAAAAATACTCTGCAAGAGGCAAACTTTCAATGCCTATATCTTTTAAAAGCGAGCTAATTTTGCAAAACCCTTTTAGGGTTTTGTTGGTATAGATCAGTACCATCGATCTGTGTTGGTCGCTTTTTTGTTAGATTCCATGACACTTAAATTGTCGCATAGTGTAATTACTCTTTTTAACACTTTCAAAATAAAGACCCTTATATTTATGTTTATTAGGGTGGTCCTTAGTTTTCGACTTTTGAATTATCATCGCGGCATGTCATTATTCGATTATATACATCTTTATATGAAAGAGATTTTTATACCCCCACGTTTAAAAAACGTAATAGTGGTATATTAACTTTGTCACTCCGTTTGTAACGCCGATAAGGAGGCGTGGCCGGTATAGAAAAGTATATATATTCTTGATTAGCATCACCTCCTGAGTCGATTTAGCCATGTCCGTCTGTGGTCACGATAACAGCCATTATTTTTTAGCTATCGTAACGAAATTCAAAAATGGAGGTCAAGTTCGAAAATTAGCCAAATCGGATGAAAACCACGTCTCCCATACAAAGAGACTTAACCAAAACGGTAAAATCTCTTTAAAATCTACAAAAATTATTTCAATGACTTCAAATTTTGCACAGCGTCTTTTATATTTATTATAAACTTTGAGTATGAAATTTGTAAAAATGGGATGAAAACTTCGCCTACCTCCCATACAAAGTGACTTACCCTAAACGGTAAAATCTCTTTAAATTCCACAAAAACTAATTTAATGACTCAAATTTTGCACAGCATCTATAATATTTATTATAAACTTTGAGTATGAAATTTGTAAAAATTGGATGAAAACCACGCATACCTCCCTTACAAAGTGACTTACCCAAAACGGTACAATCTCTTTCAATTCCACAAAAACTAATCTAATGACTTCAAATTTTGCTCAGTGTTTTTAATATTTAATGTAAACTTTGAGTATGAAATTTGTAAAAATCGGATGAAAACCACGCCTACCTCCGTAAAAATTGACTAAACCATAACTGTAAAATCTCTTGAAAATCCACAAAAAGTAATATTATGACATACAATTTTGCATAGCGTCGTTAATATTTATTATAAACTTTGAGTATGAAATTTGCAAAAATGGGATGAAAACCACGCCTACCTCCCTTACAAAGTGACTTACCCTAAACGGTAAAATCTCTTTAAAATCCACAAAAAGTAATATAATGACTTCAAATTTTGCACAAAACCTTTAACAATTAATATAAACTTAAGGTATGAAATTTGAAAAAATCGTCTCCCGTGGGGTATTTTAACTTCGGCCCAGTCGAAGATAATTCCTTGCTAGTTTGTTTTAATTTTTTATATGATTTTTAGGTCGCTATCAGCTGTCAAAGTTTAGAACTCTAACAAAAAAACGACCCGTGGTGTTATTTGCCGATTTAAATGAATTTCGAATATGTGATAGAGGACAAACATTTAAGGTACACGTATTATTTATATGTGCGGAAGCTCAGGTTTAAAGGTTCAAAATGGCGTCAGAAAATATAACATATGTTCGTTTTTTATGTCCGCCATATAAGAGCCGCCATTTTGAATTAAAATTTTTGACTCCAGATTCATGTTTAACGACCCCAAAACCTTTAATACCCAATTTTATATAGATACGAAGTCATCTTCTAGTTTTTGCAACTTTATCTATTTATATATTCAAATAATACAGGTGTGAAGATGGGTGAGGATTTTGTTAATATGACAATTTTTTTTGAACACTCGTAAAACACGCATAAAAAGGATTCTTTTATGAGTCCTTTTTATGAACACTCATAAAACACGCATAAAAACGATTCTTTTTACAAACATTCCTATGCACACGTCAAGTGGAAACAGCTATTGTAACCTTCAAAGTACTTTTAACTCGAGCTATGGATTTAGTTTCCAATGTGTTGAATATGACGAAGTACTACGAAGTTGCTAAAATATTAAACCTAATGCTGTCGGTTTTGATGGAATGCATCCTAAGTTTTTCAAGTTACTTTTACCTGTACTACTCCCTTCCGTTTTACTTATCCTTAATATAATTATAACTAAATCCGAATTTCCTGCTGCTTGGAAAAAAGCCAAAATAATTCCCATTCCAACAACTGAAAATGACTATCGCTCAATAGCAATATAACCATATCTATCTAAAGTTTTTGAATCGGTAATTCGCAAACAAAGAAATCAATTTCTTTTGTGTAAAAAACTTTTAACTGACAGACAGTCAGAATTACGGCAAAAACATAGTTGCGTGACTGCTCTACTAAACGTCACAGACGAAATCCGATACAATCCCGATCGTAATGACATTAATTTTTTGATTCTTTTGGATTACTCGAAAGCTTTCGACACGGTCGATCACCAGATATTATACACAAAATTATGCAGCATATTTAATTTTTCCACCAATGCAACCAGAGTTCTGAGCTTACATCTTAACCCATTAATGCTCACTACCAGAATCCGTTGAGTTTAGCTTTTACAATTTTCAGCATAAATTTGTATTGTTATAAGACGAAAAACTCTGAAGTTAAAAAAAAAAAATTTAAAGGATTTGGGTGTAGCGAAGCATATGATCATAAATAAGGGTCTATAAGTAGAGAAATAAAAAAACAAAAAAAAAAATTGAAAAATGATAAATTGGAAAATTTTTATTTCGTAGCGTAGACGTTCAACTTTAACGTAATGCACTTTTTTAATTATATTTTCTTTTTTCTTGATGTTTATAAAACAAAATAACTCACCTGAGTAACATTGTTCACTTTTTTTTTAATACTGCATTAACAGGCGCGAACAAGTAAACAAAACGGATTAAAATGTCAATTTTTTTTTTGGAAAAAGCATACTTTTGGCTTTCTCACACTGTTGGAAGCAAAAGTTTTACAGTGGCTGAGGATTTTGGAGCAATTTTTGAAAAATGCTTTAATCGCATATGGTATATCATACGTTATCATTAATGGGTTAAAGAGCATTTATAGTGCCGAATTACTACGGAACCCAGCCGAGCAGAAACTAAAAAATGCATTGGGACAAAAGAGACTTGTGTTGTCTAGTAGGATGTCTTCCTCTCCCGCAAGGACAAAGTTGTTTTTTAAGAATAACAGTAAAAAATCACGATCTCAATATGCTTTGACTTTTGTAAGAAAAACTACATATGTCTTAAAGTAAAAATAAATATAGACTTTAGCTAACAATATTTTGACAAACACGATGCCACTCTCGATTTTTACACACAAGGTTCTTTGCAAAGGATATTCGAATCTAAAGGTACACTCGATATAGCACAGAACTTTTAATTGTTAGCTGATTGTCAAAATTTTAGTGATATTGATTATAGTTTTGGCGTTTTCCTTAAATTTGGCGAATTAATAATTTGCACATTTTTTGCATATGCATTTTCTTGTTTTTGAGAAATGCATACTTGAATGCCTTTTTTTAACTTTTTCAAAAAAATGTATATAAGGTTTTATATCTCGGGCACCAAAAGTGGTACCTCTGCTTCGGTTTTCACTCTGTTTGTACCCTTAGGCTGCACACAGAGTGGACACTTATTGCTGAGCCGAGCCGAACTGAAACTCAAAAACGCATTGGGGCAAAAGAGATGCATAACTTGCGTTCTCTATTGCTAAAATGTATTTTTCGGATCGGGTCGGCTCAGCAACAAGCGTCTACTCTGTGGGCAGCCTTAGGCCAGCGCCTGTGTGCCTGCCTGTCTGAATTGGAGTTCTCTCTGTCCGCAACCTAAGGCCGCGTTCATAGTGGACGCTTTGGCTGAAGCTGATTCATACAGCTGCTCTGTCGAGCTTTTTTTGATCCTAGTGAACGCTTATTCAACGCTGCACAAAGTAGTTGCTTAAGCTTATTGGTGTCTATATTTGATTGTGTGAGCAAGCGAGATGGAAATTTAATCGCTGAAAAGCATTTAAAAAGTAACTTTATGCACGGAGTCAGCTTGCACTATGAAAACTTTGAGCTTTTTCCATATGACTATATACAAAGCGTTTTTCAGCTAAGTCTGCGGACAGAGTAAACGCTGAAGCAGGCAGACAGGCAGGCAGGTTTGCTTACTTGTCTCAATGCGAGAAAACTCTCTTCATACAATTTCATATAAACCTGCTCAAAGTGTGCAGAGTGGAAGCAGGCAGGTCAGATCAGATCAGATCAGGTTGTTCGGATATGTTCTTTCTGTGTGATTTTTTGTTATTTTTCAAGGAAACTGCGTTTTTTTTATTATCTTTAGAATACAAGACCAATTACAACAAAAGCATTCTACAACAACATTGCGTTGAACGAAACAAGCATCAAAAGCAGCGTTGTTGGTGATAAGTTGTGCACGCGAAAATGATAGATTGATCGAATGAGCAATTGTTGGGCATGGAAGAAACAAAAGACATATAAAACAAATAAAACAATAAAAAATAAATTGCTTTGTTTTGCATTTTTTTTAATATTTTGAACAGTAAAACCAGGGTCTAATATGTTGGCAGCCCTAAAATTCCAAAATTTTTGTAATACAAAAATCAAAAATATTTAAAAAACATTCATTTTAAAGTCATTTTAAATGAGATATAACGTTTTTATCTCCGTTTGTGGCCGTTTGTGGCGGCCGTAGCCTAGTGGGTAGAGTGCGTGGCCCCTAAGCTAAAGAACCGCGGTAGCCCAGGTTCGATTCCAGCTCAGACAGAAAGTTTTTTCAATTGAATTAATTTTTCTGTTCGGCCGTCATCTCTCTGCAGACAATGGCAAATCTCAGAGAGTAAAAATTGTCATGTAAAGCTTCTTGAGAACATAAACTGTTCGGAGTCGGCATTAAACCGTAGGTCCAGTTCTCGGTAATTTGTGATCAAACATTTAATAACACGCACAACACAATTGATCAATAGAAGCTAGGTCAAAGTCCTTTCTAGTGCTGAAATGTCCACTTTTTTTATAACGTTTTTATTATTTTTCTATGATTTTTTTTTGTGTTCGAAATGCCAGAAACAGGCATTTTGCGGATTTTGAAAAAGTTTCACAGCTAAACTTTTTTCTTAGGATTTTGGTTTTTGTAATTTTGTGATCAAAATAGCTTAAGACTATGCTTTTAGCATTATTATTGTTATTGGTTAACATTTTGCATTGTGGAATTTTTGTATTTTTAAGAATTTTTTTCGTAAAAGTACTCAAACTCGACATTTTCAAAAGGATACACTTCTAATAAAAAATTCCATAGCGACCAAGTTATTCAAATGAATGACACAATTTTTTGTATTTGTATTAAGTCTTGTTTCAGAGAATGGTTTAATTACATTTCATTACAATTTTTTAAAATTTGGATTTATTACGATATTTTTTTTTATTACAACAAGAAAGAAAATATAATTTTTTTCGAAGAGTAAAATATCACAACTCTGGTAATTTTTATCCGATTTTTCTCACCGATGACACGTTGTAAAAGTATTTGAATCTGCTACTGATTAAAAGTATAGAATGATTTCATCAGTTTGCAGAATTTTAATACACATTTTAATGACGAAACACCTCATTTTCGCCCTTTATCCCAATGTAATGAGATTAAATCGCGATGAGCCTTACATTATTGGTATCCGATTTGGATAAAATGTCAATGGAACATTTCTAGCCACTGAAGGAAACGCTAATTTTAGTTTGAAAGTGGCACAACATATCGCACACCCTCTTCAAAAGAGTCACAGCTCAAAATGTTCACATATATATTTACTTTTTCGTGTAAGACTATCGGTAGTGATCATATACATCGGCTATTTTAATTTTGTACACATATTCTTAATCTTTAATTATAAAAAAATAGTTTTGTCTATTTTTTTTTTGTATGGAGTCCCTTGAAGAAAAAAAAATTGTTTTTAGCTCTTCCTGAAAATTAAATTTTTCGAGTTGTAGCTCTTTTGAAGAGAGTGTGCTATTTATGCATAGAAACTAACAAATTTTCATAAACGTCATTAGCGGAGGATGGTAAATGAATCCTCCAAATGATGAAAAATGAGTAAGCAAAATAGGGGAAAAAATTAATAACAAACTTTTTCTCGCACTGATCTGATCTGACGGTTTATTTACTGAGCAGGTACCTACCTGCGCCTGCCTGCCTGCCTGCTCGCATCAGCGCTTACTCTGTTCGCAAACTAACTCTCTGAGCTCAGCAAAAAGCGTTCACGCGGCCTAAATTGAAGAATCTACAAAGGATTTGGTGGGCCCACCTAAATTTGGGTTTAATGACTTCGATGGATTTGGCATGTCCTTGAACATTTTAAACAAAAATCTCCATTAAAGCGGGGTACACACTAACGATCCTGAGTGACACTCAAAAACTCAACCACAAAAATGTTTGTGGTTGACTGTTGTATGACGAAAGGCCATACACGAGAACCTGTGTAAAAAGAGAGAATTTGATTAAATGAATCCTCCTTATTGAGTTTCCCTGAGCGCCCGTAAGATAATACTGTAAGCTCACTAAATTAAACAGGCTTAATTTTTTACCATTTTTGGGGTATTTTTCCTATTCTTGGAACATTTTTCATTTATTTATCAGATGTAAAAATGTAACTGCGAAAGTGTGCCAAAAGGTAATTGTATACGTAGAAAGAGTAAAGGCCCAGTTATAATAGACGTAATGTAAAGTAACGTAATGTTGTCAACTGTCATTGTGACGGGACGTAATAGCCATTATTTTTTGTCGTAAATAATTGCACGTTCCTGTACAAATACAATTAAATCTTCGTCATCCATAGCTGTGGATACATAAAACTATCACATTAATAACGAAAACTCAACAAAAAGCGTAGTTCAACAATATAAAATAGCGCAATAATCAAATCTAACCTCAATGTTTAGTTGTTCTTTGAACAGACGTAATGTAAAGTAACGTAGAAATCCAAATCCAACGGATCTTTACGTCCCGTTACATTACGTTACTTCTATTATAATCACTTGTATAAGAAAAGTATTGATTGAAACAGTAAGTGACAGAACACACTACTGCAGTGACATTTCACTACATTACGTTACGTCTATTATAACTGGGCCTTAAAAATGTTGCTTTCAGAAAAACAAGAAAACAAAAATGCTGATAATATGCGAGAAACAGTAAGTTCTACTCTCCAAAAATTAGAAATTATATAAACAATATAAAGAACTTTATTAAGACTCAAGTTTGTTAAACTGTTATTGAAAAATATATAAAAATATTTTTCAACTTTTATGCTAATTTGATTAGGACTTATCCTCAACTTTGAAATCCATTAACTATCTTTAAGTTATGCACAAACAAAAAAATTAGCATTTTTGCACCAGCAGTCAATTTCAACTGAGTAGAAATTATAATTAAACAAAACTACTTCTCTCACTTCCACTGCCTAAAACTGTCAACTTTACTGTGAAACTGTAATGACACTGTGAAATGGTTTGCTTTTGCTGGTGAATTTTTATGGTTTTTCGAGTTTTGTGAATTTAAAAAAACAAAATAAATTAAAAAAAATTAGATTTTAGTTTAAATATGCATGCAACGTAGTCATAAAAATTGCTTTTTTCATATATGGAATAAGCGGTCCATGGTGTAAAAAAACCAGGTGTTAGTTTTTGACAACACCAAGAATTTCTTTGCTTCTGTCAAAAAATTGTGAGAGAAAGAGCGGAACTGTTGATAGTTGTGTTATTTGTTTGAGATGCTAGATATGATGTGCTATAGTTTTTATAGTTTATTGTACGAATTAAGTATAAATAAATATATAATGCAATTAATTGTGCCACGTTGTGTTGAAAAAAAGTTACCGCAGTTGTCTTCGCCGATTTGCCAAGTTCGTCATTGAATGTTTTGGCCATTTTATCAGAAACGTGCGCTGGAAGGTGCCGCCGACATGAAACTTTGCCCAGCATGCAAATTGTCTTGCATTCACATCGTCTGCTTCAAGAACATATCGAAGCATATAGTCTCACTTTAATCTCACTAAAAATCATATAAACTTGCAGAAAGACACGAATTTAACAATTTGTTTTCATTGGGATTCACCATCAGCTGTTTTTGACAAGAGCGAGGAAACATAATGTTATCATTTTGAGAGAGAAGTGTCAAATTCACTTCCACCTCTATTTCTTACACCATGAAGCGGTCTCTATGCTGCAGGCCCGTAGCCAGAATTTATCCAAGGGGGGTTTTAATTAAAAAAAAAATATTGATAGTTTTTGATCAATCAAAAATCAAAAGGTATTTTTATATGTATATTAAATGTTTGCTCCCTCATAAACCAAAATGTTGACGCCATAGACTAAAAATAGTCGTTTTGCTATAAAAATAAATTCTATAAAATTTCTTGCCGATTGATAGACTTTTAAAACTAGCTCAAGAGACCAATGAATGGAGAAGCGTTTTACAAGAGTACATCTTTTGAAGAAATATTTTTTAAAACGGGTATGCATTTAGTTTTTAATGTAATTTTTATTTAAAATGAGTTAACAAACAAAAAAATTGGACTCAAAGCACCAGAGTTGTGATATTTTACTTTTCGAAAAATGTTATTTTATTTTTTGGTTTAGTAAAAAAAATGTAAAATTCCAAATTTGAGATATTGCAATGAAATGTTGTTGAAATATTTTGAAACAACACTTAATGAAAATGAGGAGTGTGTGTTCAAAAGTTCCAATTCAACATTTTGGAAAAAAGCTGTTTTTACTATGGCACTTAAAATATTTAATCACATCCTTTGCACAAAAAAAAAAAATTAAGACAATCATAAATTTTTCCAATATTTTGTGCATAATAGTTTATGTTTCTGATCAAAAGGCCTAAATATGCATACTGTAAAAATTGCTTTTGAAGATATTTGAACAAAAGCGCACTTACGTGTTTAGTGAATTAATTATTTCTGTGAAAACTTCTTATGCCTATTTTATTGTTGTCTTCATTCTATAAAAGGCTTAAAAACCTTATCAAAAATGCCTATTTCTTCAGTGACCGCACACGAGGACATATTTTTAAATTTGAAATCTCTATAACTTTGAAACCTTTAAAAATTTTTTATCCATGCTTACAGCATATATAAGCTGTTGGTCTCAGAATTGTTAGCACTCAAAATAAGCTCTTTTGAACAGACACTCATCAAATACAAAAATTGTGCGATTACGTTGCTTACTCAATCCCCAAAAATACGAAAATGCAAAATTAAAAAAAAAACGACATAACGGAGTGCCATAGCATACTCTTTAGCTACACATAGCCAAAACAAACTAATAAAATAGAAGAAAATCAATAAGATTTCTCTATGGTTTTCATCCAAGAAGATTGTCTTATTAAAACCATAGAGAAAATCTTATTAAAACTATGAGCTTTTTTTATTAGGTAAACCACATAATTTTAAGAAGAATCTTATGGTTTTTTATATGAACACTTTTAAAAACAATAAGAAAATCTTATCAAAACTTCTTGGTTTTTAAGAAGAAATCTTATAGATTTAATAAGATTTATTTTTGAAATTTAATAAGGACATCTTATTGATTCAATAGGATTTCAATAGGAAATATTTTTAAATCAAAACGGAATCTTGTTAACCTTTTACCTAAAAATATACTTTTAATTGCCTGTAATATTAAATAAAAAGACATTTTGATGGTTTATTACAATTTATTAGGAAATAAAATTTATATATCTATATATATAAAAAGCAAAACACTGTCTGTCTGTTTGTCTGTCTGTCTGTGTGAAGCCTATAGACTGCAAAACTACTGGACCGATTGATCTGAAATTTGGACAGTAGATTTGTTTCAGATAGGAGATGATGGTTTAAGAAAAAATGTTTTGCCACACCCCTTTTACCGCCCCCAAATAAATTAAAATGCTATATTTCACACGGTATGGGTCGTATAAGGCTAAAATTAAGTAATTTAGTTTGTACGGTTACTGTCGACAACTGTACTAAAAATGTGTGTCCACGCCCCCTTTTACCGCCCAAAAACCAAAGAAAATGCTTTTTTTAATACGGTTTTGGTCGTACAAAACTTAAATTTGGTAATTTGGTTTGTATGGTTACTGTCACCAACTGTACGAAAAATTTGTTTCCACGCCCCCTTTTTCCGCCCACAAATCAGTGTAAACGTATAAGGCTAAAATATGGTAATTAAGTTTATATGGTTATTTTCGGCAAATGTACTAAAAATGGTTGTGGTCGATCTATAGCCACGCCCACTTTTTAAAAATTTATCAAAATTGACTACTGGGCCGATTGAGCTAAAATTTTGGCTTAGTTTGTATGGTTACTGTCAGCAACTGTACTAAAAATTGGTTTTCACGCCCCCTTTTACCGCCCAAAAACCATTGGAAATGTTTTATTTCAACGGTTTGGGTTGTATTAGACTAAAATTTTGTAATTTAGTTCATATGGTTACTTTCGGAAAGTGTACTAAAAACGGGCATGTCCCACTTTAGTTACGCCCACTTTTCGGGGGATCAGCGTGGAGTTTTGATCGTATTAGACTAAAATTTGGTAATTTAGTTCATATGATTACTTTCGGCAACTGTACTGAAAATGGTGAATATTTTTGGCATTTCTTGACATTTTCGTGTATGGCAGTAAGGCGGTCTGTGGCAGGACAACGTCGGCCGGGAAATACTAGTGTATGTATAAAATACATCTGTTAAAACATAATTTCACAAAAAGAAAAAAAAATTAATTCAAAGTTGTTGCATAAATAAGTTTTTTTAACTTAACAAGCAAGACAGTTTTCAAAAAATTGATTAATAACAAAACATAAAAATTCAGAAAAAACATATAACATTAATATTTTAGAAAAGTGCATTTTGATTGTACTCAGTACTGTAAATTTAGTTAAGGCGACTTATGCTTTCAAAATTTAAAAATAATGCATGTAAACAATTTCCTTGCCCTGTTGTCTCAGGCCAGCCTTAAATTTGACTTTGTCACCAAAATACCCGGCGCTGTCGAGGCCTTCAAAGAAAGTGGCCTCTTACGAGTTTACTCCATAAATTTTTATCGAAGTCGAAATTGAGTCACTCAAGCCCCACGACTGAAATATGTAAAGAAAAAAAAAACAAAATCATCACTTCGCAAAAGCTTATTATTGACCTTAAGTAACCAATGCGGAAGCAGTGCTTGATTCATACTTCCAGTTTGGTGGAAAAACACTCTTTGTCTTGTAGTAGCGCGCCAATCTGTGGATTCTGGACGCAGCCAAAATAAGATGAAACTTGCCATCCTTATCCTTGCGGTTGCGCTCCAAATGCTTGCGAATGGCAACAGCCTCTTTGATCATATGATACAGATCCTCAGGAATGTCGGGTTTCAAGCCAACAGACTTTACGATGCGGAGAATCTTGTTGCCATTAACAAAACGTACTTGAGCAACACCATGCGAATCACGAAGAACAATACCAATCTTGAATGGCGTCAAACCCTTTCTGCCCAACAACTTGATGCGGTCCTTGACTTCATCAGCATTCAGTTTTAACCATGATGGAACGGTTCTTCTGTAGGGTAGAGTTGATTGGGTAATATCCTTGCCAGGAGCGTGCATACGACCCATCTTGATATAATTTTATTTTACACCGAAATATGGCTTGAGTTTCCAAAATATCAGCCTCGTCGAAAACAAGTTCGGGAACATAAGTATCATTATCCATTTTCACATATTTTTATTTTACTTTAAGTAAATTAAATCCCTTAAATGCACATAAGCTTTATGAATTCACTTCACAATTACGACTGAAAGCCAAAGCAAAGAATAAGTAGCATTGTCACCGTTATTACCTTCTTAAAAGGGTGTTTAATAAGAAAATCTTATAAAAGCAGATCAAAAAGATTTTCTTATTAATTTAAGGTGGTCTCTTCTTAAACTTTGGAGAGTGAAAAAAAGATTTTCTTATTAAAGCAAAGTATTAGTAAGATTACCACATCATTTCATTCATTTAATAAGTAATCTAATTAAAAAATGTTTGATAGTAGTTGTAAATTTTTAATAAGATTTTCTCTATGGTATTAAAAAGATTTCTCTATGGAAAATTCTTATTATTTGGTAGTATTAACAAGAAAACCTAATAAAACAGCTCAATTAGATGATCTTATTCTCTCTGTGTATTTTATGAAATAAAAAAAAAATTACAGAAAACAAAACATGGATCAAAATGTTATAGCTGTTGAAACTTGATGTTTTTTTTTCAAAAATCCTCAAAGTACCTGTGTTTGGGCATTTCAAACACAAAAATGAAAAAAAAAAATTAAGAAATTTAAAAAAACTTTATTTATCATTTAAAATGATTTCAATAATTTTAAAAAATATTTCTGATTTTCGTTTTAAAAAAAATTCAGCACTAATTTGTATAGTAATTTTAAGTATTTTAAAAAGCTTTTTAACAAAAAAAAACCAACTTCAAAACCACTACAAAGTAAAACATAATTTAAAATTACTTTGCACATTAATTCTTGGTCAAATTTGATAATTTATTTATATATATTATTGAATTGGAAATCTTATTATTATAATTGTTTTTTCAATTTTGTATTATTATCATAAATATATTAATTTCTCCATGAACAAAAAACCTCATAAGCCGGAGCGTTTATTTTATAAAAGTCTGATTATATAAGCGCCGACTTTAAAGGTCTTTTATTCATGGAGAAATTAATATATTTATGATTATAATACAAAATAGAAATAAAAAATTATAATAATAAGATTTTCAATTTTATAATACATATAAATAAATGATTAAATTTGAATAAGAATTAAGGTGAAAAGTCATTTAAAATTATTTTTTACTTTGTAGTGGCTTTGAAATTGGTGTTTTTTTTGTTAAAAAGTTTTTATTTCTTCCTTTTTAGAGATTATAATAACAATTTTTCCCATTCTTGTTACGAATTTTCATACCCTAGTGTCAAAATTAACTGAAAAACAGTATTTTCTTATAATGCCATGCTCTTTTGTCCAAAAACGCCCACTTTCTTGACCGCACATTTTCATAATTATGGCTACCCCTGTACCTAATTTCAGAATTCTTGTGTCAATATTACTATGTTACTACTCCTGTACCACTTTCCAGTACCCTAGTGTCAATATTAACTGAGATACAGTATTTTTCTTACATTGCCACGCCCTTTTGTCCAACGACGGCTGCTTTCTTGACCGCACATTTTCATAATTATGCCTACCCCTGTACCTAATTTCAGTATCCTAGTGTCAATATTATTCGAGTTGCGGCATTTTTATTATATTGCCACGCCCTTTATCGAATAACGCCCCCTTTTTTACCATAATTTGTAATAATTGTTACTACTCCTGTACCACTTTCCAGTACCCTAGTATCAATATTAACTGAGATACAGTATTTTTCTTTTATTGCCACGCCCTTTAGTTCAACAACGCCCACTTTCTTCACAGTAAATTTTCATAATTATGCCTACCCCTGTACCTAATTTCAGTACCCTAGTGTCAATATTATTTGAACTACAGCGTTTTTCTAGTATTGCCACGCCCTTTATCGAATAACGCCCACTTTTTTGAACAAAACTTTTAGTAATTGTGTCTATCCTACACTAAATTTCAGTACTATAGTGTTATTATCATTCGCTATACAAAGTTTTTCTTATATTGCCACGCCCCTGTGTTGAATACCGCCCACTTTTTTAAACAAGCACCTCCGCGTCTAATGTCTCTATCTGTTGACAAAAAATTGCGGAAATCGGGCAAGTACTTTAGGAGTTATCGATGTACATACATTTAAAAAAAAAACCAACCAACTTGAGAAACTCCCTCCATTTGAAGTCGGTTAAAAATAGCAACTCGACAACATAACCAAAGTGAAATATAACAGTTAAACATTTCAATTGACGGTACTGAACTAGTGATTAATACGTTTATTAAATTTTTCTGTTCTAGTTATTAATTTTTTGGGAAAAACAACATATAATGTGAATGGACAATCTTGATCACAAATGTATTTAGTTGGTACTGCGACCACATAAATAGCAATTTGAAAATCAAAAGTTTTTATTGTTTTTATAAGTTGAAATGCGAGAGGCGATATTGTGGTATTTCGAAATTCGGCTGCGTTATCTTAAGCTTTAATAATAGCATCCTATAGCTCTTCTTCCGCTGCATACGCTTGTGCTTCTTGTAGTGTAACTTTCATGACCTAACTTTCTTGTAACTTTCTTGTAGTGTCACCCTGCCCGAACATAAAATCGCAATCTATGCCGAAGTCCTTATATTATCTATTATCTGAACCTATTATCTGAGGTCTATATATTTAGTTCAAAATTGTAGTGGTTTGAAACTTTTTACACTGTTGCGTTGTAGTTTCCTTAATGCTAATATATTACATTTTTATACTTTCTAGACCCTAAGGGGGTTTTAACCCCTAAAATCCCCCTTGTTAACGGGCCTGCCATGCTGTCAACAAATACTAAAAATAATTGTTTTAATTTTTTTTTATATAGCAGTGTATTTCTAAAACGCTATTTTTACATATTTTTCGAACCTTAGGTCGACTTTAAAAATAACGCACTGCAAATCTCGGGTTCAGCTTTGAAAAAAAAGGTAAGGCTGAAAATTTCTGAACAGAATACAAAAATAATTGGGTGCATATACTTGCAAACCAGCCTTCTTTAACGATTTATATTTGGAAACCTATGATTTTTACATGTCCCGCATGCATTTGCTTAATGGGCAATAAGGCAATATATTCTAATTACATATCTGCGTCGATAAGCAATAACAGCTTAAGTCTGATATCAAAGTTTCGAGAAATCTTGCTTCAAAGTTTTCGATCGCCATATAAGTATATGTTAGGGGTTTCTTAACTTTGGCAAAGGTCATGCTAGAAGCTCAAGATCTTGTGTATTTGTAGTGCTATTTGCGTAGAACACAATTACATCAATAACTCAGTTCTGTCTTAAGTCGGCTTAAGCGAATATTGCTTATCGACACAGATATTATAAGTATCCACAGCAGGTATACAAAAATAAATTTACCATATTTTGTCCTATCAACTTCAATTTTTATTATCATGTGTTTTTTAAGACAAAAACAAAAATATAGTTTGAAGAAGTTCATAACCTTATAATGCGTAGCAGGTAGAAGGAAAGATTCACAATGTCTTTTTTCGGCTATATCATAAAATTTTTTTTTCTGTCCTAATTTTTTAATCTTACATCATCTTATGCTATGTTCACACTGAGAGCTAAATGCGCATTTAGAGCATTTACTATTTATATTTGTCCCGGTTACTCCAACAACGAGTAAAGGGCCATTCGTAAATGTGAATTTCGTAAATGCGCATTTACCATCTATATTTGTCCCTGTTACTTCTACAACGGCCGTTCGTAAATGTGGATTTCGTAAATGCGCATTTAGCTCTCAGTGTGAACATAGCATTAGTTTCCTTTTAAAATTCAAATGAAATGACATTTTGAATGAAATTTCATCATTTGTTTATTGATATATGATGTAGAGGTTCTACCATTTAGTAATTATAAACGATATCTTCCAAAACTCCCCCCCCCCCCCCATCAACACATCTACTGGATTCTTTTGGTGTAATTTTCGATCGCTTTACGGCATATTTGGGGCTCAGATATCGTGACATGTTAACAACGTTTTTTGGCCTATTGTAACTGTGGTTTTATCTTCTGGCTGAGGCCAGCTCAGCCTTGCCAGGATCGAGTGAAAGATCCACAAACTTTCATCAAATGAGAACGCAGTCGGTGTTGGTTTAATATTATAATTTTGTATTTTATTGATATATTCTCCTTAAAAATACTTAATGCAGCGTGACGTCAGTAGTTTGGGTAAAAGTGAATGTAGGCGGTCGAATGGTCGGAGGTTGTGGGTCTAGCTGACGGCAAAATCGGTATTCGGTTAATCGGTGGATTAGCAATCGGTAATTCGGTAATTGGTAGATCGGTATTCGGTAATCGGTAGATCGGTAAATCAGTGAATCGGTGAATAGGTAATCGGTAATTCAGTAATCGGAAGTTTGGTATTCGGTAATCGGTAATCGGTAGATCGGTTAATCGGTGAAATGGTAATCAGTAATTCGATAATCGGTAATTCGGTGAATCCTGCCAGGGCCCCTAAAGCGAAGATCGGTATTCAGTAATCGGTAAATCGGTGAATCCTGCCAGGGCCCCTGAAGTAATGCTCACATTTAATATTTTTAGAGACAATCATGGTGGAAAAACCTCTATGAAGTTCGCACCATGCAAATATATATAATCAATAAACAATTTAATAAAGGTATGCCGACTGCGTTGGACGAATCAAGTATTGGTTCTCACCGCAAGTGCGACGTCTAAAACAGGTACTCAAAGGGAAGAACCAGCAAGCTGGCTCGCCATTGAGTCACTGCGACCAAAAATGTAGAGTATGCCGACTGCGTTGGATGAACCAAGTATTGGTTCTCACCGCAAGTGCGACATCTCAAGCAGAGACTCTAAGGGAAGAGCCAGCAAGCTGGCTCGCCATAGAGTTACTACTTCGAGCTTACCTGAAGTAATGCTGCTTTGGTTGGTTTTGTGTCGCCCTTTTATTCGATATGGACAGAAAACCAGTTGGGAATTATACGTTCAGTTTTGTCTTTGGCCTGCCTAGCTATGCATAGATAGGTGGTGTGCGTATTAATTAGTGGCTTATGCAGTACTGCGGTTGTGTGTTGTCAATTAGTTTTATTGAGTAGGTATGTAGCGTGTGTTTGTTTCTATGGTCTGGTGTCGTAGTGCGGTTGTGTGTTATTGCTGCTTTAGTAATAATAAGTAGAAATATTTAAGTAATACAATATGAGTATATATATCGATAATATTTAATATTATAGTTTACGTAGTGTATAAAAATATAATATTTGTAACGTCTTTATATTTATAATAATAAGTAGGAATATTTAAGAGATATAATATGAATATATATATACATCGATAATATTTGATATTATAGTTTATTTAGTGTATACAAAGTATATAATATTTGTAACGTCTATTTATAATAATAAGAAGAAATATTTAAGTAATATAATATGAGTATATATATATACATCGAAATTATTTAATATTATAGTTTATTTAGTGTATAAAAAGTATATAATATTTGTAACGTCATGTTACAATAGTATGAACTAGATATGGGCACGTGCCGTGCTTTTTCCGTGCCACGACGTGAAAATCAGTGTCACGCCGTGCACGTGTTAAAACAATAACTTCGTGCGTGCACGTGCTTAAGAAAAGCGAAATCTGCATTTCCTTTAAAAACATCATACTATTTAGATAGCAATCCATTGAAATGTGTTAAATAAATTAAAGACCTTGGTGTAATATTTGACTCCAGATTCTCTTTTATCAGTCACCTCAATTACATTATTCCCAAAGCATATTCGCTTCTTGCAGTAGTTCGTGGAAATGGTTCTAATTTTAATGACCCTCTTGCTTTGAAAGTTCTTTATACTACTATTGTTCGTTCGAAGTTAGAATATGCTTCATTTTTATGAAATTCTTTTTATGCCTCACACACTCTCCGCCTAGAACGAATACAAAAAGCTTTTACGCGCTTTGTTTTTAGAACAAATAATCCGCAAATTCCAATTCCTTCATATAGTGATAGTTGCAGTTTAATTAATTTAAAAACTCTACAGAATAGAAGAATAATTTTGTCTCTTCTTTTCTTGTGTGATATTGTTGTTGGTACGGTTGACTGCCCTAAATTACTGGCATTAATTAATTTTAATTTACCTAGGAACGTGCAGAACAAACTATGCCATTAACTCACCAAAGATTAGGGCTATGCTTGAGCTCAATAATTTTATGCTTCAGTGTAACTTTGATTTTGCAAATTCAAAGAATTCTCTCAGGAATTTGCTAAATAATGTTTATTAAGATTGCTGTAAACATTTTAAGATTAAATATAATTATATCTCAAATCGTAGTCTGTAAGAACTTATGTTCATTGACTGAAAAAAAAAGCAAAGTCGTGCGTGATTTTCCATCTTCGTGCAGAAAAATTTTACTACTTTCACGTTAGTAACTATGTTCTTATTTCATAACTATTTCAAAACTGATATAAATAATAAAAACACATGCTAATGTTATAATCAGGGCTCGGATTTTGATGACCTAAAAAATTGCAAAAAATTACCTAAAAAAAGGACAAAAATGATCTAAAAACTGCAGAAAATTACTCAAAAACTGACAAAAATGACCTAAAAATGCAAAGAATTACATAAAATTATTATATTGCTTATTATATTTATAATATAATTTTTGTACATAGCTTTACAGTATATTACAAAGCCCATTTTTAAGTTATTAAAATTGAAAGAACGTCGATTGTCTGGCAAAATGTTTTTGTAAGCAAAAAAATTTTTTGCCCCCCTTGTAAATAAAACTTTACCCCCTAATATATCAGCAATAGATCATAAAAATAAAGTTAATATAAACTTGCAGGTCAGTTTCACCACGCTCAGACCTTTTTTTCATCGAGGTCTATAAACAAAGCTACTTCTTTTTCGAAAGGAAATGGTTTTGATTGAAGAGACTCATTGTTAAAGGAATATGTTTAAATATTTGCATTTTTACATTTTTTAGTACGAAAAAAAAACGAAAAAAAAATATTTTAAAATGACACTTAAATGACCTTAAAACCCGAAAAATGATCCCAAAATATAAAAATGTCCAAAAACTCTAATGAAATAACTTAAGAATCGCTTAAAATTACCGATAAATGCCCTAAATCTCGTAGAAATGACCTGAAAACTAAAACCGATAAAAAAAATGAAAAATGACGAAAAAATCAACTAAAAACTTTACATATTTGGAATTTAGTAAACATAAATGGACGTTCCAAATCAGCGATGCCCAGCGCCTAACTCTTTCCACTCTTTTCACTCTTTTACAACAACTTCAATATTTTCATGATTGTTGCAATTCGCCGAATTCAGTTTGCAATTTCAGCCTCGCTTCTTAATGTGATCGTTTTTGTTCTTTCGAACTATCGATAGCTGTTCTGCGCTTGCATGTTGTTGTTTTTGTTCTTTGGCACCATCGATCACGGCTGTTTTGCACTGCTTTTGGCAATCGCATTGTAGACGTTAACAACCTACGTCGTGTTCTTTATATTTTTCGTTGTGCGAATACACATTGAGAAAAAGTTATTGAATATTTGCAGGTGGGTACTTTTTTATATTGCATCAGAATAAATTATTTTTATAGGGGTTATTTTACCCTTGAAAAATGGCAAGAAAAGAATTTGCGGAAAACTGGGAGTTTGCCCATTTTTTCATAGATAATAAAAATTTTAATCTTAAAAATATAACAGTTTAGTTAATAATAAAAGAGTAAGATAATAAAAAAATATAAAAACTAAGTTAGAAGCAACTACAAATTATTATAAGATTAAAAAATTAAAAAAATGTATAATAATAAAAAATTCACAAAAACAAAAAACAATAAAAGTAAAAAAAATTAAAAACTATAAAAAAATAAAGATTTTAATCTTTATAATACAACAGTTTAGTTAATAATAAACAGTAAGATAATAAGATATATAAAAAAATGAAGTTTAAAGCAAATAATAGTTATAAGATTAAAAAATGAAAAATGTATAATAATAAAAATTCAGAATATCTGAAAAGAATATCTGAAAATCTTCACGCGGTTAAAGCTGGGTAAATGATAACGTATTCTGACTAGCAAAAAACTGAAACATTTGGAATTACTTAATTCATTATTTTTACAGTGTACATATACATAAGTTCGCTGTCGCGGACTCTGCCAGCACTCGTGTTATTGCTAATTCGTCATCCAGATTTAAAATTTTTTGATATTAATTAAGAAATAATAATTAATTAAGATAATAACTAAGAAATGTCTTAGAAGCAGCAGAAAATAGGTGACATATCATCGAAATTCTAGCCCTGGTTATAATAATTCCAATATTTTTACATAAACTTAAGATATGTGTGTTACTTTTTCATAACTACTTTGCAAAGTTTTAAATCGTGCTTTTTCGTGCGTGTTCGTGCGTTTTCGTGCTTTGTATTGCATTTTCGTGCATTTTCGTGCAAGTACGAAAAATACATTTCGTGGTCATGCGTGCCCGTGCCTCACAAATGTTGCACGCGCCCGTCTCTAGTGTGGACTGCATAAAGTCCTAGCGCATGGTAAAGACATTATAGAACCTCAATATCAGATTATCAGAAGCACAGGACTCCAAAAATAAGGGCTTTAAACTTTATGCTTGGTTTTCACTATGTCATTTTTATGACGACACAAAAGTTTAGCACCTGAAATATCACCTTAATAAAACTCTAGAACATTTTATGTATAGCTCCATTTAATAATTTATTTGTTTTTAATTTTCCAAGACTGCCAAATTTAGAAAAAATGTCAACATGTTGTTATTTTCAATTTGATTGACAACAACTGACCACTGAAAATGACACAGTGAAAACCAAGCAATAGTCTGCACCATGTTTTGCCACTATATCTCTGTATTTCAATGAATTTCAACAAAAGAACTTTTCGATTTTTTTTATATAGTTATGAGTTATAAAATGTGTCTTTATTAGTTAACATCAGTTTAACAACTGAAACTTACATACTATAAACCTAAGTATAACATACTTACACCATAAAGAACTTAAGATTAGAAGTTAAAGTTTACAACAACATTTAAAGAGAGCTTAAAATTAGGAATAAGATGAACTCAAAACTAGAAGTAAGAATAGATAAGCAATAGACGCTTGCGTATAAGCGTACAAGTAATACTGATAATTAAAGAGAAATGTAGAGAGAAAGTAAATATGTAAGTATGAAAGTATAAGTTAAGGATATGTAGAGGTCAATATGTGACTATATCCTCAATTTATTTGCATAATATGAATAGCATGCGGACTTATGTTTTTTTCTAATGTTTTTGCTCATTTTATTACAGTTTTCTTGAATAAAGAATTTAATGAAAAATAAAACGTAACCAAATAGAAAAATTAAAATAAAAAATTATAGATTATAATGCATTTGCGCCGAGGTACTTTCGCTCGTGGTTCACGTGTGGATGGTCCTGCAACATCATTAGGTAATCCTCCACCTTCATCATCTTCTTCATCACTTCTTTCGTGCGTATGAGGGTCACTAAATTAGGTCAGGTAACAAAATGCACCCGATATTGAGTTAATATCTCACATACACATACACCTAAAAATATGAAAATGCACCAGTGTGTAGATGAAGCTGCAATCTTTCGAATGGTTTTGGTCTTTATGAGTTTCTTTAATTTTTTAGTACTTTTGTTGACATTTGAAGGTTGCCTGGGGCGCTGAGCGGCCATGGTACAGACTAAAGGTTAAATATTGCATTAAATTTCCGCGCTGCATTATATAATTCCTTATAATTTAGTGTCAATTAATTTCTATCCATCTCTAGTGTTTTTACGAAGTTCCTTATTAATCCCAATTTAAAATGCCCTCTTTTTCCGCCTTTGCTTGAACTGTCAACTGTGCTTTTCTTTGCTCTATGCATTTATTTTCTTGGTTTCTTTTCATCCATTCTGACAGTTCGACCGAGCTCGCTCTCAAGTGCTACAACCTTATAAATGCTCGAATTTCAATACTCGCACGCATACACATACAAGCAATCTCACTGTTACGTGACGGTTTCTACCAAATCACACTACCCGTAAGCCACTCCTTTCAAAATATAGAAATATGCAGATTTTATTTCGAATGACATTTTTTAAAAAAAATTTATTTTTTATTTTTTTTAAAAAAAAGAGCAAAGAACCAAGGTATGCGCCTTATACAAACATCGTTTGGTCTTTGACCCGAAAGGAAAGGAATAGCTTATTAGAGGAAGAATTGATTGGAACCATACGTGAATTATCGATTCGGCGGAACAAACGTGAAAGGCAATTTGAATTGCTGATAACCGAAGCTAGTGTTATACCTTAACATCGGCAAGCATATCCAGCAGCCCTCAGTTGTTTCTGTCCTTTATTCCACATTTTCCACAATTTAGTTGTGGATTTTCGTTTCAATAATTCTTAAATGTAGTAGTAAACAAAGAAAGTGAAAAGAACCATGCCCGAACCCGGATTTGAACCGGGGACCTCTGAGCTGGTAGTCTAGCGCACTCTCCCCTAGACTACAAAGGCCGACATTCAGAGAAAGAATGTAAGAAACTTCGTTCCTGACGGGAGTCCCCTGACCCACTATTTTTTTGTTGATTTTGTGGCTTATTTAGTTTTTTTTTTAATGTTTTGTATGTGTTTTTTACAATTATGTTTTTATATGTTTTTTGTTTTATTTTTTTTTTTGCTTAGGTATATATTTTTGCACCACTGTTCTAATAATTTCAATCTAGCGATACTCGTATGTTGTAGTTAGTGTTTTGACATTGAATTATAAATCAGCTGCTCCAAAAACCCCCATCTACCATATTTCATACAAATAGGCTAACATTTTTAATTTTTGTCGCCATATTGGATACGCCATTTTGTATTTTAGACTTCATATTTAAAATCAGCGACCTCTTTAAAGCAATTTTCACACACAAAAATTGTGTCTTAAGCTATATCCAGTTTTTCAAGATGTCTGACCCACTGTGCAGCGGTGTGATAAACTCAACTTTTGACTTAAGTCGACTTAAGCGCTTATTGCTTGTGCCCATTAGTTAAGTGTGTGTCTATGTGTGTGCATGTGTATGGACACATTCTATATAGAAAATAAATGTTGACAGTTTAGTGTATTTTTATTTCTTCATTTATGCTCGCTCCTCTTCGCTTGAGGCTGCTCATCCGATGTAAATTCAACAAGTTGTTGCTTTTTGTATACAACTGCTTTGATTTTTGTTGTCTGTTGTTGCATGCAATCGCTTTGCAACAATATTCACTGTCTACTTTTATTATGCTTAAAAAAATAAATAAAAAATCCACGCGCAACAAATTTTTGCCTTTTTGCACATGCGGAAAATAAATAAAAACATAAACAACAACAACTGAGCACGAAGAAATTTTGTGCAAAGCGCCGTTCTTGGGATCAACACCATTCATTCGGCGTCATCGTCCATATTTTATGAAGTTTGTGTGTGTCTGTAAAAACGGAAATACCGTCAGAGAATGCCATGTTGACACATTGTTTTGATTCGTTGTCGTTTGTCATGACTTTTTGTCATAGGCAGAGAGAAAGTGAATAAAAGTTTCCAGATTTTTCCTCAATAAATGATGAAGATTAACGTTGAAATGTTCTGAAGTTATTATGTCTTTATGAGCTATACTTTGCTTTCATTCAATCCACTGCAACGTGCAATACTGGCAATGATGGTGGGCTTTTTGTTATGGTTATTATTTGGTATATCTGTAAGTTTAAAGAAGTCCTTGAACATTCTTTCAAAATAAGTTTTTTCTCTTAGTCCTCGACACTTGTAAGTGCTTTATTATTTTCACCGTGACAACGTGTTTTTATTCTTGCCGTAGTCACTGAGTCAATTTATATTATAATTCTTGTGAAATTTCTTGGAAAATCCAATTCCTTGTTTTACTAAATGCCAAAACAACCTTACAAAAATAAAAAAATCAAAAAAAACTTCTCTAGGGTTTTCATCCAGAAAAAAATCTTACTTAAATCATTGAGAAAATTCTATTAAAACTTTGTAAATTGTTTATTAGGCAAACCACATAATTTAAACAAGAGATCTTACTGTTTTAAAATGAAAAGTTATTAAGTTTGAAAGTTTCCTATTTAATTTCAAAAATATCGTTTTTAAGAAGAAAATGTATTGTTTTTAATAAGAAATTTTTGTTTATAATAAGAAAATTAATACCTTTTAATAAGAAAACTTATTGGTTTTCATTAGAGATCTTGTTGTTTTGAATAAGAAACTTATTCTTTTAAATATGAAAACTTATTAATTTCAAAAAATTCCTTTTTTTTTAATCTTATTAATCTTAAAATAATTTTTCAATAATTAAAATATATTTTCAAATTAAAATAACACATTTTTTAAAAGGATTTTATTACAATTTATTAGAATAATATGAAGGTCACACAGCAGCCATAGCTTTATTGATCACACTCTTATTAATATTTTTGTATGTACAGTTGCTGTCAAAATAATAGCAGTGCTCTTATATTCAGAATTGTTTAGATAAATAATACTAGTCTACAAATTCTGGAGCCGGTAAGCCTATTATTATTCCAATATGTACTTTCAACGCTGGTTTCAAATCTGTACTCAGTTTCCTCCTACTTTGTTCAATTTTCAAGATACAGAGTGTTTTACGTATTTGGCAGATGTTTAGTATTATTAATCTAGAGTCTAAACTACTCACCGCAAAATAAAAGTTTATATTTTGTATTTAAGAAAAAATATAAACCTTTCAATCAATATATTAACCACTATCGTATCATGTGCGGTAGCGGAGCTAAAATTTTGAGATTATCCAACGAAATATCAACAGATTTTGTATCTCTTATTTTAGCGGAGCTGTTATCATCCAAAGTTATAATATAGAAAAAACTGTTGATTAAGTGTATTTTTACACGAAAAACAGAAATTTTAAATTTTAACGATTACAGCTTCGCTAAAACAAAAGATACAAAATTTGTTGATATTTCTTTGGATACTCTCAAAATTTTAGCTCCTTTACAGCACATGACACGATAGTGGTTGATATATTCGTGGAAAAGTTGATATTTTTTCTAAAATAAAAAATATTATTTTTTATTTTATGGGTAGTAGTTTAGATTCTAGATCAATAATACTAAACACGTGCTAAAAACGTAAAACAACCTGTATCTGGAAAATTTTACAATATAGGAGGAAACTGAATACAGATTTTGAACCAGCGTTGAAAGTACATAAAGGAACGATATTGGGTTTACCGGATCCGAAATTTGTAGGCAAGTATTTTTTATACAAACATGTCTGAAAATAAGAGGACTGCTATTATTTTGACCACAGCTGTATTAGTTATAAAACAAATATAAAATAAGAAAAATAAATATATTGGTAATAGTCTGTAAAAAAGAAATAAATAAATACATATATAATATGCTTAAAAATATTTCTATAAAATTAAAAAAAATTTATCATAATTTTAAATTTCTTATATAAATAAATTTTTTTTTTGTTGCATGCAAAATGTATATAACCAAGTCAACCGTTTGCAAGAAGTTTACCTTTTTTATGCTGAAAACTCAAAATAGGAAATAACATTTCATATAATATATTAAAAAAAAGGCAAATTTCTTTCGTTCTAAGTGAAAATATAAACCATTAAATAAAATTATGACATTCAAAAACTCCGTTTTTCAAGGATCTTTTTTGAATTAACTCCATTAGTTTATTTATAAAATTTTGTTTTACAATTTATTTACTCGAGTAAATAAACTAATAATGTTCACAAGCTTCATTTTTCCAAGAACCTATTTCGAATTCATACCATTAATTTATTAAAATTTAGTTTTATAATTTTTGTTAGGGTCAGTAGTTTCCATCGAAACAAATTGCTTGATCCTATTTTATTTATAAATAAATTGAAAACATTTATAAACTTCACTTTTTTCAAGTACCTTTTTCGAAGTCACGCCATTAATTTAAAAATGTTGTTTTATAATTTTATTTAATAAAAAAGCCAAAATGCTCGAGTTTTGAGAGCACCAGTTTAGTGAAAATAAGCACTGGAACATGTTATATCACTTTCCATTTTTACATTTGGTGTAGCATGTTATGTAAATAGACGAATGATTTTAAAATTCATTTCACAATCAAAACAAAAGCTATATCAAAAAAGGGAAGAATAACTAGCATTTGTACAGTTTTTTAACACAGTAAAATTTCTTTAAATTTTTAAAAGATGTTGATATGAAAGTTTATTGTTTTTAAGATTGTCGCATAATTTCATCCATTTATTAAGAAATCTTATTAAAAAAGCTTTATACGAGTATGTAAAATAAATAAAATTTCTTTATAAAATTTTTTATTGTTTTATAATATTAATCATCAGTTTTTAATCATTTGTGATCAAACATTTAATAACACGCACAAAACAATTGATCAATAGAAGCTAGGTCAAAGTCCTTCCAATGGCTGAAATGGCCAGTTTATATATTTATTATATTTTATTTTAGTATTAATAAGAAAACCTGGAAGATTAGTTTAATTAGATGATCTTATTGATTGTATGTTACTCAAACTAAAATTAAAACTAAACTAAAACTAAACTAAAACTAAACTAAAACTAAACTAAAACTAAACTAAAACTAAACTAAAACTAAACTAAAACTAAACTAAAACTAAACTAAAACTAAACTAAAACTAAAACTAAACTAAAACTAAACTAAAACTAAACTAAAACTAAACTAAAACTAAACTAAAACTAAACTAAAACTAAACTAAAACTAAACTAAAACTAAACTAAAACTAAACTAAAACTAAACTAAAACTAAACTAAAACTAAACTAAAACTAAACTAAAACTAAACTAAAACTAAACTAAAACTAAACTAAAACTAAACTAAAACTAAACTAAAACTAAACTAAAACTAAACTAAAACTAAACTAAAACTAAACTAAAACTAAACTAAAACTAAACTAAAACTAAACTAAAACTAAACTAAAACTAAACTAAAACTAAACTAAAACTAAACTAAAACTAAACTAAAACTAAACTAAAACTAAACTAAAACTAAACTAAAACTAAACTAAAAATAAACTAAAACTAAACTAAAACTAAACTAAAACTAAACTAAAACTAAACTAAAACTAAACTAAAACTAAACTAAAACTAAAACTTAACTAAAACTAAACTAAAACTGAACGAAACTAATATTTCAATTTATGACAAAGAAATGTATGACTGTAATGTATGACTGTAAATGTATGAATATAAAATTCAACATAACCCTCTTTCATGTACTTGCGGATTTATTTCACTTGCATTACTTGCTGTCCGAATTAAAGGATCATTTTGCGAAAAGATTCTTATCGAAAAATTGCGTTGTTTTTATCGCGAGTATTTAATAGTTCTATCTATTTTATACAATATTTTCCCGAATCATTGCGATTAGTGAATAATATTTCTCTGTCTTCGATAAATTTCTTATCTCGATTTCTAATTTTATTTTGCCCATTACGAAGCAAATATTCTACACCTTGGTTTATTTAGTATAAAAATTTCAACTAGTTTCTAAAAATAGCAATCAATTCAAGCGATTTGTAGTCGTGCATAAATATTTATATATATATATATATGCATATGTACATATATCGCTTGGCGAATATTATCTACACAGAGGCGTAGATATCGCATAAAAGTCTATAGAACTCTGTGGCTCTCTACTTAAGCCAATATAATAAAGATTAATTCTTATCAGTTGCTATTTTCAATGCTCATAATCAACAGCACCAACAACAACGTCGGCAACGACGACAACGACAACAGAAAATAAAACAAATATATGCTTGTTTATAACTATAACGAGTAATAATTGTCGAAAACGAATAAAAAATATTCACAACACGAATAAAAATGAGTAAAAGTAATGAGGGAAAAAAGAAAGAACCAAGAACAAAGAAATAACTAAATGAAAAATATACTTTTGCATGTGATTGCTTTGTGTAAACAAGTGAAAAACAAACAGAAATAAGCGCTACAAAATAAAAAAAGAAAAACTAGATGAAAAAGTTAACAAAATAATATGAAGAAGTAAGTAGATAGAAGATTCAACAAAGAAAACAAATGGGTAAAATAAAAGTAATACAATATAAAGACTATCATGAGAGTAGCAACAGAAATGCAAAAATAAACATACGTGCGAGATAGTCTAAAATAAAGTCATCTACTCGTAAGAGTGTGATAATTTCTGGATTGTAAGAGAAAAGTATTGAGATCGAGCGTTTCTATTTGCTAATGGCGCGAAAAAGTTGTCTTTTATTGCGCAAAATAAAGAGAAAAAAAACCAATTTATCTACGATGGTGATAAGATTTTTCTTGCCTTTAATAGCAATAGTAACAAAAAAAATTAAATTATAACGTATGTAAAGTTATCTAAGTTACGAGTATCTAAAAATAGCTTACCTTCATGTCACAAATTTAAAGATTATTTTTTGTTTGCTGATTGTGTAGATAAGAGTAAGAGTTTTGTGATAGGTTAATGAGTCGAAAATGCCTTGAGAGAGTATTTAGCTCAGTATCTTGGACAAATATAACACTGGTGATAAGTTTACACCTAGTAACTAGTATCTTTTCAGCACTGACACTCCCCCGTTTGTATTTAGGTAATTATCGCCATATCTCCTTAAGAAGATTCCATTAAAAAATGTAGTATATTTGGTATGTTTTTAACAGTAAATTATCTCTTTCCTGACTCTTTCTAGCAATGATAAAAAATTGGTATAAATTTATTATTACGACAATAAATGAATTATCTTAAAAGCTTAAAACTTACTCAAAGACTTTCTATATGAACAGTATTTTTCATAACAGCAAATCTCGTCATTTTTTTCACTACCTTAATTTCTCCAAAAATTTTGTTATTCAAAAACAGAAGTATTAAACTAAAAAATTATATTTTTTTAATTCTGAAATGTCCTCACTGTTTTGAGTAATAAAAAAAAATTTTAGTACTTTAAAATACTCCAGCTTTCTTAAAAAGTTTTTTCTTGAAGTTTATGTTGTAACAGATCATTGAAATATTTATTTTGCTGGAGGAAATGCCCAAAATAGGCCTAAAATGTCATTACTGTAACTTTTTCTCGATCAAATGTGTAACAATTCAAAGAACATAGCTTTCACAATTAAATTTTTGTCCCTTGATTTTACCACTTTTTGAATTCGCGCCTTTTATTAAGCAAATCTAAGAGACAAGTATCTTCTGAGCGCCTCTCAGCGTGACTTTTTACACTGTTTACATTCAAGTTGCGAAATTATTAATATTTAAAACAAAAAAAAGTTGTAGTTTCTATAACTTACTGAAAGTTCAGTTTCTGATAGACTAAAACGAAATTGAGTATAATAAATTAAGAGGTAACACCACTGTAAAGTCATTAAAATTAGCCATGTTATTAGTCTTTTTGTTTTCTTAAATGGCACTAGTAGAGTGCCATTATTGGAGAGCCTTAAAACTAGAGGTTTTCCGCGGCTGGCAGCACAACTGGAGCAGTTCTTGTGCTGTAACAAAAATAAAAGTGTTTTTTAATAATAAGAGATAAATCTACTGAAATACGTAGGGTATTTAAAAAATATTAAATTTAAAAGATTTGAGAGGCGTTTTAAGTCAAAGTTGATGTTTTCTAACAAAAAACCATCGAAATGGCATCATAACTCAGACAATTTTTGAGATATTAAAAATATTTTATTTAAAATAATATAATTATAAATAAGTGTGTGAAATTTGAAGTCGATCGGATAAAAACTATTTGAAATGTGCTGCCAGGCGCAACATTTAAGGGCTCTCCAATAATGAGGCCTACTACCGACATTTTTTTTTTAATTTTTTTAAACTTTCATTACATTATATAATAACTGCTTAATAAAACCCTGTATTAGTATTTCACATAAATTGTGAAAGTCATACAAAAGACATGACTAATTTTTAAATTCTTTACAGTGGTATTAACCCTTAAAGTAGTTAAGTGTCTTAATTTTAACTGATGCCTAGAATCTCCAAATAAAGACGATTTTTTCATTTCTGTTACCGTCATTCCTGACATTTTTGTCATTCCTGCAACCACTAAAAAACACTTAATTTTATGACGTAATACCGACCTGGTATTGCCGAGTGACCTCAAGCGATTTTATTTAACTTTGAGGCCAAATAGTATAAGGAAACCATTATTCTAGTTTCAATTTTTATTTATCCATTTTTAAAAATAAAAAAAGCACTTTTGGCGGAACTACGAGTGTAGTATATCGAATGCGTCTTCATTCAATTGTCGCATGCGTCACGTAAATTTTTTTGTTTTTTTTTTCAATTCTTCTATCTTAATTTTTAAACGTGATACTATATAATTATCACCAAAATGAAAACATTGTTATTATTCTCCTTTTATTGGTGTTTATTTTATTATGGTTTTGCTAAATTTTCGCTATAAATTGTTTTGAACGCAATGCTTGTAGAATCGTTATCACATGAGTCACACTATATTTGGCATTTTTTAATCTTTTAAACAGTTAAGTTCAAATAAATAGTTTTTTTGCCGTTTTATAAATGAGGCGATAAATTTCTTTTCAAACTTAGACTAAGACTAAGACTAATACTAAGACTAAGACTAAGACTAAGACTAAGACTAAGACTAAGACTAAGACTAAGACTAAGACTAAGACTAAGACTAAGACTAAGACTAAGACTAAGACTAAGACTAAGACTAAGACTAATACTAAGACTAAGACTAAGACTAAGACTAAGACTAAAACTAAGACTAAGACTAAGACTAAGAATAAGACTAAGACTAAGACTTATACTAAGACTAAGACTAAGACTAAGACTAAGACTAAGACTAAGACTAAGACTAAGACTAAGACTAAGACCAAGACTAAGACTAATACTAAGATTAAGACTACGACTACGACTACGACTACGACTAAGACTACGACTAAGACTAAGACTAAGACTAAGACTAAGACTAAGACTAACACTAAGACTAAGACTAAGACTAAGACTAAGACTAAGACTAAGACTAAGACTAAGACTAAGACTAAGACTAAGACTAAGACTAAGACTAAGACTAAGACTAAGACTAAGACTAAGACTAAGACTAAGACTAAGACTAAGACTAAGACTAAGACTAAGACTAAGACTAAGACTAAGACTAAGACTAAGACTAAGACTAAGACTAAGACTAAGACTAAGACTAAGACTAATACTAATACTAATACTAATACTAATACTAATACTAATACTAATACTAAGACTAAGAATAAACCTACGACTAAGACTAACAATAAGATTACGACTAAAATTAAGACTAAGACTAAAATTAAGACTAAGACTAAGACTTATACTAAGGCCAAGACCAAGACCAAGACCAAGACCAAGACCAAGACCAAGACCAAGACCAAGACCAAGACCAAGACCAAGACCAAGACCAAGACCAAGACCAAGACCAAGACCAAGACCAAGACCAAGACTAAGACTAAGACTAAGACCAAGACCAAGACCAAGACCAAGACCAAGACCAAGACCAAGACCAAGACCAAGACCAAGACCAAGACCAAGACCAAGACCAAGACCAAGACCAAGACCAAGACCAAGACCAAGACCAAGAACAAGACCAAGACCAAGACCAAGACCAATACCAAGACCAAGACCAAGACCAAGACCAAGACCAAGACCAAGACCAAGACCAAGACCAAGACCAAGACCAAGACCAAGACCAAGACCAAGACCAAGACCAAGACCAAGACCAAGACCAAGACCAAGACCAAGACCAAGACCAAGACCAAGACCAAGACCAAGACCAAGACCAAGACCAAGACCAAGACCAAGACCAAGACCAAGACCAAGACCAAGACCAAGACCAAGACCAAGACCAAGACCAAGACCAAGACCAAGACCAAGACCAAGACCAAGACCAAGACCAAGACCAAGACCAAGACCAAGACCAAGACCAAGACCAAGACCAAGACCAAGACCAAGACCAAGACCAATACCAAGACCAATACCAAGACCAAGACCAAGACCAAGACCAAGACCAAGACCAAGACCAAGACCAAGACCAAGACCAAGACCAAGACCAAGACCAAGACCAAGACCAAGACCAAGAAATAATCAAAGGTTGAATGGATGAAAATATAAAATTTTTTCCGATTAGCATGAAAATTCTTATATAGCAGTAAGGCGGTCCGTGGCAAAACAAAGTCTTCCAGGGAATACTAATATTTTACATACATGTTTTCACTTCGGTCCGCAGTTCCCTCACTGCTATGCTTTTTTTTTAATCTTATTAATCTTAAAATAATTTTTCAATAATTAAAATATATTTTCACATAAAATAACACATTTTTTAAAAGGATTTTATTACAATTTATTAGAAAATATATAATATGAAGGCCACATAGCAGCCATAGCTTTATTGATCACACTCTTATTAATATTTTTGTATGTATTAGTTATAAAACAAATAAAAAATAAATATATTGGTAATAGTCTGTAAAAAATAAGTAAACAAATACAAATATAATATGCTTAAAAATATTTCTATAAAATTAAAAGAAATTAATCATAATTTCGAAGTTCTGACATACATAAATTTTTTTTTGGCTGCATGCAAAATGTATATAACCAAGTCAACTGTTTGCAAGAAGTTTACCTTTTTTTATGCTGAACACTCAAAATAAGAAATTACATTTCATGTAATATATTAAAAAAAAAGGCAAATTTCTTTCGTTCTAAGTGAAAATATAAACCATTAAATAAAATTATGACATTCAAAAACTCCGTTTTTCAAGGATCTTTTTTGAATTAACTCCATTAGTTTATGGATCTCAAGACCAGCTGACATATATGCTACAAATGCACAATCGACTTTAAGGGCTGTTCATATACGCTGCTTGATAAAAATTACTAATTGTTCAAATTGCAATATTGCCATTTTGCAAGAATACCCTTATTATATTAAGCATACAGTAAAAAAATTACTTTTTAAAGTATGTCGTTTAATGATTTATTTTTCATTGATTTATTAAAATTAAATCCGCATCCATTAAAAATTGCCTGATTTGGGAAAAAGGGTAGTTTTGTGGGATTTTTTATATAGTAGCTTTTATTGGCATCACCGAAATGGCAGAGAGGCACGATCTGTCAAAGCAACATTAAATTTTGCTAAGTTTGAGGTCGTCAGTTTTGACACTTTTATCGTAAAGTTTTTACAACGTAGACCAAAGTACGATCAAAGGCCGACCGACCCAACGCACTATTGAGTTTTGGGCATTAAGCACCCTCTTAGTGTGGCTTTTTACATTACTTGCATTCAATTTTAAAAAATGCTCTAGTGGTTTTGAGTGCGAGCCTAAAGTGGAAAATGTAATTTATTTGTTATACTATTTAGACTTAAACCAAAAAAATTTGTCATTTCTGTAACCAACTGTGTATTCAGTTAGTGGTAGACTAAAACGAAATTGAGTGTAACATATTAAAGTAGTTAGCAAATAAATGATAAGAACGTGCGGAAAAGCGTTTTAGTTTTCTCTGATGCCTGCGATTTCCAAATAAAGACGATTTTGTCATTCCTGTAACGTCATTCCTGACATTTTGTGTCATTCCTGTAACCACTCAAAAACTCACGAAGTTCATGCAAATCAATTTCATGACGTCATACCGTGTGACCTCAAGTGATTTTACTAACTTTGGGGCCAAATAGTATAAAGACCAAATAGTAACCATAATTCTAGCTTCAGGTTTTAGTTTTACATTTTTCTATTTTTCAGTTGAAATGAGGGCACTTTTGGCGAAATTAGCCATATACCTTCCGGTCCCATGGGGGCTTTCTACTCCCAAAAACCCCTTGGCTACGAATCTCTTCTATAACATTTTAAGAAATAATAACTTTTTTAGCAATTTTTAGGAAAACAAATTCAAAATTCCACATTAGCGCCTTTGGCGATTATTGGGAATAGCTGAATTAATTGCTAGGCTTGTGTTTCTCTCGATTCTCTCAACAATTACTTCACATTTCTAGCAATATCTCAATGAAATTAACGCGATCTTGTTATTGGTGTTTCTACTCTATTTGTTTTACACTCTTGAGAGCCGTTGTGTTGTACTTGTACTCGCATGAGTTGGTAGCGAATCAGAAATAATATTATTGCAATCAAATGCTTTAGTATTATTTTGAATGTGAACTCTGCGGACGCGAACCTCGTTTCTTATCTTGTGTTGCCATCGACGCAGTTAAATGTGAATTAAAAATGTCGCATTAGAATTTTTAATAAATTTTATGTGTTTCTGTTTTTGTGCTTTTTTTGTTGTTTTTGCAATTGGAAGATGCTGTTGCGGTTTTGAACGGTGTGTTAGTAATTTTGACAAATATCCTGTTTAACTCATTGCACTTATGTTATATGCAATAATAACTTTATACCAACTTTTAAATGTCAAAACAAGCCAGTTTTGATCCAGTTAAATTATAAACTATCACACATATTTAATAAACATTTCTTTAGTTAAGAGTAAATGCTATCTACACACAGCTCTTAATAATATGCATCTCTGGAATATTTCTAATAAATTGTTGTTTCTTTTCAGATCGTGTGTTTTTCTGTACAAGATTTAAATGTAAAATTATCATCCTAAACTAATGCTAATAAATAAAATCAAACTGAATTAAATTGAAAATAAACCATCACCATTTTCAACGAAATAGAAACAATTCCACTTGCTAAATCATCGTCCACCAGTTTTCAACGAGCAGTGCCAAGAAAAAAAATTCCTAATTCCTTTTTAAATACATATTTTTACATATAACGTTCCAACACGCATATACACTTGTTTTACACTTGTGATAAGAAAGTTCCTTATCGGCCTGAAATTATTTGTTAAATTTTTTTTTCTGAATAAATTTTTTACATATCATTGTTTGCTCAATGTTTTCTTAATTTTGTTGCAATTACTCGGTGTGTGTGTATGTGTATAAATAATAAAACCGACGCCATCTTAAAATAACAAGGAAATAATAATATATAAAAAAAAAAATAAAAATATCGCAAAAGTGTTCTTGTAAAGTTGTTGTTGTTTAAAAAGCCTTACTACAGAAAAAGTTTGTGCAACACTGTAATGCCAAAAGTTTCAAGAATCAAAAATTAAATCAAAAAGAAAAAATTAAATAAAAATAAAAATCAGAAATAAACAGTTCAAATTTTGACAACGCAATTTTATTCGTTTGCTGTGCCCGAAATCAACGTATTTGCGTGCGTCGCGTGTGTTTTTATTTAAAAATTTTTTCCTCGGAACCAACGAAAACTCATCAACAAATAGTTCTACGCTACAAAAATAAATAAACACCTCAGCATTGGCAGCTTTTGCATTTGTTTATGAACATTGTAAGTATTTTTCTAATTATTTAAAGCTTATAAAGTGTAAAAAAAAATAATTTGGCAACATGGCCAATTCGTTTTATTTTATAAATGATTTGTAAAAAAAATTAAAAATAATTTTTAACCAACTTCATTTAATATATCGACATACTCTGAAGATATAGGAAACTGCCTACGAAACGTTGCACAGTGCACTTTTTTTAATTTGAGGATGACATTTGGTGGTTTTTTTTTGTTAAATCTTATAAAAAAATATTTTTATTCGTTTGTCATTCTGTTTTCATTTATTTCGCAAACGACTGCAACAGCAACTGCAAGCAGATGATATAGGAATTAAAATATGACTTTTACTTTTGATTAAAAAAAAAGTCAAAATTTAACTGTTATTTTTATATTTTTCACTTTTATATTTTATCAAAAAAATAAAAGTCAAATTTTAACTTTTATTTTTGATCGAATAGAATTGGTCAAAAAATAACGATTATTTATTGACTTTTTTAAAAAATCAAAAAAATGAAAATCATTAAAGAATATATTCCTTAGCTTACAAGCATCATATTGCTATATTCAAATATCGAATAGACTAATTCTTTACATCTGACTTTTTGAATAGAAATTTCGAAAATAACTGTTATTTTCAGTCCCTGCTATGTCAAATGTCAATAGGAAACTCGAGCGATTTGAAACAGAGCTGTCAAAATTGATTTATAAATAAAATTTTTAATTCACACTCAATTTTAAAAAAATGATTAACTATTCTTTTTAATTATTCATTTCCGTTATTCAGAATAATGAATAAATTTTTTTATTCATTTGAATGCTGTTCACGAGGTTGCATTTTTCGTAGAATAGAATTTCAAAATTTTCAATTATTTTTTTTATTCATTATTAATTTTTTATTTGTTATTTGTTTTTATTCATTATTCATTTGTTATTTTTGATTAATTTTGTATTAATTTTTCCTTTGTCATTCATTATTTATTTGTTATTCATTATTCATTTGCTATTCATTATTAATTTTTTTCAATTATTAATTTGTTATTAATTTTTTATTCACGGCTTAGTACTAAGGGCTATGACAATGTAGATAAAAGCAGCAAAAAATCGTCAAATTAATAAAAGAGAAACATAGCCCGAGTCCTAAGACATAAATAAAAAATATTAACAAATGAATAAAAAATGAATAATGAATAAAAAATAAATAATGAATAAAACATTAATATTGAATGAAAAATTAATTACAAATAAATAATGAATAAAATATGAATAATGAATAAAAACTTAATAATGAATAAAAAATTAACAATGAATAAAAACTAAATAATGAATTACAAATGAATAAGGAATAAAAAAATGAATAAAAATGAATAAAAATTAATAAATAATTAATTCCAAATTAATAATAAATAAAATATGAATAATGAATAAAATATGAATAAAAAATTAAATAAAAATAAATAATGAATAAGAAATGAACAATAAATAAATAATGAATTACAAATAAAAAATGCATAATGAATTACAAATAAATACTAAAAAAAATTTAATAATATATAAAAAATGACTAATGAATAAAAAATGAATAAAAAGTTAGTAATGAATAAATAATGAATCACAAATGAATAATGAATAAAATATGCATAATGAATAAAATATGAATAATGAATAAACGAATAAAAATTTAGCAATGAATAACAAATGAATAATGAATGAAAAATGAATCAAAAATTATTAATGTCATATTGTCTTAAAATTTTACAACTAACATTTACAAGATAAATAAATAAATGCAAATAAGAAACAGCTGTTTGATAACGACACTTTAATAAACATAGCTTTCGGAGTTGTAATATTTTAGTACTCTTTTATATGGCAACAATAAAATGTTTAAACTAGTGTAAAATCTTAGGACAATATGACTTTATGACATGATAGTACACCTTGTGAATACCCTAAATATATAAAAAACATAACTTGAAAATTAAATGAAACAAGTACTTGTATATTTTAATTTTTTAATATTGAATAAAAAAATGTTCATCAAACCCCCCTCCCCCCCATGGGTGAATCCTGGCTACGGCCTTGATAAAATCTATTAAAAAATCAAATAAGCATAAAGTTTAGGTCTTTTTATAATTAAAAAACAAAAATTAATAAAGTGAAAAAAGCAAATAACGTTTACTACAAACGTGCCAATACAATGCAGCCAAAAAATAGATTTTTAAAAGTGTAGTACTTTTTAAAGGTAGTGCCTTTCTATATTAAGATAACAAAAGAATGGGGAAATCTTTAAGTAAAGCAATTCTTCACCCGTAGTCAAATTTTCTGAAATTTTTCTTTTGATATATTACTTCTGACATATTGTGGCATTTTTTCACTGGATTTTAAAAAAAATCGTTGTTTTCATTAAAGAAGAAATTGTTGCAAAATGCAGTCTCTTTCTGCATTTGGTTTTTATTGAATTTTGAATAGAAAACATTCTTTTAACTTTTGTTGACGAATGAGAAGTTGAAAGAATTCGTTGAATAATTTTATATATTTGGAGAAAATTTACTCTTTAAATTAAATTTAAATATTTTTTATAGAGTGAAAAAATTCAGAAATAAATCATTTTTTTAATTCTGTTTGCTCACTAAGAGCTCTAAATTCTGTATTTAGTAAAAAATTTTTGAGCAAATAAAATGTACTAAAAACGCTTTGGTAGAGGAAAGAAGGAAAAATGTAAAACTGTACCAAAAAAGTACAATTGTACCGAAAATATCAACCCTGCTGTATCACAGCAAGAATCTCCTTGAAAGAAACTACACAACATGGCTGCCGTTTTATATTGAGAGAAGCTCTCGCGACAAAGAGAGGAAACCTTTGTTTGTTGTTGTGTTGTGCTGCTTGTTGAATGTAAGCATCAAATAAAATACGTGAATTTTTTAATAATTAAATGTTAGACTTTTCGAAAAACTTAGTAAAATAATCAAAATTAACAAATTGTAATTAAAGAACGTTACCGAGCTTGTCTGGCTAAAAATTTCGTGATTCTCCTTTTATATAATAGTATAGATATAGATATACTATATTCAGATAATATTTTCCTTCAGGAGTCTATTTTCGTTTCATTAAAAAAAATATTAATTTTATTTTATTTAACACGAATAAAAAGTTTTTGAAAGATTTACAATTTTCTAAAATCATGTTTTAAAATAAGTAGTTTTGGGTTAGACATTGTTCCAATAATTTCAGAATAAAGATTTTACTAATGAATTTTCTGACACTACATCTAGCAGCACTTTCTTAGCAATACCTATTGACTAAAGCGCACACATTTTATAAATAGTTTTACATTCATTCTCAAATTTACCGCGGCCGGGAAAAATAAAATTTGAAAAAAAAAACAAATAGTTTTCGCTCCACCTTACTGTAAATTCATATGTCAGTTTTTGTTCCAGCTTAAAAATATTTGTTTTTTCAACTATCCGTCTGCATTTTTACATGCCCCTCTGTTCACATGCACTCCACATTATCCGTCTGTCAATATGTTTGCTTTTGATAGTCTGTAAACTACACATATATTTAATTTTGCAGTATAAATCAGAGCACAAAAACATCACTTAAAGTCTTATCTTAAAATATTAAAGTCTGCAAAAAGCCGTTTACTGTGTAAGGTTGAACAAATGTAATTCAGAATTGTGTACAGGTGTTGGAGGCCTCGCAACTACATTGTATTAGAAATAGATAGAAATACTTGGTTACGTCATGTGTCTATTTACCACGGGGTTGTTTTCAGTATGCTCTTTAAAGCGCTCATTAATACATACTCAATATGGGAGAGTCAAAATGTGCGCACCCGCTTGTAAAAATTTGTCGGTGATGACATTGTAATGCAGAGCTGTAAACGGTCACAAAATCTTGTTTGTGCTCACTTCTTGTTTGTGCTCACATTATTTTATTTTCATTGTTCAAACAACAGTTTGACGTTATACGTCTGTGTAGTAACATTGTGTTTTCAAACAGGAAGTTTCGCAGTGAATTTTGTTTGTGAAAACTATTAATCTTTATGTTTAAACCGGAACAAAGGTTTATGCATAAAATAACAAAGTATTTTTAAACATTAACTCTGAAGTGTTAGATAAAAGCTAATAAATCCGTTCATTAAATTGTAAAAATTATTGTGGAAATAATTTGTGGCGTCATTTGCTTTTTTTTTGCTTCTTTTCGGTAAGTTCTCTTTCGTTTTCGTTGTGTATTTGGTGTAGAGAGGATTTTCGTCAAATTTATTTGTGTTCTCTCCAATTTTGTGCGTCATATTTTTGTTCTCTCCTATCTTGTGCATACATACTTTCATCGTCGCTTACTGTGTAAGGTAAATGTCATCAGTGTTTTAGTGGCCATGCCCGAGCAATTGTAATTGAGAATTGTACTTTATATAATATAATTAATTTTTTGGCTACTTTATGAATTAAAATTTTAATAACTTTTGAGAATATTTTTAAAAAAATTAAGGATGCTAGATTTTAAGTTAAACATATAACTTTATATAAGTGAAAAAATTACTTAAATCGGCCTAGTAGTTTTTGAGGTTAGCGTCGTCGCAGATACGTGAGAAGCCTTTTATATAATAGTACTAGTATTCCCCGGCAGACGTTGTCCTGCCACAGACCGCCTTATGAACTAATTTATGAATTATGAACTAAAATACCAAATTTTAGTCTAATACGATAAAAACTGTGCCAAATATAGCATTTTTGTTGATTTGGGGGCGGTAATAGAGGGTGCGGCAAAATTTTTTCCCTTAAACCATCTCGTACACTAAACAAATCGACTGCCAAAATTTCAGCTCAATTTAGCTTAAGCCTGGCGCGCTTTGTTTCATTCCACGCTGATCCCCCGAAAAGTGGGCGTAGCTAAAGTGGGACATGCCCGTTTTTAGTACACTTTCCGAGAGTAACCATATGAACTGAATTACAAAATTTTAGTCTATTACAACCGAAACCGTTGAAATAAAACATTTCCAATGGTTTGTGGACGAAAAAAGGGGGCATGGAAACAAATTTTTCGTACAGTTGGTGACAACAAACCATACCAACCAACAAACCATCAGGATGTGGAATACTTTGCCTAATTACATTAAGGTTGTTTCCAACCAAAGAACCTTCAAGCGTTTAATTTTCGAATATTACTCTTAGCTATAATCTATCCTTGATTTCTATTACCTTCTTTATAATTATTGGTAGTTAAACGAGCTATAGGTCAGATTTTTTTCTTAATTTATTTAATATAAATTTAAATTCCAATATTTCGTTTTTCGTTGAAAAACATCATCAGGGAAAACACTAAAATATATACAATAATTACAAATTACAATATAATCACATAACATAATATTTAAAATACATGAACTTACAAAAATTAAATAAATATACTGAATTTACATTGATTTTTAAAAAAAACATTTGAGAAACGATATGACAAAAAACATAAGAACATCTAGCATAAGTAAACAACACTTGACGACGGACTTTGATGACTAATTATTGTTAGTTTTGTCTTATAATGTTTTGTTTATTTGTTTGCTCTTTATTTATTAGGTGTCTGTAGATGTGAGCGCAATTGTCCGTGTCAGTCTTAAAATTCAATCTCAATTGTTTAGGGACGTTAATAATGTGTAGCATTTCAAGCATGTATCGTCTCCTATAATTTTTCTCTTGCTGCAGAACTTTTGTTTTGTCAAAATCAGGAGCGTGTCCAGACTTCGTACAATGGGCTGCTAATGCTGTTTTTTGTTCTAAAGGTTTGTCCAGTGCTTTAAAGTCTGACTTATGTCCTGCTATTCTCGTCCGTAATTTAGTTTTTGTTGTTCCAACATATACCTTTTCGCATAAATTGGATCCGTCACCTTTGCACGGAATTTGATATATCAAATTCGATTTGTCCTGCTTGTCAAGTTTACATTTAGTGTTCGTGTAAAGTGTTTGTAAAGTGTTTGATGTTTTAAAAGCTATTCTAAACTGGTCCTTATTAAAAATGTTGGACTTTTTAAACTTCTCTGAAAAACCGGGAATATATGTCATGCTTTTATAAGTTTTAGGGGGGGTCGTTTGTCGTCACTTTTTCGTTTACTGTTCTTTCTTTATGTTTAACAATTTTTTTAATTAAATATTCCGGATAGCTCGTTTAACTACCAATAATCTAATATAAAAAAAAAAGGTCAAAAATTTAATAAATTAATCTTCTTTATAATTCTATTACTCTTTTTCTCAGCCTTGCATTGTTAATTTTCCTTAATTTATTTATTGTATTGTTTGCTTCATTATAAAATTATCTTATAATACTTATACAGTTAAGCTAAAAATAATTGCCTCAGTATGCCTTTTATCAGCAATTTCTCATGTTGCTTAAAATTGTTGCTTATTTTTAATTCAGAGCATTGATTACCTGTTGTTATTTAATTCAATTTTTAGTTTTTAAACTTTTAATGTTTTAATGTTCTTTTTAATGTTTTAATGTTTTTCTTATTACTTAATTGTTAATCTTTAGAAATTAATTTTATAAATTGCTTGTTGCTATTTTCTTTAAATGTCTTTAACATTGACTGTGGCATGCTAAAGAAATTATTCTTATATGCTAACATATTCGCATAATAAATACAAATACAAATACTAATACAAACAAAATTACCACATTTAAGTCTTTTACGACCAAAACCGTATTAAATAAAGCATTTTCATTGATTTGGGGGCGGTAAAAGGGGTGTGGCAAAACATTTTTCTTCACAAAAAAATTGACTGTCCGAATTTCAGATAAATCGGTCCAGTAGTTTTGGAGTCTATAGGGTTCACACAGAAAGACAGTGCTTTGCTTTTTATATATATATATAGATAGATATAAATATTTTTGTATAAAATTTCGTTGAAAATGTTTTGTTAAATATTAAATCCTGGGACTGTCGGGACTGGAAAAACTTCCCTGGCTGCATAAAACAGTCAAATTTATGATCTTTTTATAAGACTTTCTTATGAGCAATCATAATCCGTTCCTAGTTTAGACTTTTTAAAGAGTGCCTCTTATTAGCACTCATAAAGCGGTCATAATAATGTCACTTTTAGCTGTCTTATTTTTGAGTAATCATTTAACAATCATATTAAAGACTCTTTCATGAGTACTCACAAAACATGCATAAATGATTTTCCTTTTAGAGTCCGTTTTTTTTGAGAACCCAATAAAATGTTTGCAGGGAAGTTTATCTGAAAAACAAAAACTAATAATTTTGAAAAACTCAAGCCTTAGTTTCAGTTTCAGTTGGAAAGGCCTGAGCTGTTTTTCTCTACTTCACTTTTGTTTACAAACAAAATTTTGTTAAAAGCTTTATTTAAATTTTTGCTTTATTTTGGTGTTTGTGTGTGCATAGAATATCTTGTGTATTTAGCGGAAACTAGGAGTTAAAAAAAAATAATAAAAAAAACCAAATTAAACAAGAACAAACAAATTTTAAATGTTTCTAGTGAAACAGAATGTTTTAACAGGTTGTTTTTTGGCGCCCTAAATGGTTTGACATAATTTGCTCAGCTGTGTTAACTGTAAAATAGTCACAATTCAATGAAATTCCATTTCGTAAAATGATCTTTCACAAAATTAGTTTTTGCGAAAGATGGTGATAAAATAAATTTAGAAGTATGTGCGCTCAGCTGTTTGTTGAAGTCTGGAAACAAACAATTTCAAGAATCAAATGTCTTCGTTTCCACTCAATTTTGTCATCAAAATTCAGGTAGTCTGTCCTCAAAAGAGTAAGAAGTCAGCTAATAAGTAAAATTGTAAATGTAGACTTTGCTTTTAAGACTCTAATTTTCTATCTTTTCCTTTTTGTTTTCCACATAAATGTTGTTTTATTTAAAGGACTCAAGAATTTGAGTGTCTTTCATAGGGAATAAAGTGGTTTTGAGAAATTTTTTTTTTTTTTGTCAATTGCGCCAACTCTACCAACAGAAGTGGATTTGTAGGTAGCATCATAGCAAATATAGTACCGTTCGAAAATACATTGCAATGGTGGCGCCTCACTGTGTGCCGCCCCCATTTAATACCGAGAACGGAAATAATTTTCAATAAAATAAAAAAAAAAAAATAAAACGAACCCATTAGTCTGATAATATTTATGTTTATCTGCTTTATATTTCGAATTGTATAACTTTATGCATACTCGTACAATGTGCTTAATATCTAGAATTGTATGTAGCTACATAGCTAATTGTACTATTTTGCTACGTTTTGAATTTTAAATTATGTATAGGTTCAGTATTTTTGGCAAAATTTTCAGCGATTGGTTGGTTTTTCTACACTTTTTCCCTCTTGCTATAGCTTTTAGTACACACACGTCAAAAAAAAAAAAAAAAAAAAAAAAATAAAAACGCAATTTTATTGTTCATTGAATTTGTAATATATATAAATATTCTGTCTTGAAAATTTGTTTGCTTAATGGCTAGTAAAAACAAAGCGCTCATTCCCAAGGTCAAGAAAAATCTCAAAAATATTTTTA
Source organism: Dichetophora obliterata (assembly GCA_963920525.1). Taxonomy (NCBI): domain Eukaryota; kingdom Metazoa; phylum Arthropoda; class Insecta; order Diptera; family Sciomyzidae; genus Dichetophora; species Dichetophora obliterata. The sequence goes on along the minus strand of OY986438.1, from coordinate 17,863,507 downwards.
TTGCAACCGTAAAGAAGCATTTAGTTTTGACAGCATTGTTTTGATAATGAATTTTGGCATTAAATTTGTTTTTCGAAGCGACAGTAATTGATTTATGCATATTGTTTGTTTTGAATAAATATTTTGCTACATTTATTAACATATATTCATAAATATCAGCACTATTTTCAGTTTTCTTATCAGTTGACGTTTACGAAAACTTTATGCCAGAAATAGTTATCTTACACAAATTTAAATATTTAATATACGAATATTCAGATGTCTTGGTAGAATGTTATCTTTTTTCTCTTAAAGAGGTTGTTAATATTCACTATGCCTTCTGGTGTGCAAGTCCAGTTGAGAATTTCCAAAAATTATTATATTGCTCCAAGCAATCGAAATTTTAATTTATTCCTCTCTTTGGTATAAATCAGCTTTTTATTAGTATATCGAATAGTAAAAGAAGAAAGTATGCAAGCAGTTCAGCACAACTGTCCGTAAAAAAGAAATTAAGTGGCAAAACATTTTTGATTGAGATTTCGTAATGATGCTTGGAAGGAGGCAACTTAAGCAAAATTAAAGCAGTAAATTTTACAAGCAATATTTTCAAAGAAAATGTTAATCCTTCACAACTACTTCTATGGGCATGGTATTAATGAGTTGTTATTTCTTAAAAAAGTTAAACGCTTTTTGAAATCGATCAATGTTTAAATAGCATTTTTCCATAGCAATACCGTAGATAAGACTCCTCAATTTTTGTGGACGAACATTGCAGGTCTTAAAATGGTTCACTCGCAAGTAATAATTTAAAGCTATTTTTAGGTGAACACCTAAATATTTACTTTTATTAAAAAAACATTTTTAAATATGATGTTAAAATGTACTAAAAACACACTTTTTTAAAGATGCCTATTTTTAATTCAATACTTTTTTTTAACAACAAGCAGTTTTTAATGTTTGGTGAACCAGAAATATGTGCGAAATTCATTCATAATGATTTTATGCAATGAAAATCTCTATATACAGTACACTCTCGCTAATCCGGACACATATAGTTTCGCTATACACTCAGACAAAAAGTTTCCATAAAATCTAGAATGGCACCCAATCGTTAGAAAATGGGGCTTCATTTAGCGCCATGGGCGATTTTCTAAAACGGAGATTATATATTTCGTTAAATTGACACCAGAAGTGTAAAATAATTTAGGAAAATTATTCAATCATTTACGAACTATTTCGCTAAATTAAAGAAACTTAGCCCAATTGTGTTGAAATCTTATGACATTTGAGTAAGTTTTTGCACCGTTTACTTGTCATCGGCATGACAAAGAGAAACATTTTCTCGTAAAATAATAAATTTTCTACTGTTAATTAATTATCGGCTATAACTAAGAGAAACTTTTTCTTTGAAAATAAGTAATCTTCTACTGTTTATTAATTATCGGCTTTAACAAAGAAAAAAATTTTTCTTTAAAAATAAGGAATTTTTGCAAAAAAAAAACAATTTTTAAGATTTCAAACAGCATCCTGTGAGAATTGTTTTTTTTTATACTGACGAAAAATTGCAAACATTATAGTTATTAACATGAAATTAAATTGAAAATTACCACTATCCAGAGACTTGAACCTCGCCCGAGTGAGTGTATGTCCATCAGCTTATCCATTCGACCATTGTAGTTGTTTAACAATCGTCGTTTAATTTGCTTCATTAGGAATCGTTCGCTTTGTAAGCATTTTTTTCTAGAAATATAAGAAAAGCATCCTTAAAATAAGTCACTTGTGGTGTGCAAAAATAAAAAATCTGACATGTTTTTCTATGAAATATCCAAGTATTGTAACTTATATTTCTCCAAATTTAAAAAATCATGCTGAAGAATGTTGTAAGCGGTCTTGATATCAATACAGTTTTTCTTAAAATTATTTCTGCTTTTATACAATTTTTGGAAATTTAAATATAATCATACCTTTATTTCTTATATGTAATTAAAAATTTGTCTTCAAAACTAAGAAGCTGTTTTGATAACTTTGCAACGACATCAAGACTTGAGGTCGTTAAATCGTGTAAAAATTCTCTACATTAAAGAGAAACCTATATAGAATATAGAAAAGCCCATGCTTATGAATTGACGCCACACTTTCTTAATTTTAGGGAAGCAGATTTTTTTGAGTGTATGTCCGTATTACTGGATGTGTTCGGAATACAGAAAGCTGAAGAATTTGTTAAACAAATTTGAGCATATTTGAATGCATAGTTGAGTCTTATTAATTCAAACGCTTTTTCTAAGAAATTTTTATAAACATACAAGCATACAGGGTTGTCCATATTCGAAGCGCCCATCTGGCAACACTGCAACTTTCCGCAGTGATGCCAAATCGACTAATGACATACCGCGTTTGAAGCGTCATTCCAAGCAAATACTTACAATGGAACAGTACACGCCACGCGAACGCTCTAAAATTGTTGAAATTTACATTCAACAAAACAAGTCAATAGTGAAAACTCAACGTGCTTTCAAAAAATGAGCGATGAAGCTCATTTTCAGTTGAACGGAACGGTAAACAAACAAAATTGCCGTATTTTTGCCACTGAAAATCCACAAGAGATTCAAGAGGTACCTCTTCACGATGCAAAAGTCACTGTTTGGTGCGGCGTTTGTGCTAAAATGCTCATTGGGCCGTTCTTTTTCGAAGATGATAATGGCCACAGAGTTACTGTCAATCAGGAGCGTTATCGCGATATGATAAACAATTTTTTCATGCCAATCGTTCGTCGAAAGCGTATCAGGCACTACTGGTTTCAACAAGACGGCGCGCCACCACACACAAGCCGCACTACAATCGATTTTTTGAAGCAATTGTTCCCTGGCCGTTTGATGTCAAAAAATGGTGATTTCGATTGGCCGCCAAGATCACCAGATTTAACGCCTCCAGACTTCTTTTTGTGGGGTTATTTGAAATCAAAGGTTTACGTCAACAAGCCAAAGACCCTAGAAGAGCTGAAAACCAACATCCGTCAAGAAATAACCGCCATTCCCATCGAAATGTTGAAGAAAACCATGGAAAATGCTGCAAAACGGCCACAATATGTCGTAGAGGCCAATGGCGAACCTTTTACGAGATATCATATTCAAGAAATAGTGTAAGCAAATCTACTTGAACCCAATTAAATGATATTCATGACGAACAGACAAAAAATTGTGGTTTCTTTGATTTATTTAAAAATAAAATGGGCGCTTCGAATATGGACAACCCTGTATATAAGAAAATAAATAATGACTAATAAAGGGTGTTTTTTATAGAGTGATGCAAGTTTAAATCATAATAAAGCAAAGTTATATATTTTTAATATCAATGAAACAGGCTTTATTGGATAGAAAATGTTATGACATAATTGTTAAAATATGATTTCGGCCATGTAGCCACCACGGCTGGCGCGTACAAGGCGCAATCTGGAGAACCAAATTTCACAAACTTTTCGCAGCATTTGCGGCCGTATCTCGCCGATAACTCTTCGAATGTTGATTTCCAGGTATTCAATTGTTTGTGGTTTATCGGCGTAGACATGTGACTTTACATAACCCCAAAGAAAATAATCCAATGGGGTTAAATCACACGATCTTGGGGGCCAATTAATTGGGCCATTTCGTGAAATTATTTTTTCGTCAAAAGTTTCCTTGAGTAAATCAATTGTAGCGCCCGCTGTGTGGCATGTGGCTTCATCCTGTTGGAACCACATATCAGCAAGATTATTACCAGCTAATGGAGGTACGAAAAAACTTCGAATCATGTTCCTATACCGTTCACCATTGACAGTAACATTCTGACCATCATCGTTTTTGAAGACATATGGGCCAATACTCCGCCAGCCCATAAAGCGCACCAAACCGTAATTTTCTGTGGATGTAATGGTGTTTCGACAAAAGCTTGTGGATTCTCCTCACTCCAAATACGACAATTCTGTTTATTTACGTACCCATTCAACCAAAAATGGGCTTCATCGGAAAATAAAATTTTCCATGGAAATTCAGAATCAATATCAATTTGTGCTTCAGCCCATTCGCCGAATCGGCGGCGCATACGATGGTCGTTTGGCTTTAATTCCTGCACAAGTTGAATCTTGAAAGGTTTTAAGCCCAGATCTTTTTGTAAAATCTTCCATAAAGTGGAAGGACACAACCACAGTTGCTGAGAACGGCGAGATATTGATTGATTAGGATCATCTTCAATGCTTTCCTGTACAGCGGCTACAGATTCTTCAGTGCGCACTGTTCGGCATCTCACGGGATGCACATTATCAATAACAGTAAATGTGGTCCGAAAACGATCTATTGTTCTTCGAATTAGCAGCTCTGAAGAAGGATTATGTACGCCATAAAATGGACGAAGTGCACGATAAGTTTGACGAACAGAACCATTACTTTGATTAAAAATTTCCACAATTTGCACGCGTTGCTCTGATATAAGTCGATCCATAATAAAATGTCAAAGCAAACTAAACAAAAAGCAACTATCAGCTGTTAAATGGGTGGTCAAATAAAGCAGTGATGCCAACTCATCATTGTATCACTCTATAAAAAACACCCTTTAATAATAAATTAACATTGATACACAAAAAACTTCTACATAATTGTGGATGCTTGCCTTGCCATTTATTTTTTCTTTTCCCTGGAACAAATTTGGTTCAATCATTTTGCCTCTTATTTGCTTAAATTTCATTTCACTTGATCCTTGGAATGTTTGCGATACATATTTTTGAATTTTGTCTTTATTTTTCTTTGTATTAAAAATTGGAGATTTTGATAATTTGAATTTTTCAGCTGAACATCTTATTGATTTCCACAGTTTCAATAAAATCTAAAATTTTACACCTCTGAAAGGTTTATCATTTATCATATCAAAATCTACTTAAACTTTTAAAATTATAATATGCACACTATTATTAAGGTGTAGACAAAAATTCACAGCGTATATTAAATGAACTGAATAACAATATGCAAGCAAATAAGCCTTGTTCTCATAAAAACCCTCGTTTAATTAACGAAATACATTTGAAAAGAAAACGTTGACTTGATTTATGACTTGATTTATGTCCGTACTGCTGGGAAGACCGGTATTGCGAGTGTCCGGATTAGCGAGACTATACTGTACACTAGACCGTATCGAAAAAATAAATTTCGCCGCACACCAGCTAATCTAAAGCATTATTGAAAGAAAGTTTCGACAAAAAAAAATTTTTTTGACCGACTGTAGGGGTCGGTATTTATCGTCGGATCCTAAAGAATGATATGTTTATGATTTTGTCTCAGAGATACCTATTTTTTGTAATGTTTTTGCAAAACGTAGGTCAAATTTTTTTTTAAAGAAATTATTTTTATAAATTATGCACCAAAAACGTTCTTATCCAAAACTACCATCCTAATGTACCATTCTAAATAACCGCTAGTGCGTTCAGATGGATATGCAAAGACTTTAGCAGTATGCCACAGGCTGCATTCGACAAATGTTCGGTCCAGAAGTAGACAATTTTATAATTTTGAAAGGGAATCCTACTTCAATATGATCAATGGGAAAAAATTCATATTGACTGAGCCATCTTGCCTACAATTCTTCACGCAAGACCAGCTTTAAGCATTGTCATACTCAAATGACATAATCGAATTACATGGTAAAGTTTACAACTATTCATAGTGACTGGTGGGACAGTTTACTAGAGAATCCCTAATGTTTAAACCTGTAACTTTGTATTTTGATGTAATATAATGTTCAAATAGATATTTTATAATAGATTATGAACCGACTTATAAAACTTTTACCGAAAAAGTAACTCATATAAATGTTTCGGTGATATTTCATTGGTTGAAGGAGTGTGACTGGTGGGACAGTCAAAAATACCTCACCTCCGCCTTCTGCACTGCCAATAGCGGTTTAAGCCCAAATACCATACATAGCCAGATGTCTTTTACTGTTCTATGAAATGATTAAATAGACTTCAACAGAAACTAGAAATTAGCACCAAGTTTAGTTTTTGCAAGGAAATATAGAGAGTAGAAATTGTGACTGGTGGGACATCGTGGGACTGGTGTGAAAAAAAATCATACAGCTCGTTCACAATAACAACTTGTCATAGTGAAAACAATACTTAATCTTTTTTTTTCTAAATAATGTTTACAAATCATGTAAATTTAACTATTATACATTGCGTTAAGAATAAATTGGCGCTAATCATAATAATTTAAGAAAATAATTAATTTTGCCATTTCCCGTGGAATGCCCCTTTATTTGATATCTTTCCTTACTTAACTTTATCTATGCCATTTTCAAAATATTGAACGCTTCGCCCAAGTAGTACATGAATCTGCCATTGCAGTCACCGATGAACAAAACATGGGTCACATTTTATCTAAGCTCGAGACCCGCCAGAATACAGTCTACTTGAATCGCGTCGAAATTTGATCGTTTAAAACTCGATGATTTTAATATGTGAAAAGTTTCTTAGTAAAATAATAAAAGTGTGTTTTTAATCAGCAGTTTTTCCACTATAAAATTCTGTGTTTTATTTAAATGCTTGTCTTTGGAAGTTTAATGGTTTTTTAGGTTTTTAATTGTATTACTTTAGAATGATTCATTAGGATGGTATATTTGGATAAGAACGTTTTCGGTGCATATTTTATCTTATATATTAATTAAAGGGCTGCACAATTACATTTGAATCGCTGTACAAAACATTTGTGGGGATCGCAATTACTTTCGTTCTCTCACTCTCATTTGCGGATAGCTTTGGCGTGAGCGAAAATTGTAGGTAGTGTGCGTAAGTGGAAAACCGGTTGAAAGCAAAACAAATAATAAATTGTCTATCGCGTATTAGTAATGTAAATAAAAATAACTTGCAAGAGAAGTACAAGTTGGCAAGTACTTGAAATACTTGATACCTAATTTCAGAAATTTAGAAGATGAATTTGCAGTTGCATGCTTTAATTTATATGTATATTTTATTAAAAACAAAAAACCATTCAGATAAAGATAACGAAAACACAAAAAAATTTCAAAAAAATTAAACTTTATGTGTGGTAATATATATATTTATTAATTATTAATGTTTGAATGGAAAACATAATATCAGTTTAAAAATAATAAGTTTAAAACCGCCGCTCACAATTTTTTCAAACTGCTATTAATATTGTTATTTAGAGGAAAAGAATCACTATTTGTTGGCTGTAAACATTTAAGCATTAAAAAATTAAAATAAAACAATAATTCAATACTTACTTACTTCATCAATTTCTTTTTTTTTTTATTTAACTTTAACTTTATTTTTACTTTACTAATGCTTTCATTAGCAACTGATAATGACTTCTGCTTTCAGCATACGCAAGTATTTGCAGTAGAACTATATGAAGGTAGAACTATACATTTTTTTTTCATTTGCCGTGATAGCTACCGATAATTACTTTAATTGATGAGAGCAAGTTGCGTATGCATTTGATGCGAGAGAGAGAGAGAGTTAAAACATTACTTTTTCTCTGAGCAACAAACAACGGTTTTACGCTATTTCTTTGCTTAATTCTGCTACAAGTGATGTGCATAGCTAAAAGTACTTGGTGGAATTAAAGAAGCAAATACATTTGTGCAGCCCTTTAATTGATAAGGTGTGCAAAAAATACTTCCGAGCATATTTTTATGTTATGTTTAATATATATGTGACCTTCTCCGAGAAAAGGGACCTAGTGTGTCAAAAAACGGGTTTAAACTTAAGAGTGGATTCTGGTACCTAAAAGGATGTAGAATAAGATGAAATGAGTTAGATTTCCGATAAAAAATTATTTACTCCATAAAAACGTACAAAACGAACTTGGGAAAAATCTATAAAAATGAGAGATAATGCGTTATGAAACTTTAAATGCGTTTTTCTCAAAACTTCATTTTCACACACTAGGTCACTTTTCTCGGAGAAGGTCACATATTGTGAATATATATTGTGATGGCGAAATTTCTTACAAATAGTAAATTTTAAAAAATGTCCGTTATTTTGACATAAAAATAATTGTGATATCTCGAAAACTATAGATGTTTTCAGTACAATGTATTTTTGTATGAAAAGTCGATGGTTCAGAAATATAACGGTATACGAAAGCTTTTTTGGTAATATTTTTCACGGATAGTATGTTACAAAAATTCCCTTTATGATGATATCAAAATTATTCAGATATCTCAAAGAATGTAGATTTTCTCAGTACAACGTATTTCCTTGAAGCTCGGTTATCGCCTCAGAATGAGAAAAAAAAAACCATTGAAATTTCAAATTTTGATTTTGCAAGCAAATATATCAGCCATTTTTCAAATTTTAAAATTTTCTTTCAATATCGAAACAAAATTAAAAGCTCAAAAATCAAAATTTTTTATTTTGCTTCAAATTTTGTTTTGAAATCAAAAAAATACAACAAACACAGAAATATTCAAAATACTGGTTAACAATTTGTTAAGTGACCAGAATAGGCCTAATCATTGCCTGTCCTTATCATTGTCCCTATGAAATCCTTTGGAAATCTTTTTTATAGTTCTAGTCCTAGTCTTTTTTCCAATGCCTGTCCTTATTCTTATACAAGTCATTATCCTTATCCTAATTCTTGTCTCTTGTCTTTGTGCCTTGTCCTAGTCTTTGCCATAATCCTTATTCAAATCCTTGTTCTAATCCTTGTTCAAATATTTACCAAAATTCTCATTGTAATTTAAGACTCTGTTAAATTATTGTCCAAATCGTTTTCTTAATCCTTTTCCTTATCCTTGGATAAGTCATTATACAAATTTTTGTCCAAATCCGTTTCTTAATCCTTGCCCAAATCTTTGTCCAAATACTTGACCTAATCTTTGTTTCTTGTCCTTGTCCTTGTAAATATCCTGTATCCTTGTAATAATCCTTGTTCTTATCCTTGTCGTAATTCTTGTCTTAATCATCGTCCTTAAGCTTGTTATAACATTTAATAATTCTAACATAATACGTTTCCTAATCCTTGCAGAAGTTTTGTTCTAATATTTTATAATTCTAATTCAAATATAATACGTTTCCTAATCCTTGCAGAAGTCCTTGTTCAAATTCTTGCCCTAACCTTTGTCTCTTGATCTTAAGCCTTGTCTTAGTTCTTGTTCTAATGCTTATTCTTATCCTTTGCCTACTTCTTGTGCTCATTCTTGTTCTTATCCTTGTCCTAAGATTTGTCTATATCCCTGTAAAAATCTTTGTTCAGATCTTTGTAAAGAACCATGTCCTAGTTTTTATACAAATTTGTTTCTTAATCCTTGCCTAAATCCATGTCCAAATCTTTGTCATATCTTATCTCTTGATATTGAGCCTTGTTTTAGTCCTTGTACTAATCCTTTTCCTTATTCTTTCCCTTATTGTACTAACTCTTGTTTAAATGTTTGTTAAAATCCTTGTCCTAATCCATGATCTAATTCATGTCTTACTCATTGTCCCAAATACTATTTTTTGTCTAAATCCTTGTCTTTATCGTTGTTTAAATCCTTGTCCAAGTTCTTGTCCAAATCCTTATCCAAATGCTTGTATAAGTCCCTGTCAATATTCCTTGTCGAATTTCTTGTCTTAATTTGTGTCCTTGTTTCTCTTGAAATCCTTATTCTAATCATAGAAATTGTCCTTGTCCTAAGCCTTTTCAAAATCCTTGACTTAATTTGTGTCGAAATTCTTACCTTAACCTTTATTCTTATCCTTGTTCAAATATTTGCTATTATCCTTGTCCTAATCCCTGCCCTAATTCTTATCCAAATTCCGTGCCTGCATCCTTGTCTAATTTCTTGTGTTAGCTTTTGTCCTTGTCTTTGTTCGAACCCTTGTCCTAATACTTATTCATATCCTTGTCTTATTGCATTTCCTTATTATTCTCCTAATGCTCGATCGAATGCTTGTCCAAATCCTAGTAATAATCCTTCTTTTAATCCTTTTCCAAATCCTAGCCTTAGCCTTTGCCTTAATCCTTGTCTTAATCCATGTCCAGATCCTTGCCCTAGTTCTTGTCCAAATATTTCTCCATATTCTTATAAAAATATTGTCTAAATCCTTGTCAAAATCTTTATTCATATCCTTTATTAAACCATGTTCAAAACCTTGTCCAAATTTTTCTCTTTATCTTTTCCTAATACATGTTCCAATGCTTGTCCTAATGCATATCCTTGTCTAAGTCCTTGTTTAAAAAAAATGGAATTGGCTATTTCAGCCTTTTGAAAGGACTTCGACGGAGCTTCTTATGCTCTATTGTGTTGTAAGTCATATTTAATGTAAAAGTTAAACACGAATGATTGAGAACTGGACCTCGTGCTTTATCCTTGTCCTTACCCTTTTCCTAACTCTTGCTCAAGGTTTAATCATTAACCGTAACTGCTGTACACTAACATTTAACTTAGTTTCATTAAATATTTCTATGAAGCAATGGTGCATTTACATTACCTAAAGATGCGGCCTGATGACGTCATAATTCTATTTTTTTGTCATGAAGCTTAAAAATTCACCTTTACTATCGCACCGTAAAATTCCGTAATGTTGAAGTAATGAGATATAATTCGATGTAACGTTTTTAAATGTTTGTTGCATTAAGTGGCTACTGCGATCTCATAAAGTCATAATTTATATTATTATTTTTGTCAGCAGGAAAAATAACCAGCCCTTCAATGTCATATAATAATTTTTACTGTAGCACTTATACTCAGCGAAGAATAAGTCTGTGCAACGATATTGTATATTTGTTGCATAAGCTTTTACCTCCGTGTAAGATGTCATCATCTGATGGCGTCCCTATGATTTGTTTTCCTTTCATAACATTTATCGTAGCGTATATACGTAGCGTATATAGACGGGCTTGTTGCACAATTGTCCTAGATGCGGCTCTCTCCGTGGCGTCATAATTTTTTTTTCTATTTTTGTGAGGGCACAGAAGCACTTTCTAATAGCTTATACAAATTTTAAAACTTACACTTAAACCCGATTTCTTCACCGAGTATTAACGCTTATCCGTGGATTAGATCAGTTCATGGTGTACAAACTAAATACCATGAACTGGTCTAATCCAGTTCCGATAATCCGTAGATTAGACCAGTTCATGGTAAACAAACTGAATACCATGAACTGGTCTAATCCAGTTCCGATTATCCGTGGATTAGACTAGTTCATAGTAAACAAACTAAATGCCAAGAACTGGTCTAATCTACTGATTAGCGGTAATACTCGGTGAAGAAATCGGCCGTTATACTCATTTAAAAAAAATACAATGAAATTTCTTCTTTTTCCACCCGATGACGAGATAATTTTTTATATTTTTATCATGTGGTCAAAGATATAATCGTTTCAGCTAGATCATTACTTTTATCGTTATTCTTATACTTAGAGAGGAACGATATCTATGTAAGTGCATTAGACCAGCTTTAACTTGTATGGGAGAAAATGGAAATCGGATTTGAGTTTGGTTGCTTAAATAATAATTTTAATAAAGAAATATTAATTTTTTTAAAGATTACTGATATCTTGAGAACCCTGGAATTCCAAAATTTGGTCGAATGAAATTAGAAAATATTTTTTTATAATTATTGAAGTCATTTCAAACAAGAAATATATGCTTTTGGATTTTTTATGATTTTTTTGTGTTCAAAATGCCAGAAAATTAAGGGCATCTAAAGGATTTTTGAAAAATAAGTCAAATTTCAATAGCCATGTCTTTGGTATTTAAATATTGGTTTCTTAATTTTTTGCAAAAAATAGCTTAAGATTATGCCTAGGCTTTTCTTGGATAAATTTGTTGAAAACTTGTATTTTTGAATTTGTGGGAATTTTTTTCGTAAAAATACTCAAAGTCTAAATTTCCTAAAAGATATCTTTCCAGCAAAAACTCCATAACGACCGGTTTATTCAATGTAAGTGCACAATTTCCTGTATCTGTATTTTGTATGGTTAAGATTTTATTGAATTTTTGAATTTTCATTACTTTTTTTAATACAACAAGAAAAAAAATGAAATTTTTTTTCGGAAAGTAAAAAACATAGCTCTAGAAATTTTTTATCCAATTTTCATGTTTAATAGCTCATTGTGAAGAAATGTTAAACAAAAACCGAGGTATTTACCATTCTTTTGAAAATGTACTCTTAAATAAAGTGATTGGAATTTTTTTGAAAAATAACATTTTTTCCCCGTATATCGCCATTTTAAATCGCCGTGCGCCAGCATTTATCATTTCTCAAATTCAACGATTCTTCGCGAATTACACTTATAATAGAAACTTTTTAGCTAACACGTTGAACTTAAATCCGATTTTCGTTTCTTAAAACTGGTCTAAAGTGCATGCAACACCGCGACGTTTTCAACTTAAAGTTGTTTTGGAAAACCCAAAGGAACGCGTAATGTTGTAACGTCATGTCACAAATTCCAAATGTCACAGAAAAAAGTTCTAATTTTATTTTTATTATTAAAATCAGTATTGCTAAATACCACTGTAAACAAAAAAATTAAAATCTTGCGACGAGTTCCACTATTTTATTCCCACCTTTCAATTCTGTTCCTCATTAAAGTTAAAACTTTTTAAAACAAGTGTTAGTGAAAATTTTGTATGGGAGGTGGGCGTGTTCTATTTTATACAAGCTTTGTATGGGGTGAAACCACGGTGCTGGCCACAATACTTAGTGACTGTGACAACACATTACTGGCGTAACAAAATCGGGGTTTGACACCCAAAAGTAAATTAAAAATAACAAAGTTTCCTGTTCGTGCAGATTTTCAGATTGTTATTAAACAAAGAATTATTAAAATAATTACACTTGTCTACACCCAGAAAAAAATCTGCTTAATTAAACCAAACTTTAACTAAATTTCAGGCTAAAATTTCCCAACATGAATCGTCAGGTTAAGATCACCACATGTCATTCAGGCCAATTTAACCTGTTATTGTACCTGTTATTGTACATGTCATTCAGGCCAATTTAACCTGTTATTGTGGTTTTATGAAACTGAGAAATGTGGTTATTTTAATCATTATTTGTGATTAAATCGAATTGAATCAGGTTAATTAACCAAATACCAATGATAAGATTTCTGTAATAGGGGCAGGAGGGAGTGTGAAAGCAAATAAATCATGGTCACCTTTTTTTAATCCCAAGTAATAGAGAATTAGATAAAATTAAAACTTTAAGGACAGGACATTTCACCTACCTTATCTCGATGTACCCTTTGTTACAAGTTCTGCGTCACTAGAGTAGAATTTGACATCTGGCAGGTTGTTTTTTTTTCTCTATAAGCCTACCATGTTTTTCGCTATTTTCTGCATGAATTTCTGTGAAGCAGATCCGTCAGATAAAACTAACGTTGATCAGGATAATGCGATGGTTGGCTATCTTAACCAAATTCGTCAGGTAAAAGTAACCTGGAGCAGGTAAGAGCATTTTTCCATGAGTGTATAAATTCTGGAATTTTTTTTGTCCAGAGACCTGAAATACTTATTTAAAATAACTTTTTACGCTGATTCTACGCTTATACTAAATTTTTTCCTAGTAGGTTGAATTTTTGAGATACAGAGTGATTTACATTTTGTTGATTTCAATTCAGTTTTTCTACTCTAGAAACTAAACTGTTTCATATAAAGCATTTATTTATATGCCATCTGACAGATAATTCAATAAGCTATTCAATGCTGTATTAGCTATTTGTATGTCATGTTTTTTTCTCTGAGATATTTAAGACTAAAGTTAAAATTTAAAGTTTTTGGTTAAAAATTTTTAACTTTGACCGTTTTTTCCATAATGTTTTAAACGATTTTGCAAATATGATGTTTTTTTCTTATAGTAAATTTTCTTTCTTAATATGCCAATAAAAATTCTCAAAAATTCGATCTATTATGGAAAAACTGAGTATAGGAGAGAATCAGCCTATTTAAATAGGTTATTTTAAACAAGTATTTCAGGTGTCTGGTTAAAAAACCTTGTAGACTACTGTTGTTGTAGAGAAGGTCTTGCTAATTTTTTTAAAAATTGTCAACTGCTGTTTTATTGTGTGCTCTGATACACTTTTGCTGATACACATAGCCATCTATAATTCTCAGTATTTTATTGTGTGCATTCAATATATAAATTTTTCTTATATTCTTTAGCACTTTTTCCAATGTTGTTGTTGTAGCTTATTTTGGTTATTCAATTAGCATAACGCTAAATAGTCACACGGCTTAACTTGGTTAGCGTAACTAAACTAAATGATCCGATATACAAATTCAGATACATTTTTTTTTCTCTTTGGTTTGTTGTTGCTGGCTGTGTTAAATAATTTGATTGATTTAATTTTGTTGTTTTCAAAAATATTTTAAAAAATAACACTTAATATATGCAAAAAAATTAAGCTTAATCGAAATTTTGTCAGTTTTTTCAGTTTAGTTTAATTCTGAGTTATGTTAGTAAATAATGGTTTTTATAGTTATGAGAACTTTTTATAGTATTTACATAAATTTGGTTTGATTTGCATACTCTAGTGATAGTTTTAAGATAATGAGTAGTATATTTTTATGCGTTTTGTTTATTGATACATTAGTAGTTTAATACATGGTAGTTAAAATTGTGTGAAGATTAACTTGGTGCAAATTACGGAAATAACTATAAAACAGTTTTTAAGTGGATTATTATGATTTTTATTTGCAAATTTGAGATAACATTTTACTTTTTTGAGTTATTAAGGCTTAGTCTCGTCTGGTATCTTTCATAAAATTTGATTTTTAAGCAATGAGCGTGAACTGGCAAATATAAAGTGCATTTAAGGGGCATTACTGTGATAATTACTGTTTAGGATATAGTACTGTGGGCAAAAAATATCGGGAATTTGTGTGTAAATCAAAAAATCTTATTTATTCTTCTAAATTATTTTCATCCTTTTCAAAGAAGTCATCAACCTCCCCCCCCCCCGGATGCAATACACTTGTGCCAACGTTTTTTCCAATTCTCAAAACATGCTGCAAAGTCCTCTTCCGGTATTGCCTTCAATTCCTTCTTCTTTTCGGTTTCTATCTCTTCTATAGATTCAAAACGGTTTCCACGGCAGTGGCGGATACAGAAACTCCATTTGGGGGGGGGGGACGACGACGATCCAAAAAGTGTTACTTCGTAGTAGTTGCAGGTATTGGCGATAGTCGCTAATATTACGTGGTAAGCATATGAACAAATTTAATTAAAAAGACTAGGTGGATAAAAATGCAATCTAATTCAAAATCAAAATCAAAAACAAAAAATATTTGGTAAAATATAATAACTGGTTTCTTGAGTAACACGAATATGGCGGTTTTTAAAAAAATCAGTGAATCGATTATTTCAAATAAAAGATCAGTTATACAGTCTTCAGTGACTTTATATATAAAATTCGTTTTTATGAAATACAAAAAAGTTTACGTAGGTTAGGTTAGGTTAGGTAAAGGTGGCTGAGCCGACAGACGACTTGTACACTTAGGCCAGTGCAGGCCGGTTGTGATACCATATAATCTCTTTAAAACCTAGTAGAGCTTTCCCTCCTCAAACCCTCCTAAGACCTTGTAGAGATTTCCCTTCTCAAACCAGTTCGAGAGGATAATGAATTTAAGGATATGCTTGATTTCCAGGCATGAGCCTTCGGCAAGTCCATTTAAAAAGGGATGGCCCAGAGTTGCCATTCTCCGTTATGCTAGAGCCGGGCATTCGCAGAGGAGGTACTGAACTTTTTCTGTCTCCTCCTCACATCTGCAGCTTCTGCAGAAATCGTTTGATGCAAGTCCCAACCGAAGAGCATGCGCTCCGATCAGGCAGTGACCCGTTAGGATTCCTACTATTTTTGATAGGGATACCCTGCTTAACTCAAGCAGTGAGTTGGTGCATTTTAAGTCGTAGGTAGGCCATGTTAGTTTAGTTATCCTACATGTATAAAGGTGTTCCCAGCGTTCTTGTGCCCAACGATCTAAGGATCTGTTCTTGCACTGGAGTTTATAGGAGGAAATGGGTATACCAATAAAGTCCTAATTTATGAGGGTGTTAGAGGTCGTACCCTTCCTTGCCAATTCGTCGGCCAAATTGTTGCCCTCGATATCCCTGCGTCCGGGTACCTATATGAGGTGAATCCTGAGTAGCCTTGCCATCTCGTTAAGAGATCTGCGGCACTCAGTGAGAGTTTTAGAGTTTTAGTCAATATTTGAGTTCAGTGCTTTCAGTGCAGCTTGGCTATCTGAAAAGATGGAAATACTTCTTCCTTCAAGGTCTTTTTGACCTAGAATTTTAGCGGTTTCGTGAATAGCCATCATTTCCGCTTGGAAGACACTACAATAGTTAGGAAGTCTAAAGGACACTTCGATATCGATAGGAGTAAATACCTCCCCTAGGAGTAAATACCTCCCCCTATTTGTTCTCGAAGTTTGGATCCATCTGTGAAGATTTTTATGCCGGAGGTTTTAACACGTTGACTGCCAACTACGAGTTATCTCGTACTCACTAAACCTGCCATTTTTGTGTAGCTACGAATAAAACCGTATTATATCAGTGCTAGTATCGATAAATGGCTTCTGGGAAAAGAACAAAAAGTCAATGTTGGCTTGCGTGAACTGAACATTTATTAAAAAAAAACAAAAAAAATATAATGGAAAAATTCATTCAATATCAGTTTTC
Organism: Dichetophora obliterata; assembly: GCA_963920525.1. Classification (NCBI taxonomy): domain Eukaryota; kingdom Metazoa; phylum Arthropoda; class Insecta; order Diptera; family Sciomyzidae; genus Dichetophora; species Dichetophora obliterata. The sequence continues at coordinate 17,846,872 of OY986438.1, read as the reverse complement.
TATCATATCATTTATCAGTTTTATTTTAGATGAAGTTACTTTTTGAAAAATTCTGTGAGCATTTTGTATATATATCTCTATAATACGTAGTGAAACCTTTTTGGGCCATCTAATAGCCTTTGTTAGAGATGTGTAGTAAGAAATCATTTGATCTGATTGGTCAATGCCAGACATTCCATTTTTGTAATCTCGAATTATATTCGGTTTCATGGAAATTTTTCCATTGCGATTGGTCACCTCTACCATTTCAACAGCATGCATGTTTGAAATGGTAAGGACATCTCGTTTGTCTTTCCATTTGCATACAGTAACAGGACCATTTTGCTGCCAAAAACACTCCCCTTTTTTCAGTTTACGATTTACCACATCTCTGGAGTTTCCTTTTCTGTTATTTTCTGTTATTTTACACATAAGTTTTTCGTGTATGTAACAGTTTTGTAAGACTAACTGAATTATAAAAATTATACATGTAAAGCGTGTAGCCTTTATCGAGATAGTCCTCAAGTAAATGTAAAACAACATCAGTAGTGTGACCTACATTATTGGTAGTTTCCTCAGATTTTCCGCTGTAAATTTTTAATTTGATTACAAGACCGTCGGACTCACATAGTTCATATAGTTTAATACCATATTTTTATTTTTTATGTATTGGCGGAAAAGCAATTTTCCCCGCCATAGCATCATGGATTCGACAGTACAAATATTTTTACTTGGTACATAGTTTTCAAAAAACTAATTTAATATAAAACAATTGAAGCGAAATAGGGATCGTTTTAACCATGATTTAATTACTATAGGTTGTCCATTCGTTTGACGTTTTCTCACAATAACGAAGATATACACCCGTTAAATTAAAGAGGACAGCAAAAGAGTAATTTTTTAATGACAAAATGTAGCTCTGCTGCCTAACTCTCATACTTTTTCTTAGTACTAAATACCCAAAGATACATTTCACTACTACTTTTTCTATTACGTTTTCCACTACTTGTTTGTTTTCATTGAAAATTTTATTGCTTTTTTAAAAAGGTAATGACAATTTTTTGTTGTGTAAATCAATACAGAAATAATAAAAAAATGTACACAGCGCACACATAATAAAAAAATTTTAACATTTTATGAATATTTGTATTATTTTTTATCTTTGAATTTACAATTAGTAAAAAAAGAGTTAGTTTAGAAATAAATTTTATTGAAAACATAAATTTAAATATAGATTGAATGTTTTCGTAACATTTTGCTTAAATGTAAAAATAAAACTGAAGCTACAATAAGTAATCCTGCAGACGAAAAACTTTTTAGCGACGCCAGAATTTATATAAGTATACATGGCTGAAAAAGCCGTAGCTCGTGAGCTAATTTTGAGCATTATGAAATTGATTTGTATGCATTTAATTTTATTTTTGAGTTGTTACAGGAATGACATAAATTGTCAGGATTGATAAAATAGTCTTTATTTGGAGATCGCAGGTATCAGAGATAACTAAAACACTTTTCCGCACTTTTTATCATATATGTGATAATTACTTTAATGTGATATTCTAAATTTCGTTTTAGTCTATCACTAACTGAATACACAGTTGGTCACAAAAATGACAACTTTATCTTGGTTTCCACTTGTCAAGATTTTTAAACTTGACGCTTAAATTTACGCAATGGAAAAAATTTTAAACTTTTAGCTGATCAGTTTTGGTCAACAGCTTCCATTTTATTAAATTAAATAGTTGATCATCGCAACAAATATATTAATTTCAAAGTCAATTTAAAAAATATTTAATGAAAGATAAAACAGTAGGCTTTAAATATATAATTTATATGTTTGACACCTTAATGCTGCAAATCTTTGAGAAAATAACGGTTTTATCACTAAATAAAAGCAAAAGTAATATAAAACTGCACACAAAATTTAAACTATTTCTTTAACTTATTTTATTTGTATTTTGTCTAATAGATAATTTAATTATCTTTCAAATGACATGTCAATATTTTAGATCTAATAGATAATGGTAGAGATAGATATTTTACTGAACAGATATTGTTCCAAGCAAAAAATTTTAAAAATCGATAACTCAATAACTAGTTGAGGTATCGTTTTTTGTTCCACCAAACATATTTTCTTTTGCTCTAAACAAAAACAAAACCACTTTCAAATCGGGGCGCTTCAGTTATTGTAATATAGAATATAGCAATATACAGAATAACTACTTTTTTTAAAAAAATTCGCAACGAAACACTGAAACATAACTTTTTTCAGAGAAAACCACAAAACCCTGGTTGTCATTTATATTTGAGAGAGAATATATTTTTGCTTACATACTTACGGGTGTTGTCAAATGAATGGACAACCTATTATAATTAATTCATGGTTTTAACAAGTTTTAAGAGTGAGACTTTAAAATATCGCTTTCTATTATTTTCACTGTACACATTTTAAGCTATTCAAAAACGGAAACAATTTTATTTAACTGATTTAAATTTTTTCGTGCTGGTAATAATGTAAAACTTTGTGCAAAATCAGCTGACCGAAAAAATAAGAACAAAGTGGAAAAGCGTCTTAATTGCGATTTTATTATTTATAAAGGTACAGATAAGAACTATTTAGTTATAATTAATCAATATGAAGTAGCCCCTTTACGATTTTTGATGACTTCGGCACACTTGGAATTCATAGAAGCTGTGCGGCAGCTAGAGAGTGAAATGTTTTCCCATGTAATTTTTGCTGCTTGCCAAATTTATTCCATATTTTTGAGTCTTGCGTCTCTCAAACCTTTCCTAACATCAATCCAAAGATGTTCTATTGGATTAAGGTCCGGCAATTGTGCCAGTTAATCTATAACATGGATATAATTTTCCTGGAACCACCACTTCGCTTTCGCAGCATAGATTGATCTCACCTTGTATAATCTGTCGGCATATGGTATTGAGTTATCAACCAAATGAAAATAACGAAGTAGCAACTGGAATCAATTTCGGCTCATATGTGAGCGCAAAAAGTTTACATTATATAGCTTGTTTGTGCTCCAGTAATGTTCTATTGATGGAAAAGTACAAGGTCCCATTTGCAATAAAAGTGCAATAAAAACTTTCATCGCTGCAGCACTTACGTCTTGCCTATCATCGCTGAAAATCCCGTCATATTCTGAATCACTTAGATTTGCGTTGTACTCAATTTCATTTTGAGCCAGTGACCTTTTCTTATCCATATTGGGATCTTGATAATTATAACTAAAAAGAAAGAAAATAATAATAAAATTATGATAATTATAATAAATATAATTAACTATAAAACAAAATATTAAAGAAAGACCTACGAATTAACTCATAGTTGGCTTCTGCGTAGCGATTTCTGTTACAGAAGCCCACTACGAGATAATTCGTAGGTCCTTTTTCTCCTAAAAAAACATCATTTTTGCTTTTTGATGATACCTGTGGTCTAGAAGTAGATTTTTTAGTAATATAATGTGAAAAAATCAAATTGCCATTTTTGGCTAGTTTTCTGAAAATTGCCGTGGCAGTCAACGTGTTAAGGGCGATTTTGTTTGCCCAGTGTTGCTGTGAAGGGATGAGACCTACGTAGTTCTTTTCAAGATTTAAGCACGGCACACTGTTTTGTCGGGTGCAGACGAGTTCAGAATAATTGTGTGGCAGCAGTTGTTACCTATCCAATTACAAGATTCTCTCAGTCTGAGGGTTGCTGTGTTAGCACATTCCCTGACAAAGATATCGAGAGGAGGAAGGTGAAGCATGACATTGAGGGCGCTGGTTGGTGTTGAGGACAGTGCCCCAGTAATACATAGACGCAGCGCTTCTTTGCACCTTTGCAAACTTCTGAAGTGCAGTTGTCTTATATAAGTATCCTCCACCATACCAGTGAGCCATATATAAGTATGGGTCGGACAATTGCTGTATAAATCCAGCGTAATATTTTGGGGGAAAACCCCATTTTTTACCTTTAGCTTTTTTATAGGCAAATAGTGCTATGTTTGCCTTTTTTAAACGTTCCTTTATGTTAACATTCCAAAAAAGCTTCCTATCCAGAATAACTCCTAGGTATTTCGTGCTGTCGATAAGAGCAACCTCGTGCCATTCAGACACGGAGGTTCTAAGTTGGGTGTTTTATATTTCCTAGTGAAAAGGATGAGATCTGTTTTCTCGAAGTTTACACTTAAACCACACGAGGATGCCCCTCTCGAAAGGATTAAGAGTGCTCTCTCCATGAGTTGACAGAGAGTCTGGGGAAACTTTCCCTAGATTGCAATATTGTCTGCATAAGCAACAACCTTGTAGCCTTCCTCCTCCATGATACGCAACAGCTGGTCAACCGTCACGGACCACAGAATTGGAGACAAAACTCCTCCCTGCAGAGTACCTCTGCTTACAAACCTGCGAGTGGAGGATCCCCCCCAGTTCTGAGTTCACCACCCTGCCCAAGAGCATCTGGTGTATGAAACTCACGAGCAAATCCTCCACCTCCAGTTCTGACAAGGCCGAGGTGACTGCACATGGAAGGACGTTATTGAATGCCCCTGCTATATCTAGAAAAGCAGCAAGCGCGTATTCTTTGTTCTCAAGTGATTTTTCGATGGTAGACACAAGAGAGTGGAGATCTGTTTCTGTAGATCTGCTTTAATTGTAGGCATGTTGGGATTTTAGAAGCCTGTCAAGTTTCGGCTTAAGAAGAAGCCCAATAAGTCTCTCTAGAATTTTAACCAGGAAGGACAAGATTCCAATAGGTCTGAAGCAGTGTTTGGCAAACACGAGCGCACACACACACAAACGTAATGTATGCTTGTGTTCGTTTGCTGAGAGGTAGATTGAACGCTGCTAAGCTTTACACCTCAGCTATGCAGTATTTCTCTGCTACGCCGCATCGTTTGTGTGCTTTTCCTATTATGTATGTGTGAAAAAAACGATTTGTGCCGAGCACGCGTGTCTATGGCGTGCCAAACACTGGTCTGAAGTCATTCGATTTAGTGTGAGATGACTTACTCGCTTTCGGTATAAAGATAACTTTTGTCTCTCTCCAAGCTGTTGGAATATAGTTAAGGAGTAGGCAACCATAGTAGATTATCTGAAGCCAGGGAACTATAGCATTGAAGCTATAGTGGAGTTGGGCTAACATAATGCCATCGGGATCGGGAGATTTGTAAGGTTGGAATGAATAGATCGCCCATCTTAACTTCTCCTTGCTGGTCACAGATGTAAGGTTGGAATGAATAGATCGCTCATCTTAACTTCTCCTTGCTGGTCAGTTGCTCAATCCGTTGTGGCGTAAGGTCGCAGGGAGGTGTTTGAAAGCTAGAAATGTCAGAGTAAACATTACCAGGAAAATGCGCATCCATGAGTATTAGAGTGGGGCGATTAGTATGGAAGGAAAAGAGTGTTAATGGGCGCTTCGCGTTTCTGATTCTTGGAATTGTACTAAGCAAAAAAGTCCACTAGACCATACGTCTACGGTGAAAATCGAGCTTCCAGATTTTGACTTGCAGTTTTTTCTCAGACTTTTGTCACGTTTTTTTTTGATATTTTGGCCTATAACAGCCAAACCATTGAGATTTTTGTCTTAGTATTAGATCGAAAATCTCAATGGTCCAAAAAAAAATCCAAGAAATATCCAAAAAAAAAAACGTGACAAAAGTCTGAGAAAAAACTGTAATCCAAATATAAATCCAAAGTTCTTAATATAAATCCAAAGTTCTTGTTCGAAAGCGACTTTTTAATTCCATAATCACACTATCAAGCAAATGTGAAAATATAAACAGCATTTTCAAGAAGCTTTTTTTGGCACCACACCACGATAATCGAAGAAAACTGTCAACATGACCTTGATTTTTGACTTGCTTTGACGTGGTTTTTTCGGTCTGGGCTCATCTTTGGCACGGTATTCACCCGATTGATCGGCTGTTTCCAGGTCGTAAGCGCAGACCCAATGCTTGGTTTTCACTATGTCATTTTTATGACGACACGAAAGTTTATCATTTGAAATATCACCTTAATAAAACTCTAGAACATTTTCTGCATAGCTCTTTTTAATAATTTATTTGTTTTTAATTTTCCAAGATTGCCAAAGTTAGAAAAAATGACAACATGTTGTTATTTTCAATTTGATTGACAACATCTGACCACTGAAAATGACATAGTGAAAACCAAGCACAAGTCTTATCTACAGGTCTTGATAGTCCGAAAGCATTGTTTCACACACATGAACGCTTTTCCAATGAAATTGACCGTTTTTGGCACCAATCGAGATTTCACTTTTCTGAGGCCCAAATGGTCACTCAAAATGGTTTGCACTGATCCTTCCGATATTTCCACAAAGTCAATAAGGTCTCGGACTGTCAGTCGACGATTTTGGAGCACCAATTCTTTGATTTTATTGACGTTTAGCTCATCAGTTGATGTTGATGGTCGTCTTGACCGCTTTGAACATTTTGTACAACTTATAAACTCTTGTTTTTGATGGAGCTTGCTCACCGAAGGCCCTCTGCAACATTTTCAACGTATCGGCAGCAGAAATTTCATTCCGCACACAAAATTTAATGGAACTGAAATTGAATAGTTTCAAACTTTTTAAAACACGAAAAATTAACTTTTAGCTATTTACAAAAGAACGCGTATCTCAAATACTAATAAATATTTTGACGTGTAATTGGCACAGATGTCAGTGACAGTAGTGCCAACTTAAAAATAAAAACATTTGTCCTTATTGTCCCCAAAAAAATTAAATTCAAACTCCCGATATTTTTTGCCCACAGTAGTATAAAAAGCCATTTAGCTTATTTTTTATTCATGTAATTTTCTACAAGAATTATGTTCAATTTCATACAACTTTGTTTGTATGCGTGGATTGTAGTATTTTTTTGAAATGCTCAATAAATATTATTCTTATGTATCCTCTTGATACAACGAATAAATATTTGAAGCTTTGATGATGGAATTTACTGAAATTATCTTACACACATTATATCGTTTAATACTTTGTCATGTCATTGAAAATATTTTCATAAATTCCAAACAATTTAAGCTCTCTGTCACGTTTATTTGGCATTTAAAATATATTATTCAATATTATGTAACAAACAAGCAAACAAACAAACATAGATTGATTCTTAGTCAATGTTACGATACAACTTAATCCCTTAGTTAAATAACGTTATGTGCTTTTATCACAGTTGCTTTTGTTAGATTGAGTTGCTGGCAATATTGCAGAATTGAGTATTGAAGTAGCGTAAAATATTATTTCATGCAGTTTTAACACTGAAGAAATAATACTAAGGGGGCGCATTTGGGTTTAAAAACCCCTAATAGACTTAAAAGTAGAAATATATAAAAGACTGAGAAATTTGATTTAAATAATACAAAATCATATCTACATAGAAACATAAAAATAACACATAATTTATCAGTGATTTATGCTAAATTTTTACAATGGGGTCAAATCGTTGTAATCTCGTGAATGTTGTAGCAAAAAGTAGGTATCCTTTAAATCGTTTGCACTTTGTTTTGTTTGTTTCAGATAAATTGTTTTCAGAATATCGTGACCTGGCTGAAAAAGACTTTTTTTCGACGCCAACGTTCAATGTCACCTTAAGGCTTATCGGACTAGGTCTTAACCCATTAACCACGGCTCCCAAACGCTTCGTACGAATTTTTTTAAATTTCATGATTTCTTTCTTTTTTAAATTTCTTTCTTATATTGATAACAGGAACTACCACATCAAATTTCAACTTTGTATCTTTCAACGTTTTCAAGATATGAGTTTCGTATAAAAATACCCAACCGTTGCACAGAAGGTTGAAATGGAAAAAAGTGGAGATTAATTGAAATATGAAAATTTGTTTTTTTGAAAATTTTTACTACTCTATTGAAGAGCACAAAATTGTACATTACTACTGAAAATTTCAATGTTATATGTTGTTTACTTTTTCTGCTGCATAGCTTTAAAGTTGAGAAATTTTTCGTTTTTTGCGATCAGTTCAACAAATTGAAATTTGATATAGTTCAAAAATTAATATTGTTTTTGTACATCAAAAGTGATCAATTTTATCAAATTATGACACTTAAGCTTCAGGTATTAAAGCGTGATTAAAAAAAATGGTTAAAAATAATTGTGTAGAAATATGAAAAAAAAATGTTTAAAATATGTCAAAATTTGCGCTATTTTCGAAATATATGTGGAGTTTCGAAATATATGTAGGAATACCGTATCATCAAGTAGAAATGAAAATTTTGTATTAAACTTCAATATCTAAGCTTCCATATTTAGCAATAAAAAGTTGCTCGTTTTTGCCCGAATCTTTTTTATTTCAAAAATCGTGATAATAGTAACTCTTACAAAAACAAAGACTCTTGTTTTTAATTTGTTTTGTCATGTGACAATGATGACAGTGACGAGGTGCGATGCAGAGGAGTATGAAGACTTTGGGCATCAGGAGGAATATTAACAAATTCATAAATTTTTTGCTACTCGTATATAATATTGTTATGAATTTTTTTTTTTTAAATGTAATTAGGAATGATTTTCGACTGGGCCGAAGTTTTGAATTTTTTATTATATTAATGATGTCACTTTGTATGGACGATAGCCATGGTTTTTTCCAACTTCTCCGAATTTCAAATTCAGAATGCATTTAAGTTATTAAAATTATTTATATTATGCAATGAATTAATTTTTGAGGAATTTATGAAGATTTTTTTATGAAGTCATTATGTATGGGAAGTAGGCGTGGTTTTCATTTGATTTTGCCGAATTTCATAGTTAGAATTTATATTGAAGAGGAAAACTTACGTGCAAATTTCATGGCATTTTTTAATTTTTGTAGATTTTGAAGAGATTTTACGTTAAAAATAAAGTCACTCTGTATGAGAGGTAGGCGTGGTTTTCATCCGATTTGGCTCATTTTTGAACTTAGTCTTATCATTTTAGATAAAAGCTATAATATCTAATTTCATGACGATAGCTTCAAAATTACGACTTTAATCATATTGAAAGACGTACAGACGAACAGAATTTTTTTTTCTTATTTATACCCAATCTAATAAAACAAAAGTCAAAAACTCCCTCCGACTTTTAGGTGAAATAATCTCCATTTTTTGGAATTTCAACTCACTGTGCGTCGTTAATGTACTGCACAGTTTATAATTAGGAATTCTCTATCAATAGAAGGTATAGTTGGTTAATAAGCTTAGAGAGCCTTTTCATTTTTTTAATATATAAAATTTTTTACAAATGATAATAACACAAATTGATTTCTGATTTTTAAAATTAATAATTTTTAGCTTTAAAAATGTGGTAGCGAACGTAAAAATTCTTGACACACTATAAAAACAATTGATAGCTCTATATTTTTTTAAAGCAACAAACAAGAAATTAAACACTTAGCTATTGCCAATCCTGAGATATGATCAATTCTGCAGAAGCATTTTCATGGGTAAAATATACCCAACCGCGGGTAATGGGTTAAAGGGCCTTCAAGCTACCAAGAAGTGAAATGACGGTAAAAATCCCGAAGAAACATTGATACACTCAAAAAATTTGTTAGTAAAATTTCTGTGAATTATGTTAGTTAACAAAATACTCGTACAATCTATAAATATTCGTACAATATACAAAGTATTTTTATTGTGATATCTTTACGAATTGATGTAGTATCTACGAATATATTTGTTTTATATACTAATGATATTCGTAAACAAAAATAAATCAATTCGTATTTGTGCATTGTACGAATGATTGTGTACATATTAATAATAATATTCGTAAATTTCTCATACGAATAACTTCTATTGCTTTTGTACTATTTACGAATGAAAAATAATATTAGTAGGAACAATTCCTTCGTAGGCTGACTGTGCGAATTATAAGTAGAATGCACGAATTATTAGTAGAGTCTAAAAAATTGAATACCGAAATCGTTCAGTCTTGTTTGTAGAACATCTATAGAACCTAAGGAACTAGTTATATGATTGTAAAGTGACTGTAGCCTTCTGGTAGAGTGAGTGGCCCGTAAACTAAAGAGCCGAGGTTCAAACCCCAGCTCAGACAGACTTTTTTTTTTAAGAATACGAATAAAATATTCGTAATATATGTACTAATATACGTCGATTCTACGAATCCTATTCGTGACTTAAAACTACAAATAAAATTCAACGCAGTTACTAGTAATATTTACACACAAATATTTTTGAGTGTAGCATATTTGTTAACTATTAAGATCAACTTTGTACAAGAAACGCAATTCTCAAATCATGCTAATCACGGGTATAATTGAAAAAATATTTTTTTTTTTAAATATATCTGAAGTGAAAACTTCTTTAGGCGCGTTGAGCGATTTTTGGTATAGGGTAAATTTTTGAATTGCGTCATCATTGCAGCGAAGAGCTTTCGTCAATAAGCTTGACACTGATTATTACAGTGCTTCCACAACGTAGATTGTGAAGTTACCCCAAAGCATCTCAAATTTTTTGGATTCGATTTATTCCAATGCTTGACAAACTGTTACTCCAATGAATTGCGTCATCATTGCAGCGAGGAGCTTTCGTCAATAAGCTTGACACTGATTATTACAGTGCTTCCACAATGTAGATTGTGTAATTACTCCAGAGCTTCTCAAACTTTTTGGATTCGATTTATTCCAATGCTTTTCAAACTGTTACTCCAGTGACTTTTGAACTGTCACTCCAGTGACTTTTGAACTGTTTGTTGGAGTGATTCTCAAACTGCTGGACTTTTCACTTTGTGAAGGGTGTCACGGTATTATTGACGCACTTATGTTTCTGAATTGTAGGGGTCTTATTGTGTAGGGGTCTTATTGTAGTGATTTTTGGTGCTTGCCTTTCACTTTGTGCAGGGTGAATACAATATTCCGCCTCAAGGCGACCCCGTCAATTGTCTAGGAAAGGCTGTTCCTTCTTCAGGAAAACCTTTAATCGGTATTGCCATGGGCGTAAAAGGGCCTAAAAGGACCTAACACCAGGTGTGGGAGAGTCTGGCATTCGTACGGGCCCAAAAGTAGGAGGTGTTGGTGTGGGTGTTAGTGCTGGTATTTTTTCAGAAAAGGGTGCCACTAAAAGGCAGTTTAGTGGTGGTGAGTAGCCTATGGACATATAACGTCAGAATTTAAAGGTCCTTAAGCTGAATAAGTCCAATATTTTGGTTGGAAAGGGAAAGTCTTTAAAAAGTGAGGATTGGTCCGATGTAACTCTGTTGGTTTAATGGTGGGTAAGACCCCAAAAGCAAAAGCCGATGTGAAATCTTCGTCAAATCTTCAATAATATTAAATTTAAATGTAATAATATTTTGGTATAATCTATAGTAGTAAAACTCATTTTCTGTTTGTTTGTTTGTTTGACCTTTATACAAATCTAAACGGCTCGACGGATTTCGCTCGAACTAGGTATACATATTAAGTGCATTTCAATGTAAAATGTTACATACTTAGTTTTTGCCACGCACCCTCCAACATTTTTTAACTAACGGTAACTTTGTTTTTATAATACTTTTTAGTATTGGAGTTTTTTGCATATTTAATTTAAAAAATTTTTGTTATTTTGACATCAAAAACATTCACATATATTCAAAATTGTAGAAATTTTCAGTACAATGACTTTTTCATAAAACATCGTTGCTTAAGAATGAAAAAAAACTGACATGAAAATCAAAGTTTGGTCTTTCGATGCAAATATCTCCGCTGTCCATTAATATATATCATTCAAATTTTTTGTTCAAAAGTTCAATAAAAGCACTTCACAAAAATAGGTTGAGCTGTACCGTTAAGTCAGTGTATATATGTTTTATGATTATGTCAAAAAAGGTCCAAAATATTGACTTTTTACTCAAAAAATGACTCAAAAATTGTTGTTGTTGTAAAAATGAAATCAATTATAAATTGCACATCTGGCTACCTTTCATATGACATAGCATTTATTTGCAAAAATTCTTCCAGTTAAGCGCAAAAATTATTTTACTGCTTTTGTCATCAAAACAACAAGGTACCACCCCCTCTGATATTTTTCGCGAAAATTATTTTTTCCAAAATGTTGTTTTTATATTTTTTACAAAAAAGTCAAGAATCAAAAATAATTTATGTGAAAAAATTTCCCCAATATCTCTTTTCAATCAAAAGTTATGGCTAAAAATCTATTTTTTCATACCAGACTATTAATAAAACTTAGTTTTGTGTTAAAATTCTCTGTATAGTTTGAACGTCCCAATTTATCTCTAAGAATGCAGTTGTGTGTCAAGAGTAATTACGAACATTTTGGATTATATAAAATCTTCCTTATAGTAATCTACTTAGTTTTTTGCTTTTTTCAACGAACCTAAAAACCGAATAATAACACCGGTTTATAAGGAAACCTTGTTTTTCATCTTTACCGATTGTCTGTTTCGTAGATATTGGCGTAGATATTACAAAAAAAAAAACCGATCACTCTTAAACATCGACCTTTTTTGGCCATCTCTTTTGTGACCACTGATTTTATTTTAACTATCTGAATAACAATGATAATGCTGGCTTCATTAATTTTTTCGGCTCATTAAGTTTTGCTCGCAGAACAGCTTAGTCAGTGTTTAGTTCTTGGATTTTGATTAAGGCAAACCCTTAATTTATATTAAATTCAATATTCAATTAACAGCGAATTGATTGCATTCCAAGCGAAAAACGAAACAAACCTCAAAACACTTAACACACATCCTTGAGCACTGCAACGCCACACTTCACACACATGAATTGCAACGCTACTAGCACACATACACACAAACACATACACACAAACACATACACATCAAAGCACATATTACAGCTGTACCCTCAATAACTGCAGCGGCACCAAATTCATTAATAATGCTGTTAACATTAAATGTGTGGTTACACTTCGTCGTACTTTGGTATTTCGGCTGTATTTTATGTTTAGTCTGACTTCATTCAAAGTCAGTCATTTAACAATTTCATGCTTTTTGAAGCATAACATCCAACATCAGAAGCATTTTCAACACCTACTTAATTTCATACGCCTTGATGATTTGATTGAACAAGTTCATAATTTAACTAAAAAACCAAAACATTTAATTTTTTTTTTGGTGGCTTTACGGAAGTTGGAGCTGGTTGGTGGAAATATTTTAATGGGAATTACTTCGTTTTCAATTGAATTTTATTTTTGTGCATGTGTACTAATAATAATAATATATTGCCGGCTTTTGTTGTCTAGTGTGCGCTAGACTATCAACTCAGAGGTCCTAGGTTCGAATCTGGGCTCTTTGTTCTTTGCCACATTTAAGAATTATTGAAACAAAAAATCCGCAAATAAATTGTGGAAAATGTGGAATTAAGGGACGGGAACAACTGAGGACTGGAAATGTTTGCTGAGGTAAAGGCATAACATTAGCCTCAGTTATAAGCAACTCAAATTGTCTTTCAAGTTTGCTCCACCTAATCGATAATTCACGTATGGCTCCAATCAATTCTGCCTCTAATAATCATTCCCTTTCCTTTCAGGTCAAAGACCAAACGTTGTTTGTAAAAGGTGCATGCTTTGGTTCTTTGATCTTAAAAAAAAATATATATATGGAAATTGCTCTCTTCTCCGTGTTTTTCTGGGAACTGATATTAAACATGTGTTTAAAGTAGCATCAGGCAAACATAATCCTCCTCAACTTTTTGATTTTGCCGCTATATTGAATCAAAGGATATATTTTGTAAAAATTGTCTTTCGAGGACTTTCTTTCGAATACATATGCTGTTTTTTACAATAATTTGATTGCATTTTTTTTGCTTAAAAAAATATCAATTACATATCTGTGTCGACAAGGAATAACAGCTAAAGTGTAATTTAAATGTTTCGAGAAATTTTGATTTAAAGTTTTCGATCTCCATATAAGTTCTATGAAAGGCAGTTTGCTTTTTGTGAGATAATTTTGGCTGGAATCACGCTATAATCTCCCGATTTTGTGTGAGTGCGTAACGATATGTGTGGAACACATCTGCATCATTAGCGCTACTTTGACTTAACTCGGCTTTAGCGGTTATTCCTTGTCGGCACATATATTATAGTATCTATTATTAACATTTTTGTAACGAAGTTGTTTTTTACGCAGCTTGCGGGCAGCGCAATTTGGTCAAGAATAATATATAACAGATTCCGCCTTGCGCATGTCCGCAATCTTTGTGAGCATGTAAATGTGACGTCAGTTGTTAAAAAAAGAAGACAGTTTCAAACTGATTGAATAAAGACGCAGTAAAACATTTTTTATGGGTACTGTGCTGTGTAAGCTAAAGGATGCACATCTGTTCAAACGGATATCGCCCATTGAATTACGGAGGTTTGTTTTAAGAAATTATAGGGATGAGAATGATATCTCAAATTAATAAAATTTTAGAGACAGAAAAACTTTTACATAATCTTAATAAATCTTAAAATCTAAAAATGCACAAAATTACTTAACCGATTGACTTAAAACTTTTCCTCGGATCAGAATTCTGAAAATGTAAGTTAACTTTTTATAACTCACTAGCTGAAACCTGGCGCGTTGCTGCCACGCTCCAGTTTATAAACGCCCATCAAATGTAATCAGTCAAACTGTTTGTGTAAATTGCGGTCGAATACTGAATTCCTTGATTGTGCGACCCTTAACTCAAAAGTTATATAATTTCTCAAATTTGGGTTGCATGGGAGGTTCCACGCCCCCTTGTCCAACACCCATAAAATGTTATCAGTGAAACAGCACGTGTAAATTTTGTTCGAATACCGAATTTGGAAGCTGTGCGACCTCTAATTCCCAAGCTATTCGATATTGCACATTTGTTCTGTATGGGAGGTGCCACGCCCCATTTTCCATTGCAAAAACCTTCCTTGGTATGTGTTTAATAACTTCCTAAAGTTTTATGAAAATCGACATATAAGCTAGATTACCAAATTTTAGTCTTCTACGGTAAAAACCGTCTGATATATAGCATTTTTACTAATTTGTGGGCGATAAAAGTGGACGCAGATATAGTGCGAACACGCTCCTTTTTTTGGAAAGTTGTCGAGGGTAAAAATATTAACTAAATTACCAAACCCAGCAGCGGATTTGCCAGTGGCTACCATAGAACTAATACAGAATAAATTACCAGGTAAAGAAGCATTACTTTTTTCAAAAAGTAATGCGTCTGCATATAGCAGAAGTAATTAACTCATACCTCATTACCTGTAATGTAGCATACAAGGAAAAGTAATGCAGTGATTTTTATAACTTAATACAAGTAGTATGCTACTCCATAACTTCTAGGTAATGCTGAAGGGAGGCGATCACTTACCTCCTGTCTCATTCAATGTTAAATGTAAGGCCTTTTATGCATAGTAAGGTAATATAGTCGGAAGTAGTGGTCATTACAAGGTAATTGATGCTTAATATATTCGGAATATATTCCATCCGCTACTGGGAATTTTAGTATTTTACGATCAGAATCGTCCGATATATAGAAGTTCTATTGATTTGTGGGCAGTTAAAGTGGGCGTGAAAACATTTATATATATAACGACCGCCACTTGGAGCAATTCAATACCAAGTTTTACTAAAAAACGTGTTCAACTACAAAATTGGCATGATTTCGAAAAAAGCGCCTAGATTTATTGCGCCTACGCCCATGTTTTGTACGGTTTCCGACAGTAACCATCTGAAAAATGACTACATTTTAGTTTTTTACGATTTATTGGTTTATGGGCGATAGCGCAAATTTGGATTGTATGGGAGATACTACGCCCCCTTGTCCAATCGAAACCAAACATCACAGGAACACTCACAAGATGTGACTTCAGTTTCCTTGAAAATTTCGTAAAGATCAGTTCAGCGGTTTTGGAGTCTATATGTGATATACGAACATACCCACATAACTACATGCATCCATTTTTATATACAAATAAAAAATCATTCAAATCTAGTCGAAGTATCAATAAATCCTCCCCCAACGTTCTCCGATTATTATTTATTTAATTTTAAAATTGTTGGTTATTGAAGTGAAAATTCATATTTTTCACGAAAAATTTCGCCATTTTGTAAGTGGAAAGCATCGTAAATTTAAAAAAAATTGTAAAAAATAAAAATCGAAAACTTACTGTTAGAGAAAAGAGTTTTGTATGTAGAAAGTGTGTACCAAGTTTGAAATAAATAAGTATTGTTGTTTTTAAATGGCACGGACTTTTGAAGAGTGATTTTGAGAAAAACGCATTTAAAATTGTCGCGGAGAGGGGGAAAAATCAAAACCCTTGCTATTTTGATGACACTTCTTATATAATTTTCATACTACGAGCTAAACTCCAAAAAGTATTTATCATTAAATCATGAAAATGTGGTTCAAATACATCAAAAAACTTTTAAAAGTAATGAAGTAATATAAGCAATTATGTCAAAGAATTATGGAAAATGTCTTAAAATTATAACTTGTTTTGAGCAGAGATCGAACCGGTTATGGTTTTTATCAAAAAATCAGATATTTGGGCCTATTCTGCCAACTCTGTTATTCTGTTATGAATTTTCTGTTATGAATCATAAAAGATGCCGGCCATAAAAGACTGTTGAAATTGATATATTGCCTTTCGATCTTTTATGGTACCCTGTTATCAATCTTCGAAAACAAAAATCTATTACAATTCCGTTAACTTCTGTTATGAAACAGCTGATTGCTGTCAATTAATTAAAGAAAACAACGCAAGTTGAAGTTGTCGCTTTTAACGTGTGAATTGCAAATATTTTTGCAAAATTAGCATTAAAGAAGTGTCGTGCATTAGCACTACAAACTAGCATGTCCGTTTTGATTAAATTGCTTGATTTAAAACAATGTCGGACTAAGAGGACGACCCAGAGCCCGTTTATAATGATGGAGCAGAAGCTCAAGTTTAAAATAAGTCGTGACGGACGCAGTTATGATGAAGGTGGTAGTGAAAGGGACAGAGGTGTCCGTGCAAGTTTCAACCGTCGGGAACAACGGGGAGACGGGCATGATGATCGCGATCGCCCTGGTCAAAGAAATGGTGGTACTGGACGCAATTATGACTTTACCGAACAACTAGATGTGCGTTCTGATTGTGTATGTATAATAGGATCTAATATTCAGACAATACAATCTGATTATAATGTAAGCTTTCATTTAGATAAGGGTACAAAGGTGGTAACCATATCTGGAAATTCCAAAGCAAACATCAAAGATGCTGCACGGTGGCGATAAAAGTAGCTCATCCTACCAAACGACTTCTACAATAGTACAGTAGAATGAATCCAAAGGGACCTTTCGAAGTGGAGGCGGTGGACGCCGAGATCGTTATAAAAACCAAAGCTGCCTCAAAATCTAGAATTCCAGAAAGTAGAATAAATTATTTTCTAGATATAAGTCAGCTAGACATTTATATAATTTTTTAAGCTGTATTTTTTACACATACAAATTTTAATAATTTTTTATTTAGAAAGGCCTATTATAAAAATTATTAATGATTGCAAAAAAATAGAAAATCATATGCAATTTCAAAAAAAAAAAAAAACTACACGGATTAAAGCTATTTTTTAGTCTTCCACGTCTTTGTTTCATAAATTAGACATAACAAAACACAAAACAATCTGATTTTGCTTGACTTATTATATATATTGAAATTCGTTATGATAAAAGCAGAAAAATTTATCTGTTATTCTGTTGTGTTTCATAACAGATTTCATAGCAGATTTTGTCATGCAGAATACCAAATAAAAGATTTTGTAAAAGATTTGTTGACAGTTCGAAAAATCTGCTATGATTTATAACAGATTTCATAAAAAATTGTCGTGCCAATTCTGGTCTCGTAACAGATTTTTTGTCAGCTCAAAAATTTGTATGGGAAATCATAACAGAATAACAGAATTTTTTCATAAAAGATTTCGCAGAATAGGCCCAATTAATAGTTATCATTTAACTTTTTTTTTTTCCAACAAAAATACTAATTACACTGGTCTGCAACGAAATCCTCCTTTTGATAAAAATATGATCAGTGTTAAGAGTTTAACATGCTGAATCTAGATCTGCTTTTTATTTTTTGCTATCACGTATAGTTTTTTTTAATAGTTTAATATTCTCAATTTTTCGACTGTCGTTTTTGCGTTAACTTAACTTTATTCAATTAAGACCGTATTTCCACACAAAAAAACGGCGTGCACTGATAAAAAGAGAGAGAGAACCATATTCTCGGAAGTAATTTTTATACGAATACACGCTTCTGTGCAGTTCTCGTTGTGACTTCGTGGCGCACAGTACGTTTAAAAGTTTTATAGTGAATTTTTCCTGATTTATACTGGATATTTTGGCAAGTTTAGAATTATGTTGATATATGTAGTGAATATTGATGTGTGTTTTCGACTACCGAGCAATATAACCTTACATAATTCGTATATTGTCCTGATTTTATAGCAAATTCCAATTTGTTATAGGTGCAAAATGCAAAGAACCTGCAAAAACTCTGCAGATGTGTTTTGCTACGCTTGTGGTAAATATACCATAAAGTCTCAAGGAAGTACATTGTCTAATCTCGTTAAATGTATTTAGTACATGAAAATAAAGTTTCCCGAATCAGTGACGAGAAATTGAAAGAAGAAATCTTTGTAGGACCTCAAATACGTGAGCTTATGAAGGACGCAAATTTTAAAATAAAGCTGAAAGCATTTGAAAAAAGGGCATGAACCGCTTTTAAAGAAGTGTGTCATAATTTTCTTGGAAACAAAAGAAATGTAAACTATAAGGAAATCATCCAAGAACTTATTTTTTCCTACAAAGCTCTAAAGTGTAGTATGTCCCTTAAAATTCATTTTTTGAACTTTCACTTAGATTTCTTCCCAGAAAATCTAGGACTAGTATCAGATGAACATGGCGAGAGGTTTCATCAGGATATTCTGCACATAGAAAGGCGCTACAATGGAAAATGTTACGAAAAAATGCTAGCAGATTTTTGTTGGTCAATTCGTCGCGAAACTCCAATAGAAAAAATGAAAAGAAAGAAAACTACAAAGTAAAATATGATGAACAACAAATAATGATATTTTCATATGCGTTCTAAAGATTTGTAACGTTTTATATCGAACATTATCGAAGTTATTAAAATTATGAGAAAAATTAATGCCAAAAAAAAAGTTTTATTTAAAAGTTCCATTTCAAAAAATCTATACGTGATAGGTTACTTTAAATTTTATATATATATTCAGTATTATTGATGCATTCAATAATTATATACAATATTTGAAGGAGAGAGAAAAAAAATTTTTTTGCAGGCCAGTGCTATTTTATGTCTTTTATTTTTCTGGGAAAAAATAACTGTTACTTTTGCCGTTTATTTTTTAAGGTCAAAAATAACAGTTATTTTATGCCTTTTATTTTTTCGGTCAAAAATATCAGGCAATTTTAATTTTTTTAAAGGCAAAAAAAGTTTCATGCACATTTTATCATCTCATCAGCACGCACATTTTGAGCTACGAAACTTTTTTATTTTTAATAGTTTTTGATTTGGTCAAGAGGCATTTGAAGAAATACAAACTGCCTGATATTTTTGACCGAAAATATAAAAGGCACAAAATAACTGTTATTTTAAGAAATTGTACCTAAAAAATTGTAAATTTTTTTTATGAGATATTTTTACCTAAATTTCTCATATCTCATAAAACAATAACGTAGCTTGTTGCCTGTTGTTTTTTTTTGTTATGCCAACAATCATATCTAATAATTTTTATTATTTTTATTTACCTAAAAAATAAAGTAACAATCATATCTAATAGTTTTTATTATCTTTATTTACCTAAAAAATAAAGTAAAATAACTGTTTTTTACCTAAAAAATAAAAGTAAAAAAAAACAGTTATTTTTGCCCGAAAAATTTAAATGCAAAAAATAACAGTTTTTTGCCTTTTATAAAAACTTTTTTATAGCAACAGTCACATATTAAAAAGGCAATAATAATGGTATATTTAAAAACGTCCACCGGGAACATCATTTTCGATATGCCTTTTTCATCTGCAACTTGTAAATAAATAACAGTTATTTTCTTTCGGTCCCGAGAAAAAAAAATTTAGTCCACAAAATTTGGAAATACTCATCTTAGTAATTCTTTTGTAAATATGCTATTGAAACATTCTTAACTTAAGTTTTAAAAAAAAAAAACCAAAATTGCAACACTAAAAAAAATATTTAACTCCACTTTATAACCACTGTGCGTCATAGTAGCTTTAATGTTAATTCAAAGTGTCTATCAACCTATACATATATATTACTGAAATAATATATGTATAGCCTATAAGATTTTTAGTGCTAAATTTACAGTCAATATAAATTCAACATTTCTTGCCAGTAAAAATCTATTTTATCGCTATAATTTTATTGCTAAAAGTATCTCATAAGTCAATTTTAATAAATATGCGTAAATTCGCTTTTTTATTTGCCCATAAAGTCGATTGTCGGCAAGAACAAACCGTTTAAAGTGTAACGTTAAAATCAATGGGCAGATACTAGATAAAGATGCGTTAAATTAAATTTTATCGCTGTGTTGCCATACATTCATCAATTTGAAATGTAAACAATTGATTGGAATTTTCCATGCAAAAAATATTGCGCTCAAAAAGAGCGAGTGCTGATGGTAGTTTTTGATATACTTCTACTCGTATGTTATGTACATACATACATAGATACCAACAGTGTCTAGATACTGCTGCTAAGTGTGCAAACTTATCGGAGATACTAATGTTTATTGAAATTATTAGTGTAACGATTTCTTTATTTTGGGGCTAAGCAAGACGCTAAGTAAACAGCAAGTACAACACAAACAACAACAACAATTCGAATATATCTCATATCTCATAAAACAATAACGTAGCTTGTTGCCTGTTGTTTTTTTTTTTTTTGTTATGCCAACAATCATATCTTATAATTTTTATTATTATTTTTGGCCAAACCTTCGTTTATTTTAGTTGGTATGTTTGCTTGCCGAAAAATGTGTTCATAAAAAAAAAATAAATAAATAACAAAAACTTATGCTAAACACACACACATACATATTTTGAGTTCACACAGAGCTGCCAATTTGCATTATTTAGTTCGTTGGGCGGCTAGCGAATAGCGGGTGTCGCTGACAAAATTGCTCGTGTCGTGATGGCGCTGCTTTAACACGCAGTTCTCTGAAGGTGAGAAGCTGACAGCCCAACTTAGACAATAACCAAATCACCAACAACAACAACAACAACAACAAAAACACCAGATTATTGCTAGGTGGGTCCATTTAGCATTCAAGTGTTAATTAAATCTGTACAAAATCTTAGCGACAGTGAAAAAATAAATTATTTACGAGTTCATTCATGCATGCAATAAAATTCAAATGTTTTTAAAAAAAAAAAAACAAAACACATAAAAATAACACCAAAACAGCAACAAAAATTAACGGCGATATTTATAGCTATATTTATTTGCTGCTACTTGTTACTAATATATGCGAAGTGCTTTCAAAAAGAATCTCAAAAACTTTGTATCTTTTCTACTTAAGTATTCGTTATCTGTGCTTTAGGCTGCATTCCAGTGTCTCTTTAGAATATTGTTATCAAAAGTTGAAAGAATTTTGTGAGGCCTCAAGGCATAACAGCATATCTTGGTTTTTTGCAATTTTTTAGACGAACACTTTAAAGTTAGACGAACACATCAAAGTTAGAATCAGCAAGAGTTAAATGAAATATTTTGCCATTTATTTTGAGAATATCTCAAATGTCTGTTTGTAAAACGAACAATAAAAGAAAATGTATGATTTAGCTAATACTTTTTAGGCTAAAGCAAAAAAATTAATATAAATACTTTCAAGATAGTACCGGGCGTTATTATTAAAAAAATCCTAAATAAAGATTTTGTCAAAATTTTGACCAGGTCAGAAAGTAAATAAAGAATATAAGGGGTATTCACGATTCAGTGCAATTGCCTGTGCAGTTAAGGACATGCTAAGGAGGAGTTGTGCACTTTGCAAAAACAAAATACACGTACGTCAAAAATCTGCACAAGTGCTTTTCTACAATTGCCTTAGGTTGTAAACAGAGTGAACGCCGAGGCGGACAGGCAGGCAGACAGGCGTAGGCAAACTACGTGAACAAGCTAGACAAAAGTTATTTCTTTCTCGTTTCTTTGCAAGTTACTGCCTGCGCCTGTCTGCCTGCCTGTCTGAATCGGCGTTCACTCTGTCCGCAACCTTAGGCTGCTCGCTGAGTAAGTCTGCGGACAGAGTAAACGCTGAAGCAGGCAGGCAGGCAGGCAGGCAGGCTGGTTTGCTTACTTGTTCCATTGCGAGAAAACTCGCTTCATACGATTTCATATAAACCTGCTCAAAGTGTGCAGAGTGGAAGCAGGCAGGTCAGATCAGATCAGATCAGGTTGTTGCGAGAAACCAGGCTGGCGCAGGTTTCTCGCAACTGAATTTGTTCTTTTTGTGTTGTTTTTTGTAATTTTTCAAGGAAACTACGTTTTTTTATTATCTTTAGAATACAAGAACAATTACAACAAAAACATTCAACAACAACAACGCGTTGAACGAAACAAACATCAACAGCAGCGAAAGCGCACATGTTTATTTGAGTGTGAGGGTTGTTTTTGGTGGGTATTGACAAATTTGGTTATCGTCGATTAAAATTGTGTTGTTGTTGTTGGTGATAAGTTGTGCACGTGAAAATGATAGATTGATAGAATGGGAAATTGTTGGGTACATAAAAAACAAAAGTAATACATATAAAACAAAACAATAAAAAATTAAATTGCTTTGGTTTTGCATTTTTTTTTTAATATTTTAAACAGTAAAACCAGGGACTAATATGTTGGCAGCCCCCAAATTACAAAATTTTTGTAATACAAAAATCAAAAATATTTAAAAAGCAATAATTTTAAAGTCATTTCAAATGTGATAAAACATTTTGAATTTTTGAATTTTTGAGAATTTTGTTCGTAAAAGTACTCAAACTCGACATTTTCAAAAAGGTACACTTCTAATAAAAAATTCCATAACGACCAAGTTATTCAAATTAATGACACAATTTTTTGTATTTGTATTAAGTTTTGTTTTAGAAAATTGTTAAACAACATTTCATTACCATTTTTTAAAATTTGGACTTTTACGATTTTTTTTATTACAACAAGAAAACAGAATTTTTTCGAAAGTAAAATATCACAACTCTGGTAATTTTCATTCGATTTTTCTCACCGATGACACGTTGAAAAGGTATTTGAATCTGCTATTGATTAAAAGTATAGAATGATTTAATCAGTTTACAGAATTTTAATACGCATTTTAATGACGAAACACCTCATTTCCGCCCTTTATACCAATGTAATGAGATTAAATCACAATGAGCTTTACTTTATCGGTGTCCGATTTGGATAACATTTCTGGAGAGTTATCTTATCGGCCATTGGAACATTTCTAGCCACCGAAGGAAACGTTAATTTTAGTTTGAAATTCTCAGTGCAATTCTGGGCTAGCCTAGTGGCACAACATATCGCACACCCTCTTCAAAAGAGTCACAACTCAAAAAGTTTACATATATACTTTTTCGTGTAAGACTATTGTAGTGATCATATACATCGGCTATCTTAATTTTGTACACATATTCTTAGTCTTTAATTAAAAAAAAAATAGTTTTGTCTCTTTTTTTTTTGTATGGAGTCCCTTAAAGAAAAAAATTGTTTTTTGCTTTTCCTGAAAATGAAATTTTTTGAGATGTAGTTCTTTTGAAGAGAGTGTGCTGTTTATGCATAGAAAATAAAAATTTTTCATAGGGGAAAAAAAATTAATAACAAACTCGCACTGATCTGATCTGACCTGCTCGCATTCACTCTGCACGGCTTATTTACTGAGCAGGTACCTGCCTGCGTCTGCCTCCCTGCCTGCTCGCATCAGCGTTTACTCTGTCCGCAGACTAACCTCCGAAGCACGCAGGCAGACAGGCAGGCAGGCGCCGGTGCGACAAAAGTGGCTTCATACAGTTTCATATAAATCTGCTCGAAGTCCACATAGTGACGGCAGGCAGACCAAGGCAGGTACAGCGAGAAAAGTGGTTTGTCCTAGTTTCTCGCAGCTGATTTTGCGTAATTGTCTAATTTATGTTAAAATTTGATAGAAATTTTTTTTAAACGGAGTTTTAACGCAAGGAAACATTTTTTATTACATTCATTTTATGTTTATTAGTTTTTCGTTGGACGAAACACACTCCCAAACATAATAAGCATCAGCACACGTGTATATATTATGATAAACACACAAAATCAACACCATACAAACACAACACACCAACGAACAACATAGTGTGAAGATTGTTTTTGTTCTTGTGCATCAATGTTGTTGTTGTTGGTGATAAATGTTGCATAACTGAAACAACGAAAATTATGGGTTGATGAAATTACCAATTGTTAGACATGTAAATAGATAAAAATAATCCTTTTAATGCGTTGTTGTTCGCATTCAATACACATTTTGTGGAATCCGAACTCAAAGGACTGTTTTTATTTTGTTTTCATCATTGTATTTGAGTGAAAAGAAACAAGCGCGTCGGAAGCGAATTTCATCTGGGGGGGCAGTACAAATGGGGGGGCAGTACAAATGGTGGTGCAAAAAAAGTTCACCAAAATTTCTTCACATGAAACATGAAGAAGAGAGAAAGAAGAGGAAAATATATAATACAAAAATATTATCGTTGTAAAAAAACTGATATTTTGAATAACTTTTCCTTTTAAATTGTTTATCTAGCTAAAAAAGTGGGGGGGGCAACTGCCCACCTTTCCCCCCGCTTCCGACGCCAATGAAAAGAAAGAATAAAAATAAAAGAGCAACAACAGAATAGATTCGTCGGAACACACATCGTGTGAGGTAAGCCAATGCTCGTTTGCCAGAGCTGTAAAAGAATGCAGTAAATTGGATTTTATAAACAATAAAGTGAATCAGTGAATAACGAAATAAGAATGCATTCAATGAATGCAAAATTGATTTATAAATAAAATTTTCAATTCATATTCAGTTTTAAAAAAATGAACAACTATTTACTGCAATTATTCACTTTCAGGTTCAGGGTTCGGACTTGAAAAATTTGTAAATCGCAGTAAATTTTGAAAAAAACGCAGTAAAACGATTTTTTCGCAGTAGGTTTTTTATTTTTTCTTAATAAACAATCATGCCCTTACATTTACTACTAATTTTTATATATTAATGTGTATAAAATATACATATAACTAAATATAACTATATATCATAACTATATCATATATAACTATATACCAGAGAGGGGAATAAGGAATTTTTAGAAATTATTGTTTTCTTCCAGAAGATCCGAAAATCAGTTGTTCAAATTTTTTAATAATAAAGCGAAAATCGATTCAGTTTTCAACGAAAAATATCAAGAAGCATTTAAGTCAAATATAAAGGCCCATAACCATAGTCAAAATAAAAGTCGACTCTAAATTCAGTGCCAGCTTTTTGACAACATATTATATTAAAAAACTGTCAAAAATGCTTAAACTAAATTTAGAGTCGACTTTTATTTTGTCTATGGTTATGGGCCAAAGTAATTTATAGCATTAGTTTGCTAAAATCAAGAATATATTACTCTTTGCTTCCTTTTAAAGATAGCGGTATTTTGTTGCGCTGTGCTAGCTGAGCACAAAAAGAGAAGAGAAATCCTGGCATAAAAAACGGGAAGATTTCTTAAAAAACTTTACACTTTACTATTTATAAAATCGATTCTTTAGGATAAAACTACAAAATATGCTTCTGAATGGTTTTCATATCACATAATAAACATACGTTTTGTATAAAATTCTTTCATCGCTCCTTTTCGATTTTTTGCGCTCATTTTTACTTCTTAAGCCTAGTACTCTGTTCGTTTACGTGAAATTTCGCTGGCAACATCTATTTATTTGTTGCGTGAAATTTCTGACTTAAAGTCTGTTGCGAGGAATTCCTATGGCAACGTTTCTCAGAGAGACTCAGAGAATAAGTTGGGAGATTTCATATGATAGCTCTCTTTTCACTTCAAAATAAATAGGCAGTACAATTAAATTGCCGTGAAAAAATGTTGCTCAGAAAGATGTTGCGATAATTTCACGCAGCGGAACAGAGTACTGCTCTGGCGAACATGTTGTGAAAATTTACACGCTTGTTTCGCAGCTGTCACTTTTTGTAAAGAGATTTGAGTGGAATTTCACATGAAACTGAACAGAGTACTATGCTTTAAGGTGAATAAAATAAATTTATATGAATTCGAACTGTTTATTTAAACAAGATTAAACTAATACAATTTTTTTCACTAAAAATATTCTTGCGATTTTCTAACCTACAAATTTTAAGAGCCTCATAGACTGAGTAGTTGTCGTGTCTCAAGTGTCATGGCAATATAAATTTGTATGCGATAAATAGAGTTCTTCTTAAAATTAATTCGCAGTTGCTATGAAATAAAATTTAAATATATGTGAAATTCAGAGCTTTTCAGGATCCGAAATTTTGAATCAGAGTAGCACTTTTACATACAATAGATCAGAAAATTGCCAAAAGATTTTAATTAAAAACTTGCCAGTACAGAGTAAGTGTACTCTTGCCCCTTCGTCACCAAAACTCACGTAAACTCACCACGATTTTTCTTACAAACTTAAATTCTTGCTTTCAAGTCTTGAACAATGTAAAAGGGTCTATGCTTTCAATCAAAACACAACTAAAAAGACACATTGCGAAGCATATAAAATTTAAAAAATAAGTAAAAACGAAAAAACATATCAAAAGAAAACAATAACTAAATCTATCAATCTATCTATCTTGGATCATTGGGTGAGTGTTGTTTTTGTTTTACGTTGCTGTTGTTGTTGGTAAATTTTTCCATCGTCTCGAATGATCGTGGAGAATCATTCTTAGCAAAAGAAATACGAAAAAACACAAAACAATAACAAACTATGTCGCACTGATCTGATCTGCTTCTCGCATTCACTCTGTGGTGCTTAATTGTGGAACGGGTTGTTGTCTGTGCCTGCCTGCCTGCCTGCTTCGGCGTTTACTCCGCAGGCAGCCTTAAACATGAGGACTGGAGTAGTTGTGCACTTGTGTGCATTGAAAAGTTTTGACAGCTTTGAAATAGTGATGGTGGTGTGTTCACGAAAACCTAATTGCACAACCTCAAGTCCTCAACTGCACTGGCAAGTGCACTGAATCGTGAATACCTCTATTATCTAAGCGTTATGTGGAGTTTGAGAGAGCAATTTCGTCGAAAAAGGACAGATGTGTAGAGAGAAAACTCAAGGATTTTACACCTCGATCACGCACCATCACCGAGGCTATTATCATGATCTAATCCAAAACTCAACAAATACCAACGAACACTCAACTTATTTATTATAGAGGTCGCACATTGTTAGAGGTTGTTAATATAATAATGACAATGAAAATATAGTTTACTAATTTAAAAAACGCCAATAGGTTTTTGTCCTTATGGTTGTCATGCCTTTTTGAGGGTTTTTTCTTAATTTTTTAGCTTGCAGCTGCACGAGGGCATCCAATCCCGGGATCCCGACTTTTCTTAGTTCCGACCGTGCCGGGATTGCAAGGCCTGAAATCCCGGGATTGCCTCTACAAAAAAAAATTTCTAAAATAGTCCTACAAAAAATTCAATAATACTACCAAGAAAAAAATGAATGTGTTTTAAAAAAATTTTAAAATAAAAAACTTTCTAAAATGGTTTACAATAGGTCTGCAGAAAATAACACAATAGGCCTTACCAATAGTCATTTTAATGACGACTCTAACAGTCCTATTCTGGCAAAATAATAATTGTTACCCAATATTTTTAATATTTCTATGTGTTTGTTTTAATTTTTTGATTTCAAACAAAACTTTAAGCCCAAAAATAATAAATTTTGATAAAAATTGTCACCTGCTTTTCAGATAGTGATAATTTCATTAAAAAGTTTTGTTTTTGACCCAGTTTTTGACCTTTAAATTTTGTTTTGAACACAAAAATTAAAAAAAAACACATATAAATATTAAAAATACTGGGTAAAAGTTGTTACTTTGCCAGAATAAGGCTGTAAATTTAGTGCAAGACAAAAAATTCTATAGAAATAATGTCAGAAAAGCTCACACTCATTTTAGAGTTGACATTAAATCGACTTTTGGTAAGGTCGCAATGTCCCAGCAAAAAAAGTGCATCCAAAAGAAGCTAAATTGGAAGGGAAAGTTTTGAATTCCATCCCTTCCACTTTCATACCAAGAAGGCATTCTTTTAACATATGCATGTCATTGGGAGGAATACTTTCATTAATCTTCTCCAGAAGTGCTTCCAGAACTTTTTCAATGGAAAATTTCTTTGATCCCTTTAATGAAAGGATTCTAGTAGGTGTTTCCAGAAGAACTTTAAGAAGGCATTCCATGGAATAGAATGGTTTTTTGTGGTTTGGGGGTTAAAAAAATCCCTAACAAAATATCCCTTTTTCCGACATTCTCTCGATTTTGGTGTTGGAAATGAGAAGTATTTCGGTTTTTTTTTGTGGTTTGAAAAAATTCCACGTAAAATATCCTTTTTCCCGATTTTTAAAGCATTTTAGTGTAGAAAGCAGTAAGTTGTTGGATTTCATTGGGGTTTAAAAAATCCCTCGGAAAATATCTAAAACATATATTATAATTATATATAATTTTTGTACTTTAATTGAATTTAAATGCCATTTGAATGTCTTCCAGAAGTAGGTTATAAGAATGCCTCTTGAAAGAACTTCTTTATAAGGCTAAAAAGAAGCACATTTTGATCTATAGAGTGTCTTCTGGAAGCAGTGTCCCTAAGAATGCATGTCACATTTGCATCAAAAATTTTGCTGGGGTGTTAAACACAAGATACTTCCTAAGAAATACTGAAATGTGATTTTAATAATACAAGAATAAAAATCTTTTTTAACCAGCTGTAAAAAATATGACGTGATACTACTTTAGAAATACCGAAATGTGACCTTAAAACAGAACAAAACTTCCTTAAACAAATAGTACAAAATATCACAAAACTCTTACTTAGATATCACGCATACATTTCATTACTTTAACTGACATTTTTCAGTATTTTAACGTATATTTTGGAGCATTAATGACAAAACGAATTTAATTTTTTTTTTCTAATATCCAGTTTTGTCAAGTATGTGTGTATTTTTAAATATCAATTTGCTTTAAACAAGTTATTAAAACATTATTCCAAAATAAAAATTTTCTAATAGGTTGCGTACGGAGGACACTTAAAAATACCGCAGTTAGTTAATTTAGAAAAAAAACAATAAATCAGCGAAATGTGTTAAAATTTCAAGAAACATTTTACCTGTATGAAAAGTGTATATGGTATATAATTCAATACAATTAGGGTATTCACAAGGTGTGCTATCATGTTATATTGTCGTATTGCCCTAAAATTTTACAACTAAAATTTACATGATAAATAAATGCAAAAAAGAAACAGCTGTTTGATTACGACACTTCAATAAATATAGCTTTCAGAGTACTTTTACATATATTAGTACTTTTTTATATGGAAGGCAACAATAAAATGTTAAAACTAGTGCAAAATCCTAGGACAATATGACATTATGATTTGATAGCACAACTTGTGAATACCCTAAATATTTTAAATTAATTCAAAGTTAAAAGCAAAAATTATATAAATTAAAATTTCGGTTGCGTACGATGTCGCCAATGGTTGCGTATTTGGACATGTATGAAAAAGAAAAAAAAAAATAATTTTTCACACTGTTTGCTTACAAAAAATGCGCTTACTGTGCCCAGTAGTTCCAGTCTTGAAGAAATCTCAAATCAATCATGTACGATTTTTCTTGATCCTTGGCGAAACATGCTGATTGAGCCATACATTTCATTGACGAAAATTTCATATATAGGCCTATTGCGGTTCACAACACAACAGTAATTTCTGTTTTTATTGTGTACATTCCTAATACTTAAAATAAGACACAACAGTGTATTGCTGTGAACCGTAATAGGCCTAATAAATGTTCCAAATTCGTGCAAGACGCAATGCAGAAATGTCGTGATTTATCATGCACAATCCAATATCGAAATATTGAGGAAGTTTCGTTAGCGAAAAGTAGACAGTAATATAAAGAAAATTCGTCAAGGAATTAAAATCGAAATGTGTGATAAAATTCGGAAAGGAATGTTATACAGAAACATTTTAATGACATAATCTTAAATTATTTTTAAAATATGGCAGGGAACCACGTTTTTTGACAAAAAACCAATTTGTGCGACCTCTAAACCACTTCCAAAAAATTTTTAAACAAAATTCAAAATTTCCTTACCCTAAAATCTTTCAAAAAACGCGTGAGCAAAAAAATTTTTTTCTTTTTGGGACACCCTAGTGTATATGCTCAGACATGTTTTTGCTTTTATTTCTTATAGCTCTTAGTAACGTGCTGAAGTATGGTAAAAAAAAATTTAGTTTGCATAACGTTGATTTTTTCACTTTGAGGTTTACTGTTTTACGAAATTCGTGATATACTAAAATTATTACACTATTCTTTTTTTTTTTTTAATTTCAAGAACATGCACAAAAAATTCAATGATGCTAAATAAGAAAAACCTGCATGTGATTTTAGAAAATTTTATAATAAAAACCTTTTTTAAACTAGCTGTACAAATTAACTAGTGTCCGATCGAATATTCCGTTTCGGTTTCGGTTACGGCCAGTTTCTTCAATTTTCGGCTGATTTCCGATTTCTGAAACTAGCCGAAACTTTTGGTAAAAAGTTCCTACAAATCTTGCTATTTTTCTAAATTTTTTAACAAAACTAGACTCTATGGGTATCATAAGAAAGGTAATTTAAGTACCTATTCAACAAGGTACCTATTCAAATATGAAAATCCATGCCTAACATTTAAAGATATACACATTTTTAGTATCGCGCTTTCGTAAAAGGGAAACCACTAGATTTCCAGACAAATTGTAAATATAATAATAGGTATATCATAAAAAGTTATGAATGTGCTTTCATGTTTGATAGATACCTCGTTGAATAGGTACTTGCATTACCTTTCTTTTGATAACCACAACGTGGAACACTAAAAAAAAAACAGAAAGATTTGAAGTCTATTTTGCAACTTTGGAGGCCTATAACTTCTAAAAAAATTGCCAGCGGCCTGAAATTTGGATTTGGATTTAGGAGGTTAAAATCCGTATAATCCAACAAAAAATATAAGAAAAGAGAGTTGTCGCTATTCTTGACTTATACCAAAATTTCTTGCATCAGTTATTTAATTCAAATATATAAGTTGGGTTTAATAAAAATATTTACAACGCATTGTACCAAAAGTTTGTAGTTCTAAAAAAATGTAGATTGTAGGTGCATACTATTTTTAGTATATACTAAAAAATAAAATAAAAAAATTATCTCATTTATTATTATAGTAAACTTCAATTAATTATTATAAACTTTAATATTCAAATAATACTTGTTTTGTACTAGTAGTACTTTTGTTTTCTTTTAATTAAAACAATCATTTATAAAAACTTAAATTTTCATATTAATAACCAGTTTCGGTTTCGGCCGAATATTATAAAAAATAACATTTTTTTTTTAACTAGCTGTACAAAATGTAAACGTGAAAAATGTAAATTTATAAACCTTTTTTAAACTCACTGTGCAAAATATTAAAAAATACTATCTTAAAAAAACTAAAATGTGTCATTGAAAAATTAAAAAAAAATCCATAAACAAGCTGTACAAAATATTACAAAATTCCTACTTAGAAATACTAAATTTAATAAACAATTTTATTTTTTTTTTTCGATAATGTTATGAACCTTCTAATGATCTCATTTATTTAATTTTTTTTTTTCAAAGAATTGATCCTTGTTTCTCAGATTTAAACAATAAATACTATCCAAACATGTAATCGAAACTGGGTTTTTTATTATTTAAAAATCTTCTGCAATGCTTTGTGCTGTAAAACAAGGCATAACTACTTTAAAACTTCATATTAAGTCTTTCAAAAAATTCGTTTTCCAAGCTTTGTCAAACTCGGGACTAGATTGTGTTTTTCAAATCCCGAATCCCATAACGTGCATGTATGTTTGTGAGTATGTTGTATATTCTCTTTCGTTACAATAAAAATTGTAAAAATTTTAAAATACTTATTCACAAAACAAAAACACTTTTTTTTTTGACTGAGAGGCATAATAACACAGGTCGGGTGCAGCAAGTCCTTCATAAATTTCACAAAAATTACTGTTTAATTTTGATATTTTAACATAAGCATTGATATTTAAAACTTACCCTGAGATTGGAATTGAAAAAATGTGGAACACGCTTATAAAAACTGACGTCTTCAAAATATTACCATATTCACAGATTCGAATGCTCTAAAATACCGCTGTAGAGTTATTTTAACTTCGACCAAAGATAATTTCTTCAATGTGACCTTGATCATGGTTTAGTCATGGTTAAGTCATGGTTGCAAACAAATTTATCCCCTTGTTAATGTTATATGGTGGAGATGCGTACTGCGACCTAAATTAGATCTATTGTACCTCCTTCTCTAAGCTCCGCTGGGTTTGCGGATTACAGAATTCCATCCAGCCCTATTTCTCTAATGAATTTGAGAATATTCTTAGATTCAAGGGGTGAAACCTGCTCTAGACTCAGCTCATAGTGAGTAGGTGTTATGGAATATCCTCTGCTTCTTCACAGAAACGGCAGTTACTATCGGTTCCTATGCCCAATTTCATCAGGTGGTATTTGATTTTACAGTGTCCTGTAAGGAACCTCGTTAGAATCCTTAGATTCGGTTTGCCTAAGCTTATGCACAATTTTGCTCTCCGAGTGTTAAAATCTATGAGGAGATATTTGGATTGTCTTAGCTTTGGGAGGTTTTTCCAGAAGTTTGAACGTTTATGCCTCTCCTCCCTTCTTAGTTCTTCTTTTATAGAATGTGTGCCCAATCCGCAGAATGGTTCTGGTCCTATAAATTTTGTTGCTGCACCCTGTCGCGCTAGACCATCGGCTTCTTCGTTACCCTGTATACCTTTGTGTCCTGGGACCCAAAGTATAGTAACAGTGTTATTCTTGCCTAGTTCGTTGTGTTTTGTTAGGCATTCTTATGTTATTTTCGATGATATCTCACAGGAGACTAATGCTTTGATTGCTGCTTGGCTGTCTGACATCACAACTATATCCTGACCTTTGTATTTCCGGTCCAGATTGAATTGTGCACACAGCTGTATTGCTAGGATTTCTGCTTGGAAGATACTGGGTGTTGTCCCCATAGGTTCAGAGTGCTTGGTTCTTGGCCCGTACACCCCTGCGCCTATACCTTCCAATGGCTTGGGCCCATCTGTATACCATGCTATACTGTGTGGTTTCTTGACTTTCGATATCATCTCGCTGTCCCACTCTTTCTTGGTACTAAGCTTAATTCCGAAGTGTTTTTCGAAGTTATACCTTTTTACTATATCGTCTCTTGGTAGATCGATGTAGGGAGTGTGCTTTGCAATATTCTCCTTCTCTCTACTGCTGATAGTTTTACCTAAACCTGTCCCCTCTTTTGCAATGCACAACAGAGTTCGCTTGGCTACTCCCTCTATGACAAGGTGTAAGGGTGTTAGGTCCAGAATTACTTCTAGTGCTGCTGTAGGGCAGGTCCTCATGGCCCCTGTGATGCATACACAGACCAGTCCCTACACCTTTGATAGCATATTCCTCATTGTGGTTAGCTTGGTTCTCTCAGCCCATGCTATTGCACCATAGGTGAGGATGAGTCTCACCATCATGGTATACATCCAGCGGAGAATTGTTGGGTTACAACCCCAGCTTTTCCCCGCCAGGCTCCTACATACCATGGGTGCGCGCGTTGCTTTGTTTATAGTTACCTCTGCATGTCTTCTCCAGAGAAGCTTTGAATCTAGTGTAAGTCCCAGATAATTTATACCCTTAAAAAATACACAACCTCGTAATAAATAGTAATAAAAGTAAATTCTCTCATAAAAATATCATTACGTTTGGTTTAACCCTTTATAAGGCAAATGGCATATTTCTACAACCAACATTTTTGTTCGAAAACGTTGTGAGAATATAAGTAGTATTGTGGAAAATAGATATATAAGTATTAACTAAACTAAACCAAACTAAACTAAATTAATAATAATTGAGTTAACCCCGATATTACTACATATCTTTTTGGCTATAATGAAAAGTTTTTACTATTGCATCAGAAATTTTTCTTAAGTTTGTCTTTGAGATGATATTTTCTTTCAGTGCTTTCATATTTATACTAAAAATCTGTTCTAAAAATAGTACTCGAAAAAAGATTTATTTTCTTATCTCTAAAAATGCGATTTCACTCGTAATAAAAGCTTTCTTATCGCACCTTATCGCCGCATGCGGCTTGTGTAAGTATCGCAACCACCGCTAAAGTTTTATTTCTTTCAAGCGGTTGAAAACGAATGTAACAAGGGTTGCAGTATTAACTTTATCCTTTTCAATCATGTTTATTTGTTAAAGTTCTTAGTTATTTGTCCTAAAACAAATTTGAACTATGAAGTGTTTGTTTACAATGCAAAGGGGAAATAAAAAAAGTGAAAACTGTGCAAACGACTGCAACTAAGTGATGATGGTGATGATGATAAGTAAGAAATTTTATACAAAGTTCTTTAACAAATTACTGACAAGCTGCCTTGGAAATACATTATTAACATTTGTAAAATTTTATGAATCTGCGGCTTGTTTTCAAGATTTACAGAGTTTTGTTAATATTGATTGTTCTTGCAAATATTTTTGAAAGAAAATAATTAAAACTGAATTTTGAAATGCTAATGAAATTCTATATAGGTGGTATAGAAAAGTTTTTCTCTATTAGAGTGCAAACAATGGTAATTGTAAGTAAAAGTTCACTGAAATTAAATTCAATTATTGTGGTAAAACTTTTTGCAAGACATACATACATATATCAGTTATAGTTAGTCGTTAAAGTTTTCAGTTTCTTGCTTCAGCATCCGCTTAAACTTTTTAAAATACAGTTTTGCAAATTCTGTTAACCCTGTGAGAACCGTCACACACAATTGTGCTATCTGACTTTCAAGAATTACTTAGAAAGTCATTTTAACTTTTCAAGTTAACTGAGTTAGTAATCGCTTTTATTAATTTTTTTTACATCTCTAGTTGAGCAAAATTTATCGAAAAAATGTAATCGAAGCAAGGAATTAATCATTTTTCTTTGCGATCTCGAACAAGTGCAAAATTACCACGTGATTAGAAGCAAGAAAAAAGAAAAATGTTAATACTACTTAAAATTAGGGTTAACTATTAGAAACTGGCATCAATTTTACTCAAAGAGAAATGTTTTTTTAAATAGTGCTATTTTTTAAAGAAAAAAGCAACAGATAGCAGAATTGAGCACTTTGGAGTCTACTTCAAAATTTCAAGTAAGCGCACAATTGTGATATCTGATTATTTTAAGGAAAATATTTAACCTTCAAAATAATGACGATGTCAAAAGAGTTTTAGAAACGCCCCAGTAGAGAATTAATCATTACTGAACTAGTTATCTAATGATTGCTTCATAATGGGAGGTAGTTCCCTGCTGGATTACAACACACACAAATCAGGCATTATTTTAAAATGGGCTTATCATAGGCGGTAATGTGTGGTTACATCCAGCATTACTTATGAGTCAGAGGTGAAATAATTACATCCAGTATTACAAATAAATCAGAGTACTACTAGTTACCACCTGCATTACCCATAAGTCAGGGGTCAACTACTTACCACCTCCATTACCCATAAGTCAGAGATCAACTACCTACCTCCAGTATTACCTATAAGTCAGAGGGTAACTAATTACCTCTCGTATTACCTGCAAGTCAAAATGTAACCCATTACCTCGAGTATAATTTTTAACTCAAAGAGTAACTACTTAGCTTTATGCTGCCAAAAAAGAGTACTCGTTGTTTCGTTTCAGTTGAAATTAATTTTTTATTAATACATTATTATGCCTATTGAAATACATATAGAATTAAATCAAAAATTTTTAAAAAAATAAAAAAAGTAACTTGTTGTTGTTGCAACCTGTTGCTTCAGGAACTTATTTGGCATTAAGCTCAAATATAATTCTAAACAAATACTATTGTTTTTTTTAGAATTATTAAAAACAATGTAGTAATTAAAATATGCCAGCATTAATTTTTTATGTAAAAAAAGTAAAGTTTAATACAAAAATTTTAAAAAACGGGTATCACAAAGATTTCTGATGACGCCTTTAGCCGGGCAGAAATTGTGCAATAAGATCAGCTAGTGATTTTTTCCTTTTTATATTGAAAAAACTGTGTTGTTGTTTCTTTGGAAAGATTCGTTAGAACAATTAATTGTTCTAACTTTGACCTTAAGCTCAATAAACGATTTTAAACTATCAAACAACTAGAATTTGTATTTAAAATCAAGTATGATTTAAAGTATCAAACATTTAGAATTTGTATTTAAATCATATAAAGTCAACATAATTTTAAAAAACTTTAAAAAATCCAAATATATATTTTTGTATTAAAAACTTACAAATTTTTAGATAAATTATAAAAGAAAATACAACTCATTAAACATCTCAATTAAAAATCAATAAAAGTTAGTCTTATTTTATTTTAAGGATTTATTTTTTGTTGATACATTTATTTTTTTCTAAAGAAAGTAATTTTATAGTTTTTGAAGAAATTTTTTAGTTCTCCCTCCTTAAAAAGTGCCCCTTTAATTAAATATATATAATACTAATTTCGAAGTTATCATTTGAGATGTTATTGCACGTTGAAAAAAAAGTAATAAATATCCAACCAATAAACTGGAGGCAATTCTTACCGTAGTTCATTTGGACTACGTTTTTGAGATCCCTGAACTGACTGTAATGGTTAATTTTCAATGTTTTTTATGTCATCATTGTTTGCTACAATTCAAAAATTTTCAGAATCTTCTGAAGAATTACTAGTGTCCGTCGGAGTTAAATTTATTTTTCTTATTACAATAGCAAATATATAATTATTTCTTTTATAAAAAGTTATAAAAATAATTGTAATTTAGTGTTCCAATTACACTTACCGTATTGATTTTTGTTTAAATATTTTGTTTTATTTCACTTTATAGTATAAACTTGATCAACCGAACGCATGGAAATCACTTTGATCAATCTAGAAATTGCACTTTACTCATCAAAACCGGTCTCAAAACAGAGCAATAATTGATATAACAAAAGAAAATGTATTTTTGTTGTTAAATTATCAGGTATTACAGCTTAGGTTATTTATTTTTAAATAGGCTTGGGCATTTTAGTTCACTAAAAAGATCGCTCTTTTCAGTTCAGTTGAGTTTAATGAACTAGTTCGTTCATATAGTTATTTTAGTTCATTTAGTTCGTTCGCTCTTTTAGTTCGTTTCGTGCACTCATTCATGTTGTTAGTTCGTTAGGTCTTATAGTTCGTTTGGTGTTTTAGATCGTTAGGTAAGTTAGCTCGTTGTATTTTTTAGTTCAATAGGTCTTTTAGTTTGTTTTGTTTGCTCTTTCATGATCAGATCTATAAAATGAAACAAACTATATGAACGAATCAATCATTAACTGCGGACATAGAGGAAATTCACATAAAAATACTATATATGGGGCATTCCACACAATATTTGCCACAAAGATTTGTTTTTGCAAAAGTTTTTTTACCGTTCATTAGTGAAAAACTGTATCAGCACAAACTCAAACCATTGTTGAGTGAAACCAAATTTTTTCTAGTTCATTTCGATCTGACTCGCTTCAAAATCGATTGAGCTAAAAGAACGAGAATCAACGAACTAGGTCACATAGTTCATGAGTGCGAATAGTTCAATTGAACGAGCTCGTTCGTGAACTACCCAATCCTATTTTCAAATCGTAAGCGAGGACGTAAGGTTTTGAGTTGATAGGCTGGATTAACGACTGTTGTTACGGCGCATTCTGTTTGACATTATTTATATGCAAATTGTAAGCGAAGGCATAATGACATGTGCTTGCAGGAGAACAAGTTACTGAGCTAGTTGCGGCAGTAATGACTTCTCATTTCCCCACTGAGGCATGCTTTTTATAGACAATTTCTTTAGTGATGACCCCTTTTGGGCGGCCTAAACGTCTAGCGTCACTTGAGATGGTACGACCACAACGAAATTCAGTAGACCACTTCTTAACCAGTGAAATAGATAATTTAGAGTCCACATAGTATTTATTCATAGCAGTAAGCTGTTCCTTTGTTTCGGTGATGTTTTTTTTACGCAAAAAATAAGGTTTGGTGAGTTCTAAAGAGCTGCAGGAATGTTTATCGTGCGTTTACCATTCTATACATTCTATGAGAGTATTCCATATTCTCAAACCATTTACAAAGCGGAACGAATGAGCAACAAACATTAATTTTGCGAAGCGAACATGGTAGAACTAGTAAAGGTATATGCATTTCTGACTGCTCTCTTTTTCTCATAGCCAGAATTGTCAAACTCAAGCATTTTGCTATTCTTGCCTATTTTTGCTTTCTTATCGCATTCTCATCGTTTTCAGATTTTGTATGAGCTGTCAACTTCGTTTTGACAGCTCCGGCAGTCTGTCTCTCCGAAATGCATATACCTTCTCTAATTCTACTATGGAAGCGAATAAATGTGCCATTCTGTTTGAGAGAGTTTTAATGAATATTGATTATTTAGTCGTTTGTAGCTGTTTTTTATGGAATGCATTCGGAGAATTGCAAATACTCTCAAATGGTTTTCATGACTTTTGGCTTTTTCTTTAGTTTTGTCTGCTTTTGATCATGCCAAGTATTTTAGTTTTTGGGCAATATGAATCTAAATAATGCGAGTTACAAATTAATACGCAAATAGACCTTATATTAAGGCTATTCACAGTTTGAATACGCAGGCCTGCTATTTTGCTTTGTTGTTGTTGTTGTTTTACACAAACACGCGTAAATTAAAGTTGTCTTTGGACGTGTTTTCCGTACCTCGTATTTTTATGCTCTGTCTACAGCCGCATAATCACACAGATCACAGAGTTGCATAATTTTTTAATACGACAGTCACATGGCGGGGTGCTCACAGTTTCAACAATAACAAATGCTATAAATACGATTTGTTAAATGTACGCTTAAACTGTGAATAGCCGTATTGTGATTTTGAAAATTATGCAAACTTTTTATAATAGGGTTGCCTCCTTATAATATGTATTTTTAAGAATTTTAAACATCATTTAACAGTGCAAGGAGTCGCTGATTTCGAATCTGAGGTCAGAATGGTAATATTCAAGATGGTGGATAGGGTTGCCACCTTAATTTTTTAATTTTACGAATTTGGGGCTGGCGCAAACTAAAGTGTTAAATGATGTGTAAAACTTTAAAAAATAAATTTAATTAGGTGGCAACACTATTATAACAGAAATTCATAATTCTGAAATTCTGACCAACGCCTTCGGATTCAGCAACATATTTTTACCCTTTAGTTTGCGTCAGCATCGAATTTGTAAAAATAGAATAAAAATAGATGGCAACCCTGTTAACCATATTAAAATTTAAAACTCTGACTTTAGATTCGAAATCAGCGACTACCTAACACTGTTAAATGATGTTTAAAACTATTGAAAATACATTTTATTAGGTGGCAACCCTATTATAATAAAAATTCATAATTTTCAAATTCTGACAACGGATTCGGATTCAGCGACCCATTCTTAGCCTTTAGTTCGCGCCAGCATAGAATTCGTAGAAATATAAAATTAGGTGGCAACGCTATTAAACATATTGAATTTTAAAATTCTGACATCAGATTCGAAATCAGTGACCCCTAAAACTTTTAAATTGTGCTTAAAACTCTTAAAAATACATACTAATAGGTGGCAATACTATGGTGAAAATTTAGGTGGCAGCTCTAACCTCAGTTGTCAGAATTGCAAAATTGCAAGTACATATTCGCAAAAATAAAAAAAAATCTAGGTGGCAACTCTATCCGCCATCTTTAATTTTAAAATCTTACATCAGATCCGAAATCATTTACTCCCTAAAACTTCCAATCACGGAGTCTAGAGAACTCTAAAAATTTCTAATACGCTTAAGCTTTTCCTACACAAGCTTAGTTAGTCTTTTGAGAGTACTCTCAAAAATACTCTCAAATTGAGAGTATTCGTTTGAGGGTACTCCCAAATGACTAATTCCATGTGCACAAGCGTCGCATTTCTTTTCATTCTAAGCGCTTTGTTTGCACTCTCACTGCATTCGTTCCATTAATGTAGTTGCTAGCATTCGTTTCGTGTTATGAGAATGCTTTGAAACGGCTATAAATTGCAGTTGTGCAGCTCTTTAGTGAGTACATGAAATTAACTTTTATTCCTCTTCGAATTTCACGAATTCGTATGCTTTTAATGGCTGTCAAACACAAACTAAATGACGCAGCTTGCTCAAAATTTGACAGTAGTCTATTAACAGAACCAGTGTTGCATTAAAAGCCACTTAATTCTCAAATTACCCTCATCATTTAAGGCATGCAATTATAATTATTTCTGAACATTGATCTCAATTTTGTTGTTTTACTTGAATAAAAGTTTATATTTTTAAGTGCATTTCAATATTTATCTGATTTTTTCGCTTAAAAAAAAGACTTAGCACAATGGTGTATCTCAGATGTTGCAGAGTCAAATAGCAAGTCAATGAACGGCCAAGATACATAATTGTTATATGGGCATTTCCTGCAGCTACGCACGTGACAGTCGTACGACTTTAGTGAGTAACAAGAAACTTTAGTGAGAAAACAAAGAAAAATTAAACTTTTCATAAGTTTTCTTATTTTCATTTTTCAATAGTTTACTAAGCGCACTACACAAGGTGTAAAAGCTAAGAGTTTT
The DNA here is from genome assembly GCA_963920525.1 of Dichetophora obliterata. Classification (NCBI taxonomy): domain Eukaryota; kingdom Metazoa; phylum Arthropoda; class Insecta; order Diptera; family Sciomyzidae; genus Dichetophora; species Dichetophora obliterata. The sequence continues at coordinate 17,805,979 of OY986438.1, read as the reverse complement.
CAAGAGTTCAGCTCTTAGTTAGAAGCCACCAAAAATGATACGTTACGTGACACAAAATAGAAGTAGTTTTTACCTGCATAAATATATACGAAAAAATCTGCGAAGTGTGCACAAGTTTTTTTATGAAACCTTTTTTAATATAATCTGGAATAATGTTGCTACACAGAGAAAAATCGCCACATAAAAACCTAATAACGTAGAACAAATTAAAAAAGGTTTCTCTATGGCTTTTACCCAAAAAGATTTTCTTCTTAAAGTTATTGGATATGTCTTTTTAAATTAATTTAAAAAAGAAATCTAATAGAGAACCTAGTACGGTTTTCTTCTCAATTTTGTTTTAGTTACTAGCTACTTTATAAGAATTTAATAAGAAATCTTTTTCAATAAATTTAAGAAGATTTTTAAAGAAAATTTAAGAAATTTTCTTCTAAAAAAATAAATCTCTTCCTGCGTCTTTCATATCTCTTGTTCTAAATACATTTTAAGAAGAAATCTTATTGAAAATATGTGTCACTATTTTTCTCTGTGTACGTATTCATAATTGCTTTGGTAAAAATCTTTTTTAATTATTTTTTACAAACCATAATATGATATGTGACGTGGTTTTGTCAAAGGCGGAGGTAAAGCTCAGCCGCTCCAGGGTCCTGTAAAAAGGTCCATTAACTCTCACAAATTGCTTTGAAAAAAAAAAAATTAAAGACGCAGGGTTTTCAGTAATTCACAAAGTTACTTTTTTGAATACATTAGTTATCCTTAATATAACCTCTTAATTATGCAGCTTCGGGTATTCGCTAGTAGACTTGGTAAACAGTTTGGTAGTTGGTTAGTCTACTGGGTGATAACCGGTAATTGACTCGGTAATCGGTTGGTATTCGCTTTGGTAATCGTTAATCGGTGAGTAATCGCTTTGATAATCTTTAATCAGTTAGTAATCGCTTAAGTAATCGGTAATCAGTTGGTAACAACTTTCGTAATCGGTAATCAGTGTGGAATCGCTTTAGTCATCGGAAAACAGTTGGTAATCGCTTCGGTCATCGGTTGACGATCGCCTGCGTCGCAGCCCCGATGATAGGCCTTGCGGTCAACCGAGGTAGTGACGTGGCTTCAAGAGACAACAAATCTCATTATAGACGACGCTCTTGTGTCGTAGCCCCGGTAATATACCTTGCGGTCAACCGAGGTAGCGACGCACAGTGTTTTGATTTCATACATTCTTGTGCCAAAAATAGTAAACATTGCCGGATTTTGATAAAATTTGGTACAGAGTCCTTTTTTAATCCTATTTAGAAAATGGTGTATATCGGACCAATACAACCCCTCCCTCCCGTACAAACCCAAACTGGGAAAAAGCAATGTCGATATATCTTTGGTCACAAGGAATAACGACTAAACTCAAAGTATCGTAAAAAACGATATTTTAATAGCACGAACTACGACCCAATTTTTTTGAATATATGAATCGTTACAAACAAAATATGTGCAGACATAAGTGATGATCAATTCTGGGCAAAAAATGGATATATGCATTCTTCCAAAAATTGGCAATTAAGTAAATTCCATATCGCTTTTTAACGATATTTTGAGTTTAGTCATTATTCCTTGTGACCACAGATATTTTAATGAAATTTGATACGATATCGTCTTTTGGGCTTATTAACATAGTTTTTAAACACAATGTACATTGATTCACTAACACCCCTTCCCCTCCCCACCCCTTCCCCTCCCACCCCTTCCCCTCCCCACCCCCTTCCCCTCCCCTTCCCCTCCCGTACAACCCGAAACTGAAAAACATCCATTCATCCCCAGATTTCAGTGAAATTTCGTACAATGTTGTATTTTTGGCTTATTAATAAAATTTTCGAATATGATGTACATTGAGACTCAAATGATCACCATCCCCAACCCACCCATTAACCACCCCTTCCACCCCCAACTCAACCTGTACAATCCGAAACTGGAAAACAGGCAAACATCTGCAGATTTCGGCTAACTCTAAGGGAAAAGTTAAAAAGGTTTTGTTATTTTAAGAAAGCTCATAGACAATTACAACAAAAACATAATTCTATCTGGCATTTCTATTTTAACAAAAACAAGAAAAAGTAATAAAAAAATACAGTATACCGCTGTATATACAGAAGTGAAACTTCTTAAAATTAAGGATATGAGAGATTTTTGTGAAAGAGACAGAGAGAAAGAGAGACAGAGAGAGAGAAAGGAGAGCTTCTTAAAAGAAATACAATATAAAATTTGTATAAAAATATTGTGCTTATTTAATATTTACACTTAATTGGTTGGTGCTTTGATTGGTAATACTGATTTAATGGTTTTTGATTACTAAAATATGAGATATATGTCCGTGATTTGCTATTTTCTGCAAATATATCTATATAAGAAAAAAACAAAATATAGAAAAAAATGTATTATAATTCATATCAAAAAAATGTATGACCCCTTAGGTCAAATAAATGAACTGATACTATTAATTTTTCCCCCTCAACATTTCTTATGAACACAACTAGACTCTATCTGCCACCCTTCTGGTGGTGCCCATTCAAAAAACACACAAAATAGAAAATATCATTGCCCTTATACACAATAACGTGACGAGACTCGAAATATTTTTCATTACGAACATTTTTCGTGACGAGACTCTAAAAATTGTACTCTCAGTATCAAATCGCCGCCTAAGGGCCAATTTTTTAGTAAGAGCTTAAACTCTAGTCACATTAAACTGGGGTTAACTCACCAAAATTGGACGTTTAAGCTCGGCTTAGGCAAAAACGAAATACATGATATTATCATTTAAGTCAATTTAACTTCAACGAATGATAAAAAAAATCTAGTTTAAGTTTAAACTGGACGAGTTTTAAAGTCTAATTTTGGTGAGTTTACCTCAGTTAAATATAACTAGAGTTTAAACTCGCACTGAAAAATTGGCCCTAAGAAATTTCAATTCAAAACTAGAATATAGCAAAGCAAAACAAAATAAAAACCTCGTTTAAAACATGTGTTATCGCTTTGTCCTTATTGCTACTTTTTGGTTTGTAAGTTATATTTTTATATTATTTATTTCAATGTTCTTTTATTTATGCATATTTTTTTTTAATAAAATTTCATTTGCGAAAAACCTACTTGCCTTACTTTATCATAATCAAACAATTTTGGAACCATATTTAAAGTCTCTGCTGAAATAACCATTTGGAGCGACGAGGAGCGCGCCACATATTTTGAAATGATGCTACTACCAGTGTGACCAGAGTGGAATATTATATTCCACTTTGGCATATTTTACCTTCGGGAAGCATATTTTTTCTTATAAAAATATGCAGCATAAAAGTGGAATATTTTGCGTATTCCTATATTTTTTAAAATTAACAAAAATTGCAATAAAAAATGTCTATTTGGTGTTATATAAATGTCTATAAGTGGTTATTTTTGGCTATTGACATTTTATATTTTTTCATCTCTAACCACCTTGTTAAACGCAATATAAGGAACTCGTTTCGTTGTCAATTTTATTGCAATTCATTTAATAACTTGACGCAGCTTAAACAGTGAAGTAAATTTGCTTATATGTTTGTTTGGTTGGATTTGTTATGAATTATATTACAGCAGTAAGTAATTTACTCAAGAAAACATTAGGGGTATTCACGATGTGTTGTATTTTCCGATGTTGTTGTAGGTTATATTACAGCAGTAAGTAATTTACTCAAGAAAACATTAGGGGTATTCACGATGTGTTGTATTTTCCCTTGTATTGTGTATTTTTAATAAATTTGATATTTGTAGTAAATTTTGCAACATAACAAAAGCAAAGTGCACAGTTTTCAAAATACAACCCTGTGGAAAAAATACAACGATGGAACACTATTGTATTCTGTGTAAATTTCGTTGTGTATTAGATCAGCTGATTGTGAAAGCATTTCTACTCAGCATGGAGCAAGCTACAGGCTACGCTGTGAGATTATTTAATAAAAATTAATATAATTTATTCTTTCATATCAATTTTTGTATGATTTCCTTTAGTTAAATTATGATTTAAATTAATATTTCCAAACAAAAGTTCATACCAAAATCAGCTGATCTTTAAAATACAATATATACTTTACTGAAGGTTCATTCACAAAGTTGTAAGTATTGTAAATTTTGCAAAAATTTATCACAAATGCACCACATCGTGAATATCGCTATTATTGCAAACAATATTTATTTCTTTTAACTATTTTTAAAAGTGGATTCAAAGCAACAAAGCAGAAAAAAGTTATTGATCAAAGTTGGGTATCTGAAGAAGATTTATTAAAATTTGTGCTTTCCTCGCATAGTTTACCATTTAGCAATGCTGAGGTTGAGAACATTTTTAGTTATATGAATCTTATTAAAAACGAAAATTCGAAATGGAATGCAAGAAAAACTCTTAAATAATTTGTTGAATGTAAAAACATGGCTACATGTTTAAAAAAAGTGTTGTAATACCTATTAAATACCAGATAGCTTAATAAAAAAATTTAGAAATGCGAATTTCTATGATAATAATACAAGCAACAATTTAAGTATTGATCTCGAAGATATGCCTGAATTTTAATTTTGTATATTATATATCGTTGCTTAATATTCAAAAAACCATAACAACGTTCATAATTTTTTATAGGAGAAGCCAAAAACGTTTTAAAATAGCACGTATAGTAGATTTTAAAGTAATAATTTCTTCATAATTTTGTTTATAGTAGTCGTTTTTAGGCATTTGTCCAAAAAACGGCTTTTAAATCTAAAATATGTCCCATTTAAAAACGTTTTTGGCTTCTCCTACAAAAAGTTAAAAATGTTGTTGGGGTTTTTATTTTTTAGGTGACAATATGTAATACACCTATAAGTTTCTGATTTAAAAATTAAGTTTTCTCTGTAAGAAAAGTATTTGACTATTTTTAAGAGAACATAATTCTTGAAAAGACTTTTGGTAAGTACAAATCAACTGATATATTGCTTTGTTTACGTTTTATTAATATAATTCATTAATATTAACTTATGTTTTACAATTTTAAGTGCGATAGTTATCAAAATAAAAAAATGCTTTTAAACTTGCTTCTGTGTTTTTTTTTATATGCATATTTAGTCTTATTTAGATAAATATCTTTGAAATTGAAAGTGGAATATTTTTGTGGAATATAAAAATTGAAAGTGGAAATAAACTGCATAGGAATTATAAGTCGTCTGTTGTACGGCGAATGCAAAAGAATGTTTGGCGGCTGGCTAATGGTTGCTAGAGTGTGAGTCTTGTTGTTGTGGCTGGTAATTTATGTGTGCCACGTTGTTGTTAAGGTTACCTACCCTATGCTGCATATATGAATAACTAACTATACTTACGTACTTATTATAAGTTATTCTATTAATTAACCATTGTTTGTATTATATTTAACATATTCATACCTTTTATACTTTATACTTTTATTTACATTACGATTCATTTATTTTATCGTAAGCTTAATTGTAACGTCTCGTTACAGATACGTTATGTGATATACGTTATGTGACAGATTTTTCCCTTCAAAGAAGTGCAAATATTTTATAGTTTTATTTATTTAATTGAACTAGAAAAACATAGCAAGTGTAATTCAGGACCTTTACAATCGAAAACTAAAAAAAAGAATTCAACTTTGTATTGTACGAGTATTTATTTTACTTATAAAATTTCAACTTTCGTTAAAAGTTTTCAACTTTTGTTGCCATTCATCATGTTAGCTACCATTTTTTAAAACTTAAATTGAAATCAGTTCTTAGAACTCTCATAATATAAATTTAAACATTTTTTCTCTGTAATGAAGATTTAAATTAATTTTAAGTAACATTTAATTTTTTAGTCGCGGTAGACCTTTTGGCGGAAATACCCATATGTTTTTTATTTTTCAGGGAATTCTGTTTTTCATAACTACATCGTTCGTTCACAAAAAAAAAAGTGAATTTTTCATTGCGTTAGTAAGAGAGAAATAGCAATTTGGTTCTCAAAGGGTTAAGTACTTGCTAAGCTTAACCACTTTTCATTTTCACTTTTGCCTTTAAAGTTAAGGTTATGTTTAAATACTTCGGGGAATTCAATTTAAGCTCAAGTATAAAGTTTTCTTATTTCCAAAAAAAAAAAGTTAAAAAAAAACTAGCTAAATCTTGCAGCATATGCAAAAGCACCAGTCAAAGTTCACAAAAATTCTACTGCTCTGAGTAATAAAAGCTATGGAGAGTTTCTTTAAGAATTTCCATTACATGCATTGTACACTTTAATAAATATTCACGGTAATTTTACAGATAATGCAATTGTTACTTAGAATTTTAATTAAGCTTTAACCTTTCAAAAGTTAATCTAAAAGTATCATCAAAAAGTTCAAATTAACACTTTAAGATAAAATGGGAAATGAAAAGTCAAGTAGGTGACCTCTATTTGTATTATCATCAACGAATGGCATTAATGATGAGCCATTAATGAAGTTTTAATATCTTCCACATCAAAGGCAGCATCTTTCATTGACTTTGCAAAGTAATGCTTCGACACGTTAAATATTAAAAGTTTGTATAGCCTTTTAATAATAAATCAATGTTATTGCTTTCATCTTCTATTTATTTTGTCTAATTGTCGGAAGCTTTTTGATTGAAGCTACTTCTTCATGTTTAATAATAAAAAAATAAATTAAAAACAAATCTCTAACCTCTGACATAAATTAACACAAATCAGTGGCGTAGATAGCTTTTGGTTGTGGGGGGGTTCCGTAAAAAATATACTAGCCTTAAAAAAGTATACTTTTGAAAACCTGATTCCATAACTGTTTTCTAAAGCCGAATGTCATGTTTCACAGCCTTAATTTGTAGGTAATTTGTAGAAAAACGGTAGGTAGGTAAAAAATTATGGGCTTGTTGAATTGAATCTAAACAACACCGAAATTCTGGAAACTACACATGTAGCTATATCTCTAGTAATTGTTGACCGATTTAGAAAAATTAAACACTGAACTAAATCAAATTTTGATAAGTTTCTTGAGAAAAAGAAGAATTTTTGGCAGTAAATATTAATTTGGATTCGTGCTTATTAATATTAGAATCAATTCACAACAATGTGAGATATTTGGTAATGTGTCAATGGCTCTGGTAGGGATGTGCAACTGCCAGCAAAAGTCGACTTCGACTTTTTCAACCGTTGAAAATGCAAAAGTCGACTAATCGACTTTTTGAACCTCTAGAAGTCGACTTTTCAACTTTTTTCGACTTTTTTAAAAATATTTTTATACGGCTTTTATAGGGCAGTTAAGAAGCAAATGATTCAATATGAAAAATGTGTTTATTGTTAAAAAATAAATAAAAACATGGTACTTCAGTAAATAAATAAAATAAAAAAAACAAAATATTGCAATTTTAGTTATATAGACAATAAGACTTCTTATAAATAATTTTTCCGGGTAATCGGAAAATGGAGAGTTAATTTTCAAGATAAAGTTTGAGAATATTTTGGAAATTTGTTATGCAAATTTCTTCATCAACCGTCAATATCTATAAAAGTAAAACAAAATGTGATGTCTATCTATGTGAAAATGCTATCTTAAAAATGAGAACTCCCTTTTCCTATTCCCAACGAAAAATTATTCATAATTGGGCTGACCGCCGAGCTCTAACCGAGCTCTAACCGCCGAATTAACGTAAGCGTTAAGCCAAATTTTACAAGAGAAGCACTTTCCTTGTTTTCTTTTTTTGCATAAACGGTACATGTAAATTTTATTTTTGTGTTAGATACAACTTTAGAACAGTTTAGCGTAGAGATGTGAGATTTTTGGAATTGACAACTTTGTTGTCGTACCATTTAAAAATTTATTTCGAAAAAGTGGCACTTACGTTAATTCGGCGGTTAGGGCTCAATATATTTGTGCACAAGTGAATGCACAATTAAAGGAACCACATGTCTTCACCAACTGAACGTAGAAAAACCAACATGTTAAGATGTTCTGGCGAAAGCCTGTTTCTCAATTGGTTCGCTATGGGACCAGCATGAGAAAATAACCTTTCGGATGGCACCGAAGTTGCAACAATTGATAAACATTTTCATGCATTTCCAGATAACAAGCGCATTTTTATTAAATTTTCGATCAACAGCTGGCCGAGCCAGATAAAGGCGCAGCTGAGTGGGCATCCCTTCAATTTCATCACTTGTAGAGTCCATGTTTATTTTAACCACCTCATCCAAAAAACATAATATCCCAGCAAACCAAATGATATCGTTTTGATATCGAGATGATATCGTTAAGGTGATTATTTCTATCGATAACGATACACGAGACGATATAGTTATGATATCGAGAAAGTGCTGTTTTCGATAAAAACGGACATATCGTTAACGATATCGAAAACATTGTTATTGCGATATCGTAACGATATTGGCATATCAACATCGTTTCAATATCTATATGATATAGTTTACGTGATTATTTCTATCGATAACGATACACGAGACGATATAGTTATGATATCGAGAAAGTGCTGTTTTCGATAAAAACGGACATATCGTTAACGATATCGAAAACATCGTAAATGAGATATCGTAACGATATTGAAATATCAACATCATTTCAATATCGAGATGATATCGTAAATGTTATAATATTGTTTTCATACCATATTTTTTCAAAAATAATTATGTTATGCAATATGTTTAGATTTATCAACAAAGGACATTTTTCGATTAATATTAAGAAAAAATACCATGAAAATTAAAAGTTCGTATTTTTGTTGATTTTAAAAAGTTCTTATTCAATTGTCTTAAAATTACAAACTTATTTCATATAAAACATAGTTTTAATATTGAGATTCATTGTCAAAGGACATTTTCGATGATAATTAAAAAAAAAAATAACATGAAAATTATTAAAATGAAAGTTCTTACTATTTTCAAATCAATTTTTTCGTATTTTAATTAATTTAAAAAGTGCCTATTTTTAAAATTTTAATTGATTTTTTTAATTCTGAAAATAAATTTGCTATTAATACTGAAAGTTTTTAATTAGCATTATATAATGATATAAATTAATATTAAATTATGAAAATTGATCACTTCATGAGTCCAAGATTTTTTAGTAAAAATTACTGAGTAATCTCAGTTTTATCTTTAGCATTTAAGTGGTATTTGTTCATTTTCATTTGCCTGTCGCTCGTATACAAAAAAAATTTCTTTGTTTTTTCTTCAAAAACTTGAGCTGGATCGTTCGGGTACTTGTTTCTAAAGGCACCTAACAAAAAATTGTAAAATTAAAAATGTTGATATATAAATCAAAAATTAAAGATATACTTTTTATTGCTGATGTTGTTGCAAGTTTTTGCACTAACTTTTTAGCTGTCGTTCCTTGCCAACAAAAATGCTTTGCAGCTTCATCCGTTAAAATGCATCGCCAGCATATGCTTACAAACTCTTTGATGAACTTTGCGTTAATTAATGCAAAATTTTGAACCTCTAAAACAAATGGTACAAAAAATGATTTTAACGTTGAAGAAGAAATGTGAGCAGTTTATAAATAACAAACTAAAACTTACAAGACATTGAAAATTTTCGATATCTTTAAGCTGATCTTCAAATTTAATAAAATCGTTGAAATCAACAAAAGCTGATTCTGGAATGATATTTCTTTGCTTTTCTTGTGTGGTGGTTGGCATTTTCTTAACATCTTTTTTCAACTGAAGAACTTCTTCAGTGACCCTGCTAAGAAGTTTTATTGTCTTGTCAAGTTTTTCATCAATTTTTTTCAATTGCTCAGAGAGATAATCAAGTCCATCTGGAGAGTTAGCTGTAAAAAATAAGTTTACAAAAATGTCACTAAGTAAATATGTTAAAAAAAATGTTTACCTGTTTCGTTTGGAACTTTGTTTAAGTTACCATCTTCAATTAATTTGTTAAAATCATCGGACGAAAGGCGTTGTGTGCGCTTCTTTTTAGTCAAATCATTTTTGTGGGAACCTTGTGGTGATTGAGTTAAGTTGCGGGAAAAAGTTTGTGATTTGTTATGAATATGAGAGTGTTTCATTGTTTCATCTAATTTTCTAAATTTTCACAAGTTCCCTTGCCGCCTTTTGAACACTTTGACAAATTTTATATATAACATAAAGCAAACTGCTTACTTGATTGTAAGAGAACAAAAATTAACTTCAGTTTGAAAAATTTCGCAAACGCGCGCACAACTATTTATTTAGTGATGGTAACTATTGATGGTAACAAGCAAATCAAAACATTCGATGTAATCGATAAATCAAAATAATGCATTTGAAGGATTGTTTGCTGTAATAACAACAAAAAAAGTTGATTCATGGAATTAAATTTAAGAAGCAATTGGAACCATAGCATTGCACGAATAAATTAATATATGTCCGTTCGTAGAAAAATTAATTAATATTTTGTTAATATACACAACTTCTTCTACGGGGGGGGGGTGATTTTGCAGTAATTGCTTATGTACTGCTGCTTACCAAGGTGAAAGATTGCTTGAGAACACTCACAGATATTTTGGAATGCGTGCTTTTTGAACCTAGGATCTAGAAGTGTTAAATAAGCGTATGGTTTTAACAATACAATATTTTAAAATTTTTTTGTGATTTCAATGGCAAGCTCTAGTTTTAAATTCTTGCCAATTTGACTTAAAGCAGAATATTTCTCTGTTTTCTATAATAAAAAATTAATCGATTTGAGCGAAGTTTGAATATTGTGTACATAAATTTGTATTAGCAGCCCTATCCTGGCAATGTAACAATTCTAACCCAGTATTCTTGATATTTCTATGTGTTTGTTGTAATGTTTTTATTTTTCAAAACAAAATTTGAAGCTCAAAAACAATAAATTTTGATAGAAATTGTCACCTACTTTTCAAATAGTGACAATTTCATTAAAACATTTTGTTACGCATGTAACGTAATCAGATGATACGCAATTGCTTTGTTACACTTCCACTTACAGTCTCTTTTTTTAAAATTTTTCCGACCACCATTTTACATTTATCGAATCAAGAGTTGCCAAACGCAACTTTATTTGTTGTTAATCAGCTATTTTGCTTATAAGTTTAAAGAAGATAGTTCTCAGATTAGCTTTAAGGTTTTTGTTTCGCATAAAATGAAAAAAGTCGAAAGTAAAAGTCGACTTTCGACTTTTCTCAATATCAGAAAGTCGATTGCCAAAAGTCGAAAATTATCAAGCAAAAGTCGACTTTCGACTCTGGATGGTGTCCAGACCTACGGACGCCCCCATATCTACGCTACTGACACAAATCAATAGGAAAATGACATCAATAGATGAATTTATTGGGGTTACAAATAAGTTTCGAGGGTTTTAAATAAAACGTTTGCAAAGTTTTGTTGATAGGATCATTAAGTGACTAATAAGGATTTAAGTTCAAAGGATCATAATTTCTAAGAAGTCTTTCAGGAGCATTGAAATCAATAATTTTCAATAGGGCTGGGCAATCAACCAAAGCATAAATAATTTTAAAAATGAAAAGCAAGCACAAAATACTTCTACTATTCTCCAAAGTTTTTAATCCTATCAAAAGACATCGAGTATTCTATGAAGGAGTTCAAACATCTATATTAAAAATTCGCAAGGCGAACCTTGTGAAATACTTGGATTGCATATTCATTATCTTGATCGTACAAGATAATTAAACATAAATTTTCATAGTGTATAGATCAAAAAGCAGGCACTGTTTCGTTGAACAAACACAATAAATAATAGGTATAAGCCTAAAGAATATTCCAAAATAATTCAAATGAGGAACAAAGGTAAATTTACGATGGAAAAAATTACCAAAGTTTTTCAATTGTTCAACAGACGCCAAAGAAAAATTGGTGATATGATAATCAGAAGAACAAAAAGTGTCAGATTTAGACAAGAGTGATGGGAAAAAGAGTGATGTCATGTCATTAATAAACAACACAAAAACTAAGATACTACCTTGCGGAGCACCTGAAGTTGCTAATTAAGTAAAGGACTTGGCATATCCAAAGCAACCACCACAAATTGTCTGTAAGATAAACACTAAACTCAAATCAGCTTAAAAAACTAGGCTGAAAACCCAATTTGCTTAGCTTTTTGTCGGCCTTTGTAGTCTAGTGGAGAGTGAGCTAGACTATCAACTCAGAGGTCCCTGGTTCGAATCCGGGTTTTTTTTTTCAATTTCTTTATTCTTTCCTACATTTTAGAATTATGGAAAACTAGAAATCCACAACTAAATTGTGGAAAATGTGGAATTAATGGACAGGAACAACTAAGGGCTGGAAATGCTTGCCGAGGCTAAGGCATAACACTAGACTCGGTCAAAAGCAATTCAAATAGTCTTTTACGGTTGTTTCGCTTAATCAATAATTCACGTATGGTTCCAATCAATTACTCTAAATAATCCATCCCTTTCTTATCAAAGACCAAAGGTCAAAGACCAAACCTTGTTTGTATAAGGCGCATGTCTTGGTTCTTAGATCTTAAAAAAAGGACCTGAGGAACTTTATCAAACGCTTTAGAAATGTCCATATAAATGACATCAACTTGACATATTGAATCAATGCTGATATACAGTATTTGAGAACAATATTACATAAGTTATTGTACTGAGCGTCCAGTTACAAAGCCACGCTGGTAAGGTAAAATAATTTACATTTTGTAAAAAAGAAATTAACATAAAACATAAAGCCAAAGTTCCCAATTTCACTTGCAGATGCAAATCCACACTTAAAATAAGTAATCGAAAGCACCTGACATTGCATTTATATACCGAGAAAAAATTACGTAAAATTAAAAATAACGTTAAATTTAAATTCAACAATGATAAAAGAGGGGTAAAGTAGAAAATGGTTAATACAGCTATATTTTTATTTTGAACCTGAATTTAATTTTATTTAAAAAATGCGTGATTTTTATAGAAAAAAATTCAATATTGCTTTAAAATCATTCATTATTACCTTTTTGTAGCTTACCCATGATACACATATTAAAAAGGCAAAACAAATTAAAAATCATAAAACTGTTTTTGGAACCAAGTTCCTTTACGCAGCTTGCGGGTAGTGCGATTTGGTAGAAAAAAAATCACGTAACCGTGTGATTCTGTGTGTGTGCGTGAGAGTATCGAGCAGACTACAAACTACCAAGCAAACATTTTATGAGCCCTTATAAAATATGACTCTAAAATCCGTCATTTATGTGAGTGTTTTATGACTCTTCATAAAAATGAGTCATAAAAGAATCCATTTTATGCGTGTTTTATGAGTTTTCATAAAATAGACTCATAATAGAATCCGGTTTATGCATGTTTTATGAGTGTTCATAAAAAGGAGTCATAAAAGAATACCTTTTATGAGTGCTTTATGCGCGCACATAAAAAGTACTAATAAAAGAATTCTTTTTATGAACGTTTTATGAGTGTTCATAAAATGGAGTCATAAAAGGATACTTTTTATGCGTGTTTTATTAGTGTTCATCAAATGGAGTCACAAAAGCAAGCGCGTCGGAAGCGAATTTCATCTGGGGGGGGGGGCAGTACAAATGGGGGGGCAGTACAAATGGTGGTGCAAAAAAAGTTCACCAAAATTTCTTCACATGAAACATGAAGAAGAGAGAAAGAAGAGGAAAATATATAATACAAAAATATTATCGTTGTAAAAAAAACTGATATTTTGAATAACTTTTCCTTTTAAATTGTTTATCTAGCTAAAAAAGTGCGGGGGAAACTGCCCCCTTGGCCCCCCGCTTCCGACGCCAATGCACAAAAGAATACTTTTTATGCATGTTTTATGAGTGCTTATAAAAAGGACTCATAAAATAATCATTTTTATGTATATTTTATAAGTGTTCATTAGAGTGAACCTTATTTGTATGGGGAAAATTTCCAAGCACTTCATAGGGCGTCCCAAGGGCTCAAACTGCGCTAATGGATAAAAGAAAAATTCGTGTAAAATTTTAGTAAGATCGGATGAATAAAGTTTGCACAAGTGCATGAAAGAAAAGAAATTTTTTTTATTTAATATTTTCATTTGCAATTTCATTTGGAACAAGGAAACAGTTAAGATATTTTTGTTTTTTCTCAAAATTTTTCAGTTTAATAAGGGTATTCACCTCAAATTTCTTTAATTATTCAGGGGACAATATTTTGGCGCTGATTTCAAAACTATTATTACTTTTTCTCTAGCATCACCAGTTTTTGAGATAAACGTCATTGAACGATTTAACATATATGAAAATATAAAAAAAAAATATTTTTTTTCTTTCATGCACTTGTGCAAACTTTAAGCCGTGTGCGCACGGGTTTATATGCATACGATCTTGCTAAAATTTTCCACGAATTTTTTTATCATCAATAACAACAGTTTGAGCCATTGGGTGGTCTTTTTAAAATAAGGTCCACTCTAGTGTTCATAAAAATTACTCATAAAAGAATAATTTTTATACATGTTTTATGAGTTTTTTTCAAAAAGAGTCATAAAGTAATACTTTTTATGCGTATTTTATGAGTGCTCATAAAAAGTACTCATAAAAAAATTTCTTTTTATGCATTTTTTGTGCGTTATCATAAAATGGAGTCATAAAAGAATACCTTTTATGAGTGCTTTATGAGTGTTCATAAAATAGAGTCATAAAGGAATACTTTTTATGCGTGTTTCATGACTTCTTTTAAAAAGGACTCAAAAAAGAATACTTTTAAAGCATGTTTTATTTGTGCTCTTAAAAAGGCCTCATAAAAGATTCATTTTGATGCATTCCTGTGATTCCTGTGAGTGTAATTCTTTTATAAAGCAGGCGCTTGCTATGCTGGCGCCAAAGTTCGGGGAATTCCATTCTTGCTGCGATCAGCTAGCTGCGTTTCGGTGAAATATTCATTGTGAGTTAGAAAGTCAGAGTTCGTGGAAGTGATTTCATTTTTAACTATTTAAACATATTGGATAATAGTAATAGCCTTAGTATTAAAATTTTAAAGTCGACTCTAAATTTAGTGAGCTTTTCTGACATTATCGCAAGTCGACTTTTAAATGTTTATTACTAAGGCCCATTGAATATAAAAAATAATCAAGTAAGTTTGTATAAATTTTTCACGAGTTGTCGCGAATAATAATAATGACAAGAAACAGTGCAAAAAAGAGTCTTCGGAAATAATTAAATTTTTAAAAAATAAAATATTCGTTAATTTTATATGATTATATTTGATTTTATATATATATATATACTTGATTTTAAATACAAATTCTAGTTGTTTGATAGTTTAAAAACGTTTATTGAGCTGAAGGTCAAAGTTAAAACAATTAATTGTTCTAACGAATCTTTCCAAAGAAACAATAACAACAACAACGTTTTTTTCAATATGAAAAGGAAAAAATCACTAGCTGATTTTATTGCAATTTCGGCCATGCTAAAGGCTTCATCAGAAATCTTTGTGATACCCGTGCAAGTGCGCACTAGCGCACTGCACCACAGAGGCGATGAGATTTTTAGTGTAAATTTCTCAGTTTTTCTCCCATTTCATATTTTCACATTTGTTGTTGTATTTTTGCTTTACTTTAGTCTTTATGCTTATGTTATTATTATGGAGTCCAACAGTCTGCCGGATGTCTTCCACTAACAAAGCATCGTTACTGAAGTTATTTTTAGATTTTTGCTGATATATTTTCAGCTTGTTTCTGTTTGGTCGTGCTCTACCATTTGATTAAAGTTTTATCTAAATGACCTTGTTATTTATTATGTTCTAACTTTGAGCTTAAGCTTAATAAACGATTTAAAACTATCAAACCAATAGAATTTGTATTTAAATCATATAAAATCAACATAATAAATAACAAGGTCATTTAGTAAAAACTTTAATAAAATATTCGCTTAGAGGTGGAGATGGGTGAAAATAGTAAAGAATATGAGGAAGCAAATGAGGAGGTTTTCAATTATCGAACTGCTGATAATTATTTATAAGAGCCATAAAATAGTCTTTGTTATGAGTTTTAAAAGAGTCTTTAGTATGGGTATTAAAAGAGTCTTTAATATGAGCCTTAAAAGAGTCTTTGATATGAGCCCCAAAAAATGATTTATGCGAGTCATAAAGGAGTATGTATTGTGAGGGCTTAATAATGGGTTTTAAGGGTCATAAAATAGTCTTTAATATGATTCTTAAAAGAGTATTTAAGTAGAGTCATAAAATTATCTTTTTTTTTGCGTCATAAAAGAATCACTAAAAGGAGTCATATCGAGGTGCCCTCAATCTAGGAAAAAAGACTGAAATAAGAGTCTTGTTTGAACGCATAGTGATGATAAAGACTCATATATAAGAGTCTGAAAATAGTCTTAAAAGAGTCATAATATTTGCTGGGTAGCAGACGAGTGCGCAGTGTGTGTGCGTGCGAGTGTTGAAATTCGAGCAGAATGACAAATGAGTAGGCAAGTGCCCAGCTCTCTGTTTCCGTCGGAGGTGCCCATTTAAAAAGTGGGCGTTATTCGACAAAGGGGTGTGTCAATATTATAAAAAACACTGTATCTCGAATAATTTTGACACTTGGGTACTGAAATTTTGTAAAGGGGTAGACACAATTATGATAAAATACGCTCAAAAAAGTAGGCGTTATTATACAAAGGGGCGTGGTAACATTAGAAAACCACTGTATCTTGAATAATATTGACAATAGGATACTGAAATTAAGTACAATGGTATACACAATTATGATAAAATATGCTCAAAAAACGGGCGTCATTATACGAAGGGGCGTGGCAAAATTAGAAAACACTGTATCTCGAATAATATTGACACTGGGGTATTAAAATTTAGTGCAGGGGTAAGCGCAATTAGGACAAATTATGGTCAATAAAGTGGGGGTTTTTCGGCTAAGGGGCGTGTCAATATTATAAAAACACTTTATCTCGAATATTATTGACACTAGGCTACTGAAATCTAGTAAAGGGGTGGGCACAGTTATTACAAATGAAGGTCAAGAAAGTGGGATTTATTGGACAAAGGGGCGTGGCAATATTAGAAAATACTAGAAATAATATTGACACTAGGGTTATAAAGTTCGTTACAAGAATGGGTAGAATTACTACAAAACACGATGAAGAAATTATTTTTGTAAAGTTTCTGTATTGGACTCCTTAATAAAAAAACTTATTTAAATTAAATATGTATATATTTAATTAATTTCTGATCTATTAAATTATTACATGAGTTAAATTGCGAGCTTTAGATCAAGTAAGTTTTTTAAGAAGGCAATAACAACAACAACAACAACAACTCTGTATAGAGTCAATCACTTAGCTGACTAGACAGACTATTTCGGAAATCACTCATTTCCTTTTCAGTAGTGTTTTAAGTGATTAAGCTGTGATCAACTCACTGCTTAAAGTCGCATATGATTTCACACATTTGGAATTCATTCATTTGAATTATATAGAACAAATTGAACATTCAAATTGGCTACTTAATCATATGACATATTTAAAGCAGTGGGCTATTCATTTAGCATTATAACTTCATTCCTGTCGGAGGTCCCTCGACCGCACTACATTTCTTTTTCAATCAATTCACATTTTTTATTTTATTAAAGAATTTAAAATGGCAACAAATTGGCTAAAAGCAAGCACAAAAGGCAACATACAACAACACGTGCTCAATATTGAGAATATTGATACTGAATGCAACACGTGTCTGTCTGCATGTTATTGATACATTGCTGCAAGGATTAAATTGTTGTATTATTGTTGCGAAGAATTCTTATTAAAGTTTATTGTGTAGCAAATAATGGCAGAGAATCAAAGAAAATTTCTGTTAATACTATCAGATCAGGATTGGAGCAGTGAATGTGTGTCGATGGTATTACAGAATGAAGCCATCAAATAACAAAAATACAGCTTAAATGAAACCGCTTGTGACTAAAAAAAATATATTAAAAAGTTTATGGTGTGAATCAGTGGTTTCATAAAATTCATTTTAAGGCAAAAAAGTATCTTTGTTGACTTTACTGCGTACTGCTCAAAGCTGATTAAAGCTTTTTGGAATGTTTTCAATAATATATTTTCTATTTTGTATTTCTTTTATGTTTACAGCTTACATTAATTGTTATAAGTAACTATCATATGGCATATCACAATATATGGAGTGACTTCGGGTAATGTGATATAGGTATTTTTATTTTTATAACTACTCGTAATTTTCTTACGTTAGCGTATGCCGCATTACACAGGATAGTTTTGTTGATGCATTGTGCAGTAATGACATATGGTATATGGTATATCACATTACCCAAACCGAATTAATATACCATATCACATTACCCGAACGTGGTATATCACTTTACACGCCAAGTTCATTAATAAGGGTTACATGGTTTTTCCCCATTGCGTTGAAAAATCTCCAAATTGGTTAACGCTAAAGACCTCCAAAGTCGTAATACACTGCTCAATGCATCAAAAAACTATCCTGTGTAATACGGTATAAGCGAACGAAAGAAAATTACGAGTAATTATAAAAATAAAAATACCTATATCACATTACCCGAAGTCACTCTATATATTGTGACGGTAAAATTTCTTACAAAAAGTAAATTCTGAAACTTTATTTTGAAATAAAAATTATGACAATGTCTTGAAAACCATAGCTTTTCTCAGTACAAAGTATTTTTGTATGAAAAGCCCTGGCTGAGAAAAATAACTGTATATGAAAGTTCTTTTGGGTGATGCTTTTAAAGATATTATTTTTAAAAAGTTTCGGTTATTTTGATATTAAAATTATTGCGAACAACATTCAAGACTTCAAATAAACTAAAATACGGCCGTGGGAGTATTTTAACTTCGGTCCAGTCGAATATATTTCCTTACTAGCTGTTTTCTTAAAACAAACAAATGACATCGTTATCATTTGTTTTTAATTTTCAAAAAATAAAAAGATTTTTGTGTGACTTATTTGTGATACCTCTCCTCAAAAGGGCAACCTTAAAAATATCTTTTACCAAGTACTGTTTTTACCAAAAAAATATAAATGGGTAAAAAAAATTATATGTCAAAATAGTTATTGTTTAGAAATACACTTTTATGCTACTACTATCATAGACAGTATGACATAGTATAAAAATGAATATATTATTTAAAACAAAAAAACTTTTATTAAAGATTGTTGCAATTAAAATTCAACATTTTGTAAGAAACCCTTGAAAAAACCTTATCAACTAGCACAAAGTTTATGTTTACATAAAAATCAAATTCGCTGGAAGAGCAAACTAACATTTTAAAAACTTTTCATTGCATATTTAGTTTAAGGCTCATTGCAAAACCCACTACTACTCACTAGCAAGTTTTATTCCCCGCATAAATTTTAAATGCAGCTACAAGAATACAACAAACAAAGTACAACAACAACAACAACATAAAAAGTACAGCAGTGAAAAAATTTTTTGCCAACTTATGCGTAAAACTAGCATTGCTTCCGGTCTTGCGTTTTATTTCGCCACCTCGTTAAAATGTCAAAAATGCATGACGAAGAACGTTGTTGCTAACTCTCTTGTGTTGGCGACAAATGCAAATGCAAATGTTGCTGACTTATTATTTCTTGTTGTTGACAAAGAATACGCTAGAGAAAATGAAGCTACGCAGGAAGCATATCCACACAATGTTTAAAATTCATTGAACTTTCTTTTAGGTTTGATCATAAATTGACTTTAAATTTTAATGCACCATTATTCTTATTGACACTTGATTTGAATAGCTACAACTCTCTACGCTTTCATTACTTATTGAGTTATTTGTCAAAAAACTTCTTTTTGGCGTTATTTAAAAAACCGAATCTTTAATTAAAGCCTTAGCATTTGCTTTAACAAACAATTAGTTAAATTTTATATTTCTGCTAAGAATGTGAACTCTTTGAATTTCACCCAAAAAAAGTTTAATAATATCTCATTGTTTTTATGGCAGAACAAAACACTCCAACAAAGCAAACAAATTGTTACCAATAAATTGTAAAAATTACTTACCGAGAAACCAAGCAAAAACCAAATAGAAAATTACAAAACAAATAGAAAATACACAAGACTTTAGTAGAGCATAACAAGTGGAAATAAGTGTTGGAAAAAAAAAATAATTGAATAAGGACTCGCTGGCGATTAACGCTAATGACCACCCATTGCGAGATATTCAACAAATAATCCTTACTAACAATTTTATGTGCACAGTGTCAATAAAAAGCAACACCAATAATAATAACAAACAAACAAAAAAAAAAAACAAAAAAACGGTAGTTTAGTGGACAAGCCCACAAAAGGAAATGTCATTAAATATAAAGAAGAAGAATTCAATATGATACCAAAGGATATCATTGGCCATGGAGGCTATTGGCTACAATAATGTCGCCATTTGAGCCACTTGTGAGTTTGGGACGTTAAATAAAACACATAAAATTCATAGAATTTATTAAGAAACTCAATTAGGCACACGATATCGTTAAGCAGCTAATGTTTAGTAAGTGATTTTGGAAAATGTGACACCCTGTCGTAAAATTCTTCAACTTATTATTGTGTCTAAGAACTAAAACTGAAAACATTGTGTACATTAAATGGTATACCATTGGTTGAGACACTGTTTTTTTTATGAGAAAAAACGAATTTATAGCATTTTCTAACATGCATAGTCTTGAAATCTTTAAAGAGTACTTTCAACCAAATAACAATACTGACCTCCCAAACAAATATTTTAGCTTAGTTTTGCTTAGTTTCTTTATTCAGTATTTGAAAAAATGATTTCTTAGGGCGCGTTTATAGTGGCGACTTGTTGCTTTGCCGAACCGAACCGAGAGGGAAAGCTGAAAAACGCTGCACATACAATCATATGAAATAAGCTTAAAGTGCGTATACTGCCAGCCGAACAAGCAGCTTAAAGCAACTTGTGCGCTGGTATTCAGAGTTCCGATTGTTTGCTTTCTAGCTCGCCCATGCACTTTTCGCATGTGTTAAGTTTTATTTTACACGATGCTATTTATTATTTTCATTAACTAGTATAAAAAAGGTTAAATAACAAGGAAAACTACAATTAAAAACATATGTATTATATATTTTTGCTGTTGCGCTTTTTCTTCGTTTTTTTTTTATCAAAAGCAAGTGGGTGAAAAAAATTAAAATAAGCAATCAGTAGCTTTTGTTTTCTTCTAAATTTTCTCATTTGTTGTGTAAAAATCAATCATTTGGCATGAATCCGTGATATGTATGCAAAATATGAAAATAATAAGATGTTGGTCAATGAAGCCATCAACGAGTCTGTGTAATGTATACAAACTAACACATACAAGGTCCAATGTAAGGTCCGCAAATTCGGGCAAATGTTTTGGAAGCCTTTCGATGAGTCACTTATTCAGCCGATTGCCTTTTTTCCCTCACTATTTTTTAATGTTGCTATTTTTCCTGTTCTGTCTAACTTACAAAGAACTAACTTTTTTCTCTTAGAAAAAAAAATGCAGCGACAAGGCAACAAAACACATTACAAAACAATTCAAAAAAGTTGAAACAAGCTGGACAAGTGACTTAAATCTATTTGCAGTTACTTAAAGTGCGTTTCGGGGTAGTTTTTCGCATATTCGTCTCTTGACTTGTTGTCCGCTGGTTTGAGTAAAGCAAAAAGCAAACAAGAAATCACGTGACTTGTTTGATGCTTCGATAGCAAAAATCAACAAAACAAAAAAGTAATGCATACAAACAAAATCAAAATAGTAAAAAACCAGCTGTAACAAGTCAGCGACTTAAAGCAACTTAAAGCAACTTACAGTGGCTTAAAGTGCGTTTCAGCATGGTTTTTTCGTATTTTTTTTCTTCACTTGTTGTCCGCTAGTTTGAGAAAAGCAAAAAGCACTCACGAACCCACGTTACTTTTTTGAGGCTTCGATTCCAAAAATAAACAAAAAAAAAAAAGTAATACATACAAATAAACTCAAAATAGTAAAAAACCAGCTGCAACAAGTCAGCGACTTAAAGTAACTTAAAGCAACTTACAGTGGCTTAAAGTGCGTTTTAGCATGGTTTTTCGTATTTTGTTTTCTTCACTTGTTGTCTGCTAGTTTGAGAAAAGCAAACGAACTCGCGTTACTTTTTTGATGCTTCGATTCCAAAAATAAACAAAACAAAAAAGTAATTCATACAAACAAACCCAAAATAGTAAAAAACCAGCTGCAACTGGTCAGCGACTTAAAGTAACTTAAAGCAACTTACAGTGGCTTAAAGTGCGTTTCAGCATGGTTTTTTCGTATTTTTTTTTCTTCACTTGTTGTCCGCTAGTTTGAGGAAAGCAAAAAGCACACACGAAATCACGTTACTTTTTTGATGCTTCGATATAAAAAATAAACAAGAAAGAAACGTAATATATACAAATAAACCCAAAGTAGTCAGAAACCATCTGCAACTAGTCAGCGGCGGTAAGCGCACACTATACGCATTACCAGCTGCTTTTACCTTGACGCGCTTTCAGCTCGGCTCGGCAAAGCAACAAGTCTCTTAGAGACTGGTAGTAAATAAATTTAAAGTAAAAATATTTTGTGTTTTTATTTGTATTTATCAATATTGTTGGAAGCTAGTACAACAACAAGATTGAACAAGGAAACTCATTGGCGTCGGAAGCGGGGGGGAAAGGGGGGCAGTTGCCCCCGCACTTTTTTGGCTAGATAAACAATTTAAAAGGAAAAGTTATTCAAAATATCAGCTTTTTTACAACGATAATATTTTTGTATTATATATTTTCCTCTTCTTTCTCTCTTCTTCATGTTTCATGTGAAGAAATTTTGGTGAACTTTTTTTGCACCACCATTTGTACTGCCCCCCCATTTGTACTGCCCCCCAGATGAAATTCGCTTCCGACGCGCTTGAGGAAACTTAATAATTACAGTACCAGCTAAACGTTTTAATATGACACGAGAAATATTACATAAGATAACATAAAATAATATTAAGTTAAAAGAACATTAAGGAACACAATAAATAAATCATTATTTAAAGCAAATTATTGACTAAACAGAAAAAAATTTACAGTAAATTCTGCCGATACGAACGGTAAACTGTCGTTTGAAAACGAGCCAAATGATGAAAATTGTAAATTCTACCGCTAAGAAATGGTAAACTACTGTAAACCTTGGTGAGTAACAGTCTTACGGTAGCTCTACCACAGAAGTTGGTTAATTACAATTTTTACAGTTAAATACTGCTAAACTTGTTGTCTAACTAATTTACGGTAGCTCTACTATAGAAATTGTGGAATAACAATTTTAACCTTGGACTTACTGTAAAACTTATTAGGTTACAATTATACAGCAGTCTTACCGCAAAGTTGTTTTGTAACAATTTTTACAGTTTTTTTACTGTAATACTAACTGTAATAAAATTTTTGTATTCGTATTCGTTTCAAAAAAAAAAAAAAAAGTTGGATTGGATACCAGTTTTGCCATGTATTCACTTCAGAAATTTTTAAAACATATTTGGAATTATATGATAAACCATGATGAACCATGTTCGATGCAAAAAATATCAGCTGACAACTTTAACTGTTCGAAACATTAAGACTTACTGTCACAATTGTTAGGTAACAATTTGTGATCGGTAATTTTAAACGAGAAAAAAAGTAACTGTGCAACAACAATTGTATTGACCGAAAATAAAGTAAAGTAAAGTGACCGAAAATATCGTTTGAATTTACTGAGGTGATTTTTTTGTGTGTAGCAGACTAGACAGCCTGTTTCGGAAATCGCTACATTTCCTCTTCAGTAGTCAGTTTTATTTTATGCAATTTTTTGTTTTTCTTCTTGTTATTTTCATGTTTTTTGTTTGTTGTTGCCGACACGTATTTAATCAATTATTTATGTAATTATCTGACCAATAACAACAATATTTATTCTTCACACTTCAGACTAAAGTGTGTTCTGCTCTTCACACCAATCCACAAAATACAGTTCTCCACATCCACCCGTTACGCCCTTATCTGCTGTGAATAATGCTTGTTGTAGTCAATCACGCGGTTTTTCATGCTTCAACGCAAACCATCTGATTTATATTTGCCAATCTTTGAATTCATTACATTTCAGTGCATTTTGCTGGCATCTGAAATGTGTTTAACTTATTTTTCAATTAAATTTTTGTCACTTATATTTGCGTTTTAATATTTACATTACGTTAGCGGTGTTGCCACTTATATAAAATAATAAAATAATCTTTATCCTTAAAACCTCTTTATACAAATCTTCATGCTAATCATACCAGCGCACAGTGAGCTTTTTTCAATTTAAAGATGACATTTGCACTATCTCAGAAACTATAAAAGCTAGGGCCATGAAATTAACAAATTTTTTTATAAAATTTAACAAAAAAAAAAACACTAAATATCATCTTAAAATTAAAAAAAGCGCACTGTGCTAAAATTAAATCAAGTTTAAATATTAATAACTTCGAGCACAAAGTATATTTCAAGGTTTTGTTTTTTGGACTTTTTTGTGTCTTAATCGCCATTGAATTGAATATAAAATGCAACAAAAAATGTTAATAAATAAAAATAGAAAAACCGTTGAAATATGACTGTGAATTTTTTAAGGTGTGAAAATTTAAGTAAAATTAGTAGAACGTGTCTAGTTATTTAAGCATTACTAAAGTCAAAGGCTATAAGTATCATAAAATATCGTACTTCTAACTTCTGTTTCTGTAAAAACCTGTTGCATCTAGCTACTATTAAGAAAAACCACAGAATTTGAAAAAAGTCTTAAAAATAAAATTTTGCCCTAGACAAATTGTAGGTACTCTTAAATTTAAAGAAAAATAAAATAGATTTCATAATTTAAAACAACTTGGATCTTATTTTGCATTTGCAACAATTTTTTAAATTTTTTTTTTAAAAAATGTCGTTAATTGGGTAATATTGTTTTATAGGAGATATATCGAAAAGTTG
Source organism: Dichetophora obliterata (assembly GCA_963920525.1). NCBI lineage: Eukaryota > Metazoa > Arthropoda > Insecta > Diptera > Sciomyzidae > Dichetophora > Dichetophora obliterata. The sequence goes on along the minus strand of OY986438.1, from coordinate 17,781,063 downwards.
TCCGATTTGAAATATTCTTAGTATGACTTTTAAGTGAAGTTAAATAAACTAAATTTACTCATTAAAAATATAAATAAGCAATTTTATGCGGGTTTTTTTACCAAGTAAAAAAATATGGTTTGTATGGGAGGTAGACGATGCAGTTGAAATAGAATTTTTTGTGCTGTTACTTAATTAAGGCTAAAAAATTGTACTCATTTGTGCAAAATTTCATGGTCCTAGCTTTTATAGTTTCTGAGATAGTGCAAATGTCAGCCTAAAATCGGAAAAAGAGCACTGTGCAGCGTTGTAAGAGTTTTTGGCGGTTTTGTAAAAGACTTGTTCTACAGGGACCTCTGATGTTAAAGATAGATAGATGAGAATTGATAGCCCAAAAACATTTCTGTGTCGATAAGCAATAAGAGCTTAAGTCTGATTTCAAAGTTTCGAAAAATCTTGCTTCAAAATTTTCAATCGCCATAAGAGTTATATGAAATGGTCTTTTGTTTGTGTCATAACATTAGCTAGGGTTATGCTAGAAGTTCCAGATTTGGTGTGTTTATATTGGAGAGATATATGTGTAGAACACATCTACATCAAGAACTTAGTTCTGTCTTAAGTCGACTTAAGCGATTATTGCTTGTGAACACAGATTTATTGTTGCAGGTGTAGGAGTTTTGGTGATTTTGTAAAAGATTTATTCTACAGCGCCCTCTGGTGTTAAAGATAGATCAAAATAGATAGCACTAAAATAAACATCGTACCTAAAAACCCTCTTTATATAAGTTTTCGTGTTAATTATATAAGCAGTTTAGGAGTTTTTGGTGGTTTTGTAAGAGATTTGAATTACAACGCTCTGTGGTGTGAGAAAAAAAAGATATTGCCAAAACGCTTATCGTACCTAAAAACTTCATATGAGCGGTTTTTGTAAAAGAATTCTTTTATAGCGCCCTCTAGCATTAAAGATAGATAAAAATAAAAAAAATAAAAAATAAACTGGCCATTTCAACCCTTGGAAGGGCTTTGACCTAGCTTCTATTGATCTATTGTGTTGTGCATGGTATTAAATGTTTGATCACAAATGACCTAGAACTACTGGACCTACGTGTTTATTGCCGACTAAGAACGGCTTATGTTCTCAAGTAGCTTTACATGGCAGTTTTTACTCACTGAGGTTTGCCATTGTCTGCAGAGACAGAACAGAAAAATTAATTCAATTGAAAAAACTTTCTGTCTGAGCTGGAATTGAACCCGGGCTACTGAGGTTCTTTAGCTTAGGGGCCACGCACTCTACCCACTAGGCTACGGCTGCTTTATAATAGCGATAAAAATAGTGCAAAAGTAGTTATGGTAGTAAAAACATCTTTAGAATTTTCAGCACTCGTCCTTAAAAACTATTTGTAGAATTCTATTATAATCGAATGAGTAGTTTAGGAGCTTATGGCTGATTACCCGATCGCAGCGCCACCTACAGAGACTAATTGTGATTCTAACCCATCCAGGGATCCACTCATGCATACACAAAATATGTTACCGATATCAGTCCAGCCGTTTAGATGGAGCCGTTTAGAAGGAGCTCAGTAACATACACCCGTACAGAAGAATGATATACATGTCTACTATACCAATATCAATATCTATATCTATATCTATATCTATATCTA